>CATOQN010000058.1:1200000-2400000 GCA_951802745.1 Nomada flava | reverse complement strand
TCCGAAACGAATAAAGTGTTTTATTAATTATGAAAAAAGTGTTTGGATGATTAATGTTAGAAAAGGGTAGTTAAATAAACTTATCCATTCGACCGCGAATTTACCTGCTTCGACGGTGTCTTGCCATATGGTCATTGTACCGATCCTGACCTATCCTAATTTAAATTTAATTTAAATGCCACGTCCCGGCGATCGATACGGTCTGATTCGCACTTGTTTCCACACGCACAGGACACGCACTTACGAACATTACGAAAGTTAATGTGTGTGTCATGTGCGTGTGGAAACAAGTGCGAATCAGATCTGTATCGATTGCCGGGACGTGGCATTTAAATTAAATTTAAATTAGGATAGGTCAGGATCGGTACAATGACCATATGGCCAGACACCGTCGAAGCAGGTAAATTCGCGGTCGAATGGATAAGTTTATTTAACTACCCTTTCCTAACATTAATCATTAATCATCCAAACACTTTTTTCATAATTAATAAAACACTTTATTCGTTTCGGAAAACGAATAAAAGTATGGAACAGTTATTAAACGACTTGTTAATTAAATTGTTATTGATGAATAACGAAAAATTATACACTATTCTTAATGTAAGACGATTGTAATATTTGCCGTACGTTGCCCCTCGATGCACCCGATCTCGGCCGCGCGCAATTGTGACTGAGCTCGGGCTATACGGGCGCTCGCATTGGCCAGTGTTTTTCGTTAATAACTAAAAAACGAAGCTTCAAACAATATTTTGGTCAAGGAAAAAGTTGTTCAGAATCACCTCAGCTACCCCTTTTTTAAAAATACTGCGCGAGTTCCGGGCCACCCTGTATATAATACTAAATTAAATATTAAAATTAATTATATAAATAATTATATATTTATAAATATATTAATTAAAGTTTTAAATATATTAATATATAATTATTTATAAATGTATAAATATTAAATAAATAAATATAATTATCTATAGATTTAGAATATATGGATTATCTATAAATAAATCATATGGCTTATAAATATAATTATTATATATGTAACCAAACTATATATAACATTAATATATATATAATACTAAATTAAATATTAAAATTAATTATATAAATAATTATATATTTATAAATATATTAATTAAAGTTTTAAACATTGTTCGAGCAAATTCTGTGCTCGAACGTTCGACGTTTTTAAGTGGAGTTCGAGGTGGCCTAAACGGTTGAGATTTCTATTTATTTGGATATTTCTTCTATATCAAAAGTAAACCGTTTGGGGCACCTCGACCACCACACCTTGAGATTGGCGTTATTGCCGTTGCCATCGCGCTGTCCCTCTCGCCCTGCCGGCTATTAAAGCGAGAGAAGTAGGACCCGATGAAAACGAGCGGCGCCGGGAAACGGGGGGATCTCCGGTTTCCTACCCAGTCTTTCGGCAGACACGAAAGAAACACCTTCGTTGATACATTAAATTAGAAAATAGCTTTGTGGAACCCTGCATCTCTTGTTCTAACTTGTTTTAACACGGGTTCTAACAACGGTAGTCTTCACGGCAAAATCGGCATTCTCTTTTTTCGGGCGACGGATTTCCAACCCTTTCGACGGAAGGGCGAAGCCTCCCAAACATTTGGTCCTTCGAGCCGGATGTTGCCAAACGAACTACCTTGTCGCGTCGCGAAGAAGTGGTGTGAGTGCTATCTCCTACGCGCAACCACGGGAAGTTGCAGTTCACCCTTGAAGAGTGCAACCCGTCGCCGCTACACAAGGAACAGCAAACCACCCCTGAACTGTGAAGAACTGTGAGACCAGATAAGTTATTTATTCATCAATTCGTGGTCGGGTACTTACATAACACCCGTCGAATTCGCCACGTACGCAGTAAGGATCGTGCGTGCGTACATTACCAAACGACCGCGTTTCTGCAGGTGTTTACAAACGTAGCTCGCGCTTAAACGGTAATCACCGCGTTCTAACGGACACGTTTTTTCCTCGCGCTTAACGAGGGGGAAAGTAACCGCCGTCATGAGTTCGCCGAAATTTGCCGACCTTTTAAGCGACCAAGAGGAACATGCGGGTTGGATCCAACGGTTCTGGACCAACGTTTGCAAACTGGGAAGGGAAAATCTGACGCGAGAAGCTCTAGAACAACGCCAAAGGCTTTTAGATGGTTACTGGGACACATTCTACCAGGGTCATAGACAATTAAAAAGGTTCAAGGAGACCTCGACAAGCACTTATGTACAGCAGGGGGTTTACCAAGCGGTGGAGGAAGCCTACATGCAAGCAGGGACGATGATCGCGCAATGTATCTCCGAACGATCATCGGCGCATCCTTCGGCTGGACAGCAGACCAACCAAGGGGACTTTACGCCTCAGCAACTCCCCAAAATACCCCTGCCGACCTTCTCCGGTGACCTGTTGCATTGGGAAAGCTTTCGCGATCTGTTTAAAAGCCTCGTACACGACGGGCCTCGGGTATCGAACGTAAAAAAGTTGCTTTATCTCAAGTCCAGCCTAACAGGAGAAGCTGCGGAGGTCATTCGGAATACCCCGACAACGGACGCCGCCTATCGAGGAGCCTGGGAGGATTTGGAGCATCGCTACGGCAATACGCGCCTCTTGTCCTTTGCGCATCATCGAGCGCTCCTGTGCTGCTCGGCGGCGGAACATCAATCACCTTCGGAGCTGAAGAGGCTACTCGACACCTTTCGGCAGACGATACGCGCCTACTCTGCCCTAAGGAAGCCGATAGCGTCGTGGGACGAGTGGTTCGTGTATATCCTGAGCCAGAAGTTAGACGCAACCACTCGCCTCGCCTGGGAAACATCGTTGGAAAACAGCCGAGAAATACCTTCATTCCAGCAGCTCTCGGACTTTCTGGAAAACAGAATGCAGGCACTGGACTCCGTTCAGAGCTCGGATCCGATTCTTCGACCAGCATCACCCAAAGGTACTTCGAACAGGACACCACCAAATCGGGGCACTGTAAGGACGTTGACCGCTACGTCTAGGCCCCCCACCCAGCGAACATGCCCGTCATGCGCCAGAAACCACACGTTGGGATATTGCTCCAACTTTAAATCACTGTCCCCTCGGCAACAAAGGGAACTCGTCCATCAACTAAGAGCCTGCCTCAACTGCTTGACCGTCGGCCATGAGGTAGGTACGTGTCCGTCAAAAAACTCCTGCTTAGCCTGCCGACAGAGGCACCACACGTTACTGCACGAAGCAATGGGAGACGGTCCGACCCGGAAGGCGGCTGACCACTCCACGCACGCAACACCGGCGTCGACCCACACGGACGGGACGGAAGGACCACGCATGGCCTCTTCTCTCACCATGTCGACGGCTCCGCGACACGCGGTCCTGCTGGCTACCGCCAAGGTCCAACTGGAGGCACCAAGTGGAGCGACTATCGATGTTCGGGCCTTGCTAGATACCGGCTCGGACACCTCCTTGGTTTCTTCCTGGATCGTCCAAGCCATGCGATGCCCACGGCGGGCGGTGCGGGTGGCCATCTCGGGAGTGCAGCAACATGAGAGCGGTCTTGCAACAAGTGAAGTTCAGCTTCGTGTCCGGTCCAAATACGACTCGAACTTCCGCTTACCGGTCCGCGCCCTCGTGCTCAAAAAACTGACTGCCTTTCTGCCGGCTCAACAAGTGCAGTACAATTCTTGGCCGCACCTTGATCGCATTAACCTTGCTGATCCAGAATACGGAGTGCCGGCGCGAGTGGACTTGATTTTAGGTGCGGATGTCTGCGGAGCTCTCTTCCAGGACGACTCTCGGGTTGGGCCCCCGGGTACCCCCACGGCCAGAAGAACTCCCTTCGGCTGGCTATTAATGGGTCCCGCCTTAAGCGATATCGGTTCTGGTCTTCAAACAGCACGCAGCTTCCATTGCAGTTCCGAGGACGACACGCATCGGCTGCTCCAGCGCTTCTGGGAGTTGGAGGAGCTCGAAGGTCAACCACCCATATCACCCGAGGAGAAGCAGTGCGAGCAGCAGTTCAAGGGGACGCACAGTCGGGACTCCACAGGTCGCTACAGCGTCTCTCTACCGTTCAAACTGGACCCAGGCTCCACCCTGCGACCCTCCAGGTCCTCGGCTCTGAAAATGCTGCTAAATTGCGAGCGGCGGCTGAATTCCGACGAATCCCTGGCAAGCAAGTATGGTCATTTCATGTCCGAGTACCGTGACCTACATCACATGGAGGCAGTTCCGGCCTCTTCCTTGCGTCGTGATGCTTACTATTTACCGCACCATGCCGTGGTCAAGCGGCATGACCCTGCGGCAAAGCTTCGCGTCGTATTCAACGCCTCCTTCCAGACGGCTTCAGGATACTCGTTAAATGATTGCTTGTTGCCAGGACCCAAGCTGCAGTCGGATCTCTGGATGATCCTGACTCGCTGGCGCCTATTCCGAGTAGTCTTCACCTCAGACATTGTCAAGATGTTTAGGCAGATTCGAGTCCATCCAGGAGACGCGGACTGGCAGCGCATTTTATGGCGGCTACACCCGGATGACCCGGCGGGCGACTTTCGACTCACCACGGTCACCTACGGGACGGCTTGCGCACCCTTCCTCGCGCTCAGAGTCCTTGCGCAGCTGGCCGATGACGAACAAGAAACCTTTCCGTTAGGAGCCTCCACAATCCGCCGGCACACCTACGTCGACGACATTCTAACAGGAGCCGACGACGAGAAGAGTGCAGTGGAACTCCAGCAACAAGTCATCTCGATCTTCAAATCTGGCGGCTTCGAACTGAGTAAATGGGCCTCGAACTCACCTGAGCTTCAGGACCCGGCTGCCGCCGATTCTCGTTTGTTTCAGGACTTTGAAGGTGTTAGTACTTTAGGAGTCCTTTGGAGTCCGCACACCGATACCTTTTCACTCAGAGTCCTGCCGCCGATGGAGGAGCCGACCATTTACAGCAAACGTCGGATCCTTTCGGAAGTGGCCAGCCTCTTCGATCCCTTGGGCTGGGTGTCACCGGTCCTGATCTACGCCAAAATCCTGATGCAAGATCTTTGGATATTGGGCGCTGGTTGGGACGACCATCTTCCCCAGAAAATTCAGACTTCGTGGTGCTCATTCCGACGATCTCTCTCCAACCTCGAGTCATTGAAAATTCCGCGGTGGACGCATTTCTCGAGCGCCCGGCAGGGGATCGAGCTCCGTGGATTCTGCGACGCATCCCAGAGGGCATACGCCGCTGCAGTATACCTGAGGGTAAGACAGGGAGGGCTAGTTACCACTACCCTCCTCGTGGCAAAAACCAAAGTGGCCCCGGTTAAAACGGTAAGCGTACCAAGACTAGAATTGTGTGGTGCAGTGCTCCTCGCAAAACTATTAACTAGAGTGAAAGGAGGCCTTAACATATCGGAAATGGTAACAGCGTGGACGGACTCCAGCGTTACGTTGCATTGGATACGGGGGCACGCATCAGGTTGGAAACCGTTCGTCGCCCATCGGGTTGCGACGGTCCAATCAAACGTGCCACCCCAGCATTGGCGTCACGTCGTCTCCTCCAGCAACCCTGCGGATCTCGCCACGCGGGGTATCTCTCCGGCCGAACTGTTAACCTCGGAATTGTGGTGGAAAGGCCCTTCGTGGCTGGCGGATCACCCCCATCAATGGCCAACCTCCCTTCTGGGGGAAAGCGGGGCCGCGGAGCAGGGGAGGGGCAGTTCGGGAGTCTTAGCAGGAAACAAGCCTGTGCCACTGGTTTTCTTCGAGCCACCGAACGGGCATCAGCGCTACGGGCCGTACTTCGGATTTCGCAGCGTTGCAGCTTCCGGAACGACATCGGCGAGCTTCGACGGGGTGCTGAACTTTCAAGAACGTCCACCCTCACCTCTCTGAGGCCGTTTCTAGATGACGAGGGACTTCTGCGAGTGGGTGGCCGTCTCTCCAACGCTGCGATGCCATTCAACAACCGACATCCGTACATCGTCGCGAAGACGTCGCCCTTGGCTACCCTCCTAATCCGAGACGCACATCTTCGGACCCTCCACGGCGGACCGCAGCTGACCAGGAGCCTCCTCTCAAGGAACATCTGGATCGTCCACGGGCGTTCGCTAATTCGCGCCACCATCCGAGAGTGCACCGTGTGCGCTCGATACAACCGAACTCCACCCACGCAGGTAATGGCTCCACTACCTCCAGAACGCATCCGACCTCAGAGAGCCTTCCTCAACACGGGCGTCGACTATGCCGGGCCGATTCTATTGCGGGCTTCTCCAGGGCGTAGGCACAAGGCGTACAAGGGTTACATCTCCCTCTTCGTCTGCCTGGTCACACGCGCGATCCACTTGGAAGTTGTTTCGGACCTCTCCTCGGCCGCGTTTCTGGCGGCTTTCCGCAGGTTTATCGGACGCCGAGGACGATGCATCGTCATGATCAGCGACAACGGCACTGTCTTCCACGGGGCCGATCACGAACTTCGAGCCATGTTCAGCAGCGCCTCCACCTTCTACGAAGAAGCTGCGTCGTCACTGGCCGCGGACGGAACGGATTGGAGCTTCATTCCTCCGCACGCACCACACTTTGGCGGACTGTGGGAGGCCGGTGTAAAATCCGTAAAGCACCATTTACGGAGGGTGATTGGGGATACGACGCTCACCTTCGAGGAGATGTCCACGCTGCTGTGTCAAATCGAAGCCTGCGTCAACTCTCGACCACTTCACCCACTGTCCGACGATCCGTCTGACCTCGCGGCACTAACTCCCGGACATTTTTTAATCGGCGAGCCTACGTGCAACATCCCGGAACCCGAACCGGACGACAGTAAGGTGCCCCTAACATCTCGGTGGCGACTACTCACACAAATGCGCTCGCACTTTTGGAACCGTTGGCACCGAGAGTATCTTCTTCACTTGCAACAACTTCCAAAGTGGCGTCGCCGGACGGACAATCTGAAGGTCGGCAGCCTCGTGCTCCTCCGAGACGAGCTACAACCCCCGGCAAAATGGTCAATGGGTCGTATTGAGGCCCTTCACCCGGGAGCGGACGGCCAGGTACGAGTGGTAACACTTCGAACAGCCCGGGGAACGTTCACGCGACCAATTGTAAAGGTGTGCCCCCTTCCACTGCCGTCCGACGACGCCAATCAAGTCGTCACGTCATCCAAGTGACAGCTTCGCCTTCTTGTACATACGTTACGGCGGGCGGTATGCCGCATCACGCCTTATTCTTCAATTTTGTGACTCTCTAGCTTTTAAGAATCCTATTGTATACGCTAGCACTTAAGTCATATCTTGAATTGTACCAATATGCGGGTCATTCTCCGCGACGCGTAGAAGGCGGGCGGTATTTTCGAGCAAATTCTGTGCTCGAACGTTCGACGTTTTTAAGTGGTGTTCGAGGTGGCCTAAACGGTTGAGATTTCTATTTATTTGGATATTTCTTCTATATCAAAAGTAAACCGTTTGGGGCACCTCGACCACCACACCTTGAGATTGGCGTTATTGCCGTTGCCATCGCGCTGTCCCTCTCGCCCTGCCGGCTATTAAAGCGAGAGAAGTAGGACCCGATGACAACGAGCGGCGCCGGGAAACGGGGGGATCTCCGGTTTCCTACCCAGTCTTTCGGCAGACACGAAAGAAACACCTTCGTTGATACATTAAATTAGAAAATAGCTTTGTGAAACCCTGCATCTCTTGTTCTAACTTGTTTTAACACGGGTTCTAACAACGGTAGTCTTCACGGCAAAATCGGCATTCTCTTTTTTCGGGCGACGGATTTCCAACCCTTTCGACGGAAGGGCGAAGCCTCCCAAACAAACATATTAATATATAATTATTTATAAATGTATAAATATTAAATACATAAATATAATTATCTATAGATTTAGAATATATGGATTATCTATAAATAAATCATATGGCTTATAAATATAATTATTATATATGTAACCAAACTATTGTTACGTAGGAAGTACTGTTTCCTTCGTTTCGTCTATTATGCCCTTATATGGAAATCGAGAGTGCATGCAGTCGAGTCTGCCCCTTCCGCGATGGCGCGATGACGCAACGCTTCAGGGCGATCTTTTGGACTCCCTTGGAAGATTCTGTACCCCCACCATATTTTTGGTCCGCTTTTCGGATATAAAAAGGGCATGAAATCTACTCTCGTGGCTCAGTATGGACCTTACTACCTGTGTACCATGTCGGTGCCAGATAGCCATACTGATGCCAGTGAGATCGGGTTCCATTCCCTTTCGATCAACTTCTATTTATTATGGGCTCAGTATCCAATTAACTGGCTTCGTGATACGTTGCGACTTAGGCTGTTTGAATACTCTAGCTCAGTGAGATCGGGTCGCATTCCCTTTCGAGCATTTCATATTTATAACGTTAAAGACTGTAAACGTGGGTTCTTTGAGTCCACGATTATTACATATTGTAATTTAGTTGATATATAGAATATAGACATTTTATTATTTGATCATAGATATATTCATTTCTTTCTGTTTCCTATACCAATCATAAGTAGTATATAGAATCCACCGAACAGATATATCTCAACCGCTCGAGATATATCGATAGTTACGAGGCAATAATTACTAACAATCCAGTGGCACCCAGTGATGAAATAGGCACTGGCACATCCACAAATAAACCCTTCCAGTGGCACCCAGAGATGAAATAAGCTCTGGCACATCCACAACAACCTTTCCAGTGGCACCCATTGATGAGATATGAATTGGCACATCCACACATTCTAACCCTCCAGTGGCACCCAGAGATGAAATAAGCTCTGGCACATCCACAAAAACCTTGACCTTCCAGTGGCACCCAGTGATGAAATAGGCATTGGCACATCCACACATTTCCCATCAAACGGCTCGACCGTTTAACTAACAAAACTCTTAAACAACCGATCCTCGGCTCCGCAGCCGTGCCCCTTAGCCCTCGGCTCGTAACACTATATATAACATTAATATATATATAATACTAAATTAAATATTAAAATTAAATATATAAATAATTATATATTTATAAATATATTAATTAAAGTTTTAAACATATTAATATATAATTATTTATAAATATTAAATACATAAATATAATTATTTATAAATTTAGAATATATGGATTATCTATAAATAAATCATATGGCTTATAAATATAATTATTATATATGTAACCAAACTATATATAACATTAATATATATAATACTAAATTAAATATTAAAATTAATTATATAAATATATTAATTAAAGTTTTAAACGTATTAATATATAATTATTTATAAATGTATAAATATTAAATACATAAATATAATTATCTATAGATATAGAATATATGGATTATCTATAAATAAATCATATGGCTTATAAATATAATTATTATATATGTAACCAAACTATACAGGGTGGCCCGGAACTCGCGCAGTATTTTTAAAAAAGGGGTAGCTGAGGTGATTCTGAATAACTTTTTCCTTGACCAAAATATTGTTTGAAGCTTCGTGTTTTAGTTATTAACGAAAAACACTGGCCAATGCGAGCGCCCGTATAGCCCGAGCTCAGTCACAATTGCGCGCGGCCGAGATCGGGTGCATCGAGGGGCAACGTACGCCAAATATTACAATCGTCTTACATTAAGAATAGTGTATAATTCTTCGTTATTCATCAATAACAATTTAATTAACAAGTCGTTTAATAACTGTTCCATACTTTTATTCGTTTTCCGAAACGAATAAAGTGTTTTATTAATTATGAAAAAAGTGTTTGGATGATTAATGTTAGAAAAGGGTAGTTAAATAAACTTATCCATTCGACCGCGAATTTACCTGCTTCGACGGTGTCTTGCCATATGGTCATTGTACCGATCCTGACCTATCCTAATTTAAATTTAATTTAAATGCCACGTCCCGGCGATCGATACGATCTGATTCGCACTTGTTTTCACACGCACAGGACACGCAGTTACGAACATTACGAAAGTTAATGTGTTATTGTTATTGATGAATAACGAAGAATTATACACTATTCTTAATCTAAGACGATTGTAATATTTGCCGTACGTTGCCCCTCGATGCACCCGATCTCGGCCACGCGCAATTGTGACTGAGCTCGTGCTATACGAGCGCTCGCATTGGCCAGTGTTTTTCGTTAATAACTAAAAAACGAAGCTTCAAACAATATTTTGGTCAAGGAAAAAGTTGTTCAGAATCACCTCAGCTACCCCTTTTTTAAAAATACTGCGCGAGTTCCGGGCCACCTTGTATATAACATTAATATACCGTTCAGTAACTCCAAGCTCTCAGTGTCCAAAATATGCTCTACGCCATTACAAGTAATACAGCAAATAAAATCTCATCATGTTACGTCCTGGGTTGATTGTTCTCGTTAATTCCTTGATGATCCAATCGAGACGCAACTATATGACTTTATTCTTCATACTTATGTAGATATCGTTGTAAACAGTAGGGTACGGTCGCATTTGGATCGTGACTATTCCCAGGGTAGGGTTAAGTCAACCAGCATCGGGAACGTTAGGATAGTATCGATTGTATATTGGTTATGCGTTACCGTATACGCGTAGTCGTTGTTATTATTGCGGTGCCTTGTTACGTTCGTGATATGGTCCCTAACGAGGATCGTGAGGTGGAAGGCCATCCACGCATAGACGCTCCGAGGGTAGTTCGATGGTGTAGAGCTTCCATGCGGGATGCGAACTCGTTCCGAGTTCTCCTTCCTTGTGGCTGTCGGAATGGGGTGTGACCACTCCCAAGAGATGTTGCTTCGCGAGTAGCGGTTTGTAATATGCCCGCACCAAACGACGTACTTGTTCTTTACGACCGGCACGGCGAGTTTTAGCCATCGAGCTCGATCAGAATGATTAATAATTCGTTAAGCAACTATTGAATTTCACGTGCAGGAAACCGGCTGGTTTGACTCTCGAGCAGGTCGTCTTCTCGGAGAGTATTCCAGCGTTACCCGCGTGAACCATGAGCAGGTCGTCTTCTCCAATGGTTCGTAGCAGAATTCAGAGTTCAAGTCAGAAAATATTATTTAATGCGAAAAGCTCGATGTCTGGTTACGGATACTCGTAAATGTTTTAGAGAACACTGTAATTGAAATAACTATATTCTAACACTTGATGGTTACACTGGATTACAAGTTCTCAACTAATAGAATTAACACGAGTGTACACGGCACCGCGTTCTGCTGTGAACTACTGTAACGGGGCTACTCATACCGCATCCGGCGGTAGGTAGACTGCTTAACGATGTGAGTTGTACCGCTCCCGGCGGTGTACTGACTATTGAGCACGTACCGCGTCGTGCGGAAGACTGACTTTCTGTTGACTGCTCTGCTTATTTTATAGCAGCAATATGCCGATTCTGCAGTCTGAGAGAATGCTGACGCGACAGTCTCATTGTGTGGTAACAAATGCTGACGCGACAGTCTCATCGCGTGGTAACGAATGCTGACGCGACAGTCTCATCGCGTGGTAACGAATGCTGACGCGACAGTCCCATTGTGTGGAAATGAATGCTGACGCGACAGACTTGACGCGGCAGCATCCGTTGCGGAGCGATAAGAAACTGTCCGGAACGTAACAATGTCTATTTATAAACCTCAAACGAATCAGCACGTTCTACACGCAGTCCAAGCTATGCCTTGATTAGGATTCAATTAAGAAACACAATATAATATAGGAATAATGCCGTTGAATTGTGAACATACTGATTCGTCTATACGGTATCACTTAAAATAAGTAAAAGTCACTCACCAAAACAAACGCGGTGCGGCTATCTCAGAATTCGGCATCTGGAATCACAGATATCACAAAATCACTTATGCTGCACTGCGGTTTTAATGTTCCGTATGATTGCTCAAAAACTACAATACAAATATATTTATTCAATTAAAATAACTTTTAAATCAAGAGGAAAAGACTTTTGAGTAACCACAAAGAACCACGAAGTGACATAGGATAAGAAGGAGCGCGACCGTTGATGTATGTCGCTAACACTACTGTCTCGTTCAGAGTCGCGCAACAGACTGAGCTCCCGATGCTGGAAGTGCATGCACAGAGGTATGGACGCCAACTCAGCGTTAAACATAAAAGTGCTGAGTAAGATTAGCACGATTCCATTATCTTGCACGTGTGCATTCCAGCCTCGAGAAGCTTTGTGAACAGATCAAATTGCATCTTCCCAGCGACAGACTTGTCGCGACAGCATCCGTTGCGGAGCGATAAGGCTGTCGCATCAGCATTCATTTCCACACAATGAGACTGTCGCGTCAGCATTCGTTACCACGCGATGAGACTGTCGCGTCAGCATTTATTTCCACACAATGAGACTGTCGCGTCAGCATTTGTTACCACACAATGAGACTGTCGCGTCAGCATTCTCTCAGACTGCAGAATCGGCATATTGCTGCTATAAAATAAGCAGAGCAGTCAACAGAAGGTCAGTCTACCGCACGACGCGGTACGTGCTCAATAGTCAGTACACCGCCGGGAGCGGTACAACTCACATCGTTAAGCAGTCTACCTACCGCCGGATGCGGTATGAGTAGCCCCGTTACAGTAGTTCACCGCAGAACGCGGTGCCGTGTACACTCGTGTTAATTCTATTAGTTGAGAACTTGTAATCCAGTGTAACCATCAAGTGTTAGAATATAGTTATTTTAATTACAGTGTTCTCTAAAACATTTACGAGTATCCTTAAACCAGACATCGAGCTTTTCGCATTAAATAATATTTTCTGACTTGAACTCTGAATTCTGCTACGAACCATTGGAGAAGACGACCTGCTCATGGTTCACGCGGGTAACGCTGGAATACTCTCCGAGAAGACGACCTGCTCGAGAGTCAAACCAGCCGGTTTCCTGCACGTGAAATTCAGTAGTTGCTTAACGAATTATTAATCAGCATAACCAATATACAATCGATACTATCCTAACGTTCCCGATGCTGGTTGACTTAACCCTACCCTGGGAATAGTCACGATCAAAAATGCGAACGTACCCTACTATTTACAACGATATCTACATAAGTATGAAAAATAAAATCATATAGTTGCGTCTCGATTGGTTCATCAAGGAATTAACGAGAACAATCAACCCAGGACGTAACAGTTGCAATAGTCTTTATTATGAAAAATACACTCGTATAGTATGGAAAATGCGACATTCGACATTTCCAATCGATCTGGATCGACAGCAGCTAAAGATTCATTTCCCAGGCGTCGCAATAGTCCTTCTTATTGAAAATTCACTCGTAGAGATTGGAAAACGCGATATTCGACATTTCCATTCGATCTGCATCGACAACAGCTAAAGATTCAGTTCCCAGGCGTCGCAATAGTCCTTATTGAAAATTCACTCATAGAGTTTGGAAAACGCGATATTCGACATTTCCAATCGATCTGCATCAACAACAGTGTCACGTCCCGGGACTGCCCGGAACGTAACTATTTCTATTTATAAACCACGAATGAATCGGTACGTTTTACACGTGTTCCAAGTCATACTTTCACTGAAAAAACGAAAAAATAAAGAATAAATAATAAAAGAAAACGCGTATTAAAGAAATGAAAGAATCGAGTTATCAACGCGCCGATTCGTTTATACGGTAACACTCGAAATAAGTAAAGCCATTTACCGAAACAAACACCGTGCGCCCATCTCCGAAAACGGAATCTGGAAGCATAGAAACCACAAAGTCACTTAAGCTGCACTGCGATTTTAACGTTCCAATTGATTACTCAAAAGACACGATAGAAATATATTATTCAAATAAAATCAATATACGCGCGATTGCTAAAGAAAAAGATACAACACAAGTAAAATTATTCAATCAATTAAAACTACTTTAGAATCAAGGGAAAAGACTTTTGAGTAAGCACAAAAAACCACAGAATGATATAAGATAAGACCAAACACTACCGTTAATATATGGCACAGTCGCGTTACAGGAAGATCGGAAACGCAACGGTCCGAAAGTGTAGCGCGCCACCGAATCAGCGCGCATCCGAATCGACCCACTATGTGGATACAGGGTAGGTTGTGGTTAGTGTGGCCGTGGGGGCGCGAGTTTTTAACAGCGTAAGAATGGCACCGAAATCAGAAAAACGTCACTCGCCAGGAAGGCCATTTTTGCAACCCGTGAAAAAATCGGAACTACCACGAGACTATCAAAATGACTATAATTTGCGCCGCGGTAGCGGTGCGCAATTTTAAGACGACGAAGTCGAGGCGAAGCCACGACTTCGTCGTAAAATTGCCGCTAAGACGAAGCATTGTCGAGCCGAGCTCGACAAAGTCGTAGCGACGCTTCGACTTCGTCGGGGCGAGGCTTCGACGCACACGAGGGTTCGCACGGAATCGAGGAAAAATAAATCGAAATCAAGAAATTTACCAAAGTCGAAAATTTTGAGTAAACGAAAAATTGAAGATAAATCGTAAAAACGACTCGTGCCGATGTGTGGCTGTAATACTCCGTACTATTGCTCAAGATACACGCCACACGAGCATATTGTGTCCAAGGGAAAGCAAAAAGTCTCTTTGGGCAAAATCGAGGAAAAACGAGAGAACAATAAACTTCACGTAGCGAACCCCCGAAACACTACGATCCGTATTGTAACCACGCGGGCGAAACAGCAGCGTACCATTGATCTGAGGTAGGTTTGGGTTTCATGTCGTTGGGGGGGCGGCAATATTAAATATCGAGCTACGAAGGAAAAGTTGTAAATTCGCGTACTCCCCGGCGCAGACCCAATTGTAAGAAACGTGCAAGTGTCGATCGCGAGTAGGTAAGACTCGCTTACCGTGCACCCATGGGTTACCACGCGCCGACGTTTTACCATTCATCTGACGATTTGAATCGGGTCGACGAGCAACTTTACCGACGAGGGTTAAGGCGTCGCGCGAACACGTATCATCGAAAGATTTTGTAACCACGAACGTGCTGAATCGCCTGTCACGGGATCGTTCATAAGAAATGCGTAAACTAAGAACCATTAAGAATAAACGCCGACGAGAGTAAAAGACGATAGGATTGTATCGTCTCGTGCGTTAGCATTCCGAGCGAAGACTCTAGAACGTTCGAGTGGCAATCTCTCGGCGTCGTGCCTGTCGCGTTTCCGTTGGCGGAACGATAAGACCCGTCGCGACAATATCCGTAGACGAGAGTCATGTGTCTTGCTGAATCAGCATCCGTTGCGGAGCGACGAGAGCGCAACGTCAGCATTCGTTGCTGCACAATGAGACTGTCGCGTCAGCATTCGTCACTGCACAATGAAACTGTCGCGTCAGCATTCTCTCGGACTGCAGAATCAGCATATGACTGGTATAAAATTAGCAAGCGGCCAGTCGCAGCAGAGTCACTTCAGTGAGCAGTTCAAGGCAGTTGGTCACAATAGTTAGTCAGTTGGAAAGTAGGAAAGCAGTTAGTTGTCAGAGTTGGCAGCAGTTCAGTTAATAGTTCAAGTTACGAGTTAGTTAAGAGTAGTCAGTCGAGGCAGTTAACAGAAGAAGTAAGAAGTCAGTTGGCAGTATGCACTCAGTCGGAGCACCATACAAAGTTATATCGTTAATCAGTCTACCTACCGCCAAATGCGGTATGAGTAGCCCCGTTACAGTAATTCGCCGCAGAGCGCGGTGCCGTGTATCCTCGTGTTAATTCTATTAGTTCAAATCTTGTAATTCAGTGTAACCATCAAGTGTTAGAATATATTTATTTCAATTACAGTGTTCTCTAAATCAATTACGAGTATCCTTAAACCAGACATCGAGCTTTTCGCATAAACTAATATTTTCTGACTTGGACTCTGAATTCTATTAAGAACCATATCGAGAAGACGATCTGCTCATGGTTCACACAGGTATCGCTGCGATACTCTCTGAGAAGACGACCTGCTCGAGAGTTAAACCAGCCGGTTCCCTGTACGTACAATTCAGTAGTCGTATAAAGGGTTATTTACCATTCAATTATTATTTAGAGAAATAAACTCTGAATTCTGCTACGAACCATAGAGAAGACGACCTGCTCATGGTTCACGCGGGTAACACTGGAATACTCTCCGAGAAGACGACCTGCTCGAGAGCCAAACCAGCCGGTTTCCTGCACGTGAAATTCAGTAGTTGTTTAACGAATTATTAATCATTTCTGATCGAGCTCGATGTCTAAAACTCGCCGTGCCGGTCGTAAAGAACAAGTACGTCGTTTGATGCGGGCATATTACAAACCGCAACTCGCGAAGCAACATCTCTTGGGAGTGGTCACACCCCGTTCCGACAGCAACGCAGAAGGAGGGATTTGGACGGAATCACGGACTGTCTGGAAACTCTATTCCATCGAACTGACGTCGGTTCCTCCCTGCATCGACCACATCGCACCCGACGATCCTCGCTACGAAAAATATCGCACGAGAAACCATCGCGAGGAATAAGGACCAGCAACAATGCGTGCTAGCCATATCCTACAACGAGGGAGGTAGATCCGCTCGCTACCTCTGGCTCGCACAACGAATACTCAAACGTTTTTAAACTAATATCCTACAACGAAGGAGGTAGATCCGCTCGCTACCTCTGGCTACAATGTGTGCAGGCCATATCATACAACGCAGAAGGAGGTAGATCCGCTGGCTACCTCTGGCACGCACACTCGACAACCAAACGTTGTTTAACCATTAGAAATAAATAAACGTACAACAAAATATACCACATCGTTTATTTTAAAATATACAACCAAATCATGCTTCTCAACGTCCCGATGCAGGTTGACTACCCATAGGGACCAGTCACGATCGAAATTGCGAACGTATCCAACCAACCTCGAGAAACGTCCAATCAGTCATTAAGGAGCCCTAACCTAGGACGTAACAACAGCTAAAGATTCAGTTCCCAGGCGTCGCAATAGTCCTTATTGAAAATTCACTCGTAGAGCTTGGAAAACGCGACATTCTTCATTTCCAATCGATCTGCATCAACAACAGCTAAAGATTCAGTTCCCAGGCGTCGCAATCGTCCTTATTATCAAAAATACACTCGTATATCATGGAAAATGCGACATTCGACATTTCCAATCGATCTGGATCGACAGCAGCTAAAGATTCAGTTCCCAGGCGTTGCAATAGTCCTTCTTACAGATGTTACGCCCTGGTCGGGATCCTCGATGCCCAACGGCCGACGCAACCTCGTAAATGCTTGTTTTGTTAGATTTACCAGACAGGATACGTTCGCACTTTTGATCGTGACTGGTCCCCAAGGACAGTCAACTGGGATCGGGACGTTAAGAAGCGTGAAATTGTGTATATATTTTAAAATAAACGACGTTATATTTGTTTCACGTTTATTTGTTACAAGCAATTTGTCAATTTCGCATCGCCTTTATTACTCCTCGCGGAGATAGAAACTTTTGAATTGAAGGGTAAAATATTCGTCGGGAACTGGTTCCCCAGGCGGCACGTTTGGCTGTCCCGGGAATTGTCCAAATCGAAATCGGGGAAATACTCCGGAAAAAGTTGGCGCAGCGCCGGTGGCTCCCACTCGTCGTCGTTGTCCGACAATTCCCGCTCGAGCAACGGGGATGGAGAGGCTATCGGAGATGAGATGTCGCTTCCGCTACCACTCAGCGGGAGCGTGGATGCCTCCGAGATCGAGGGGGAACGCAACGACGGGTAACCCACGAAATAATCCGGTGTGTCCGGGAAAGTGAGTCTTCGCGGGATGAGGTTGTTCCGGACGGGCGAACGGAGTCATGGAGAGGAAACAGGAGACTAGGATGGACCCGGAGAGAGTGAGAGCCCGGGCGGTGTGCGAAACGCAAAACTCGGGCCAGGCTGCGGAGTGTCGTCGCCCGTCAAATCGACGATCGGCGCCGGAATTTCCAGCGTCAGATCGATCACCGCTTCTTCCTCGGCCCTCTGGAGGGTGAGGTCCAGTGGCTCCTCGACGATAGACGCTGCCTGTCTAGCGATCAGAGATCTGTACAGCTCCCTGCGTCTTCGGTTATGGCGGAGCCGCGATTGGATACCTCTCCTATGCCTTCGCCTATTTCTAACGGGCATCTACCGATCACATTCGGTGGGTGGTAAGTCGTTCGGAATATTTAACGAATAAAATGGAAGACCGATGAAATGGTAAATATTACTGTTTATTAATGCTCACCTCTACCTATCGGTTGGCTACTGTTGAGAGTACAAGTAAAATGGTGGATCGTGCTGACCGATTTGCCGCTTACAGGTACGACTATAATGAACTGCACCGTTAAAACTTCCGGATTGAACTAGAATGGGATGGTGTTGCTTCGAACTTGTCGGATCGAACTGAACTGACTTGCGACCGTTCGCTCCGGTCCTTTTGTTCCTCCCAGGTGCTGATGCAGCAGCCCCCACTGCCGCAGCCAGAAGATGCTGATGCAGCAGGGCCCGCCGTCCTGGGAACGACCGTTCCGCGACGGTTCTCGCGCCTCGTATTTCTGCAACGTGTGCATTCCTGAGGGATAGTTGTTATCGTCCTGGGAGCGGATGCTGATGCAGCGAGGCATATTATTACCCGATCCTCTCCCAGGCCTTAACTCCGGAATGCCCACGTGCGAGACAACGCTATCTTCTCGTTATTCACGTCAGCGTTTATTCCCAAGCAGCAATCGGCCAGCACACCCCGGTCCGTAACGATTCTTAGCCTATGTTTTCTTATGAACGATCCCGTTACAGGCGACTCAGCACGTCCGTGGTTACCCAATGTTTCTGGTGATGTGTGTTCGCGCGACGCGTTAACCCTGTCGGTAAAGTTGCTCGCCGACCCGAATCAAATCGTCAGACGAATGGTAATACGTCGGCGCGTGGTAACGCATGGGAGCATGCTAAGCGGGTCTTACCTACTCGCAAACAACACATCCACGTGTGTCAGATTCGGGTCTGCGCCGGGGAGTACGAATTTACAACTTTTCATTCGTAGCTCGATATTTAATATTGCCGCCCCCCCAACGACATCAAACCCAAACCTACCTCAGATCAATAGTACGGTGCTGTTTCGCCTGCGTGGTTACAATACGGATCGTAGTGTTTCGGGGGTTCGCTACGGGAAGTTAATTGTTTCTTCGTTTTTCCTCGATTTTGCCCAAAGAGACTTTTCGTTTTCCTTTGGACATAATATGCTCGTGTGGCTTGTATCTTGAGCAATAGTACGGAGCATTACAGCCACACAGCTGCACGAGTCGTTTTTACGATTTTACTTCGATTTTTCGTTTACTCAAATTTGTCGATTTTGGTAAATTTTTTGGTTTCGATTTATTTTTCCTCAATTCCGTGCGAACCCACGTGTGCGTCGAAGCGTCGCTACGACTTTGTCGAGCTCGGCTCGACAATGCTTCGCCTCGACTTCGTCTTAGCGGCAATTTTACGACGAAGTCGAGGCTTCGCCGAAGCCTCGACTTCGTCGTCTTAAAATTGCGCACCGCTGCCGCGCTGCATTTTATACTCATTTTGATAGGTTCGTGGTAGTTCCGATTATTTCACGGGATGCAAAAATTGCCTTCCTGGCGAATGACGTTTTTCTGATTTCGATGCAATTCTTACGCTGTTAAAAACTCGCGCCCCCACGGCCACACTAACCACAACCTACCCTGTTCCATATGGCGCGCTGATTCGGATGCGCATTGCCTTGCGCCCCCACGACCACACTAACCCAAACCTACCCTGTATCCACATAGTGGGTCGATTCGGATGCGCGCTGCACTTGCGGACCGTCGCGTTTCGGATCATCCTGTAACGCGACTGTGACATATGTTAACGGTAGTGTCTGATCCTATCGCTTATGACTCCGTGGTTCTTCGCGGTTACTCAAAAGTCTTTTCCTTTGATTCTAAAGTAGTTTTAATTGATTGAATAATTTTACTTGTGTTTTAACTTTTCTTTAGCAATCGCGCGTACATTGATTTTATCTGAATAATATATTTGTATCGGGTCTTTTGAGTAATTATTTGGAACGTTAAAACCGCAGAGCTGCTTAAGTGACTTTGTGGTTTCTGTGCTTCCAGATTCCGTTTTCGGAGATGGGCCCACGGCGTTTATTTCGGTAAATGACTTTACTTATTTCGGGTGTTACCGTATAAACGAATCGGCGCGTTGATAACTCGATTCCTTAATACGCGTTTTCTTTCATTATTTATTCTTTATTTCTTGGTTTTTTCCAGTGGAAGTATTACTTGGAACACGTGTAAAACGTACCGATTCGTTCGTGGTTTACAAATAGTAATAGTTACGCTCCGGGCAGTCCCGGGACGTGACACTGTTACGTATGAAGAATACTTTCTATACGTCGCTCTCAACGCGTTTTCGAGCTCGCATCTGTGAAGGGAAAACGCCCTAAAATTCTTCCGTTTAATGTAAACAAATAAAGGGGACCTTAGTACAAGCACGGTCAGCTGCATCATGACCCAAGACGGGCGTGGCCCGACGACGACTCCTATATTTCCTTATATGGAAAGTTCCAGTGCATCCCCGTGCATTTTGGGACTATATAAACCCTTTGGTTTCTACCCTCGTGGGTTCAGAGTAACATAGTCACGCGTAGAGTCACGTCGTGTCACGCTTGTATAGAATCAGTTATATCCAGTGAGATTGGGCTTAGCGCACCTCTCGAATCACAGATTAACCCGTTAGAATCCGCTTGTCCGGTTGAAGTTCTTTCGGCATATTCTAATAGCGGCTCTCAGTCCCCGCATCGCCAGTGCGTCAACACCGTGCAAATACTTAGGTAACTTACACACTTTATATATTAATTCATCGCGACAGTAACATTTGTATGTATACTGAAAACTCAGAATACAACTTTATACGTTCACTTATAAATCGAGTAGATTCGTTAAACCTATCTTTACCCCGCAATCCTTGCATATTGGTAACAACGTTCCCACCGATACAACTTTACCGCTCGAGTTGTATCAAATAATAATTTAGAGTTACGAGGCAACTAACATTCCCTGCGACTATCTGATCTCATATCAGGTTTGTTCGCACATCTTTATCCAAACAAACAACCTACATATTCCAACCTAGTGGCTCCCCGATTTCGCATCGGGTTCGTCCACGAAACCTAACCCTTCCTACGGCTCCCTGATTTCGCATCAAGTTCGTCCGTGTCCTACGGCTCCCCGATTTCGCATCGGGTTCGTCCGTACGTCTACCAACCTCCGAACAGCTCCCTGGTCAAGCGCCAGGTTCGTCTGTGAATAAACCAACCTCCTAGCAGCTCCCCGATTTCGCATCGGGTTCGTCTGTGAACTTCTTCCTAGTGGCTCCCCGATTTCGCATCGGGTTCGTCCACGACGTTTCACCCTCCTGCGGCTCCCCGATTTCGCATCGGGTTCGTCCGCGCTTGTTCCCCCTCCCAGAGGCTCCCCGGTTTCGCACCGGGTTCGTCCTCGCTCTCAATAATCCTAGCGGCTCCCTGGTTTCGCATCAGGTTCGTCCGCGCACCTTAACTAACAAATTGATAACCATATTCCTGGGTAATATACCCCTCGCCGGCCTCTCGTGCTGCCACACAGCCCGGCTCGTAACAGAACTGGTGACAGCGGTGGGATAATTACTAATTTTAGGATTGCCGTAAAGTTTGGTTTTATATACGTTCTATTACTCGTTTGTGAACAATTGACGATATACTAGTTTTCTCTAGTTTAGCCATTTATTTATTAATTTTTGCTTAAAATGGCAAATCCACAAGGGAACGTCTCTGCTAACGAGATGCTAAACCTGACAGTTTCGATTGCTAACTCAATGACACTCTTAACGCAACGGACGTGTATACAGAATATTACTTCGTCCATTCCGACCTTTGACGGATATAAGCCATCGTTGACGCACTTTGTACAAAATGTGGAAAACGGGTTAACCTTGATTCCTGAGGGTACGGAAGCAGAGTATCTAGCGATTGTTTTAACGAAACTTATTGGTCCTGCACGTAGATGCACGTTAGAACACAAATTCGATTCTGTTAAGGCATTAATTAAACATCTAAAAAAGAGATTCGCGCCTGGTAGAGATTTGTCGCATTTTCAAGTCGAAGTCGCGAAATTACGTATTCGTGACGGAGAAAGTATTCAACAATATATCGATAGAACAAGTCATCTTGTTTATTGTACGCGCGGAGCTATCCGGGAAAAATATCTGGATCACGCTGAAGATTTTGTCTCGCAAATGGAAAAGGACGTTAAGGAAAATTTCATCGATGGTTTACCGGATCGAATTTCCTGGAAAGTGTCGGCTCGAATTCAAGACTTAGGTACACTTGAAGAAGCTTACGACGCCGTGCTACATATAGACAAAAAATTAAGAAATCGGCGACGATCGCCATCCAGCGAGTCACCCTCCAGGTGGTCTCGTCAAGAACGCTACGTTCAAGATTCTCGGGATCGTGGACGTGAAGTGTCATACCCTCACTCACCGACTAGATATGATCGGGTTAGGGAACGACATACCAGAACATCTGGATATGAAGAGGAACCAGAGAGGCAAGGACGCGCGACGGCCTGGACCTTGCGTCAAAGAAGCCACTCGAGATCCCCTTCTAACTGCTCCGATTCATCGTACGTAGATGATCGGGACAAACAAATTTCAATTCTAAAAAATTCTGATAGAAACCGCAAGCCAAGTTTGTATTGTTGGCATTGTGGTACAAAAGGACATGACGAAAAGTCGTGTTGGAAAAATCCGCGTAATCCACGAAATCGTCGGGACTCGCGAGATTCATCCGTTGAATCCACGAAGTCTTTAAACTACGATCGCGCTCAACGTACAGGCGACACGATGAGCGGAAACGAGGAAGATCGCCGAAGGAAGATCCGGTTCAGCGACGAGAAGAAAGAAGACTCATCAAGGAAGCACCTGCACCACGCATCAGGGTCAAGATTCCGGAATTGGAATCAGGAACGGGAGAATTCTTAATTGACGGTGGAGCAGCAGTCAACCTGGTGGTCATCGATGTTCTTGGAAGAAACGCAGAAATAATTTCAAGAGAAGAAATTGAGTTAACTGGACTCACTACAACGCCGATTCACACCCTGGGAACTACAATTTTGCATATTCATGGATCTCCAGCATTTTTCTATGTGGTGAGAAATCTTGCAATAGATGCAGATGGACTCATAGGAAGCCCATTTTTAAAACAAGAGGAAGCTGAGATTTCGTATTACCATGGAACTTTAGTACTGAAGAATAAACCGATTCGACCTTTACGTTTTACTAACTATCAAGATCTACCCCAACAAATTAAAGAACAGCAGGCAGTTAGCAAATACTGTATTGAACCTAGGACATCACGACAGATTACAGTAACAATAGCAAACCCGAAGATTAAAGAAGGATATTTACCGCGTATCAAGACCCACGAACAACTCTACATTGGGGAAGCAGTCGTAACAAACAACGATGGAAGGTGCCACGTTATGGCAATAAACACCAGCGACGAAGCGCTTGACGTGGAGATAGAACCTCAAACATTGGAACCCTATGATATTTTGAATACATCGGACGAAGATTCTTACCCAGATGTGGAACACCCCTCAAACTTCAAGATTAAGCAAAATAGAACACATGGAATTTTGGAAACCCTGAATTTAAAGCATTTAAACAAAGAGGAACAGGACTTCGTTACAGATTTAGTAAAAGAATTTCCTGACCGATTTTATCTTCCTGGAGACAAACTCGGGAAGGCTCGCGATTTTAAACATTCAATACACACAACTAATGATATTCCAATTAATACAAGACAATATCGTTATCCACCTATACATCAAAACGAAATTAAAAAGCAAATTAACGCTTTATTATCAGAAGGTATAATCAGTCCTTCTAAATCTCCATTCAATTCACCTTTATGGATTGTTCCAAAGAAAGCAGACGCACAGGGTAATAAACGCTGGCGTTTAGTAATAGATTTTCGCGCGCTCAATGAAAAAACAATTTCTGACAAATACCCATTACCGCAAATCACGGAAATATTAGATCGATTAGGAGGAGCTAAATACTTTTCAGTTTTCGATCTTGCAAGTGGTTTTCATCAGATAGAAATGGATCCGAAAGATAAACCGAAAACTGCATTTACAACCCCGAATGGACATTACGAATTTTCTCGAATGCCTTTCGGATTAAAGAACGCACCACCTACTTTTCAACGTCTTATGGATCAAGTACTCACTGGACTTCAAGGGACCGATCTTTTTGTTTACCTGGACGACATAGTAGTATTCGCTTCATCGCTTCAAGAACATAATATCAAAGTTAAAAAATTATTAAATCGCCTTAAAGAACATGGATTAACCCTCCAAACCAATAAATGTGAATTCCTACGGAAGGAAGTTGCATATTTAGGACATATTATTTCAAAAGATGGAGTCAGACCTGATCCTAGAAAATTAAAAGCCGTTCAAGATTTTCCTACACCAACTACGCAGAAGAATATTCAACAATTCTTAGGACTTGTAGGATATTACCGAAGATTCGTACCTAATTTCACTTCGAAAGCAAAGCCTCTAATTAACTTATTAGGGAAAGGCATCAAGTTCAAGTGGACAGAAGAACAAGATCAAAGTTTCAAACAATTACGCAGCGAATTGTGTCAACAACCAATTTTACAGTATCCGGATTTCGATAAACCGTTCATTGTTACAACAGATGCATCCGAATATGCTATCGGGGCCGTACTCAGTCAGGGAGAGATAGGAAATGATCTGCCGATTGCCTACGCGTCTCGTAGTCTAAATAAACCCGAGAGGAATTATTCAGCTACGGAAAAGGAATGTTTGGCTATGGTTTACGCCGTAAGATACTTTAGGCCCTACATCTATGGAACCAAATTCACCCTCATCACAGATCATAGGCCGCTTGTTTGGTTACATTCTGTTAAGGACCCGACTTCCAGACTCATGAAGTGGAAACTCAGACTTTTGGAGTACGAGTACCAGGTTGTCCATAAATCTGGAAAGACAAACAAAAACGCAGACGCTCTGTCGCGTAATCCTACTTCAGTCTGTTTACCACTTACTCCACGGGAATGCAAGGATACGGACTTCAAAATCCAGATACCAAAAGTAGAAGCTAATACCGATTCAATTGGACACCGCGTCCGGCAATTACGTCGAGATAGAGAAAGCCGACCCAAGTACCGGGACAGTAGCAGCTCGGATGAAACAGAACAGGCCGCATATGGAAAGGTTCAACATTCGCCCATTATACATAAAAATCGATCTTTTCCCAGCTTATCTCACGAGGTAACAATGCCAGATGAGCGCCAGGAAACCATAAACAGTTTTTCACCAGCAGCAAATTCTACACAGATTTTTCCTTTAGACAAGGATCAGACCATTTTCAACGATTTAATATCCTTTGAGGAACCGCTTGAAAATACTGTAATAGAAAATACAAGAAATATTCGTCAAGATTTAATTGGTACACCGCAAGCATCATCACGAATTACGGACGAAGTTTTACAACCAGCAATTGCCCAGCTACCTGCAGGGACCATAACCGGAGCAAGTGCAGGACAGCTACCTGACAGCAGGTCAACTCGACGTGAGGCCTTCGACCACACGCTTGACCCTTACCCATTCTTCACTACTGATTTTGAAGATTCAACTGATAGGGACGATTTGCCAGAAGCTCTACTAAAAGAAACATACAGGATTACTACCACTTCAAACACTCTCACAGCCGAAGAAGGACACTGTGTACATTTCATATCTGCCGACTGCAATTTACAAACCGCCGTTGGGAAACTACTGCTGGATACCGAAATAATAAACAAACAAGATCTTCTAGCAAGGCGACCGGAAAAAGGACACGTGGTAACGTTAGATAATGGGACGTACAAATCTTTCAGTATAGTAGTCTCCGATCATTTTTATGATAATATTAAAAGAATAGACATTCTTGGAGGATTGAGAATCCTTAAAGACACCTTAAATCAATATCAGATTAATTCATTCCGAATTTCTGCCACCGGAGATCTTCATAAATTGCCAGTCAACGATTTTTTCAAGCTATTAGAAGAAGTTTTCACTGGAACAGCTCAACAGATTAGTATATGCAATTGTATCGTCACCACACCATCCATAGAAGATAGACAAGAAATAATCCGCGAAGCTCATGATAGTCTAGTCGGAGGACACAAAGGAATAACGAAGACATATAAACGTATCCGATCAAAATTCCATTGGCCGCAAATGCGCAACGAAATTCAAGATTACATCCGGAAATGTCAAAGTTGTCAAGAACAAAAATTAGTTCGAGCAAAAACGCGTCAGCCTATGTTGATTACCGATACACCTATGGGACCATTCGACAAAATTGCCTTAGATACAGTGGGACCTTTACCAATTACACCTAGTGGAAATAGATACATTCTCACTATGCAGGATAATTTAACCAAGTACTGTATGGCTGTAGCAATACCAAATATTCGGGCAGCTACTATAGCAGATGCTTTTGCTAGGCATTTCATCGCAATCTATGGTACACCTCGCGCAATACTGACAGATAAGGGAACAAGTTTTATTGGACATCTTATGACAAATTTATCCGAAATATTTAAAATCAAACAAATTACAACCTCAGGATACAGACCGCAAACCAACGGATCATTGGAACGAAGTCACATCGTACTCACTGAATACCTCAAGCATTACATGGATAATTACGAAGATTGGGACCTATTAATACCGTTCGCAATGTTCTCTTACAATACATCCGTTCATGAAGCAACGAATTTCACTCCGTATGAGCTAATTTTTGGAAAACCAGCTCGAGAACCAAGTTCTTTTCCAACCGGCGAAAAGTTACAATCTTATGGAGATTACTTAATAGATTTGATAACGCATATGACAAATATCCGCAATTTAGCCACCACTCAACGTCAAGGCTCATTGGTTGGAGTTGGGATTCGTCGTCCCAAAGGACAACTAGATCAGCGGATCTGCGACTAATTAGTGATAAGTACACACACACACTCACTACACCCGACAAATTTCATACACCGTTCTTTTAACGTGGAATTTTTGGGCATTTTTCCTTCTTTCTTGCGAAAGCATCACGCGAATCGCGATGTTTCATCTTGGGGGGGAGATGTTACGTATGAAGAATACTTTCTATACGTCGCTCTCAACGCGTTTTCGAGCTCGCATCTGTGAAGGGAAAACGCCCTAAAATTCTTCCGTTTAATGTAAACAAATAAAGGGGACCTTAGTACAAGCACGGTCAGCTGCATCATGACCCAAGACGGGCGTGGCCCGACGACGACTCCTATATTTCCTTATATGGAAAGTTCCAGTGCATCCCCGTGCATTTTGGGACTATATAAACCCTTTGGTTTCTACCCTCGTGGGTTCAGAGTAACATAGTCACGCGTAGAGTCACGTCGTGTCACGCTTGTATAGAATCAGTTATATCCAGTGAGATTGGGCTTAGCGCACCTCTCGAATCACAGATTAACCCGTTAGAATCCGCTTGTCCGGTTGAAGTTCTTTCGGCATATTCTAATAGCGGCTCTCAGTCCCCGCATCGCCAGTGCGTCAACACCGTGCAAATACTTAGGTAACTTACACACTTTATATATTAATTCATCGCGACAGTAACATTTGTATGTATACTGAAAACTCAGAATACAACTTTATACGTTCACTTATAAATCGAGTAGATTCGTTAAACCTATCTTTACCCCGCAATCCTTGCATATTGGTAACAACGTTCCCACCGATACAACTTTACCGCTCGAGTTGTATCAAATAATAATTTAGAGTTACGAGGCAACTAACATTCCCTGCGACTATCTGATCTCATATCAGGTTTGTTCGCACATCTTTATCCAAACAAACAATCTACATATTCCAACCTAGTGGCTCCCCGATTTCGCATCGGGTTCGTCCACGAAACCTAACCCTTCCTACGGCTCCCTGATTTCGCATCAGGTTCGTCCGTGTCCTACGGCTCCCCGATTTCGCATCGGGTTCGTCCGTACGTCTACCAACCTCCGAACAGCTCCCTGGTCAAGCGCCAGGTTCGTCTGTGAATAAACCAACCTCCTAGCAGCTCCCCGATTTCGCATCGGGTTCGTCTGTGAACTTCTTCCTAGTGGCTCCCCGATTTCGCATCGGGTTCGTCCACGACGTTTCACCCTCCTGCGGCTCCCCGATTTCGCATCGGGTTCGTCCGCGCTTGTTCCCCCTCCCAGAGGCTCCCCGGTTTCGCACCGGGTTCGTCCTCGCTCTCAATAATCCTAGCGGCTCCCTGGTTTCGCATCAGGTTCGTCCGCGCACCTTAACTAACAAATTGATAACCATATTCCTGGGTAATATACCCCTCGCCGGCCTCTCGTGCTGCCACACAGCCCGGCTCGTAACAACACAAAGAATTCACTCGTAGAGCTTGGAAAACGCGATATTCGACATTTCCAATCGATCTGCATCGACAACAGCTAAAGATTCAGTTCCCAGGCGTCGCAATAGTGCTTATTGAAAATGCACTCGTACAGCTTGGAAAACGCGATATTCGACATTTCCAATCGATCTGCATTAACAACAGCTAAAGATTCAGTTCCCAGGCGTCGGAATAGTGCTTATCAAAAATACACCCGCTTAGCATGGAAAATGCGATATTCGACATTTCCAATCGATCTGCATCGACAACAGCTAAAGATTCAGTTCCCAGGCGTCGCAATAGTCCTTTGTTACGTCCTCGTCGGGATCAGTGTTGCCCAACGGGAACGTGCGCCAAATGTTTAACAGGATACGCTCGCAATTTCGATCGTGACTGGTCTCTTAGGACAGTCAACCGGGATCGGGACGTTAAGATTCGGTAGGGTCAGGAAAACAATTGGTATCGATTGTTTATGGGTTATATTTACATCCACTTTCTTTTTTTCTGATTTAATACAGTGGAGGCTGTTACATTATTCCTCGCGAAGAAATATAGTTTGAAATAACAACGTATGATATTCTTCCGGGACCGGCTCGCCTTCGGGGACGTTTGGTTGACCAGGGAACTGGTCGCTAATAAAAACCGGATAATATCCCGGGTAATTCGGATAGATCTGTTGTCGTGGCCACTCCTCGTCGCTGTCCGGAGGGTCGAGTTGTTGTTGCGGGGATGGGGGACTGACCGGGGGGTCGATATAGGGCCGGTAGAATTCGGGCGTGGTTGCCCTTGAATCTACCGAGGATGTAGTTGACGATGCCGGGGATGACGAGTAAACTAGTTGTCGTCTAGCGAAGGGCTGCGGGGTTTGTTCGGATACGTGGGAGATGGGGGAGTATGAAATGGACAAAGGCGATGCATGAGGCGAGGAAGGCAACACGGGTATTTGGGCGGAGGGACCCTGCGAAGTCGAGGGCTCGGGCGAACCCTCGACGGTCAAATCGATGGTGGACGGAACAGCCCCGGTGCCAGCGGTTGTCAAGTCGATCGGCGCCCGTGGAGAATTCAGCGTCAGGTCGATTGGCGCCGGTGGAGAATCTAGCGTCAGGTCGATCAACGGCCCAATTTCTGGCGCCAATTGCACACGACGGGCGGCGATCAGCTCCCGGCGCCTGATATTATGGCGGAGCCGCGACTGGAGCCCCTCTCCTATGCCTTCGCCTATTTCTAACGGGCATCTACAGAACAGATTCGGTGGGTAGTAAGTTGTTCGGAATATTTAACGAATAGCATGGTCGACCGATGAAATGTCAAGTGTTACTGTTTATTAATGCTCACCTTTACCTATCGTTTGACTACAGTTGAGAATACAAGTAATAAATGGTGGATCGTGCTGACGATTTGCCGCTTACAGGTACAACTACAACGAACTCGTCGAACTGCACCGTTAAACTACCGGATTGAACTTTAGTCGTATAGAACTTGATGTTTCTAACTTCTCGGTTGGAACTGAACTGCCTTGCGACCGCTCGCTCCGGTCTTTTTATTCCTCCCAGGTGCTGATGCAGCAGCCCCTACTGCCGCAGCCAGAAGATGCTGATGCAGCAGGGTCCACCGTCCTGGGAACGACCGTTTCGCGACGGTTCTCGCGCTTCGTATTTCTGCAGCGTGTGCATTCCTGAGCGACAGTTGTTATCGCCCTCGCGACGGTTCTCGCGCTTCGTATCTCTGCAGCGTGTGCAATCCTGAGCGACAGTTGTTATCGCCCTCGCGACGGTTCTCGCGCTTCGTATCTCTGCAACGTGTGCATTCCTGAGCGACAGTTGTTATCGCTCTGGGAGCGGATGCTGATGCACCGAGGCATATCGTCATGTTCAGCAGATTATTAACCGATCTTTTCCCAGGCCTTGGCTCCGGAATGCCCACGTGCGAGACAGCGCTATCCCGTCGCTAGCGTCGTCAGCACTTATCCGTGCTTGTTCTCAACTTGAAAGGACAAACACCGATTCGCAACGGTTCTTAATCTACGTCTTCTTATGATCTATCTTATCATAGGTGAGTCAGCATACTCACGTTTACCCCTGGTTTCTTAACTTAAGAAGTTACTTAGACTTATTGCTACCAACAGGACAATTATCGGTGTGTGTGTGGCCGTACTTTGATGTGTGGCAGAGAACAGCCCACGGTAACATACATTTTTATTGGTTGGTTCGAGTTAGGTTTGGGTTAGGTTTGGGTTAGGTTTGGGTTAGGTTCTTAATAGATGCAGCGCGGCCCAGGAGTTAATGGAGCAAACAGCCCTTGAAACGGATGTGGATCTGATGCTCATTAGCGAGCCTTACCGCTGCAGGGATTTTTGGTTTATAGACACAAAGAAAGACGCAGCCATATGGGTAACCCCAAAGTGGATGAAGAGAGGACACCCGCTAAAGACTGTGTGGAGAGGAGCTGGCTCCGTAACCATCAAAGCGGGAGAGCTGGTGGTGGTGAGCTGCTACTACCCCCCCAGCATACCACTAGAGGCCTTTGAAGTTAGTCTAGACGAGCTGGAGGCCCGCCTGAGTAAATCGGGGGACATCATTGTGGCTGGGGACTTCAACGCCAAGTCACCAGTATGGGGCTCAAAGAAGTGGGACTCCAGGGGAAACATGGTCCTTGAATTCTGCGGGAGAAATAGGCTGGTACCTGTCAGGAGCGAAGGAAAGAAACAACAGAACGTCCCTTATCGACATAATGTTATGTACGGGAGGGAAAATGAGGTCGTTGGTGTCATCCGAAATACTAGAGGAATACACTGGGTCAGACCACAGGTATTTAAGGCATGTGTTCAGTGAATCCCGCCCAAGGGTGTGGTAAGCAGATGACAGGAACCACAAAGAAAATAGATCTCGCCCTATTCCGTAGGGAGTACAAAATCTGGATGAGAGATGCTGCTCCCCTGAGAAACGGAAGCGAGGATGCAGGCAGGGAATACTACCAGGGTCTGTGTGATCTAATCGAGGCTTGCAGCTGGATTGAAAGAGGCCCCAGAAAGGAGGCCAATAAAAAGTAGTGGTGGTCGAAGGAGATTGGTGACCTCCGTCCAAAGGCCGTTAGTCACCGTAGACGCCTGCAGCGTGCTTTTTCCTCGGGAAAAGAACATAAGATTGTGAACCTACATGCGGCGTATAAGGAGGCTAAGAGAGTCTTAAATAAAGAAATTAAGGTGGCGAAAAGGGAAAGGTGGAAAGACCTTGTTAACAAAATCGAGGAGGACATTTGGGGCCGGCCCTACAAGACAGTCATGGACTCCTTAGTAGGGAAAGTGCCGCCGGAGATCCTAGACAAGGGGGAGATGAAGGCTGTGGTGGAATCACTATTCGTCACAACACCAACGTCCGAACAGGAGGTGAGGGACCACTGGGCAAACTTCGGTGGGGCCCGGGAGGAAATCTCCAAAGAGGAGGTCCAAAGAGCCATCGCCCGACTAAAGAAGAAGTCGGTGGGCCCGGATGGCTTCTCTGTGGAAATCAAAAGCTGGCTCGGCAAACACGCTTTGGAGGATGTGTGCACCTTCCTAAATAAGTGCTTGGCAAAGGGCAGTTTCCTAAGCCCATGGAAAAACGGGAGACTAGTTCTGATCCCGAAGAGCGGAAAGGGAAAGAACAGTGCTTGGAGACCGATTTGCATACTATCTAACTGGGCCAAGGTAATGGAATACATTATTAAGGATAGAGTGCTCACGAAAATAGAACACGCCGAAAACCAATTCGGCTTCAGGAAGCAGCGCAGTACCACGGATGCCATGATGGTGATTGGCAGTTGCTGGGAAAGGGCCAGAGCAGGTGGCAAACACTGCTTACTGGTCACACTTGACGTTAAAAATACTTTCAACTCCTTGCGGTGGAGCAGTATCAGGAGGGCAATAAGGAAATCTAAAATTATGGGGAATCTAAGGAGTATTATCCTAGATTACCTCAATGACAGAAAAATCACATACCGAGCAGAAGGAGTAGACGTGGTTCAACGTATCTACGGGGGTGTCCCCCAAGGATCGGTTCTGGGGCCGCTCCTGTGGAATCTTGTTTACGACGATCTGCTGAAGATTAAACTCCCCCCGGGAACACAGATGGTGGGGTACGCAAACGACATCGCACTGGTGCTTGTGAATAGAAACCTGGAGGATCTCCAAAGCCACCTCCAAAAGGCAATGGACATTATGTCGGCGTGGTACAGGAAAGAACATCTGGAGTTGGCAAAGGATAAGACTGTGGCCCTACCTCTCACGGGAAGAAAAGTCAAGGGTGGCCCTACCTTAAGGATTGATGACAAGCTCATGGCGACTAAGGGACCAATAAAATACCTGGGAGTACAGTACGAGGGAAACCAGATGTTCAAATCCCACTCCAAAGCGGTCACCGAGAAAGCTATGAAGAGGATCGGGGCATTATCTAGAATTATGCCTAACCAATTTGGCGGGGGCTACCACTGCAGGATCCTCTTGTACAGAACAGTAGAATCCATTGTGATGTATGGGACTCCGGCCTGGGCCTCAGCCGTGAGATTCGAAGCAACCACGAAACACCTTCGAGCGGTACAAAGAGCTGCCCTGTGTCGGGTTGTAAGGGCGTATCGTTCAACATCTTTCGACGCTCTGACGACACTTTCGGGGTGTATACCTTGGTGTCTCCTCCTGGAGGAAAGAGGTAGGATCTATGAGAGGTGTCGCAAGGACAAGGAAATGGCCGATAAAAGAGAGGACAAAATCCGGGTTCGGGAAGAGGAGAGGAAAACCACCATAGAAAAGTGGCAGAGCGAGTGGGACTCGTCGACAGCTGCTCGGTGGACACACAGGCTAATCAACAAAATTGAGGACTGGATTCCGTGGGGCCCCAAGATCCTGAATTTTAGATTGTCCCAAATCCTAACGGGCCACGGGTGCTTTGCGGCTTTCAAGAAAAAGATAGGCAGAACTAGTTCGGAGGAGTGCTGGTTATGTGCGGCCGAAAAGGATGATGCGGAGCACACGCTACTCCGGTGCCCTTTTTTCAATAAAGAAAGAAATCTTGTCATCAAGAATGTGGGAGGCTTCGAAGTGGGCACACTCCTTCGGATACTGGCGGACGAAAGCGAGAGGGACTACCTTATAGACTTTATAAACAAAGTTATGGGAGTCAAAGAGGAAATCGAGCGCCAATTGGACAACGAAAGGAAAACGCAATTGGGACACCTGTAGAACCTCACACCTATGGAGCGAAATATTTATTTATTTATTTATTTAGTTACTTATTTATTTATTTATTAAGTATTTTTAACATCGACTACGACCACCGCATTTGAAGCACTGACCTCTATTTTTATTTGACCACTGCATTTAAACACTGACTATGAAATTTTAATCCTGGACTACCGCCATTTCTTTGAAACCGGATATATGCGTTACTAAATCTCTGGACGATTTCAGATCTTTATTTTTATTTATTTGACATCGATGTTTGAAGACACGGACCACTACGAAGGAAGGAAACATGGTGCGCGTTTGGAGCCCCCCCGCAGAATGCCGAGAGGCGGGTCAGGGGGGTGGCTGCTAATCCCAACCAATTTGTACTCCCCCCATGTTTCATGGGGAGTTAGGACAGAGGAGGGGTTTTTAGTGGGTATGCCAAACTCCACCAAGGCGAGTCCCACATATCCCCCACAGGGAACTGTGGGGAAATGCGTAAATGCATTTTCCCCTCCTCGAAAAAAAAGTTTGGGTTAGGTTTGGGTTAGGTTGGGGTTAGGTTGGGGAGCAGAAGCGGTTTTGGGACTTCTTGGCGACGTTTTTTTTTTTTTTTCGCCGGGTCGAAACCACAATGGAACTGATGTTCTCTTATATCTGGGCTGCATCTATTGCAGTCAGGTGCGGAGAACTTCGGTGAAGTTGGCGGGCCCAAAACGGCTAAATCCACTCACCTCACCTCCTCGTGGGGCTCCCTGGTTCTCCTGCACCAGCATAGCTGGTGCGGGGGGCGAAAGAGTGAGTGGTAACGGGACTGGATCTAACGATGACGAAATGGGCAAGTGTGGAGTTTTTAAAAATTATTATGACAGACACAACGAAAGGATTGGAAAATTACTGCTCAGGAGGCCTCGGAACCTCCAGAGCCGGCGTCGCGGGGGTGGTCAAGCAGGCCCCAGCTTCGTCGTTATCTTACGACTGCGGAGTGTCAGTGGTGGAAGACCAGGCCACTGTACACTCTATGACTACTGGCGAGAGGAGGAGCGATCCTGGAGGCGGACCGGAGACGCACTCGGACTCTGGATCGAGCGTCCGAGATGGAAAACGGAGGAAGAAACCCAAGAAGAGACCCAGGGTTTGGGTCTCCTCGGATTCTTCGAGGCGGGGAGACATCGGAGGACGAGCCTCTACCTTGGACTCGGATGCGGGGACCGCAGGGCGGCGCGGGATCGCGACCGAGTCGGGGCTCTGCAGGAGTTCGGAGCGAGCCCTGCCGAGAGCGGAGGATTTGCGTCGCGAGATGCAAACGGAGGCGACCGGTGAACTGGGCGGCGCTGTCCTCGAACAGATGAGGGAGGTCGAGAGGATATCCTCGGTCTCCAAGAACCTGAAGGGCAACCTCGTCCACGCCTTGCGAGTGGCAGCCAGGGAGACCTCGGCGGCCGTCACCGAGCTTGTGCAGCGCTCCTCCAGCTCCGTGGAGGCACGGTGGCTGGAAACGGAAAATGCGCAGCTGAGGGCCGGGCTGCGCAACGCCAAGAAGGAGCTGGTCGACCTGCGTAAGGAACTGCGCAGGGAGGCTGCCAGCATCGTGGCCAACGGCACGCAGGCTGTGCCGGGACCGACCAGCGGGGTGACCACCGGAGGGGCTGGGAATGCAGCAGTCCGGTCCACCGGGACAACGGTTGCGGCGCGAATGGAGGGGATTCGGCGTGAGCGGCGGCGTCTGGTGGACACCGGGGAAGGTGTGGGGGAGAAAGACCTACATCAACCGCGGCGGCCCCCCCTGCAACCGGTGAATGCGCCTTTACTTTATATATCCGGATCCCCCTCGGGGAAAGATCCGCCTCGGCAGGGGGAGGGGAGCTCCCTTCAGGAGATGGTGGCGGCCATGGTGAGAATGGAAATGGCTGCCATGGAGAGGAGGCTCCTCGCGGCGATTGCTTCTGCCGCCCAGGAGGGGCCGGGGGCGAGCTGCGCGCGGAGGGTGCTGCGCCGTCGCCCCCTGGGTCGCAACCTGCGGCTCGGGTTGCGGCGCCCCGGATGCCCACGGGCGTGGCGACGGTCAGGACAGTTGGGGAAGAATGGAGGGTAGCCAGGAGCAGAGCTGCCCTCAGGAAGGAGAAGAAGAAGGGGAGACGAATGACAACGGTCTCCTCCCCCCCGGCTCAGCGGCCAATGCGCGGGAAGTCGTCGCGACAGAGGCGTCCGCCGCCGCCGGATACAGACGCCAACAAGAAAAGGACGGAGGGGCGATGCCCGAAGAAAGGGGCGCGGATTCTCCAGCGGCCCCCGAGGACGGCCGTCGTCACGCTGACGGCTGCGTCGGACGCTAAACTGACGTACGCGCAGGCGATGGCGGCGGCCAGGAAGAAGATAAGCCTGGCCGAGATTGGGATCGACGGGGTTAGGCCCAAGACGTCGAAGACCGGCGGGCTTATCCTGGAGATTCGGGGGCCCGGTGGCCAGGAGAAGGCCCAGCAACTGGCCGACAGGATGGCGGGTGTCCTGGAGGGCTCGGGGGTGAGAGTCTCCAGGCCCAGTAAGACCGGGGAATTGAGGGTATGGTGGCTGGATGTGTCCTCCAGGCCCCAAGAGGTGGCGGCGGCGGTGGCCGCGGCCGGTGGTTGCCCAGTGGGAAACGTGAGGGTGGGCGATATCGCTCTCAACCCACTGGGACGAGGAGCCGCGTGGGTCCGATGCCCGCTGGAAGCGGCACACCGGGTGGCGAGGGCGGGGCGAATCACCGTCGGGTGGTGCAGCGCGTCCGTGGAGCCCCTCCAAACGCGCCCGCTCCAGTGCTTCAGGTGCCTGGAAGTTGGGCACACGAGGAGCGGGTGCACCAGCGGCACCGACAGGAGCGATCGGTGTTACAGGTGCGGGGGTGGCGGTCACCGGGCCAGCAAATGCTCGGCTGCCCCGAGATGCCCCGTGTGCAGCGACCTGGGGCAACCGGCTGGGCACAGGCTGGGGGCTCCTTCGTGCGCTCCCTGCAAGCCTGGAGGGAGAAGAGGGAGGATGGAGTCGGATCCGGCACCGCGGCCTGCTCTTCCGGCGGAGCCAGCACCAGCTGCGCCTGCACCGGCGGCCATGGAATTGGAGGTGGTAGAGCGGGACACCACGGAGCAAGTGGAGGCACGAGTGTCGGCTCTTGAGCTGAGTCCGGCCCAGGAGCCGGCGGAGAGGAGCCCTGACCGCACGGTCGGGCAATGCCCTACGGCGGAGGGCATGGATCTGGAGTAGCCTTCAGTGCCAGGCTACTCCAGACCAACATGAACCACTCCCGCAGAGCGCAGGATCTGCTCATGCAGACCATGCGGGAGTGGGATATAGGGCTGGCGGTTGTCGCGGAGCCATATGCGGTCCCCGTTACCCCCTCCACTCCGTGGATGGGGGACACGCGTGGCTCCGTGGCGATAGTGGGGGGGAGGGGGAGGACGCGTAGCGCCGGCAACCCTGCTGGAACGCGGCGATGGGTTCGTCGCCGCGCTGTGGGGGGACACGGCGGTGGTGGGCGTGTACGCGTCGCCCAGCGTGAGCGCCCTGGCGTTCGGGGCCTTCCTAGACCGGGTGGGGGCGTGTGTAGCGCGGTGCCTCCCCCGGCCGGTCGTGGTGTTGGGCGATTTCAACGCTCACGCCACGGCGTGGGGCTCTCCCCGGACGAACGCCAAGGGCGACGTGCTGCTGGGTTGGGCGGCGGGGCTGGACCTCAGGCTGGCGAATCGCGGGTCGGTGGCGACGTGCGTGCGGTGGCAGGGTACGTCCATCGTGGACCTTACGTGGGCCACACCTGCTGCCGTACGGAAGATATCGGGCTGGAGAGTGGCCGAGCACGTCGAGACCTTGTCTGATCACCCCCACATCATCATGGAGGTGGCCACCGGCGGCGGTGCGTCCGCCGCGCGGGCCCGGCCTGGGGGGAGGGCTGCCTCCCCGCCACCGAGATGGGCGCTCGGCAGGATCGACAGGGATGCCCTGGCGGCGGCGCTTCACGCCGTCGCGTGGTCCGCGGCTGATCCGGCTGGACCGGTTAGTGGTGAGGGGGAGGCGAGATGGTTCCGGGGCTCGTTGAGGACGGTGTGCGACGCTGCCATGCCCCGGGCCGCCCCGCCGCGAAGGCCGCCCGTGTATTGGTGGTCGCGCGAGATCGAGGACCTGAGAGCGATCTGCATCCGCGCGCGGCGCCGGTACACGAGGGCGCGCCGCCGGAGGCGTGGCGTGGTTGGAGCGCTGCTCTCCCGTACGGGGTTTATAGGGAGGCGCGGGTGGCCCTGCAGCGCGCTATCGCTGCGGCGAAGGTCGGCGCCTGGCGCGAGCTCCTCGGGACGCTGGACGTGGAGCCGTGGGGGCGTCCGTACCGCCTGGTCATGGGCAAGCTGCGACCATGGACGCCCCCCCTGACGCAGACGATGGAAGCCCGGCTGCTGGGAGACGATCTGGATGCCCTGTTCCCCTTGGCCGGTGATGGAGGTGGTGCGTCCCGCCTGATGCCCGGAGTGGTGGCCCCCTCGGACTGGTCCGCCGAGCTGGAGGTGACGGACGGGGAGATCGGGGCGGCGGTCCGGAAGATGACGTCCCGACGCACGGCGCCCGGTCCGGACAGGGTTCCGGGCAGAGTGTTGGCCTGGGCCGTGTCCATCCTCGGGGACAGGTTGAGACGGGTGTTTGACGCCTGTCTGCGGACCGGGGAGTTCCCCTCCTTGTGGAAGAGAGGGAGGCTGGTCCTCCTGAGGAAGGAGGGGAGGCCCGCGGAGGAGCCGTCCGCCTACAGGCCGATATGCCTGCTGGATGAGATCGGGAAGATGCTAGAGAGGATCATCGCGCGCCGCGTGACCGAGCATCTTTCCGGGGTGGGACCCGATTTGGATGAAAGTCAGTTCGGCTTCCGCCGGGGACGTTCGACCTTGGACACTGCTGCGCGCGTCCGGTCTCTGGCGGGGGAAGCCACTGGAAGGGGCGGGGTTGTGCTGGCGGTATCGCTCGACATCGTCAACGCCTTCAACTCCGTGCCCTGGGAAGAGATAAGGGGGGCGCTAGTCCACCATCGGGTGCCCCCTTATCTGAGAAGGGTAATCGGGTCCTACCTGTCCGGCAGGTGTATTGAGTACCCGGGCAGGAGCGGGGTGGAAACGAGGATCGTGGATCGCGGGGTCCCGCAGGGGTCGGTCCTGGGCCCGTTGCTGTGGGACCTCGCGTACGACTCCGTCCTCCGGGTTGCCCTCCCCCCCGGTGTCAGCGTGACCTGCTACGCGGACGACACACTGGTGCTGGCATCGGGGATGGACTACGGGAGGACCGCGCGCCTGGCGGAGTTGGGAGTGGCCTGCGTCGTCTCGGGGGTGGAAATGCTCGGCCTGCGAGTGGCGCCACAGAAAACCGAGGCGATGTGGATGGTCGATCCGCGGCGGCGGCGGGGGGAACCTCCTGCGACCGCGTTGTGCATAGGTCAGTCCTGCGTGGGGGTGGGTCAGCGGTTACGTTACCTAGGTCTCACCCGCGACGCCCATTGGAGCTTCGGAGCCCACTTCGAACGTCTGGCTCCCCGACTGGAGGGGGTTGCGACCGCGTTGGGTCGTATACTCCCGAATCTTGGGGGCCCGGCGGGAGAGGTGCGTCGCCTGTACGCCTGGGTGGTGCGCTCGATAGCGCTCTACGGGGCACCGGTGTGGTGCGGCGACCTGGTGGCCAGTCGGCGCAGCCTGGACATGCTGCGTCGTGTGGAGAGGAGGGTGACCATCAGGGTCGCGCGGGCGTACCGCACGGTGTCGTACGAGGCGGCGATGACTCTGGCGGGGCTCCTACCGCTCGACATCCAGGCAGGAGTGGCGGCGGCCGACTATTCATCTTCGAGGGCGCCGCCGGACAACAGCGACGACCCGCTGGAGCGGGGGGAGCGGCTGAGGGCTTCGAGGCTTCGGTCTCGGCGGCGCGCCGTCTCCGAGTGGAGGGCTCGGCTCGCTGGATCGACCGGGGCGGGCCGACGCGTCGTCGGGGCGGTCCTGCCGAGTTTGGAGAAGTGGCTCGGCAGGACGTGGGGCAGGCTGACCTACCGGATGACTCAGGTGCTCTCCGGGCACGGATGCTTCGGGGAGTACCTGCAGCGCATCCGGAGGGAGGACACGGCGCAGTGCTGGCACTGCGACGAGGAGACGGACTCGGCGCAGCACACCCTGGAGGTGTGTCCGGCGTGGGCTGCGGAGCGGCGAGTCCTGAGGCGAGCGGTGGGTCCCGACCTGTCGCTGGCCGCGGTCGTCCCCGTCATCTTGGACAACCGGGCGGCTTGGAGCGCCCTGGCCTCCTTCTGCGAAGACGTTATGACGCGCAAGGAGGCGGCGGAGAGGGCCAGGGAGCGGGCGGACCCCGCTCGTGCGAGAGGAGACGTCGGCAGAAGGAGGCGCAGGCGCAGGCGTCTGCTGCCTCCGCCTACCTGATTGGGTCCCCGGGGGGAAGTAGCGTCGGGACCTTCCGTCCCGACTAGAGGACCACGGGCTGTCGGACGGGGGATCTGGCAGCCATTGCACGTGGCATGGGATGGGCCGTATTGCGTGGTGGCCGCGCAATGCGGCTGTGGGTATTAGTTTGTGTATTACGTGTATTGGAGGAGAGTCCTTCTGACTCTCCTCGGGAGGAGCCTCCTATTTAGTTTGAGGCACGGCGAGGGAGGGCGCGGGGTCGTGTCCGTCAGGGTTCCACGCACCCTCCCTAGTCGCCCTAGGACGGCCACCGTGTGGGTTTTAGTCGGTAAGAATCCGACACTACCCCGGTCACTCCCCAGTGGCCGGGGTGTCTCATGTAAGATTTCCCACACGTAAAAAAAAAAAAAAAAAAAGGTTTGGGTTAGGTTTGGGTTAGGTGGGGAGCTGAGACTGGGATTGGTTTTCCCGACAATGATGATTCCGGAGTTGGGTCAAAAACCACGATGGAGCTGATGTTTCTACTTAAGAATTATGGTACTTACTTTAGGATCCTGGGTACTTACCTTGTTCGGCGGTGAAATTTCGGCAAAGTCGGCGGACCAACCTTAGTCAAATGATCCACTCACCTCACCTCCTTGTGGGGCTCCCTGGTGTTCTGTGACGGTGGGCTTCGGCTGCCGGAAACAGGATGCGAAAGAGTGAGTGGTCAAACGTCGCAAGCTAAGGTGGGAGGCATCGTGCCGAGAGCTGCGTGGCCGTGGCGACGTGAAGCATGCTCGGTCCTGAACGATCCTTGTGGGGCACCTGGGGCCACCCCACAGTATTTCAGTCCCCTAGCCTGGGTAAGGGGGAGGCTCAGGTGGTCCTTCACTCCTCCAAGATAAATGGTGGCCGCCGGAGGCTTCGGCCAAAGGGGGCCGATTATGAAATGTATTATGAACCCAAACAAAGAAAACAACAAACAACGGACTGGAAATGAAGATGAGGACCTGGCTAGAAATACTGACACGAGAACTAGGACACGAGAGATGGAAACGGATACGGAAGACGAGGCTCAACGGGTGGCAGTGGAGGTCAAGGACCCTTTCAAGCCAAGGGCCTCCCTGAGAAGGAGTCCGTCCAGGAACGAGCAGGAGGGAGAAGTGTTAATGGAAACCCTAGAGGCAGATGTCTTCACCCAGCAGGCCCAGGGAAGAGAGGGAAATTATCCAAAGAAGGTAGAGGGGGAGGAACGAATAACACCCAAGTCTGGGGAAAACATACTAATTCCACGGGAATTACTGCAGAGGATGGCGAGGATGGTGAGGAAGACGGAAGAAGCCATTAGGATAATTTATGATTATGCAGTAGCCACTAAGAATGTAAGTCGCATTTTGAAAGAGAAGAGTGGAGAATCCCTGAAGCACTTGGAAGCACTGAAGAAAGACATGGAAAAAACTGATGTGTAGCAGGGTATGGACGATCAGATAGGCCAAACTTATAAACGGATAGGCCAAAGTCCAAAGAAGGTAGGGGAAAATCTAGGGGAAAATAGGATGGGAAAATGAAAGGAGAACTCACCTATGGAACAGCGGGAGGGGAAGAAGCCGAAAAGAAAGGGTATACAAGAGGAGGATGTAATTAGAAGAGGACATATGGAGAGCCAAATAGAATCCAGGCCGGAAGCAGAGAATGACCAAGAAAGTTGGGTCACTATAGAAAGTAAAAAGAATAAAGGAAGAGATAAAATAAAAGAAAAGCACCAAGAGATTGGGGATAAACAGGGAAAAGGAAGAGCGAGATATCGAGGCGAGGCTATAGCACTCAAACTGAGACAGGGGATTACCTTTGCGGAAGTGGTAAAAAGAATGAAAGAGGAAGCGAAAGACCAAGCTGAGGGGGTAAGAAAGATAAGGAGGGCCCAAAACGGGGACCTGCTGGTGGAGTTTATACCAGGGGCCGAAGTAAGGGAGTTCTTCGGCCGTATAAATGGTAAACTAGGAAGCGAAGTAGCAGTCAGACGACTGAAACATGAGGTGGAGTTGGAGATAAGGGATATCGACCCAACAGTAGAGGAGAAAGAACTGATAGAAAAGGTGGCCGAGAAGATAAAAGGAGAAGTAGGAGATATAAAAATCAAGGCGATGAGAATAGCACGTGGAGGGATGAAATTCGCAGTAGTCACCATGGAAGAGACCATGGCGGAAGAAATCAGGAAGTCGCCAACAATTAAGATTGGCTGGACTATCGCGAAAGTAAGGGTATTTCCGAGAATAACTAGATGCTTCAAATGTCACGGTTTTGGCCATATGGCAGGGAAGTGCAGCAAGGGACGTGCAGAAGGTGTGGCTCGGAAGAACACAAGATGCAGGATTGTAGGGAGGACCCGAGATGCTCCTTATGTGTAACGAGAGGCCGGGAAGGGGCCGAGATTACGCATGTTGCGGGGTCGATTAAGTGCCCAGCGTATAAGGAGGAGATTTACAAGATGGAGAGAAGTAAGAACGTACAGCTATGGCCATAAAAATATTACAAATAAATTTGAATAGATGCCGCGTGGCAAATGACTTGATGTTGCAGACGGCAAATGAGGCTAGGGTGGATCTAGTCATTATAAGCGAACCATTTGTCACCAAGGACCACTGGTTCGCCGACACGGACAAACTAACGGCGATCTGGGTAACACCGAAACGGATAGATAAGGGCATACCTATTAAAAAAATCGGAAATGAGAGAGGGTATGTAGCTATACAAATGGGGGGGGATATGATAGTAAGCTGCTACTTTCCGCCGAGAATGAACATCCAGGAAGTCGAAAATGCGCTGGAAGAAATAAATGAGATGATAGCAAGAAATAGTAACCTAGAAGCTATAGTAGCGGGGGACTTGAATGCAAAGTCCCCGGTTTGGGGGTCAAAGAAATGGGACGAGAGAGGTAATATAGTAATGGAGTTCTGCGGCAGGGCGAACTTGATACCTGTGAGGAGTGTGGGAGATAACACATTTGAGAGGAACGAAAAAACGTCACTAATAGATATCATAATGTGTAGCAGAACGAAAACCAAGGATTTGCGGTTCTCAAGGATCCTGGAACGGCAGACCGGGTCGGACCACAGATACCTAATTCACGAATTTAAAGGAAGAGGAAAAGGTGATAGAAGCGGGGAAGAAGGAGAAGACAGGAGGACGAAGAAGAGATTAGACATGAAGCTCTTCAAGAGGGAGTATAAAATTTGGATGAAGGAAGTGAAGCCTCTAGATACAAGAGAGCGAGATGCCATTAAAAAATATATTGGAGGGGTAATGGATCTAGTAGAGGCATGCAGCTTCGTGAAGAAACGGCGAAAGCAAAATGAGGTATGGTGGTGGTCGGAAGAAATTAAAGCGCTCAGGAAGAAAACCGTTACAGAAAGAAGGAGAATGCAACGGTCCTTTATTAGAGGAGATGAGAAAGAAATCGAGAAAAGAAAGAAAAAATATAAGGATTCCAAAAGAACCTTAAATAAGAAAATAAAGGAGGCGAAAAGGGAAGGATGGAAAGACTTAGTGGATAAGACAGAGGAGGACCTATGGGGAAGATCCTACCAAATAGTAATGGGGACGTTTGTTAAGAAACCACCACCCACAGTAATGGACAGTGAAGAAATGGACGAAGTAACGAACGGACTCTTCATGACGGAACCGCAAGGGGAAAATGCAAGACTCGAGATGGAGGACGACACCAGAAATGACGAGGACGAACATGAGCAGGTTAGCGAGGATGAAATAGTTAGGGCCACCGCCAAAATTAAAAGAAAAACGCCAGGGATGGACGGCGTAACGGTGGATCTAGTGAAATGGCTGGGGACGAATGAGAGGGAGCATGTTCTCTCTCTCATTAACAGATGCTACGACACGGGGGTTTTCCCTAAGAGCTGGAAAGAGGGGAGGCTTGTCCTCATACCAAAGGGAAATGGAGGAGGAAACAAAGGGTGGCGACCCATTTGTATACTATCGAACTGGGCGAAGTTGTATGAGTATATAATAAAGGAAAAACTGCTCAAATTAGTGACATACGAAAAAAACCAGTATGGGTTTAGGGCAAAAAGGAGCTCAGTAGATGCAATGGCGGCACTGATGAAGAGTTGGGACAGTGCCAAAAGAGGGGGGAAACACTGCTTACTGGTGACCCTAGATGTACGAAACGCGTTCAACACCATTAGGTGGGATAGCATTAAGAAGGAACTGTGGCACAGAAAGATACCGACCAAGTTAAGACAGGTGCTATTTAACTACCTGACGGATCGTAAGACATGTTGCAATGTGGAAGGACGATGGAAGGAATGGAGGGTCTACGGAGGAGTCCCACAGGGCTCAGTGCTAGGCCCTCTATTATGGAACCTGGTCTACGATAATCTGCTGAGGTTGAAACTACCAAAACGCATAGAGATGATCGGTTACGCGGATGATGTCGCACTGGTGTGTGTGAGCAAGTCTCTGGACGATATCAGACTAAAATTAACAAAGAGTCTGATAGACATAAACAAATGGTTTGACAAAGAGGGACTAACCCTAGCAAAGGAGAAAACAGAAGTGGTGTTATTAACAGGAAGAAAGGAGGTGGGAGACCTAAGCATTAATATCTTCAACAAGGATTTACCAGCCAGAGGGGCGGTAAAATACCTGGGAATTTTGTTTGAAGGGAACAGGGTGTTTAAGCAGCAAACGTGGAAAACCACAGACCAAGCGCTGAAGGTGATGGGGGTCCTATCCCGGATAATGCCCAACCATTATGGTATGAGATATGGCAGTAGAATACTGCTATACAAAACAGTCGAAGCCATCGTGCTATATGGGGCACCAATATGGTATATGGCACATGAACTGGGAATAAATGAGAGAAGATTCAAGATGGTACAGAAAACAATGATGATTAGGGTAGCGAGGGCATACCGTACGGTGTCATTCGAGGCACTATCGGTGGTGACTGGATGCATCCCATGGAAACTACTGGCGGATGAGAGACATAGGATCTTTGAGAGGTGGGACACGATGAAGGAGGATGAACGCACGAGCAAGAGGAAAAAGGAAATAAAAAAGACAGAGAGAGAAGAAACGATGCTTAAGTGGCAAAAAAGATGGGAGGAAGCGGAAACGGGGAGATGGACGTACACCCTGATAAAAAATATAAAGGAATGGATCGAGTGGGGTCCGAGGATATTAAACTTTAGGACCACACAAATCATAACCGGACACGGCTGCTTTGCAGCCTACAAGAAAAAAATTAGAAAGGACACAACAGATATATGCTGGCTGTGTAAAAAAGAAGAGGATGGCCCGAACCATACGCTGTTTCAATGCGATTTCTGGAAAGAGGAGAGACTAGACTTGGAAAGAGAAGTAGGTAAAATAGATACAGATAATTTTATAATAGTGCTTAAGGACGAAAGGAAGAGAACAGAAGTGCTGTCATATATAGAAAAAATCATGAAGTACAAGGAGGAGTATGAGAGGAAGGAAAAAAGTAGGAACACACAATAAGATCTGGTAATAAAAAGAGGAAAAGCGCGGAAGGTCGTATGAAGAATGCCGAAAGGCGGGACACGGGACCTGAACCGGCGCAAAGGGATGGAGAATAGAGAGGAGGGGTTTTTAATGGGTATACCTCATAACACCTCGGGAGTCCCACATATCCCACAGGAAAAAGATATTCATCTGTGGGAATGCGTAATGCATTTTTCCCTCCTCTCAAAAAAAAAAAAAAGGTTGGGGTTAGGTTTGGGTTAGGTTTGATTTATATTAGGTGTTTGTATTGGTTAGGTTGGTGTTATGCTGCACATGAGTTTTGGTCAGTTTTAGATTAGTTTTGGGTTTGGTTTGGGTTAGGTTTGGGTCTGGTTTGGGTCAGGTTTGATTTATATTAGGTGGTTGTGTAGGTTAGGTTTGCGCGAGGTTGTACATAAATTGTGGTTAGGTTCGGTTTAAGTTTGGGTCAGGTTTGGGTCAGGTTTGCGATAAATTATATATAAACTTTGGTTAGGTTAGGATTGGGTTGGACCTATTTTTGGGTCCGGTTTAGGTTAGGATTGGGTATGATAGGGTTTTGGGCCCAGGGAGTCAGGTTTGGATTAGGGTTTTTCGGAATTTCGGTTAGGTTAGGTTCGGGTTAGATGCGAGTCTCGATTTTCTAGCGTTCAATTTCGGCACTAAGTCGAGGACTTGCAGCCGCCCCGATGCGGCTCACTATCTCTTCGTTTAAAGAATTTGAATTCGTTATCTCAAAATTTTCATTAGCAATTTCGGAAAAGTGGACAGGCTATCTTATAGCCAGCATGAAACAGTTTAACTTTGCCCTCATTGCGTTTCTTCCCAATGTTTACCGTTTACTGCTGGCATGACGGCAAAATGTCCGATTTTTGGTGGAACGTACGGTAGGTACCACTAGGAACGTCCGTATTCGAATTCTGGTTTGCTGGGTAGTATTCCAGTGGGACGGCGATCAACCTGGCGAGTTTTTGATTTTTCGATTTTTGTTTCCAAAAACATCGAAATTCTTAAATATCGAAGAGTATGGCCTTTTTTTCCTGATTTCGATGCAATTTCTATGGTCTTAACCACTCGCGCCCCCACGACCACACTAAACACAACCAACCCTGTATCCGCATAGTGGGTCGATTCGGATCCGCGCTGTACCTACGGATCGTCACGTTTCGGAGGATCCCGGGGCGTGACACCTTATTGAAAATTCACTCGTAGAGCTTGGAAAACGCGATATTCGACATTTCCAATCGATCTGCATCGACAACAGCTAAAGATTCAGTTCCCAGGCGTTGCAATAGTCTTTATTATCAAAAATACACTCCTATTGCATGGATAATGCGATATTCGACATTTCCAAGCGATCTGCATCGACAACAGCTAAAGATTCAGTTCCCAGGCGTCGCAATAGTCCTTACTGAAAATTCACTCCTAGAGCTTGGAAAACGCGATATTCGACATTTCCAATCGATCTGCATCAACAACAGCTATAGATTCAGTTCCCAGGCGTCGCAATAGTCCTTCTTACAGAAAATTCAGTCGTAGAGCTTGGAAAACGCGATATTCGACATTTCCAATCGATCTGCATCGACAACAGCTAAAGATTCAGTACCCAGGCGTCGCAATAGTCCTTATTGAAAATTCACTCATAGAGCTTGAAAAACGCGATATTCGACATTTCCAATCGATCTGCATCAACAACAGCTAAAGATTCAGTTCCCAGGCGTCGCAATCGTCCTTATTTTCAAAAATACACTCGTATATCATGGAAAACGCGATATTCGACATTTCCAATCGATCTGCATCGACAACAGCTAAAGATTCAGTACCCAGGCGTCGCAATAGTTCTTATTGAAAATTCACTCATAGAGCTTGAAAAACGCGATATTCGACATTTCCAATCGATCTGCATCAACAACAGCTAAAGATTCAGTTCCCAGGCGTCGCAATAGTGCTTATTGAAAATTCACTCGTACAGCTTGGAAAACGCGATATTCGACATTTCCAATCGATCTGCATCGACAACAGCTAAAGATTCTGTTCCCAGGAGTCGCAATAGTCTTTACTATCAAAAATACACCCGTTTAGCATGGAAAATGCGATATTCGACATTTCCAATCGATCTGCATCGACAACAGCTGAAGATTCAGTTCCCAGGCGTTGCAATCGTCCTTATTGTCAAAAATACACTCGTATAGCATGGAAAATGCGACATTCGACATTTCCAATCGATCTGGATCGACAGCAGCTAAAGATTCAGTTCCCAGGCGTCGCAACAGTCCTTCTTATTGAAAATTCACTCGTAGAGCTTGGAAAACGCGATATTCGACATTTCCAATCGATCTGCATCAACAACAGCTATAGATTCAGTTCCCAGGCGTCGCAATAGTCCTTCTTACAGAAAATTCACTCGTAGAGCTTGGAAAACGCGATATTCGACATTTCCAATCGATCTGCATCGACAACAGCTAAAGATTCAGTACCCAGGCGTCGCAATAGTCCTTATTGAAAATTCACTCATAGAGCTTGAAAAACGCGATATTCGACATTTCCAATCGATTTGCATCTACAACAGCTAAAGATTCAGTTCCCAGGCGTCGCAATAGTGCTTATTGAAAATTCACTCGTACAGCTTGGAAAACGCGTTATTCGACATTTCCAATCGATCTGCATCGACAACAGCTAAAGATTCTGTTCCCAGGAGTCGCAATAGTCTTTATTATCAAAAATACACCCGTTTAGCATGGAAAATGCGATATTCGACATTTCCAATCGATCTGCATCGACAACAGCTAAATATTTAGTTCCCAGGCGTCGCCAAAGTCCTTATTGAGAATTCACTCGTAGTGCTTGAAAAACGCGATATTCGACATTTCCAATCGATCTGCATCAACAACAGCTGAAGATTCAGTTCCCAGGCATCGCAATCGTCCTACTAATTGAAAATTCCCTCGTAGAGCTTGGAAAACGCGATATTCGACATTTCCAATCGATCTGCATCGACAACAGCTAAAGATTCAGTTCCCTGGCGTCGCAATAGTGCTTATTGAAAATTCACTCGTACAGCTTGGAAAACGCGATATTCGACATTTCCAATCGATCTGCATCGACAACAGCTAAAGATTCATTTCCCAGGCGTTGCAATAGTCTTTATTATGAAAAATACACTCGTATAGCATGGAAAATGCGACATTAGACATTTCCGTTCGATCTGCATCGACAACAGCTAAAGATTCAGTTCCCAGGCGTCGCAATAGTCCTTCTTATTGAAAATTCACTCGTAGAGCTTGGAAAACGCGATATTCGACATTTCCAATCGATCTGCATCGCCAACAGCTAAAGATTCAGTTCCCAGGCGTCGCAATAGTCCTTATTGAAAATTCAGTCGTAGAGCTTGGAAAACGCGATATTCTTCATTTCCAATCGATCTGCATCAACAACAGCTAAAGATTCAGTTCCCAGGCGTCGCAATCGTCCTTATTATCAAAAATACACTCGTACATCATGGAAAATGCGACATTCGACATTTCCAATCGATCTGGATCGACAGCAGCTAAAGATTCAGATCCCAGGCGTCGCAATAGTCCTTATTAAAAATTCACTCGTAAAGCTTGGAAAACGCGATATACGACATTTCCAATCGATCTGCATCAACAACAGCTAAAGATTCAGTTCCCAGGCGTCGCAATAGTGCTTATTGAAAATTCAGTCGTAGAGCTTGGAAAACGCGATATTCTTCATTTCCAATCGATCTGCATCAACAATAGCTAAAGATTCAGTTCCCAGGCGTCGCAATCGTCCTTATTATCAAAAATACACTCGTATATCATGGAAAACGCGATATTCGACATTTCCAATCGATCTGCATCGACAACAGCTAAAGATTCAGTACCCAGGCGTCGCAATAGTTCTTATTGAAAATTCACTCATAGAGCTTGAAAAACGCGATATTCGACATTTCCAATCGATCTGCATCAACAACAGCTAACGATTCAGTTCCCAGGCGTCGCAATAGTGCTTATTGAAAATTCATCCGTACAGCTTGAAAAACGCGATATTCGACATTTCCAATCGATCTGCATCGACAACAGCTGAAGATTCAGTTCCCAGGCGTTGCAATCGTCCTTATTGTCAAAAATACATTCGTATAGCATGGAAAATGCGACATTAGACATTTCCATTCGATCTGCATCGACAACAGCTAAAGATTCAGTTCCCAGGCGTCGCAATAGTCCTTTCTGAAAATTCACTCATAGAGCTTGGAAAACGCGATATTCGACATTTCCAATCGATCTGCATCAACAACAGCTAAAGATTCAGTTCTCAGGCGTCGCAGTAGTCCTTCTTATTGAAAATTCACTCATAGAGCTTGAAAAACGCGATATTCGACATTTCCAATCGATCTGCATCAACAACAGCTAACGATTCAGTTCCCAGGCGTCGCAATAGTGCTTATTGAAAATTCATCCGTACAGCTTGAAAAACGCGATATTCGACATTTCCAATCGATCTGCATCAACAACAGCTAAAGATTCAGTTCCCAGGCGTCGCAATCGTCCTTATTATCAAAAATACATTCGTATAGCATGGAAAATGCGACATTAGACATTTCCATTCGATCTGCATCGACAACAGCTAAAGATTCAGTTCCCAGGCGTCGCAATAGTCCTTTCTGAAAATTCACTCATAGAGCTTGGAAAACGCGATATTCGACATTTCCAATCGATCTGCATCAACAACAGCTAAAGATTCAGTTCCCAGGCGTCGCAGTAGTCCTTCTTATTGAAAATTCACTCATAGAGCTTGAAAAACGCGATATTCGACATTTCCAATCGACCTGCATCAACAACAGCTAAAGATTCAGTTCCCAGGCGTCGCAATCGTCCTTATTATCAAAAATACATTCGTATAGCATGGAAAATGCGACATTAGACATTTCCATTCGATCTGCATCGACAACAGCTAAAGATTCAGTTCCCAGGCGTCGCAATAGTCCTTTCTGAAAATTCACTCATAGAGCTTGGAAAACGCGATATTCGACATTTCCAATCGATCTGCATCAACAACAGCTAAAGATTCAGTTCCCAGGCGTCGCGGTAGTCCTTCTTATTGAAAATTCACTCATAGAGCTTGAAAAACGCGATATTCGACATTTCCAATCGATCTGCATCGACAACAGCCAAAGATTCAGTTCCCAGGCGTCGCAATAGTCCTTTCTGAAAATTCACTCATAGAGCTTGGAAAACGGGATATTCGACATTTCCAATCGATCTGCATCAACAACAGCTAAAGATTCAGTTCCCAGGCGTCGCAATAGTCCTTATTGAAAATTCACTCGTAGAGCTTGGAAAACGCGATATTCTTCATTTCCAATCGATCTGCATCAACAACAGCTAAAGATTCAGTTCCCAGGCGTCGCAATCGTCCTTATTATCAAAAATACACTCGTACATCATGGAAAATGCGACATTCGACATTTCCAATCGATCTGGATCGACAGCAGCTAAAGATTCAGTTCCCAGGCGTCGCAATAGTGCTTATTGAAAATTCACTCGTAGAGCTTGGAAAACGCGATATTCGACATTTCCAATCGATCTGCATCGACAACAGCTAAAGATTCAGTTCCCAGGCGTTGCAATAGTCTTTATTATGAAAAATACACTCGTATAGCATGGAAAATGCGACATTCGACATTTCAAATCGATCTGGATCGACAGCAGCTAAAGATTCAGTTCCCAGGCGTCGCAATAGTCCTTCTTATTGAAAATTCACTCGTAGAGATTGGAAAACGCGATATTCGACATTTCCATTCGATCTGCATCGACAACAGCTAAAGATTCAGTTCCCAGGCGTCGCAACAGTCCTTACTGAAAATTCACTCATAGAGCTTGGAAAACGCGATATTCGACATTTCCAATCGATCTGCATCAACAACAGCTATAGATTCAGTTCCCAGGCGTCGCAATAGTCCTTCTTATTGTAAATTCACTCGTAGAGCTTGGAAAACGCGATATTCGACATTTCCAATCGATCTGCATCGATAACAGCTAAAGATTCAGTTCCCAGGCGTCGCAATAGTCCTTACTGAAAATTCACTCATAGAGCTTGAAAAACGCGATATTCGACATTTCCAATCGAACTGCATCAACAACAGCTAAAGATTCAGTTCCCAGGCGTCGTAATAGTGCTTATTGAAAATTCACTCGTACAGCTTGGAAAACGCGATATTCGACATTTCCAATCGATCTGCATCGACAACAGCTAAAGATTCTGTTCCCAGGAGTCGCAATAGTCTTTATTATCAAAAATACACCCGTTTAGCATGGAAAATGCGATATTCGACATTTCCAATAGATCTGCATCGACAACAGCTAAATATTCAGTTCCCAGGCGTCGCCAAAGTCCTTATTGAGAATTCACTCGTAGTGCTTGAAAAACGCGATATTCGACATTTCCAATCGAACTGCATCGACAGCAGCCAAAGATGCAGTTCCCAGGCGTCGTAATAGTCCTACTAATTGAAAATTCCCTCGTAGAGCATGGAAAACGCGATATTCGACATTTCCAATCGATCTGCATCGACAACAGCTAAAGATTCAGTTCCCAGGCGTCGCAATCGTCCTTATTATCAAAAATACACTCGTATATCATGGAAAATGCGACATTCGACATTTCCAATCGATCTGGATCGACAGCAGCTAAAGATTCAGTTCCCAGGCGTCGCAATAGTCCTTATTGAAAATTCACTCGTAGACCTTGGAAAACGTGATATTTGACATTTCCAATCGATCTGCATCAACAACAGCTAAAGATTCAGTTCCCAGGCGTCGCAATCGTCCTTATTATCAAAAATACACTCGTATATCATGGAAAACGCGATATTCGACATTTCCAATCGATCTGCATCGACAACAGCTAAAGATTCAGTACCCAGGCGTCGCAATAGTTCTTATTGAAAATTCACTCATAGAGCTTGAAAAACGCGATATTCGACATTTCCAATCGATCTGCATCAACAACAGCTAACGATTCAGTTCCCAGGCGTCGCAATAGTGCTTATTGAAAATTCATCCGTACAGCTTGAAAAACGCGATATTCGACATTTCCAATCGATCTGCATCGACAACAGCTGAAGATTCAGTTCCCAGGCGTTGCAATCGTCCTTATTGTCAAAAATTCATTCGTATAGCATGGAAAATGCGACATTAGACATTTCCATTCGATCTGCATCGACAACAGCTAAAGATTCAGTTCCCAGGCGTCGCAATAGTCCTTTCTGAAAATTCACTCATAGAGCTTGGAAAACGCGATATTCGACATTTCCAATCGATCTGCATCAACAACAGCTAAAGATTCAGTTCCCAGGCGTCGCAGTAGTCCTTCTTATTGAAAATTCACTCATAGAGCTTGAAAAACGCGATATTCGACATTTCCAATCGATCTGCATCAACAACAGCTAACGATTCAGTTCCCAGGCGTCGCAATAGTGCTTATTGAAAATTCATCCGTACAGCTTGAAAAACGCGATATTCGACATTTCCAATCGATCTGCATCAACAACAGCTAAAGATTCAGTTCCCAGGCGTCGCAATCGTCCTTATTATCAAAAATACATTCGTATAGCATGGAAAATGCGACATTAGACATTTCCATTCGATCTGCATCGACAACAGCTAAAGATTCAGTTCCCAGGCGTCGCAATAGTCCTTTCTGAAAATTCACTCATAGAGCTTGGAAAACGCGATATGCGACATTTCCAATCGATCTGCATCAACAACAGCTAAAGATTCAGTTCCCAGGCGTCGCAGTAGTCCTTCTTATTGAAAATTCACTCATAGAGCTTGAAAAACGCGATATTCGACATTTCCAATCGACCTGCATCAACAACAGCTAAAGATTCAGTTCCCAGGCGTCGCAATCGTCCTTATTATCAAAAATACATTCGTATAGCATGGAAAATGCGACATTAGACATTTCCATTCGATCTGCATCGACAACAGCTAAAGATTCAGTTCCCAGGCGTCGCAATAGTCCTTTCTGAAAATTCACTCATAGAGCTTGGAAAACGCGATATTCGACATTTCCAATCGATCTGCATCAACAACAGCTAAAGATTCAGTTCCCAGGCGTCGCGGTAGTCCTTCTTATTGAAAATTCACTCATAGAGCTTGAAAAACGCGATATTCGACATTTCCAATAGATCTGCATCAACAACAGCTAAAGATTCAGTTCCCAGGCGTCGCAATCGTCCTTATTATCAAAAATACATTCGTATAGCATGGGAAATGCGACATTAGACATTTCCATTCGATCTTCATCGACAACAGCTAAAGACTCAGTTCCCAGGCGTCGCAATAGTCCTTTCTGAAAATTCACTCATAGAGCTTGGAAAACGCGATATTCGACATTTCCAATCGATCTGCATCAACAACAGCTAAAGATTCAGTTCGCAGGCGTCGCAATAGTGCTTATTGAAAATTCATTCGTACAGCTTGAAAAACGCGATATTCGACATTTCCAATCGATCTGCATCGACAACAGCCAAAGATTCAGTTCCCAGGCGTCGCAATAGTCCTTTCTGAAAATTCACTCATAGAGCTTGGAAAACGGGATATTCGACATTTCCAATCGATCTGCATCAACAACAGCTAAAGATTCAGTTCCCAGGCGTCGCAATAGTCCTTCTTATTGAAAATTCACTCGTAGAGCTTGGAGAACGCGATATTCGACATTTCCAATCGATCTGCATCGACAACAGCTAAAGATTCAGTTCCCAGGCGTCGCAATAGTCCTTTCTGAAAATTCACTCATAGAGCTTGGAAAACGCGATATTCGACATTTCCATTCGATCTGCATCAACAACAGCTAAAGATTCAGTTCCCAGGCGTCGCAGTAGTCCTTCTTATTGAAAATTCACTCATAGAGCTTGAAAAACGCGATATTCGACATTTCCAATCGATCTGCATCAACAACAGCTAACGATTCAGTTCCCAGGCGTCGCAATAGTGCTTATTGAAAATTCATCCGTACAGCTTGAAAAACGCGATATTCGACATTTCCAATCGATCTGCATCAACAACAGCTAAAGATTCAGTTCCCAGGCGTCGCAATCGTCCTTATTATCAAAAATACATTCGTATAGCATGGAAAATGCGACATTAGACATTTCCATTCGATCTGCATCGACAACAGCTAAAGATTCAGTTCCCAGGCGTCGCAATAGTCCTTTCTGAAAATTCACTCATAGAGCTTGGAAAACGCGATATGCGACATTTCCAATCGATCTGCATCAACAACAGCTAAAGATTCAGTTCCCAGGCGTCGCAGTAGTCCTTCTTATTGAAAATTCACTCATAGAGCTTGAAAAACGCGATATTCGACATTTCCAATCGACCTGCATCAACAACAGCTAAAGATTCAGTTCCCAGGCGTCGCAATCGTCCTTATTATCAAAAATACATTCGTATAGCATGGAAAATGCGACATTAGACATTTCCATTCGATCTGCATCGACAACAGCTAAAGATTCAGTTCCCAGGCGTCGCAATAGTCCTTTCTGAAAATTCACTCATAGAGCTTGGAAAACGCGATATTCGACATTTCCAATCGATCTGCATCAACAACAGCTAAAGATTCAGTTCGCAGGCGTCGCAATAGTGCTTATTGAAAATTCATTCGTACAGCTTGAAAAACGCGATATTCGACATTTCCAATCGATCTGCATCGACAACAGCCAAAGATTCAGTTCCCAGGCGTCGCAATAGTCCTTTCTGAAAATTCACTCATAGAGCTTGGAAAACGGGATATTCGACATTTCCAATCGATCTGCATCAACAACAGCTAAAGATTCAGTTCCCAGGCGTCGCAATAGTCCTTATTGAAAATTCACTCGTAGAGCTTGGAAAACGCGATATTCTTCATTTCCAATCGATCTGCATCAACAACAGCTAAAGATTCAGTTCCCAGGCGTCGCAGTAGTCCTTCTTATTGAAAATTCACTCGTAGAGCTTGGAAAACGCGATATTCGACATTTCCAATCGATCTGCATCGATAACAGCTAAAGATTCAGTTCCCAGGCGTCGCAATAGTCCTTACTGAAAATTCACTCATAGAGCTTGAAAAACGCGATATTCGACATTTCCAATCGAACTGCATCAACAACAGCTAAAGATTCTGTTCCCAGGAGTCGCAATAGTCTTTATTATCAAAAATACACCCGTTTAGCATGGAAAATGCGATATTCGACATTTCCAATAGATCTGCATCGACAACAGCTAAATATTCAGTTCCCAGGCGTCGCCAAAGTCCTTATTGAGAATTCACTCGTAGTGCTTGAAAAACGCGATATTCGACATTTCCAATCGAACTGCATCGACAGCAGCCAAAGATGCAGTTCCCAGGCGTCGTAATAGTCCTACTAATTGAAAATTCCCTCGTAGAGCTTGGAAAACGCGATATTCGACATTTCCAATCGATCTGCATCGACAACAGCTAAAGATTCAGTTCCCAGGCGTCGCAATCGTCCTTATTATCAAAAATACACTCGTATATCATGGAAAATGCGACATTCGACATTTCCAATCGATCTGGATCGACAGCAGCTAAAGATTCAGTTCCCAGGCGTCGCAATAGTCCTTATTGAAAATTCACTCGTAGACCTTGGAAAACGTGATATTTGACATTTCCAATCGATCTGCATCAACAACAGCTAAAGATTCAGTTCCCAGGCGTCGCAATCGTCCTTATTATCAAAAATACACTCGTATATCATGGAAAACGCGATATTCGACATTTCCAATCGATCTGCATCGACAACAGCTAAAGATTCAGTACCCAGGCGTCGCAATAGTTCTTATTGAAAATTCACTCATAGAGCTTGAAAAACGCGATATTCGACATTTCCAATCGATCTGCATCAACAACAGCTAACGATTCAGTTCCCAGGCGTCGCAATAGTGCTTATTGAAAATTCATCCGTACAGCTTGAAAAACGCGATATTCGACATTTCCAATCGATCTGCATCGACAACAGCTGAAGATTCAGTTCCCAGGCGTTGCAATCGTCCTTATTGTCAAAAATACATTCGTATAGCATGGAAAATGCGACATTAGACATTTCCATTCGATCTGCATCGACAACAGCTAAAGATTCAGTTCCCAGGCGTCGCAATAGTCCTTTCTGAAAATTCACTCATAGAGCTTGGAAAACGCGATATTCGACATTTCCAATCGATCTGCATCAACAACAGCTAAAGATTCAGTTCCCAGGCGTCGCAGTAGTCCTTCTTATTGAAAATTCACTCATAGAGCTTGAAAAACGCGATATTCGACATTTCCAATCGACCTGCATCAACAACAGCTAAAGATTCAGTTCCCAGGCGTCGCAATCGTCCTTATTATCAAAAATACATTCGTATAGCATGGAAAATGCGACATTAGACATTTCCATTCGATCTGCATCGACAACAGCTAAAGATTCAGTTCCCAGGCGTCGCAATAGTCCTTTCTGAAAATTCACTCATAGAGCTTGGAAAACGCGATATTCGACATTTCCAATCGATCTGCATCAACAACAGCTAAAGATTCAGTTCCCAGGCGTCGCGGTAGTCCTTCTTATTGAAAATTCACTCATAGAGCTTGAAAAACGCGATATTCGACATTTCCAATCGATCTGCATCGACAACAGCCAAAGATTCAGTTCCCAGGCGTCGCAATAGTCCTTTCTGAAAATTCACTCATAGAGCTTGGAAAACGGGATATTCGACATTTCCAATCGATCTGCATCAACAACAGCTAAAGATTCAGTTCCCAGGCGTCGCAATAGTCCTTATTGAAAATTCACTCGTAGAGCTTGGAAAACGCGATATTCTTCATTTCCAATCGATCTGCATCAACAACAGCTAAAGATTCAGTTCCCAGGCGTCGCAATCGTCCTTATTATCAAAAATACACTCGTACATCATGGAAAATGCGACATTCGACATTTCCAATCGATCTGGATCGACAGCAGCTAAAGATTCAGTTCCCAGGCGTCGCAATAGTGCTTATTGAAAATTCACTCGTAGAGCTTGGAAAACGCGATATTCGACATTTCCAATCGATCTGCATCGACAACAGCTAAAGATTCAGTTCCCAGGCGTTGCAATAGTCTTTATTATGAAAAATACACTCGTATAGCATGGAAAATGCGACATTCGACATTTCAAATCGATCTGGATCGACAGCAGCTAAAGATTCAGTTCCCAGGCGTCGCAATAGTCCTTCTTATTGAAAATTCACTCGTAGAGATTGGAAAACGCGATATTCGACATTTCCATTCGATCTGCATCGACAACAGCTAAAGATTCAGTTCCCAGGCGTCGCAACAGTCCTTACTGAAAATTCACTCATAGAGCTTGGAAAACGCGATATTCGACATTTCCAATCGATCTGCATCAACAACAGCTATAGATTCAGTTCCCAGGCGTCGCAATAGTCCTTCTTATTGTAAATTCACTCGTAGAGCTTGGAAAACGCGATATTCGACATTTCCAATCGATCTGCATCGATAACAGCTAAAGATTCAGTTCCCAGGCGTCGCAATAGTCCTTACTGAAAATTCACTCATAGAGCTTGAAAAACGCGATATTCGACATTTCCAATCGAACTGCATCAACAACAGCTAAAGATTCAGTTCCCAGGCGTCGTAATAGTGCTTATTGAAAATTCACTCGTACAGCTTGGAAAACGCGATATTCGACATTTCCAATCGATCTGCATCGACAACAGCTAAAGATTCTGTTCCCAGGAGTCGCAATAGTCTTTATTATCAAAAATACACCCGTTTAGCATGGAAAATGCGATATTCGACATTTCCAATAGATCTGCATCGACAACAGCTAAATATTCAGTTCCCAGGCGTCGCCAAAGTCCTTATTGAGAATTCACTCGTAGTGCTTGAAAAACGCGATATTCGACATTTCCAATCGAACTGCATCGACAGCAGCCAAAGATGCAGTTCCCAGGCGTCGTAATAGTCCTACTAATTGAAAATTCCCTCGTAGAGCATGGAAAACGCGATATTCGACATTTCCAATCGATCTGCATCGACAACAGCTAAAGATTCAGTTCCCAGGCGTCGCAATCGTCCTTATTATCAAAAATACACTCGTATATCATGGAAAATGCGACATTCGACATTTCCAATCGATCTGGATCGACAGCAGCTAAAGATTCAGTTCCCAGGCGTCGCAATAGTCCTTATTGAAAATTCACTCGTAGACCTTGGAAAACGTGATATTTGACATTTCCAATCGATCTGCATCAACAACAGCTAAAGATTCAGTTCCCAGGCGTCGCAATCGTCCTTATTATCAAAAATACACTCGTATATCATGGAAAACGCGATATTCGACATTTCCAATCGATCTGCATCGACAACAGCTAAAGATTCAGTACCCAGGCGTCGCAATAGTTCTTATTGAAAATTCACTCATAGAGCTTGAAAAACGCGATATTCGACATTTCCAATCGATCTGCATCAACAACAGCTAACGATTCAGTTCCCAGGCGTCGCAATAGTGCTTATTGAAAATTCATCCGTACAGCTTGAAAAACGCGATATTCGACATTTCCAATCGATCTGCATCGACAACAGCTGAAGATTCAGTTCCCAGGCGTTGCAATCGTCCTTATTGTCAAAAATACATTCGTATAGCATGGAAAATGCGACATTAGACATTTCCATTCGATCTGCATCGACAACAGCTAAAGATTCAGTTCCCAGGCGTCGCAATAGTCCTTTCTGAAAATTCACTCATAGAGCTTGGAAAACGCGATATTCGACATTTCCAATCGATCTGCATCAACAACAGCTAAAGATTCAGTTCCCAGGCGTCGCAGTAGTCCTTCTTATTGAAAATTCACTCATAGAGCTTGAAAAACGCGATATTCGACATTTCCAATCGATCTGCATCAACAACAGCTAACGATTCAGTTCCCAGGCGTCGCAATAGTGCTTATTGAAAATTCATCCGTACAGCTTGAAAAACGCGATATTCGACATTTCCAATCGATCTGCATCAACAACAGCTAAAGATTCAGTTCCCAGGCGTCGCAATCGTCCTTATTATCAAAAATACATTCGTATAGCATGGAAAATGCGACATTAGACATTTCCATTCGATCTGCATCGACAACAGCTAAAGATTCAGTTCCCAGGCGTCGCAATAGTCCTTTCTGAAAATTCACTCATAGAGCTTGGAAAACGCGATATGCGACATTTCCAATCGATCTGCATCAACAACAGCTAAAGATTCAGTTCCCAGGCGTCGCAGTAGTCCTTCTTATTGAAAATTCACTCATAGAGCTTGAAAAACGCGATATTCGACATTTCCAATCGACCTGCATCAACAACAGCTAAAGATTCAGTTCCCAGGCGTCGCAATCGTCCTTATTATCAAAAATACATTCGTATAGCATGGAAAATGCGACATTAGACATTTCCATTCGATCTGCATCGACAACAGCTAAAGATTCAGTTCCCAGGCGTCGCAATAGTCCTTTCTGAAAATTCACTCATAGAGCTTGGAAAACGCGATATTCGACATTTCCAATCGATCTGCATCAACAACAGCTAAAGATTCAGTTCCCAGGCGTCGCGGTAGTCCTTCTTATTGAAAATTCACTCATAGAGCTTGAAAAACGCGATATTCGACATTTCCAATAGATCTGCATCAACAACAGCTAAAGATTCAGTTCCCAGGCGTCGCAATCGTCCTTATTATCAAAAATACATTCGTATAGCATGGAAAATGCGACATTAGACATTTCCATTCGATCTTCATCGACAACAGCTAAAGACTCAGTTCCCAGGCGTCGCAATAGTCCTTTCTGAAAATTCACTCATAGAGCTTGGAAAACGCGATATTCGACATTTCCAATCGATCTGCATCAACAACAGCTAAAGATTCAGTTCGCAGGCGTCGCAATAGTGCTTATTGAAAATTCATTCGTACAGCTTGAAAAACGCGATATTCGACATTTCCAATCGATCTGCATCGACAACAGCCAAAGATTCAGTTCCCAGGCGTCGCAATAGTCCTTTCTGAAAATTCACTCATAGAGCTTGGAAAACGGGATATTCGACATTTCCAATCGATCTGCATCAACAACAGCTAAAGATTCAGTTCCCAGGCGTCGCAATAGTCCTTCTTATTGAAAATTCACTCGTAGAGCTTGGAGAACGCGATATTCGACATTTCCAATCGATCTGCATCGACAACAGCTAAAGATTCAGTTCCCAGGCGTCGCAATAGTCCTTTCTGAAAATTCACTCATAGAGCTTGGAAAACGCGATATTCGACATTTCCAATCGATCTGCATCAACAACAGCTAAAGATTCAGTTCCCAGGCGTCGCAGTAGTCCTTCTTATTGAAAATTCACTCATAGAGCTTGAAAAACGCGATATTCGACATTTCCAATCGATCTGCATCAACAACAGCTAACGATTCAGTTCCCAGGCGTCGCAATAGTGCTTATTGAAAATTCATCCGTACAGCTTGAAAAACGCGATATTCGACATTTCCAATCGATCTGCATCAACAACAGCTAAAGATTCAGTTCCCAGGCGTCGCAATCGTCCTTATTATCAAAAATACATTCGTATAGCATGGAAAATGCGACATTAGACATTTCCATTCGATCTGCATCGACAACAGCTAAAGATTCAGTTCCCAGGCGTCGCAATAGTCCTTTCTGAAAATTCACTCATAGAGCTTGGAAAACGCGATATTCGACATTTCCAATCGATCTGCATCAACAACAGCTAAAGATTCAGTTCCCAGGCGTCGCGGTAGTCCTTCTTATTGAAAATTCACTCATAGAGCTTGAAAAACGCGATATTCGACATTTCCAATCGATCTGCATCGACAACAGCCAAAGATTCAGTTCCCAGGCGTCGCAATAGTCCTTTCTGAAAATTCACTCATAGAGCTTGGAAAACGGGATATTCGACATTTCCAATCGATCTGCATCAACAACAGCTAAAGATTCAGTTCCCAGGCGTCGCAATAGTCCTTATTGAAAATTCACTCGTAGAGCTTGGAAAACGCGATATTCTTCATTTCCAATCGATCTGCATCAACAACAGCTAAAGATTCAGTTCCCAGGCGTCGCAATCGTCCTTATTATCAAAAATACACTCGTACATCATGGAAAATGCGACATTCGACATTTCCAATCGATCTGGATCGACAGCAGCTAAAGATTCAGTTCCCAGGCGTCGCAATAGTGCTTATTGAAAATTCACTCGTAGAGCTTGGAAAACGCGATATTCGACATTTCCAATCGATCTGCATCGACAACAGCTAAAGATTCAGTTCCCAGGCGTTGCAATAGTCTTTATTATGAAAAATACACTCGTATAGCATGGAAAATGCGACATTCGACATTTCAAATCGATCTGGATCGACAGCAGCTAAAGATTCAGTTCCCAGGCGTCGCAATAGTCCTTCTTATTGAAAATTCACTCGTAGAGATTGGAAAACGCGATATTCGACATTTCCATTCGATCTGCATCGACAACAGCTAAAGATTCAGTTCCCAGGCGTCGCAACAGTCCTTACTGAAAATTCACTCATAGAGCTTGGAAAACGCGATATTCGACATTTCCAATCGATCTGCATCAACAACAGCTATAGATTCAGTTCCCAGGCGTCGCAATAGTCCTTCTTATTGTAAATTCACTCGTAGAGCTTGGAAAACGCGATATTCGACATTTCCAATCGATCTGCATCGATAACAGCTAAAGATTCAGTTCCCAGGCGTCGCAATAGTCCTTACTGAAAATTCACTCATAGAGCTTGAAAAACGCGATATTCGACATTTCCAATCGAACTGCATCAACAACAGCTAAAGATTCAGTTCCCAGGCGTCGTAATAGTGCTTATTGAAAATTCACTCGTACAGCTTGGAAAACGCGATATTCGACATTCCCAATCGATCTGCATCGACAACAGCTAAAGATTCTGTTCCCAGGAGTCGCAATAGTCTTTATTATCAAAAATACACCCGTTTAGCATGGAAAATGCGATATTCGACATTTCCAATAGATCTGCATCGACAACAGCTAAATATTCAGTTCCCAGGCGTCGCCAAAGTCCTTATTGAGAATTCACTCGTAGTGCTTGAAAAACGCGATATTCGACATTTCCAATCGAACTGCATCGACAGCAGCCAAAGATGCAGTTCCCAGGCGTCGTAATAGTCCTACTAATTGAAAATTCCCTCGTAGAGCATGGAAAACGCGATATTCGACATTTCCAATCGATCTGCATCGACAACAGCTAAAGATTCAGTTCCCAGGCGTCGCAATCGTCCTTATTATCAAAAATACACTCGTATATCATGGAAAATGCGACATTCGACATTTCCAATCGATCTGGATCGACAGCAGCTAAAGATTCAGTTCCCAGGCGTCGCAATAGTCCTTATTGAAAATTCACTCGTAGACCTTGGAAAACGTGATATTTGACATTTCCAATCGATCTGCATCAACAACAGCTAAAGATTCAGTTCCCAGGCGTCGCAATCGTCCTTATTATCAAAAATACACTCGTATATCATGGAAAACGCGATATTCGACATTTCCAATCGATCTGCATCGACAACAGCTAAAGATTCAGTACCCAGGCGTCGCAATAGTTCTTATTGAAAATTCACTCATAGAGCTTGAAAAACGCGATATTCGACATTTCCAATCGATCTGCATCAACAACAGCTAACGATTCAGTTCCCAGGCGTCGCAATAGTGCTTATTGAAAATTCATCCGTACAGCTTGAAAAACGCGATATTCGACATTTCCAATCGATCTGCATCGACAACAGCTGAAGATTCAGTTCCCAGGCGTTGCAATCGTCCTTATTGTCAAAAATACATTCGTATAGCATGGAAAATGCGACATTAGACATTTCCATTCGATCTGCATCGACAACAGCTAAAGATTCAGTTCCCAGGCGTCGCAATAGTCCTTTCTGAAAATTCACTCATAGAGCTTGGAAAACGCGATATTCGACATTTCCAATCGATCTGCATCAACAACAGCTAAAGATTCAGTTCCCAGGCGTCGCAGTAGTCCTTCTTATTGAAAATTCACTCATAGAGCTTGAAAAACGCGATATTCGACATTTCCAATCGATCTGCATCAACAACAGCTAACGATTCAGTTCCCAGGCGTCGCAATAGTGCTTATTGAAAATTCATCCGTACAGCTTGAAAAACGCGATATTCGACATTTCCAATCGATCTGCATCAACAACAGCTAAAGATTCAGTTCCCAGGCGTCGCAATCGTCCTTATTATCAAAAATACATTCGTATAGCATGGAAAATGCGACATTAGACATTTCCATTCGATCTGCATCGACAACAGCTAAAGATTCAGTTCCCAGGCGTCGCAATAGTCCTTTCTGAAAATTCACTCATAGAGCTTGGAAAACGCGATATGCGACATTTCCAATCGATCTGCATCAACAACAGCTAAAGATTCAGTTCCCAGGCGTCGCAGTAGTCCTTCTTATTGAAAATTCACTCATAGAGCTTGAAAAACGCGATATTCGACATTTCCAATCGACCTGCATCAACAACAGCTAAAGATTCAGTTCCCAGGCGTCGCAATCGTCCTTATTATCAAAAATACATTCGTATAGCATGGAAAATGCGACATTAGACATTTCCATTCGATCTGCATCGACAACAGCTAAAGATTCAGTTCCCAGGCGTCGCAATAGTCCTTTCTGAAAATTCACTCATAGAGCTTGGAAAACGCGATATTCGACATTTCCAATCGATCTGCATCAACAACAGCTAAAGATTCAGTTCCCAGGCGTCGCGGTAGTCCTTCTTATTGAAAATTCACTCATAGAGCTTGAAAAACGCGATATTCGACATTTCCAATAGATCTGCATCAACAACAGCTAAAGATTCAGTTCCCAGGCGTCGCAATCGTCCTTATTATCAAAAATACATTCGTATAGCATGGAAAATGCGACATTAGACATTTCCATTCGATCTTCATCGACAACAGCTAAAGACTCAGTTCCCAGGCGTCGCAATAGTCCTTTCTGAAAATTCACTCATAGAGCTTGGAAAACGCGATATTCGACATTTCCAATCGATCTGCATCAACAACAGCTAAAGATTCAGTTCGCAGGCGTCGCAATAGTGCTTATTGAAAATTCATTCGTACAGCTTGAAAAACGCGATATTCGACATTTCCAATCGATCTGCATCGACAACAGCCAAAGATTCAGTTCCCAGGCGTCGCAATAGTCCTTTCTGAAAATTCACTCATAGAGCTTGGAAAACGGGATATTCGACATTTCCAATCGATCTGCATCAACAACAGCTAAAGATTCAGTTCCCAGGCGTCGCAATAGTCCTTCTTATTGAAAATTCACTCGTAGAGCTTGGAGAACGCGATATTCGACATTTCCAATCGATCTGCATCGACAACAGCTAAAGATTCAGTTCCCAGGCGTCGCAATAGTCCTTTCTGAAAATTCACTCATAGAGCTTGGAAAACGCGATATTCGACATTTCCAATCGATCTGCATCAACAACAGCTAAAGATTCAGTTCCCAGGCGTCGCAGTAGTCCTTCTTATTGAAAATTCACTCATAGAGCTTGAAAAACGCGATATTCGACATTTCCAATCGATCTGCATCAACAACAGCTAACGATTCAGTTCCCAGGCGTCGCAATAGTGCTTATTGAAAATTCATCCGTACAGCTTGAAAAACGCGATATTCGACATTTCCAATCGATCTGCATCAACAACAGCTAAAGATTCAGTTCCCAGGCGTCGCAATCGTCCTTATTATCAAAAATACATTCGTATAGCATGGAAAATGCGACATTAGACATTTCCATTCGATCTGCATCGACAACAGCTAAAGATTCAGTTCCCAGGCGTCGCAATAGTCCTTTCTGAAAATTCACTCATAGAGCTTGGAAAACGCGATATGCGACATTTCCAATCGATCTGCATCAACAACAGCTAAAGATTCAGTTCCCGGGCGTCGCAGTAGTCCTTCTTATTGAAAATTCACTCATAGAGCTTGAAAAACGCGATATTCGACATTTCCAATCGACCTGCATCAACAACAGCTAAAGATTCAGTTCCCAGGCGTCGCAATCGTCCTTATTATCAAAAATACATTCGTATAGCATGGAAAATGCGACATTAGACATTTCCATTCGATCTGCATCGACAACAGCTAAAGATTCAGTTCCCAGGCGTCGCAATAGTCCTTTCTGAAAATTCACTCATAGAGCTTGGAAAACGCGATATTCGACATTTCCAATCGATCTGCATCAACAACAGCTAAAGATTCAGTTCGCAGGCGTCGCAATAGTGCTTATTGAAAATTCATTCGTACAGCTTGAAAAACGCGATATTCGACATTTCCAATCGATCTGCATCGACAACAGCCAAAGATTCAGTTCCCAGGCGTCGCAATAGTCCTTTCTGAAAATTCACTCATAGAGCTTGGAAAACGGGATATTCGACATTTCCAATCGATCTGCATCAACAACAGCTAAAGATTCAGTTCCCAGGCGTCGCAATAGTCCTTATTGAAAATTCACTCGTAGAGCTTGGAAAACGCGATATTCTTCATTTCCAATCGATCTGCATCAACAACAGCTAAAGATTCAGTTCCCAGGCGTCGCAGTAGTCCTTCTTATTGAAAATTCACTCGTAGAGCTTGGAAAACGCGATATTCGACATTTCCAATCGATCTGCATCGATAACAGCTAAAGATTCAGTTCCCAGGCGTCGCAATAGTCCTTACTGAAAATTCACTCATAGAGCTTGAAAAACGCGATATTCGACATTTCCAATCGAACTGCATCAACAACAGCTAAAGATTCTGTTCCCAGGAGTCGCAATAGTCTTTATTATCAAAAATACACCCGTTTAGCATGGAAAATGCGATATTCGACATTTCCAATAGATCTGCATCGACAACAGCTAAATATTCAGTTCCCAGGCGTCGCCAAAGTCCTTATTGAGAATTCACTCGTAGTGCTTGAAAAACGCGATATTCGACATTTCCAATCGAACTGCATCGACAGCAGCCAAAGATGCAGTTCCCAGGCGTCGTAATAGTCCTACTAATTGAAAATTCCCTCGTAGAGCTTGGAAAACGCGATATTCGACATTTCCAATCGATCTGCATCGACAACAGCTAAAGATTCAGTTCCCAGGCGTCGCAATCGTCCTTATTATCAAAAATACACTCGTATATCATGGAAAATGCGACATTCGACATTTCCAATCGATCTGGATCGACAGCAGCTAAAGATTCAGTTCCCAGGCGTCGCAATAGTCCTTATTGAAAATTCACTCGTAGACCTTGGAAAACGTGATATTTGACATTTCCAATCGATCTGCATCAACAACAGCTAAAGATTCAGTTCCCAGGCGTCGCAATCGTCCTTATTATCAAAAATACACTCGTATATCATGGAAAACGCGATATTCGACATTTCCAATCGATCTGCATCGACAACAGCTAAAGATTCAGTACCCAGGCGTCGCAATAGTTCTTATTGAAAATTCACTCATAGAGCTTGAAAAACGCGATATTCGACATTTCCAATCGATCTGCATCAACAACAGCTAACGATTCAGTTCCCAGGCGTCGCAATAGTGCTTATTGAAAATTCATCCGTACAGCTTGAAAAACGCGATATTCGACATTTCCAATCGATCTGCATCGACAACAGCTGAAGATTCAGTTCCCAGGCGTTGCAATCGTCCTTATTGTCAAAAATACATTCGTATAGCATGGAAAATGCGACATTAGACATTTCCATTCGATCTGCATCGACAACAGCTAAAGATTCAGTTCCCAGGCGTCGCAATAGTCCTTTCTGAAAATTCACTCATAGAGCTTGGAAAACGCGATATTCGACATTTCCAATCGATCTGCATCAACAACAGCTAAAGATTCAGTTCCCAGGCGTCGCAGTAGTCCTTCTTATTGAAAATTCACTCATAGAGCTTGAAAAACGCGATATTCGACATTTCCAATCGATCTGCATCAACAACAGCTAACGATTCAGTTCCCAGGCGTCGCAATAGTGCTTATTGAAAATTCATCCGTACAGCTTGAAAAACGCGATATTCGACATTTCCAATCGATCTGCATCAACAACAGCTAAAGATTCAGTTCCCAGGCGTCGCAATCGTCCTTATTATCAAAAATACATTCGTATAGCATGGAAAATGCGACATTAGACATTTCCATTCGATCTGCATCGACAACAGCTAAAGATTCAGTTCCCAGGCGTCGCAATAGTCCTTTCTGAAAATTCACTCATAGAGCTTGGAAAACGCGATATGCGACATTTCCAATCGATCTGCATCAACAACAGCTAAAGATTCAGTTCCCAGGCGTCGCAGTAGTCCTTCTTATTGAAAATTCACTCATAGAGCTTGAAAAACGCGATATTCGACATTTCCAATCGACCTGCATCAACAACAGCTAAAGATTCAGTTCCCAGGCGTCGCAATCGTCCTTATTATCAAAAATACATTCGTATAGCATGGAAAATGCGACATTAGACATTTCCATTCGATCTGCATCGACAACAGCTAAAGATTCAGTTCCCAGGCGTCGCAATAGTCCTTTCTGAAAATTCACTCATAGAGCTTGGAAAACGCGATATTCGACATTTCCAATCGATCTGCATCAACAACAGCTAAAGATTCAGTTCCCAGGGGTCGCGGTAGTCCTTCTTATTGAAAATTCACTCATAGAGCTTGAAAAACGCGATATTCGACATTTCCAATAGATCTGCATCAACAACAGCTAAAGATTCAGTTCCCAGGCGTCGCAATCGTCCTTATTATCAAAAATACATTCGTATAGCATGGAAAATGCGACATTAGACATTTCCATTCGATCTTCATCGACAACAGCTAAAGACTCAGTTCCCAGGCGTCGCAATAGTCCTTTCTGAAAATTCACTCATAGAGCTTGGAAAACGCGATATTCGACATTTCCAATCGATCTGCATCAACAACAGCTAAAGATTCAGTTCGCAGGCGTCGCAATAGTGCTTATTGAAAATTCATTCGTACAGCTTGAAAAACGCGATATTCGACATTTCCAATCGATCTGCATCGACAACAGCCAAAGATTCAGTTCCCAGGCGTCGCAATAGTCCTTTCTGAAAATTCACTCATAGAGCTTGGAAAACGGGATATTCGACATTTCCAATCGATCTGCATCAACAACAGCTAAAGATTCAGTTCCCAGGCGTCGCAATAGTCCTTATTGAAAATTCACTCGTAGAGCTTGGAAAACGCGATATTCTTCATTTCCAATCGATCTGCATCAACAACAGCTAAAGATTCAGTTCCCAGGCGTCGCAATCGTCCTTATTATCAAAAATACACTCGTACATCATGGAAAATGCGACATTCGACATTTCAAATCGATCTGGATCGACAGCAGCTAAAGATTCAGTTCCCAGGCGTCGCAATAGTCCTTCTTATTGAAAATTCACTCGTAGAGATTGGAAAACGCGATATTCGACATTTCCATTCGATCTGCATCGACAACAGCTAAAGATTCAGTTCCCAGGCGTCGCAACAGTCCTTACTGAAAATTCACTCATAGAGCTTGGAAAACGCGATATTCGACATTTCCAATCGATCTGCATCAACAACAGCTATAGATTCAGTTCCCAGGCGTCGCAATAGTCCTTCTTATTGTAAATTCACTCGTAGAGCTTGGAAAACGCGATATTTGACATTTCCAATCGATCTGCATCGACAACAGCTAAAGATTCAGTTCCCAGGCGTTGCAATAGTCTTTATTATGAAAAATACACTCGTATAGCATGGAAAATGCGACATTCGACATTTCAAATCGATCTGGATCGACAGCAGCTAAAGATTCAGTTCCCAGGCGTCGCAATAGTCCTTCTTATTGAAAATTCACTCGTAGAGATTGGAAAACGCGATATTCGACATTTCCATTCGATCTGCATCGACAACAGCTAAAGATTCAGTTCCCAGGCGTCGCAACAGTCCTTACTGAAAATTCACTCATAGAGCTTGGAAAACGCGATATTCGACATTTCCAATCGATCTGCATCAACAACAGCTATAGATTCAGTTCCCAGGCGTCGCAATAGTCCTTCTTATTGTAAATTCACTCGTAGAGCTTGGAAAACGCGATATTCGACATTTCCAATCGATCTGCATCGATAACAGCTAAAGATTCAGTTCCCAGGCGTCGCAATAGTGCTTACTGAAAATTCACTCATAGAGCTTGAAAAACGCGATATTCGACATTTCCAATCGAACTGCATCAACAACAGCTAAAGATTCAGTTCCCAGGCGTCGTAATAGTGCTTATTGAAAATTCACTCGTACAGCTTGGAAAACGCGATATTCGACATTTCCAATCGATCTGCATCGACAACAGCTAAAGATTCTGTTCCCAGGAGTCGCAATAGTCTTTATTATCAAAAATACACCCGTTTAGCATGGAAAATGCGATATTCGACATTTCCAATAGATCTGCATCGACAACAGCTAAATATTCAGTTCCCAGGCGTCGCCAAAGTCCTTATTGAGAATTCACTCGTAGTGCTTGAAAAACGCGATATTCGACATTTCCAATCGAACTGCATCGACAGCAGCCAAAGATGCAGTTCCCAGGCGTCGTAATAGTCCTACTAATTGAAAATTCCCTCGTAGAGCTTGGAAAACGCGATATTCGACATTTCCAATCGATCTGCATCGACAACAGCTAAAGATTCAGTTCCCAGGCGTCGCAATCGTCCTTATTATCAAAAATACACTCGTATATCATGGAAAATGCGACATTCGACATTTCCAATCGATCTGGATCGACAGCAGCTAAAGATTCAGTTCCCAGGCGTCGCAATAGTCCTTATTGAAAATTCACTCGTAGACCTTGGAAAACGTGATATTTGACATTTCCAATCGATCTGCATCAACAACAGCTAAAGTTTCAGTTCCCAGGCGTCGCAATAGTGCTTATTGAAAATTAGTGCTTATTAAGACAGGAGATCGCTGAACGTGATAACCGGTCACGTAACATCATCGTGAGCAATCTGGAGGAACCTTCGCAACCGAATCCTTCCCCGGACACTGAGCGGATACGGAGTATTTTCAACGCCCTTTACCCTGGCGACTACTCTACCGTCACAGTCAGCAGAATTGGTAAAAAACAACAAGCTGGCCGTCATCGTTTAATTCGTGCCACCTTAGCGACTAAGACGGACGCCCTAAATATTCTCCGAAATAAAAACCGCTACAACGGTCCCGCTAAAATCTTCCAGGACTCAACGCCGAAGCAGCGCCTCCATCTCCAAAATCTCAGGACAGAACTTAAATCACTCATAGATTCAGGCATAACTAACAAAACAATTCGGTATGTCAATGGTGTTCCCCAGATTATAACTTTATCACCACAGCCTCGCCAAAAAAACTAACAAGTAACCCTTTAATATATTATCAAAATGTTCGCGGTCTTCGCTCAAAGTTAAGCGATTTACGCTGTGCGTTCGCATCCTCTGCTGTTGTATACGATGTAATTATCCTTACGGAAACCTGGCTACACCATAGCATACTGAATTCGGAGCTTGGTCTTTTTAATTATAGTATTTTCCGATTAGACAGAAATAACCGCACCAGTACTTATGCCAGAGGCGGAGGTGTATTAATTGCTATAAAAAATTCTTATTTCAGTCGCCCTATCGAAGTAACCGTTAACTCTGTTGAGCAATTGTTCGTAGAGGTGCACTTAGATCGGGCCAGTGTTATTGTTGGGGCGGTATATATTCCCCCCTCGTCTCCGAGTTCCCACTACGAGCATCATTGCCTTTCGGTCGAGGAAGTATGTGCTCTTTACCCTAATTCTCCTACTGTCATCGCTGGCGACTACAATTTACCTAATTTTAGCGGGCGTACCAATTCCACTTTTTCATCTCATTCCTTTTCACCCGACCTCATTGTCGGTGAGTACTTTAATTACTTAAATATTTCTCAATTTAACAACATCATTAACTCACATAACTCGAAACTTGATTTGGTTTTCTCGACTGTGACAAGCCTTTCCATTTCTCCTGCCCCAGAGTCATTCGTGTCTGAGGATTCTTACCATCCTGCCCTCTCTTTCCCTATTCCAAACCACTCAAGGTCACCTCTTTTTTGTCGTTCCTCCTTCACAAGGAATTTTCGAGCCGCCGATTATAATATGATCAATAGTTATCTATCCCAGTACGATTGGGATAGGCTCCTTTCTCCCTTACCCATTGATTCGGCCGTCGATCTCCTTTACCACCACTTAAACTATGCCATAAACGCCTGGGTGCCACTCCGTCCTATCACTACCTCCTCACACCCGGTTTGGTTTTCACGAAGGCTTATTACTCTACTCGCTAAAAAAAAAACCGCTCATCGCCGTTATAAATCTACTAACTCTTTCTCTGATTACCTTGTCTTTTCCAGTCTTAGATCCAAATGTTGCACTCTGTCTCGTCGTTGCTGGGCTACCTATGTCGCCAAGTCTGAGTCAACCCTTCGAAATAACCCCAAAACATTTTGGAATTTCATCCGATCCCTCAAAAACGAGTCTCCTTTTCCTCTCTCCATGTCTTTCAATGACCGGACAGTCTGTACTGAACAAGCCATAGCCGATATATTTGCTGATTATTTCAGCTCAGTTTATTCTCACGAAACCAACTCACCATACACATATAACTCTACGGACTCGGTTGACGCATCTTCTCTTAATATCAGTATTCTTGAAGTATTCAAGGGGATCGACTCTCTTGACTTAAACAGCGGCCCTGGCAACGACGGTATTCCCCCCATCTTTTTCAAAAACTGCAAATTTTTACTTTCTCGTATCCTTTGGATCCTCTTCAATAAATCATTAATGTCCGGTTCTTTTCCTTCGTCGTGGAAAACCTCTCTCGTTTCTCCTATCTTTAAAGGTGGGGATAAAACTTGTACCTCCTCCTACAGACCGATTAGTAAGCAAAACGTAATGCCTAAGATTCTTGACAACCTTGTAACTAACAGTCTATCTTCTCTATGCAAAAACGTAATAATTAATGAACAGCACGGCTTCTTACCTGGTCGCTCTACCACCACAAACCTCCTATCCTTTCATAACTATCTTTCTCTCCGCGTGGAAAATGGTCAGCAAGTCGATGCAGTGTACACTGACTTTCGCAAGGCGTTTGATTCGGTGAGCCACCCAATCCTACTAGCCAAAATTCACGCTTTTGGCTTTCACGGTACACTGCTTGCATGGCTTGCGAGCTATATCACTGGTAGATTTCAGATAGTCAAATTCAATCAATCCTTCTCCAAAAAATTCCAGGCTACATCCGGAGTCCCTCAAGGTTCCCATCTTGGTCCCATACTCTTTATTCTATTCATTAATGATATCTCGCAAGTCTTCCACCATAGCAGATTCCTACTCTACGCAGACGACTTAAAGCTTTTCCGCCCTGTAAACAGTTTGGTGGACTCTCTCTTTCTACAATCTGACATTGATAGACTAGTGACATGGTGTCGTGTAAACCACCTCTGTCTCAACGCGTCCAAATGCAATGTCATTCGCTTCTCTCGCAAATTAAGACCGCTTATTCACCCTTACACTTTAGACGGCTCCTCTTTAACTGATGTCCACCTCATCCGCGACCTAGGCCTCTTCTTGACGAGAGATCTGTCTTTCTCGACTCATCTGAACAGCATTGTCAGCTCCGGCCTTAACACCTTAGGCTTTATTTTCCGCACCTCTAAGCACTTCTCTAATGCCTCCACACTAGTCAGATTGTACACTTCCCTGGTTCGACCTCGTCTAGAATATGGCTCAATCATATGGTCTCCCTACTTCAGGAACCAAATAGACTCTCTCGAACGCGTCCAACACAAATTCCTGAGGCTTGTTTCTCGTTTTACCGAAATACCTAACAGCTAAAGATTCAGTTCCCAGGCGTCGCAATAGTGCTTATTGAAAATTCATTCGTACAGCTTGGAAAACGCGATATTCGACATTTCCAATCGATCTGCATCGACAACAGCTAAAGATTCAGTTCCCAGGCGTTGCAATAGTCTTTATTATGAAAAATACACTCGTATAGCATGGAAAATGCGACATTCGACATTTCCAATCGATCTGGATCGACAGCAGCTAAAGATTCAGTTCCCAGGCGTCGCAATAGTCCTTCTTATTGAAAATTCACTCGTAGAGCTTGGAAAACGCGATATTCGACATTTCCAATCGATCTGCATCGCCAACAGCTAAAGATTCAGTTCCCAGGCGTCGCAATAGTCCTTATTGAAAATTCAGTCGTAGAGCTTGGAAAACGCGATATTCTTCATTTCCAATCGATCTGCATCAACAACAGCTAAAGATTCAGTTCCCAGGCGTCGCAATCGTCCTTATTATCAAAAATACACTCGTATATCATGGAAAACGCGATATTCGACATTTCCAATCGATCTGCATCGACAACAGCTAAAGATTCAGTACCCAGGCGTCGCAATAGTTCTTATTGAAAATTCACTCATAGAGCTTGAAAAACGCGATATTCGACATTTCCAATCGATCTGCATCAACAACAGCTAACGATTCAGTTCCCAGGCGTCGCAATAGTGCTTATTGAAAATTCATCCGTACAGCTTGAAAAACGCGATATTCGACATTTCCAATCGATCTGCATCAACAACAGCTAAAGATTCAGTTCCCAGGCGTCGCAATCGTCCTTATTATCAAAAATACATTCGTATAGCATGGAAAATGCGACATTAGACATTTCCATTCGATCTGCATCGACAACAGCTAAAGATTCAGTTCCCAGGCGTCGCAATAGTCCTTTCTGAAAATTCACTCATAGAGCTTGGAAAACGCGATATTCGACATTTCCAATCGATCTGCATCAACAACAGCTAAAGATTCAGTTCCCAGGCGTCGCAGTAGTCCTTCTTATTGAAAATTCACTCATAGAGCTTGAAAAACGCGATATTCGACATTTCCAATCGACCTGCATCAACAACAGCTAAAGATTCAGTTCCCAGGCGTCGCAATCGTCCTTATTATCAAAAATACATTCGTATAGCATGGAAAATGCGACATTAGACATTTCCATTCGATCTGCATCGACAACAGCTAAAGATTCAGTTCCCAGGCGTCGCAATAGTCCTTTCTGAAAATTCACTCATAGAGCTTGGAAAACGCGATATTCGACATTTCCAATCGATCTGCATCAACAACAGCTAAAGATTCAGTTCCCAGGCGTCGCGGTAGTCCTTCTTATTGAAAATTCACTCATAGAGCTTGAAAAACGCGATATTCGACATTTCCAATAGATCTGCATCAACAACAGCTAAAGATTCAGTTCCCAGGCGTCGCAATCGTCCTTATTATCAAAAATACATTCGTATAGCATGGAAAATGCGACATTAGACATTTCCATTCGATCTGCATCGACAACAGCTAAAGACTCAGTTCCCAGGCGTCGCAATAGTCCTTTCTGAAAATTCACTCATAGAGCTTGGAAAACGCGATATTCGACATTTCCAATCGATCTGCATCAACAACAGCTAAAGATTCAGTTCGCAGGCGTCGCAATAGTGCTTATTGAAAATTCATTCGTACAGCTTGAAAAACGCGATATTCGACATTTCCAATCGATCTGCATCGACAACAGCCAAAGATTCAGTTCCCAGGCGTCGCAATAGTCCTTTCTGAAAATTCACTCATAGAGCTTGGAAAACGGGATATTCGACATTTCCAATCGATCTGCATCAACAACAGCTATAGATTCAGTTCCCAGGCGTCGCAATAGTCCTTATTGAAAATTCACTCGTAGAGCTTGGAAAACGCGATATTCTTCATTTCCAATCGATCTGCATCAACAACAGCTAAAGATTCAGTTCCCAGGCGTCGCAATCGTCCTTATTATCATGTAGTGGATGGTATATTTCAGATAACTTTATTTATAACGGATTTAACTGTAGTACATGCAGCGCGTCGAGAGCGTGACAAAAGACTGGTTGCCAACTCGCTCGCGTAAGGGAACGTCGCGAGTCCTTTGTCTAGTGGCAGCGCCATAATGCGTTGCCCCTATACCTATACATATCATACTATAATACATAACACATAACACCATACTATAATACATAACACATAACACCATACTATAACTCGGCCTATCCTGACTCAACGATTGCCCTCAATCGTTACGCAAATAACAATATAATATTCTTAATATTACATCATAAGGTGGATACATAAGAAATATACATAAAAATACTTAAGAGAATACATAAGGGAGTACATAAGAGATATACATAAGGGTTAAAAGCAATCATAATTCTTAATAACTTAATGATATATAATGAACTTAATAATAACTTAATAACTAATGTTTACCTTGATTCGCTCATTTAAAATTAACTACTAATACTGTATTAAACTAATATTTACATATAATATATGAAAACAGGAAAACATACAAAGTATATAATTACATATTTACACTAAATACAAACGCACTCTTATTCATTATTATTGCTATTAGTTATGTTTATTTTTTGACCATAATTTCATATTTTCCGGAGAACAAATACCTTCAAAGGGCAATTGGGTTAATTGATGCCCTTCTGGATCACGTATTACATAACGATTTTTGTCCAATACTTTTATAACTTCGTATGGTCCTCTAAATTTCGGCAATAACTTCTTATTCACACCTGGAGTCACATCTACATTTCTTATAACGACGTAATCACCTACTTGATATTGTACTGGGATTTTATGTTTCTTATTATAGTAATTTCTATTGTAGTCATTACTCGTTTGTATCGTTGCCACTGCATTTTCTCTAATAGTTTTTAGATCACGGTTTTCGTTGCTTTGTTCTTCCAAAATCCCGCGTAAATCATCGTTAACATTTCCTAATTGATTAATACCAAACAGTAGTTTACTGGGTGTGTCTCCGATGGCACGGTTTATGCTATTGTTCATTGCGTATTCAACATCTTCTAATACCTGATTCCACGCACCCGTAGTTGGACTTAATTTCGATAACATTGGTGTAAGCGATCTATTAATTCTTTCTATCTGCCCGTTAGCATGTGGCGTTGCCGTTGCAATCAATACATGCTGAATTCCATTTTCGGCTAAAAAGTCTTTAAATCTATTCGAAGTAAATGCGCTACCTCTATCTGAAACTATTTTCCGCGGCTTGCTGTAAATTCCAAAATACATTTTCAAATATCGTATCGCTTCTTCGGAGCTTGTACTAACTGCTGGGTAAAATTTCACAAACTTTGTAAATGAATCAATTATTTCAAAAATATGCTTATATCGATTTCTCGTACGTTCTAGCGGACCATAATAATCAATATGCAAACAAAAGAAAGGTACGGATCCCTTATCTGGACATTGCAAACTTCCTTCGATTCTATTCGCAATAGTAGAGTACGTGATACATTTAATGCAATTCATCAATAAATTTTTGACTTTTTGCTTGCTCTTTGGAAACCAATAAACTCTAGATATATATTCTAATGTTTTATTTATGCCTTGATGGCCAATTTCTTCATGGTTTGTCCGGATTACATTTTCTTCCATGGATGATGGAACGTAAAATAATAATTTATTATTCATTTTCCGATAAACTAATCCATTATTCAATTCGAAAAAACTGTTTTCATTATTTTGGAGTTCATTATGCAATTTCTTAATATGTGGATCTTGACTTTGTAAAATGGCTAAATTACGTTCCAAACTATTTTCTGTAATTATAAGTACACTAAATTCGCGGCTCAATGCATCGGCATGCACCAGCTTGTCTCCTGATCGATGTTCTAAACTATATTGATAATTCCGTAAAATAAGGGACCATCGTAAGATTCGCGGATTTATTTCTTTTCGTTCCAAAGTTAATTTTAAACTTTGACAATCAGTGACGATTTTAAAACAAATTCCTTGTAAATAAATTCGAAAACGTTCCAAAGAATGAACTATTGCTAAGGCCTCTAATTCGAAGCTATGATACTTTGCTTCGGCTTGTGTTGTTCTTCTGCTGAAATAAGATATCGGATGAAATTTTCCGTCCGTCTGTTTTTGTAATAATACCGATCCAAATCCATGCGTGCTTGCATCGCAATGCAATTCCGTCTCTGCGACTGGAGAATAAATGGCTAATACTGGTTCAGACATCAAAGATTCTTTCAAACCTTCAAAACACCCTAACATTTCGTTATCCCATTGAAAGGCAATTTTAGACTTTAATAAATCGTATAATGGCTTTGCTCTCACTGCACAATTCTTTATAAATTTTCGGAAATACGACACTAGTCCTAAGAAGCTTTGCAATTCTCTATAATTTCTTGGTATCGGATATTCATATACAGCTTGAACATTATCTTTACTTGGTTTGACACCCTCTGAAGTTATGCAGTAACCTAAATAATTAATTTTACGTGATAAAAAGGCGCACTTTTCCAACTTTAACTCCAAACAGTTTTCTACCATAATATCAAAGATTTCTGTTAAAATTTCTAGATTTTCAGAAATTGTTTCAGTGGCAATTAATATGTCATCCAAATAAATTAAAATTTTGTGCTCGTATAGTAGCTTTCGAAAAGCAGTATTAATGAAACGCATAAAAAATGAGGGTCCGTTCGATAACCCGAATGGCATACGAAGGTATTCGTATTGCCCCATAAATGTGATAAAAGCAGTGTATTGTACCGAATTTTCTTTTAAGCGAATGTGATGAAACGCATCTTTCAAATCTAATCGCGTAAAATACGTTTTGTTTCTTAACTGGTCAATCTGATCATCAATTCTGGGAATCGGGAAATGATCACGCAATGTTAATTTATTCAATTCTCGATAATCCACAGCCATACGATACTGTCCAGATTTTTTCTTAATCAGTACGATCGGACTACAATATTGAGATATACTCGGACGAATAATTTTCCTTTCTAATAAATCATCGATAATCTCGCGAACCGCGTTTTTCTCGCAATATGACAATCGTCTGGGATTATAATAGAACGGCTGATGATTTGATTTGACAATTAATTCCATTTCCAATTTTGTGATTGGTGACTCAGGTCTTTCCGATTTTACATAATGTTCCTTAATAATATTCTGAATTTTATCTCGAGATTCCCAATCTGCACTTTCGTCAATATTAAGATTCGTTATACTCTTTATCGGGTTTTCTTCAGGTAAATCGATTTTTAAAATTTCCCATACTGAATCTTCTTCTGTCTTAAATTTACGTTTAACACTCGCTGTTTTTCCTAACGTTATTTCTAAATTGTCGTTCGTAGTAAAATCGCGACCTAATAGACAAACACAACTTATTGTCTCTTTCGGAACTACAAAAAAATCAATTTCGATTTCGCCTTCGGCTACTAATATTCGCTGTTTTAAACGCCCTAAAATATTTATTTTACTTTGATTAACGCCGACGAATCTTAAATTATTTTCATTTGATCTTACGACTACCTCCGGTTTAATCGATGATACATTCACGAACGATACGGGACTACCGGTATCTATAATGGCGTTTATATTACCTATCGCATCCAATGTAATGTTAAAGGTATAGGATGGAATAACATTGTCCAGTTGCACGAAGTATGTTGTCGCCTTCGTTGTCGTCGCTTTTGCCGTCGTCGTTGTTGCCGTCGCCGTGCCCCTCGATGGACCTGCAGTTCGCTCCTTCGCAGCAAATAACCGTTGCGGGCAAGATGGCTTCATGTGGTCTGCCGCCCCGCAGACATAACATGATCCTCTGTTCCTCCTCTGCTTCCCGCATGCCGAAGCCATGTGTCCTGCTTCATTGCAATTATAACACCTAATTGGCTTCGTATCCCCTCGCGAAAAATGCTTCCCAACCGCACCGTTCGGCTTGATTTCCAAATCCGTCGGAGATCCCTTCTTTACGGTTGTGCGATTCAAACTGCGTATGCGATCATAAATTCTTAATTTCTCTTTGAGTTCACTTACACTCTTCGCTTCATACAGTTGCATTTTCCGACTCGGCTCGTCTGGGATACCGTCCACAACGTACTGTATCAAGGCGTCGTCTTCAATATGTCCTCGGGCTGCGATTTCCTTCATTACAAGGAAATATTCCTGTACTGCTTCCTCCCGTTGCATCCTGCGGTTCCGTAACATTTCGTGCAATTGTGCACCGTTTACTTTGGTTGAAAATTCCTCCAGCAATAATGCTTTTACTTTTCCCCAGGTGACGACACCGCGTTCACCCTGTAGCAATAATTTCGCCAAACCTGACAGACATCTCTTGGCAAATAATAATTTTTGCAGATCGGACCACCCCAGTAACTCTGCGTTATCTTCAAAATCTTGAATCCAGCTTTCCACAGGATATCCGTCTGTCCCATTAAACGGTCTAATTGAATCGTCGATATCCCGAAAATTCAGCGTAAATCGTGGTACTTCGCGAGTCTCGTCCATCTCCTCTTCCGTCTCTTCCGCTTCCGATAACAATTGTTCGTTGACCACCTTCAATAAAGACACGTCCACCAAGTGTACGCAAACTCTCCGTGCTATTTCCAAAGTTTCGCCACCAGAATCAATGTTCAACACACCGCAAATACTTATTAATTCGTTCAACGTAAATGACGCAATTGCCCACGCAACCTTCTCTTCGTATTCCGTCGACTCGCTAGAAAATCCGAATCCTCCGAAGGTTCGCAAAAATTTTCGGCTATTACGGTCACCTTCTTCTTCCGTAACAAATTTAAACAATGCGCGAACCGATTTCGTAGGCGCCTTCTTCAAATTTTCTTTAATGCCAGGAATATCTTCCAACAGCATAGTTTTGCTTGTCCAGTTCACTTAATTGTGGCACAAACACCGAACACGTAAATAATGTTCACATAAAACTAACATAAAACTATTTATCAGAATCCTGATCCCACTTCTGAAGCTGTAGTGGATGGTATATTTCAGATAACTTTATTTATAACGGATTTAACTGTAGTACATGCAGCGCGTCGAGAGCGTGACAAAAGACTGGTTGCCAACTCGCTCGCGTAAGGGAACGTCGCGAGTCCTTTGTCTAGTGGCAGCGCCATAATGCGTTGCCCCTATACCTATACATATCATACTATAATACATAACACATAACACCATACTATAATACATAACACATAACACCATACTATAATCAAAAATACACTCGTACATCATGGAAAATGCGACATTCGACATTTCCAATCGATCTGGATCGACAGCAGCTAAAGATTCAGTTCCCAGGCGTCGCAATAGTGCTTATTGAAAATTCACTCGTAGAGCTTGGAAAACGCGATATTCGACATTTCCAATCGATCTGCATCGACAACAGCTAAAGATTCAGTTCCCAGGCGTTGCAATAGTCTTTATTATGAAAAATACACTCGTATAGCATGGAAAATGCGACATTCGACATTTCAAATCGATCTGGATCGACAGCAGCTAAAGATTCAGTTCCCAGGCGTCGCAATAGTCCTTCTTATTGAAAATTCACTCGTAGAGATTGGAAAACGCGATATTCGACATTTCCATTCGATCTGCATCGACAACAGCTAAAGATTCAGTTCCCAGGCGTCGCAACAGTCCTTACTGAAAATTCACTCATAGAGCTTGGAAAACGCGATATTCGACATTTCCAATCGATCTGCATCAACAACAGCTATAGATTCAGTTCCCAGGCGTCGCAATAGTCCTTCTTATTGTAAATTCACTCGTAGAGCTTGGAAAACGCGATATTCGACATTTCCAATCGATCTGCATCGATAACAGCTAAAGATTCAGTTCCCAGGCGTCGCAATAGTCCTTACTGAAAATTCACTCATAGAGCTTGAAAAACGCGATATTCGACATTTCCAATCGAACTGCATCAACAACAGCTAAAGATTCAGTTCCCAGGCGTCGTAATAGTGCTTATTGAAAATTCACTCGTACAGCTTGGAAAACGCGATATTCGACATTTCCAATCGATCTGCATCGACAACAGCTAAAGATTCTGTTCCCAGGAGTCGCAATAGTCTTTATTATCAAAAATACACCCGTTTAGCATGGAAAATGCGATATTCGACATTTCCAATAGATCTGCATCGACAACAGCTAAATATTCAGTTCCCAGGCGTCGCCAAAGTCCTTATTGAGAATTCACTCGTAGTGCTTGAAAAACGCGATATTCGACATTTCCAATCGAACTGCATCGACAGCAGCCAAAGATGCAGTTCCCAGGCGTCGTAATAGTCCTACTAATTGAAAATTCCCTCGTAGAGCTTGGAAAACGCGATATTCGACATTTCCAATCGATCTGCATCGACAACAGCTAAAGATTCAGTTCCCAGGCGTCGCAATCGTCCTTATTATCAAAAATACACTCGTATATCATGGAAAATGCGACATTCGACATTTCCAATCGATCTGGATCGACAGCAGCTAAAGATTCAGTTCCCAGGCGTCGCAATAGTCCTTATTGAAAATTCACTCGTAGACCTTGGAAAACGTGATATTTGACATTTCCAATCGATCTGCATCAACAACAGCTAAAGATTCAGTTCCCAGGCGTCGCAATAGTGCTTATTGAAAATTAGTGCTTATTAAAACAGGAGATCGCTGAACGTGATAACCGGTCACGTAACATCATCGTGAGCAATCTGGAGGAACCTTCGCAACCGAATCCTTCCCCGGACACTGAGCGGATACGGAGTATTTTCAACGCCCTTTACCCTGGCGACTACTCTACCGTCACAGTCAGCAGAATTGGTAAAAAACAACAAGCTGGCCGTCATCGTTTAATTCGTGCCACCTTAGCGACTAAGACGGACGCCCTAAATATTCTCCGAAATAAAAACCGCTACAACGGTCCCGCTAAAATCTTCCAGGACTCAACGCCGAAGCAGCGCCTCCATCTCCAAAATCTCAGGACAGAACTTAAATCACTCATAGATTCAGGCATAACTAACAAAACAATTCGGCATGTCAATGGTGTTCCCCAGATTATAACTTTATCACCACAGCCTCGCCAAAAAAACTAACAAGTAACCCTTTAATATATTATCAAAATGTTCGCGGTCTTCGCTCAAAGTTAAGCGATTTACGCTGTGCGTTCGCATCCTCTGCTGTTGTATACGATGTAATTATCCTTACGGAAACCTGGCTACACCATAGCATACTGAATTCGGAGCTTGGTCTTTTTAATTATAGTATTTTCCGATTAGACAGAAATAACCGCACCAGTACTTATGCCAGAGGCGGAGGTGTATTAATTGCTATAAAAAATTCTTATTTCAGTCGCCCTATCGAAGTAACCGTTAACTCTGTTGAGCAATTGTTCGTAGAGGTGCACTTAGATCGGGCCAGTGTTATTGTTGGGGCGGTATATATTCCCCCCTCGTCTCCGAGTTCCCACTACGAGCATCATTGCCTTTCGGTCGAGGAAGTATGTGCTCTTTACCCTAATTCTCCTACTGTCATCGCTGGCGACTACAATTTACCTAATTTTAGCGGGCGTACCAATTCCACTTTTTCATCTCATTCCTTTTCACCCGACCTCATTGTCGGTGAGTACTTTAATTACTTAAATATTTCTCAATTTAACAACATCATTAACTCACATAACTCGAAACTTGATTTGGTTTTCTCGACTGTGACAAGCCTTTCCATTTCTCCTGCCCCAGAGTCATTCGTGTCTGAGGATTCTTACCATCCTGCCCTCTCTTTCCCTATTCCAAACCACTCAAGGTCACCTCTTTTTTGTCGTTCCTCCTTCACAAGGAATTTTCGAGCCGCCGATTATAATATGATCAATAGTTATCTATCCCAGTACGATTGGGATAGGCTCCTTTCTCCCTTACCCATTGATTCGGCCGTCGATCTCCTTTACCACCACTTAAACTATGCCATAAACGCCTGGGTGCCACTCCGTCCTATCACTACCTCCTCACACCCGGTTTGGTTTTCACGAAGGCTTATTACTCTACTCGCTAAAAAAAAAACCGCTCATCGCCGTTATAAATCTACTAACTCTTTCTCTGATTACCTTGTCTTTTCCAGTCTTAGATCCAAATGTTGCACTCTGTCTCGTCGTTGCTGGGCTACCTATGTCGCCAAGTCTGAGTCAACCCTTCGAAATAACCCCAAAACATTTTGGAATTTCATCCGATCCCTCAAAAACGAGTCTCCTTTTCCTCTCTCCATGTCTTTCAATGACCGGACAGTCTGTACTGAACAAGCCATAGCCGATATATTTGCTGATTATTTCAGCTCAGTTTATTCTCACGAAACCAACTCACCATACACATATAACTCTACGGACTCGGTTGACGCATCTTCTCTTAATATCAGTATTCTTGAAGTATTCAAGGGGATCGACTCTCTTGACTTAAACAGCGGCCCTGGCAACGACGGTATTCCCCCCATCTTTTTCAAAAACTGCAAATTTTTACTTTCTCGTATCCTTTGGATCCTCTTCAATAAATCATTAATGTCCGGTTCTTTTCCTTCGTCGTGGAAAACCTCTCTCGTTTCTCCTATCTTTAAAGGTGGGGATAAAACTTGTACCTCCTCCTACAGACCGATTAGTAAGCAAAACGTAATGCCTAAGATTCTTGACAACCTTGTAACTAACAGTCTATCTTCTCTATGCAAAAACGTAATAATTAATGAACAGCACGGCTTCTTACCTGGTCGCTCTACCACCACAAACCTCCTATCCTTTCATAACTATCTTTCTCTCCGCGTGGAAAATGGTCAGCAAGTCGATGCAGTGTACACTGACTTTCGCAAGGCGTTTGATTCGGTGAGCCACCCAATCCTACTAGCCAAACTTCACGCTTTTGGCTTTCACGGTACACTGCTTGCATGGCTTGCGAGCTATATCACTGGTAGATTTCAGATAGTCAAATTCAATCAATCCTTCTCCAAAAAATTCCAGGCTACATCCGGAGTCCCTCAAGGTTCCCATCTTGGTCCCATACTCTTTATTCTATTCATTAATGATATCTCGCAAGTCTTCCACCATAGCAGATTCCTACTCTACGCAGACGACTTAAAGCTTTTCCGCCCTGTAAACAGTTTGGTGGACTCTCTCTTTCTACAATCTGACATTGATAGACTAGTGACATGGTGTCGTGTAAACCACCTCTGTCTCAACGCGTCCAAATGCAATGTCATTCGCTTCTCTCGCAAATTAAGACCGCTTATTCACCCTTACACTTTAGACGGCTCCTCTTTAACTGATGTCCACCTCATCCGCGACCTAGGCCTCTTCTTGACGAGAGATCTGTCTTTCTCGACTCATCTGAACAGCATTGTCAGCTCCGGCCTTAACACCTTAGGCTTTATTTTCCGCACCTCTAAGCACTTCTCTAATGCCTCCACACTAGTCAGATTGTACACTTCCCTGGTTCGACCTCGTCTAGAATATGGCTCAATCATATGGTCTCCCTACTTCAGGAACCAAATAGACTCTCTCGAACGCGTCCAACACAAATTCCTGAGGCTTGTTTCTCGTTTTACCGAAATACCTATGTCCCCTTTCAACCACAATTATAAACCCTATCTCTCTCGCTTCAGGCTATCTACCCTTCAGCAACGGCGCCTCACTGCCGATCTACTGTTCATCTTCAAAGTTATTAATCACATGATCTCCTGCCCAGATATTCTTTCTGACCTAAAATTCCACGTCCCCTCCACTCAACTAAGGACACATACTTTATTCTATATTAATTCTCACCGAACTCTTTACGGCAAACATAATTGTTTAAATCGATTGTGCACCAACGCGAACATTTTCTGTAACTCACTTCACTTCTTCGGGACCCCCTATACAGCTTTTAAGCACTCCGTTCAATCTGTTGTAAATAGTAATTCGACCTAGCTTTTCTCTTCTCTTTTGCCGTTCATGCCATATTCGCTCATATTACATATTACATCCCTCATTTTGTTTCTGCTCCATTTATAGGTCTTTCACAGTTCATTGTATTTTTCTTCTGTATCTCTTCTACAATTTTCTTGCACTGTTTCTACTTCGCAATCTTGTACTCTAGTCGTCGTATCTATCTACTGTAACTATCTTGTACCTACTGTAACCGCATCATTTTTATATCTTTTTTATATTTTTGTATTATCTTGTATTATTACTCTGCTATCTTATATTACTGTATCTTTTACGATTCTACTACTCTGTGTGTTTTTCAAATTGTATACTAAAGGGTTTTTTTTGCCCGTGGATTAACGGAATAAATAATAATAATAATAATAATAATAAAATTCACTCGTACAGCTTGGAAAACGCGATATTCGACATTTCCAATCGATCTGCATCGACAACAGCTAATGATTCAGTTCCCAGGCGTCGCAATAGTCCTTTCTGAAAATTCACTCATAGAGCTTGGAAAACGCGATATTCGACATTTCCAATCGATCTGCATCAACAACAGCTAAAGATTCAGTTCCCAGGCGTCGCAATAGTGCTTATTGAAATTTCATTCGTACAGCTTGAAAAACGCGATATTCGACATTTCCAATCGATCTGCATCGACAACAGCTAAAGATTCAGTTCCCAGGCGTCGCAATAGTCCTTTCTGAAAATTCACTCATAGAGCTTGGAAAACGCGATATTCGACATTTCCAATCGATCTGCATCAACAACAGCTATAGATTCAGTTCCCAGGCGTCGCAATAGTCCTTCTTATTGAAAATTCACTCGTAGAGATTGGAAAACGCGATATTCGACATTTCCATTCGATCTGCATCGACAACAGCTAAAGATTCAGTTCCCAGGCGTCGCAATAGTCCTTACTGAAAATTCACTCATAGAGCTTGGAAAACGCGATATTCGACATTTCCAATCGATCTGCATCGACAACAGCTAAAGATTCTGTTCCCAGGAGTCGCAATAGTCTTTATTATCAAAAATACACCCGTTTAGCATGGAAAATGCGATATTCGACATTTCCAATCGATCTGCATCGACAACAGCTAAATATTCAGTTCCCAGGCGTCGCCAAAGTCCTTATTGAGAATTCACTCGTAGTGCTTGAAAAACGCGATATTCGACATTTCCAATCGAACTGCATCGACAGCAGCCAAAGATGCAGTTCCCAGGCGTCGTAATAGTCCTACTAATTGAAAATTCCCTCGTAGAGCTTGGAAAACGCGATATTTTCTCTTCTCTTTTGCCGTTCATGCCATATTCGCTCATATTACATATTACATCCCTCATTTTGTTTCTGCTCCATTTATAGGTCTTTCACAGTTCATTGTATTTTTCTTCTGTATCTCTTCTACAATTTTCTTGCACTGTTTCTACTTCGCAATCTTGTACTCTAGTCGTCGTATCTATCTACTGTAACTATCTTGTACCTACTGTAACCGCATCATTTTTATATCTTTTTTATATTTTTGTATTATCTTGTATTATTACTCTGCTATCTTATATTACTGTATCTTTTACGATTCTACTACTCTGTGTGTTTTTCAAATTGTATACTAAAGGGTTTTTTTTGCCCGTGGATTAACGGAATAAATAATAATAATAATAATAATAATAAAATTCACTCGTACAGCTTGGAAAACGCGATATTCGACATTTCCAATCGATCTGCATCGACAACAGCTAATGATTCAGTTCCCAGGCGTCGCAATAGTCCTTTCTGAAAATTCACTCATAGAGCTTGGAAAACGCGATATTCGACATTTCCAATCGATCTGCATCAACAACAGCTAAAGATTCAGTTCCCAGGCGTCGCAATAGTGCTTATTGAAATTTCATTCGTACAGCTTGAAAAACGCGATATTCGACATTTCCAATCGATCTGCATCGACAACAGCTAAAGATTCAGTTCCCAGGCGTCGCAATAGTCCTTTCTGAAAATTCACTCATAGAGCTTGGAAAACGCGATATTCGACATTTCCAATCGATCTGCATCAACAACAGCTATAGATTCAGTTCCCAGGCGTCGCAATAGTCCTTCTTATTGAAAATTCACTCGTAGAGATTGGAAAACGCGATATTCGACATTTCCATTCGATCTGCATCGACAACAGCTAAAGATTCAGTTCCCAGGCGTCGCAATAGTCCTTACTGAAAATTCACTCATAGAGCTTGGAAAACGCGATATTCGACATTTCCAATCGATCTGCATCGACAACAGCTAAAGATTCTGTTCCCAGGAGTCGCAATAGTCTATATTATCAAAAATACACCCGTTTAGCATGGAAAATGCGATATTCGACATTTCCAATCGATCTGCATCGACAACAGCTAAATATTCAGTTCCCAGGCGTCGCCAAAGTCCTTATTGAGAATTCACTCGTAGTGCTTGAAAAACGCGATATTCGACATTTCCAATCGAACTGCATCGACAGCAGCCAAAGATGCAGTTCCCAGGCGTCGTAATAGTCCTACTAATTGAAAATTCCCTCGTAGAGCTTGGAAAACGCGATATTCGACATTTCCAATCGATCTGCATCGACAACAGCTAAAGATTCAGTTCCCAGGCGTCGCAATAGTCCTTACTGAAAATTCACTCATAGAGCTTGAAAAACGCGATATTCGACATTTCCAATCGAACTGCATCAACAACAGCGAAAGATTCAGTTCCCAGGCGTCGTAATTGTGCTTATTGAAAATTCACTCGTACAGCTTGGAAAACGCGATATTCGACATTTCCAATCGATCTGCATCGACAACAGCTAAAGATTCTGTTCCCAGGAGTCGCAATAGTCTTTATTATCAAAAATACACCCGTTTAGCATGGAAAATGCGATATTCGACATTTCCAATCGATCTGCATCGACAACAGCTAAATATTCAGTTCCCAGGCGTCGCCAAAGTCCTTATTGAGAATTCACTCGTAGTGCTTGAAAAACGCGATATTCGACATTTCCAATCGAACTGCATCGACAGCAGCCAAAGATGCAGTTCCCAGGCGTCGTAATAGTCCTACTAATTGAAAATTCCCTCGTAGAGCTTGGAAAACGCGATATTCGACATTTCCAATCGATCTGCATCGACAACAGCTAAAGATTCAGTTCCCAGGCGTCGCAATCGTCCTTATTATCAAAAATACACTCGTGTATCATGGAAAATGCGACATTCGACATTTCCAATCGATCTGGATCGACAGCAGCGAAAGATTCAGTTCCCAGGCGTCGCAATAGTCCTTATTGAAAATTCACTCGTAGACCTTGGAAAACGTGATATTTGACATTTCCAATCGATCTGCATCAACAACAGCTAAAGATTCAGTTCCCAGGCGTCACAATAGTGCTTATTGAAAATTCACTCGTACAGCTTGGAAAACGCGATATTCGACATTTCCAATCGATCTGCATCGACAACAGCTAAAGATTCAGTTCCCAGGCGTCGCAATAGTCCTTTCTGAAAATTCACTCATAGAGCTTGGAAAACGCGATATTCGACATTTCCAATCGATCTGCATCAACAACAGCTAAAGATTCAGTTCCCAGGCGTCGCAATAGTGCTTATTGAAAATTCATTCGTACAGCTTGAAAAACGCGATATTCGACATTTCCAATCGATCTGCATCGACAACAGCTAAAGATTCAGTTCCCAGGCGTCGCAATAGTCCTTTCTGAAAATTCACTCATAGAGCTTGGAAAACGGGATATTCGACATTTCCAATCGATCTGCATCAACAACAGCTAAAGATTCAGTTCCCAGGCGTCGCAATAGTCCTTATTGAAAATTCACTCGTAGAGCTTGGAAAACGCGTTATTCTTCATTTCCAATCGATCTGCATCAACAACAGCTAAAGATTCAGTTCCCAGGCGTCGCAATCGTCCTTATTATCAAAAATACACTCGTACATCATGGAAAATGCGACATTCGACATTTCCAATCGATCTGGATCGACAGCAGCTAAAGATTCAGTTCCCAGGCGTCGCAGTAGTCCTTCTTATTGAAAATTCACTCATAGAGCTTGAAAAACGCGATATTCGACATTTCCAATCGATCTGCATCAACAACAGCTAAAGATTCAGTTCCCAGGCGTCGCAATAGTGCTTATTGAAAATTCACTCGTACAGCTTGGAATACGCGATATTCGACATTTCCAATCGATCTGCATCGACAACAGCTAAAGATTCAGTTCCCAGGCGTCGCAATCGTCCTTATTGTCAAAAATACACTCGTATAGCATGGAAAATGCGATATTCTTCATTTCCAATCGATCTGCATCTACAACAGCTAAAGATTCAGTTCCCAGGCGTCGCAATCGTCCTTAATATCATAAATACACTCGTACATCATGGAAAATGCGACATTCGACATTTCCAATCGATCTGGATCGACAGCAGCTAAAGATTCAGTTCCCAGGCGTCGCAATAGTCCTTATTGAAAATTCACTCGCAGAGGTTGGAAAACGCGATATTCGACATTTCCAATCGATCTGCATCGACAACAGCTAAAGATTCAGTTCCCAGGCGTCGCAATAGTGCTTATTGAAAATTCACTCGTTCAGCTTGGAAAACGCGATATTCGACATTTCCAATCGATCTGCATCGACAACAGCTAAAGATTCAGTTCCCAGGCGTCGCAATAGTCCTTTCTGAAAATTCACTCATAGAGCTTGGAAAACGCGATATTCGACATTTCCAATCGATCTGCATCAACAACAGCTAAAGATTCAGTTCCCAGGCGTCGCAATAGTGCTTATTGAAAATTCATTCGTACAGCTTGAAAAACGCGATATTCGACATTTCCAATCGATCTGCATCGACAACAGCTAAAGATTCAGTTCCCAGGCGTCGCAATCGTCCTTATTATCAAAAATACACTCGTGTATCATGGAAAATGCGACATTCGACATTTCCAATCGATCTGGATCGACAGCAGCTGAAGATTCAGTTCCCAGGCGTCGCAATAGTCCTTATTGAAAATTCACTCGTAGACCTTGGAAAACGTGATATTTGACATTTCCAATCGATCTGCATCAACAACAGCTAAAGATTCAGTTCCCAGGCGTCGCAATAGTGCTTATTGAAAATTCACTCGTACAGCTTGGAAAACGCGATATTCGACATTTCCAATCGATCTGCATCGACAACAGCTAAAGATTCAGTTCCCAGGCGTCGCAATCGTCCTTATTGTCAAAAATACACTCGTATAGCATGGAAAATGCGATATTCGACATTTCCAATCGATCTGCATCGACAACAGCTAAATATTCAGTTCCCAGGCGTCGCCAAAGTCCTTATTGAGAATTCACTCGTAGTGCTTGAAAAACGCGATATTCGACATTTCCAATCGAACTGCATCGACAGCAGCCAAAGATGCAGTTCCCAGGCGTCGTAATAGTCCTACTAATTGAAAATTCCCTCGTAGAGCTTGGAAAACGCGATATTTTCTCTTCTCTTTTGCCGTTCATGCCATATTCGCTCATATTACATATTACATCCCTCATTTTGTTTCTGCTCCATTTATAGGTCTTTCACAGTTCATTGTATTTTTCTTCTGTATCTCTTCTACAATTTTCTTGCACTGTTTCTACTTCGCAATCTTGTACTCTAGTCGTCGTATCTATCTACTGTAACTATCTTGTACCTACTGTAACCGCATCATTTTTATATCTTTTTTATATTTTTGTATTATCTTGTATTATTACTCTGCTATCTTATATTACTGTATCTTTTACGATTCTACTACTCTGTGTGTTTTTCAAATTGTATACTAAAGGGTTTTTTTTGCCCGTGGATTAACGGAATAAATAATAATAATAATAATAATAATAAAATTCACTCGTACAGCTTGGAAAACGCGATATTCGACATTTCCAATCGATCTGCATCGACAACAGCTAATGATTCAGTTCCCAGGCGTCGCAATAGTCCTTTCTGAAAATTCACTCATAGAGCTTGGAAAACGCGATATTCGACATTTCCAATCGATCTGCATCAACAACAGCTAAAGATTCAGTTCCCAGGCGTCGCAATAGTGCTTATTGAAATTTCATTCGTACAGCTTGAAAAACGCGATATTCGACATTTCCAATCGATCTGCATCGACAACAGCTAAAGATTCAGTTCCCAGGCGTCGCAATAGTCCTTTCTGAAAATTCACTCATAGAGCTTGGAAAACGCGATATTCGACATTTCCAATCGATCTGCATCAACAACAGCTATAGATTCAGTTCCCAGGCGTCGCAATAGTCCTTCTTATTGAAAATTCACTCGTAGAGATTGGAAAACGCGTTATTCGACATTTCCATTCGATCTGCATCGACAACAGCTAAAGATTCAGTTCCCAGGCGTCGCAATAGTCCTTACTGAAAATTCACTCATAGAGCTTGGAAAACGCGATATTCGACATTTCCAATCGATCTGCATCGACAACAGCTAAAGATTCTGTTCCCAGGAGTCGCAATAGTCTTTATTATCAAAAATACACCCGTTTAGCATGGAAAATGCGATATTCGACATTTCCAATCGATCTGCATCGACAACAGCTAAATATTCAGTTCCCAGGCGTCGCCAAAGTCCTTATTGAGAATTCACTCGTAGTGCTTGAAAAACGCGATATTCGACATTTCCAATCGAACTGCATCGACAGCAGCCAAAGATGCAGTTCCCAGGCGTCGTAATAGTCCTACTAATTGAAAATTCCCTCGTAGAGCTTGGAAAACGCGATATTCGACATTTCCAATCGATCTGCATCGACAACAGCTAAAGATTCAGTTCCCAGGCGTCGCAATCGTCCTTATTATCATAAATACACTCGTACATCATGGAAAATGCGACATTCGACATTTCCAATCGATCTGGATCGACAGCAGCTAAAGATTCAGTTCCCAGGCGTCGCAATAGTCCTTATTGAAAATTCACTCGTAGAGCTTGGAAAACGCGATATTCGACATTTCCAATCGATCTGCATCGACAACAGCTAAAGATTCAGTTCCCAGGCGTCGCAATAGTCCTTACTGAAAATTCACTCATAGAGCTTGAAAAACGCGATATTCGACATTTCCAATCGAACTGCATCAACAACAGCGAAAGATTCAGTTCCCAGGCGTCGTAATTGTGCTTATTGAAAATTCACTCGTACAGCTTGGAAAACGCGATATTCGACATTTCCAATCGATCTGCATCGACAACAGCTAAAGATTCTGTTCCCAGGAGTCGCAATAGTCTTTATTATCAAAAATACACCCGTTTAGCATGGAAAATGCGATATTCGACATTTCCAATCGATCTGCATCGACAACAGCTAAATATTCAGTTCCCAGGCGTCGCCAAAGTCCTTATTGAGAATTCACTCGTAGTGCTTGAAAAACGCGATATTCGACATTTCCAATCGAACTGCATCGACAGCAGCCAAAGATGCAGTTCCCAGGCGTCGTAATAGTCCTACTAATTGAAAATTCCCTCGTAGAGCTTGGAAAACGCGATATTCGACATTTCCAATCGATCTGCATCGACAACAGCTAAAGATTCAGTTCCCAGGCGTCGCAATCGTCCTTATTATCAAAAATACACTCGTGTATCATGGAAAATGCGACATTCGACATTTCCAATCGATCTGGATCGACAGCAGCGAAAGATTCAGTTCCCAGGCGTCGCAATAGTCCTTATTGAAAATTCACTCGTAGACCTTGGAAAACGTGATATTTGACATTTCCAATCGATCTGCATCGACAACAGCTAATGATTCAGTTCCCAGGCGTCGCAATAGTCCTTTCTGAAAATTCACTCATAGAGCTTGGAAAACGCGATATTCGACATTTCCAATCGATCTGCATCAACAACAGCTAAAGATTCAGTTCCCAGGCGTCGCAATAGTGCTTATTGAAATTTCATTCGTACAGCTTGAAAAACGCGATATTCGACATTTCCAATCGATCTGCATCGACAACAGCTAAAGATTCAGTTCCCAGGCGTCGCAATAGTCCTTTCTGAAAATTCACTCATAGAGCTTGGAAAACGCGATATTCGACATTTCCAATCGATCTGCATCAACAACAGCTATAGATTCAGTTCCCAGGCGTCGCAATAGTCCTTCTTATTGAAAATTCACTCGTAGAGATTGGAAAACGCGATATTCGACATTTCCATTCGATCTGCATCGACAACAGCTAAAGATTCAGTTCCCAGGCGTCGCAATAGTCCTTACTGAAAATTCACTCATAGAGCTTGGAAAACGCGATATTCGACATTTCCAATCGATCTGCATCGACAACAGCTAAAGATTCTGTTCCCAGGAGTCGCAATAGTCTTTAATATCAAAAATACACCCGTTTAGCATGGAAAATGCGATATTCGACATTTCCAATCGATCTGCATCGACAACAGCTAAATATTCAGTTCCCAGGCGTCGCCAAAGTCCTTATTGAGAATTCACTCGTAGTGCTTGAAAAACGCGATATTCGACATTTCCAATCGAACTGCATCGACAGCAGCCAAAGATGCAGTTCCCAGGCGTCGTAATAGTCCTACTAATTGAAAATTCCCTCGTAGAGCTTGGAAAACGCGATATTCGACATTTCCAATCGATCTGCATCGACAACAGCTAAAGATTCAGTTCCCAGGCGTCGCAATCGTCCTTATTATCATAAATACACTCGTACATCATGGAAAATGCGACATTCGACATTTCCAATCGATCTGGATCGACAGCAGCTAAAGATTCAGTTCCCAGGCGTCGCAATAGTCCTTATTGAAAATTCACTCGTAGAGCTTGGAAAACGCGATATTCGACATTTCCAATCGATCTGCATCGACAACAGCTAAAGATTCAGTTCCCAGGCGTCGCAATAGTCCTTACTGAAAATTCACTCATAGAGCTTGAAAAACGCGATATTCGACATTTCCAATCGAACTGCATCAACAACAGCGAAAGATTCAGTTCCCAGGCGTCGTAATTGTGCTTATTGAAAATTCACTCGTACAGCTTGGAAAACGCGATATTCGACATTTCCAATCGATCTGCATCGACAACAGCTAAAGATTCTGTTCCCAGGAGTCGCAATAGTCTTTATTATCAAAAATACACCCGTTTAGCATGGAAAATGCGATATTCGACATTTCCAATCGATCTGCATCGACAACAGCTAAATATTCAGTTCCCAGGCGTCGCCAAAGTCCTTATTGAGAATTCACTCGTAGTGCTTGAAAAACGCGATATTCGACATTTCCAATCGAACTGCATCGACAGCAGCCAAAGATGCAGTTCCCAGGCGTCGTAATAGTCCTACTAATTGAAAATTCCCTCGTAGAGCTTGGAAAACGCGATATTCGACATTTCCAATCGATCTGCATCGACAACAGCTAAAGATTCAGTTCCCAGGCGTCGCAATCGTCCTTATTATCAAAAATACACTCGTGTATCATGGAAAATGCGACATTCGACATTTCCAATCGATCTGGATCGACAGCAGCGAAAGATTCAGTTCCCAGGCGTCGCAATAGTCCTTATTGAAAATTCACTCGTAGACCTTGGAAAACGTGATATTTGACATTTCCAATCGATCTGCATCAACAACAGCTAAAGATTCAGTTCCCAGGCGTCACAATAGTGCTTATTGAAAATTCACTCGTACAGCTTGGAAAACGCGATATTCGACATTTCCAATCGATCTGCATCGACAACAGCTAAAGATTCAGTTCCCAGGCGTCGCAATAGTCCTTTCTGAAAATTCACTCATAGAGCTTGGAAAACGCGATATTCGACATTTCCAATCGATCTGCATCAACAACAGCTAAAGATTCAGTTCCCAGGCGTCGCAATAGTGCTTATTGAAAATTCATTCGTACAGCTTGAAAAACGCGATATTCGACATTTCCAATCGATCTGCATCGACAACAGCTAAAGATTCAGTTCCCAGGCGTCGCAATAGTCCTTTCTGAAAATTCACTCATAGAGCTTGGAAAACGGGATATTCGACATTTCCAATCGATCTGCATCAACAACAGCTAAAGATTCAGTTCCCAGGCGTCGCAATAGTCCTTATTGAAAATTCACTCGTAGAGCTTGGAAAACGCGTTATTCTTCATTTCCAATCGATCTGCATCAACAACAGCTAAAGATTCAGTTCCCAGGCGTCGCAATCGTCCTTATTATCAAAAATACACTCGTACATCATGGAAAATGCGACATTCGACATTTCCAATCGATCTGGATCGACAGCAGCTAAAGATTCAGTTCCCAGGCGTCGCAGTAGTCCTTCTTATTGAAAATTCACTCATAGAGCTTGAAAAACGCGATATTCGACATTTCCAATCGATCTGCATCAACAACAGCTAAAGATTCAGTTCCCAGGCGTCGCAATAGTGCTTATTGAAAATTCACTCGTACAGCTTGGAATACGCGATATTCGACATTTCCAATCGATCTGCATCGACAACAGCTAAAGATTCAGTTCCCAGGCGTCGCAATCGTCCTTATTGTCAAAAATACACTCGTATAGCATGGAAAATGCGATATTCTTCATTTCCAATCGATCTGCATCTACAACAGCTAAAGATTCAGTTCCCAGGCGTCGCAATCGTCCTTAATATCATAAATACACTCGTACATCATGGAAAATGCGACATTCGACATTTCCAATCGATCTGGATCGACAGCAGCTAAAGATTCAGTTCCCAGGCGTCGCAATAGTCCTTATTGAAAATTCACTCGTAGAGGTTGGAAAACGCGATATTCGACATTTCCAATCGATCTGCATCGACAACAGCTAAAGATTCAGTTCCCAGGCGTCGCAATAGTGCTTATTGAAAATTCACTCGTTCAGCTTGGAAAACGCGATATTCGACATTTCCAATCGATCTGCATCGACAACAGCTAAAGATTCAGTTCCCAGGCGTCGCAATAGTCCTTTCTGAAAATTCACTCATAGAGCTTGGAAAACGCGATATTCGACATTTCCAATCGATCTGCATCAACAACAGCTAAAGATTCAGTTCCCAGGCGTCGCAATAGTGCTTATTGAAAATTCATTCGTACAGCTTGAAAAACGCGATATTCGACATTTCCAATCGATCTGCATCGACAACAGCTAAAGATTCAGTTCCCAGGCGTCGCAATCGTCCTTATTATCAAAAATACACTCGTGTATCATGGAAAATGCGACATTCGACATTTCCAATCGATCTGGATCGACAGCAGCTGAAGATTCAGTTCCCAGGCGTCGCAATAGTCCTTATTGAAAATTCACTCGTAGACCTTGGAAAACGTGATATTTGACATTTCCAATCGATCTGCATCAACAACAGCTAAAGATTCAGTTCCCGGGCGTCGCAATAGTGCTTATTGAAAATTCACTCGTACAGCTTGGAAAACGCGATATTCGACATTTCCAATCGATCTGCATCGACAACAGCTAAAGATTCAGTTCCCAGGCGTCGCAATCGTCCTTATTGTCAAAAATACACTCGTATAGCATGGAAAATGCGATATTCTTCATTTCCAATCGATCTGCATCAACAACAGCTAAAGATTCAGTTCCCAGGCGTCGCAATCGTCCTTATTATCATAAATACACTCGTACATCATGGAAAATGCGACATTCGACATTTCCAATCGATCTGGATCGACAGCAGCTAAAGATTCAGTTCCCAGGCGTCGCAATAGTCCTTATTGAAAATTCACTCGTAGAGCTTGGAAAACGCGATATTCGACATTTCCAATCGATCTGCATCGACAACAGCTAAAGATTCAGTTCCCAGGCGTCGCAATAGTCCTTACTGAAAATTCACTCATAGAGCTTGAAAAACGCGATATTCGACATTTCCAATCGAACTGCATCAACAACAGCGAAAGATTCAGTTCCCAGGCGTCGTAATTGTGCTTATTGAAAATTCACTCGTACAGCTTGGAAAACGCGATATTCGACATTTCCAATCGATCTGCATCGACAACAGCTAAAGATTCTGTTCCCAGGAGTCGCAATAGTCTTTATTATCAAAAATACACCCGTTTAGCATGGAAAATGCGATATTCGACATTTCCAATCGATCTGCATCGACAACAGCTAAATATTCAGTTCCCAGGCGTCGCCAAAGTCCTTATTGAGAATTCACTCGTAGTGCTTGAAAAACGCGATATTCGACATTTCCAATCGAACTGCATCGACAGCAGCCAAAGATGCAGTTCCCAGGCGTCGTAATAGTCCTACTAATTGAAAATTCCCTCGTAGAGCTTGGAAAACGCGATATTCGACATTTCCAATCGATCTGCATCGACAACAGCTAAAGATTCAGTTCCCAGGCGTCGCAATCGTCCTTATTATCAAAAATACACTCGTGTATCATGGAAAATGCGACATTCGACATTTCCAATCGATCTGGATCGACAGCAGCGAAAGATTCAGTTCCCAGGCGTCGCAATAGTCCTTATTGAAAATTCACTCGTAGACCTTGGAAAACGTGATATTTGACATTTCCAATCGATCTGCATCAACAACAGCTAAAGATTCAGTTCCCAGGCGTCACAATAGTGCTTATTGAAAATTCACTCGTACAGCTTGGAAAACGCGATATTCGACATTTCCAATCGATCTGCATCGACAACAGCTAAAGATTCAGTTCCCAGGCGTCGCAATAGTCCTTTCTGAAAATTCACTCATAGAGCTTGGAAAACGCGATATTCGACATTTCCAATCGATCTGCATCAACAACAGCTAAAGATTCAGTTCCCAGGCGTCGCAATAGTGCTTATTGAAAATTCATTCGTACAGCTTGAAAAACGCGATATTCGACATTTCCAATCGATCTGCATCGACAACAGCTAAAGATTCAGTTCCCAGGCGTCGCAATAGTCCTTTCTGAAAATTCACTCATAGAGCTTGGAAAACGGGATATTCGACATTTCCAATCGATCTGCATCAACAACAGCTAAAGATTCAGTTCCCAGGCGTCGCAATAGTCCTTATTGAAAATTCACTCGTAGAGCTTGGAAAACGCGTTATTCTTCATTTCCAATCGATCTGCATCAACAACAGCTAAAGATTCAGTTCCCAGGCGTCGCAATCGTCCTTATTATCAAAAATACACTCGTACATCATGGAAAATGCGACATTTGACATTTCCAATCGATCTGGATCGACAGCAGCTAAAGATTCAGTTCCCAGGCGTCGCAGTAGTCCTTCTTATTGAAAATTCACTCATAGAGCTTGAAAAACGCGATATTCGACATTTCCAATCGATCTGCATCAACAACAGCTAAAGATTCAGTTCCCAGGCGTCGCAATAGTGCTTATTGAAAATTCACTCGTACAGCTTGGAATACGCGATATTCGACATTTCCAATCGATCTGCATCGACAACAGCTAAAGATTCAGTTCCCAGGCGTCGCAATCGTCCTTATTGTCAAAAATACACTCGTATAGCATGGAAAATGCGATATTCTTCATTTCCAATCGATCTGCATCTACAACAGCTAAAGATTCAGTTCCCAGGCGTCGCAATCGTCCTTAATATCATAAATACACTCGTACATCATGGAAAATGCGACATTCGACATTTCCAATCGATCTGGATCGACAGCAGCTAAAGATTCAGTTCCCAGGCGTCGCAATAGTCCTTATTGAAAATTCACTCGTAGAGGTTGGAAAACGCGATATTCGACATTTCCAATCGATCTGCATCGACAACAGCTAAAGATTCAGTTCCCAGGCGTCGCAATAGTGCTTATTGAAAATTCACTCGTTCAGCTTGGAAAACGCGATATTCGACATTTCCAATCGATCTGCATCGACAACAGCTAAAGATTCAGTTCCCAGGCGTCGCAATAGTCCTTTCTGAAAATTCACTCATAGAGCTTGGAAAACGCGATATTCGACATTTCCAATCGATCTGCATCAACAACAGCTAAAGATTCAGTTCCCAGGCGTCGCAATAGTGCTTATTGAAAATTCATTCGTACAGCTTGAAAAACGCGATATTCGACATTTCCAATCGATCTGCATCGACAACAGCTAAAGATTCAGTTCCCAGGCGTCGCAATCGTCCTTATTATCAAAAATACACTCGTGTATCATGGAAAATGCGACATTCGACATTTCCAATCGATCTGGATCGACAGCAGCTGAAGATTCAGTTCCCAGGCGTCGCAATAGTCCTTATTGAAAATTCACTCGTAGACCTTGGAAAACGTGATATTTGACATTTCCAATCGATCTGCATCAACAACAGCTAAAGATTCAGTTCCCAGGCGTCGCAATAGTGCTTATTGAAAATTCACTCGTACAGCTTGGAAAACGCGATATTCGACATTTCCAATCGATCTGCATCGACAACAGCTAAAGATTCAGTTCCCAGGCGTCGCAATCGTCCTTATTGTCAAAAATACACTCGTATAGCATGGAAAATGCGATATTCTTCATTTCCAATCGATCTGCATCAACAACAGCTAAAGATTCAGTTCCCAGGCGTCGCAATCGTCCTTATTATCATAAATACACTCGTACATCATGGAAAATGCGACATTCGACATTTCCAATCGATCTGGATCGACAGCAGCTAAAGATTCACTTCCCAGGCGTCGCAATAGTCCTTATTGAAAATTCACTCGTAGAGCTTGGAAAACGCGATATTCGACATTTCCAATCGATCTGCATCGACAACAGCAAAAGATTCAGTTCCCAGGCGTCGCAATAGTCCTTACTGAAAATTCACTCATAGAGCTTGAAAAACGCGATATTCGACATTTCCAATCGAACTGCATCAACAACAGCTAAAGATTCAGTTCCCAGGCGTCGTAATTGTGCTTATTGAAAATTCACTCGTACAGCTTGGAAAACGCGATATTCGACATTTCCAATCGATCTGCATCGACAACAGCTAAAGATTCTGTTCCCAGGAGTCGCAATAGTCTTTATTATCAAAAATACACCCGTTTAGCATGGAAAATGCGATATTCGACATTTCCAATCGATCTGCATCGACAACAGCTAAATATTCAGTTCCCAGGCGTCGCCAAAGTCCTTATTGAGAATTCACTCGTAGTGCTTGAAAAACGCGATATTCGACATTTCCAATCGAACTGCATCGACAGCAGCCAAAGATGCAGTTCCCAGGCGTCGTAATAGTCCTACTAATTGAAAATTCCCTCGTAGAGCTTGGAAAACGCGATATTCGACATTTCCAATCGATCTGCATCGACAACAGCTAAAGATTCAGTTCCCAGGCGTCGCAATCGTCCTTATTATCAAAAATACACTCGTATATCATGGAAAATGCGACATTCGACATTTCCAATCGATCTGGATCGACAGCAGCTAAAGATTCAGTTCCCAGGCGTCGCAATAGTCCTTATTGAAAATTCACTCGTAGACCTTGGAAAACGTGATATTTGACATTTCCAATCGATCTGCATCGACAACAGCTAAAGATTCAGTTCCCAGGCGTCGCAATAGTCCTTTCTGAAAATTCACTCATAGAGCTTGGAAAACGGGATATTCGACATTTCCAATCGATCTGCATCAACAACAGCTAAAGATTCAGTTCCCAGGCGTCGCAATAGTCCTTATTGAAAATTCACTCGTAGAGCTTGGAAAACGCGATATTCTTCATTTCCAATCGATCTGCATCAACAACAGCTAAAGATTCAGTTCCCAGGCGTCGCAATCGTCCTTATTATCAAAAATACACTCGTACATCATGGAAAATGCGACATTCGACATTTCCAATCGATCTGGATCGACAGCAGCTAAAGATTCAGTTCCCAGGCGTCGCAGTAGTCCTTCTTATTGAAAATTCACTCATAGAGCTTGAAAAACGCGATATTCGACATTTCCAATCGATCTGCATCAACAACAGCTAAAGATTCAGTTCCCAGGCGTCGCAATAGTGCTTATTGAAAATTCACTCGTACAGCTTGGAAAACGCGATATTCGACATTTCCAATCGATCTGCATCGACAACAGCTAAAGATTCAGTTCCCAGGCGTCGCAATCGTTCTTATTGTCAAAAATACACTCGTATAGCATGGAAAATGCGATATTCTTCATTTCCAATCGATCTGCATCAACAACAGCTAAAGATTCAGTACCCAGGCGTCGCAATCGTCCTTATTATCATAAATACACTCGTACATCATGGAAAATGCGACATTCGACATTTCCAATCGATCTGGATCGACAGCAGCTAAAGATTCAGTTCCCAGGCGTCGCAATAGTCCTTATTGAAAATTCACTCGTAGAGCTTGGAAAACGCGATGTTCGACATTTCCAATCGATCTGCATCGACAACAGCTAAAGATTCAGTTCCCAGGCGTCGCAATAGTCCTTACTGAAAATTCACTCATAGAGCTTGAAAAACGCGATATTCGACATTTCCAATCGAACTGCATCAACAACAGCGAAAGATTCAGTTCCCAGGCGTCGTAATTGTGCTTATTGAAAATTCACTCGTAGAGCTTGGAAAACGCGATATTCTTCATTTCCAATCGATCTGCATCAACAACAGCTAAAGATTCAGTTCCCAGGCGTCGCAATCGTCCTTATTATCAAAAATACACTCGTACATCATGGAAAATGCGACATTCGACATTTCCAATCGATCTGGATCGACAGCAGCTAAAGATTCAGTTCCCAGGCGTCGCAGTAGTCCTTCTTATTGAAAATTCACTCATAGAGCTTGAAAAACGCGATATTCGACATTTCCAATCGATCTGCATCAACAACAGCTAAAGATTCAGTTCCCAGGCGTCGCAATAGTGCTTATTGAAAATTCACTCGTACAGCTTGGAAAACGCGATATTCGACATTTCCAATCGATCTGCATCGACAACAGCTAAAGATTCAGTTCCCAGGCGTCGCAATCGTTCTTATTGTCAAAAATACACTCGTATAGCATGGAAAATGCGATATTCTTCATTTCCAATCGATCTGCATCAACAACAGCTAAAGATTCAGTACCCAGGCGTCGCAATCGTCCTTATTATCATAAATACACTCGTACATCATGGAAAATGCGACATTCGACATTTCCAATCGATCTGGATCGACAGCAGCTAAAGATTCAGTTCCCAGGCGTCGCAATAGTCCTTATTGAAAATTCACTCGTAGAGCTTGGAAAACGCGATGTTCGACATTTCCAATCGATCTGCATCGACAACAGCTAAAGATTCAGTTCCCAGGCGTCGCAATAGTCCTTACTGAAAATTCACTCATAGAGCTTGAAAAACGCGATATTCGACATTTCCAATCGAACTGCATCAACAACAGCGAAAGATTCAGTTCCCAGGCGTCGTAATTGTGCTTATTGAAAATTCACTCGTACAGCTTGGAAAACGCGATATTCGACATTTCCAATCGATCTGCATCGACAACAGCTAAAGATTCAGTTCCCAGGCGTCGCAATAGTCCTTTCTGAAAATTCACTCATAGAGCTTGGAAAACGCGATATTCGACATTTCCAATCGATCTGCATCAACAACAGCTAAAGATTCAGTTCCCAGGCGTCGCAATAGTGCTTATTGAAAATTCATTCGTACAGCTTGAAAAACGCGATATTCGACATTTCCAATAGATCTGCATCGACAACAGCTAAAGATTCAGTTCCCAGGCGTCGCAATAGTCCTTTCTGAAAATTCACTCATAGAGCTTGGAAAACGGGATATTCGACATTTCCAATCGATCTGCATCAACAACAGCTAAAGATTCAGTTCCCAGGCGTCGCAATAGTCCTTATTGAAAATTCACTCGTAGAGGTTGGAAAACGCGATATTCTTCATTTCCAATCGATCTGCATCAACAACAGCTAAAGATTCAGTTCCCAGGCGTCGCAATCGTCCTTATTATCAAAAATACACTCGTACATCATGGAAAATGCGACATTCGACATTTCCAATCGATCTGGATCGACAGCAGCTAAAGATTCAGTTCCCAGGCGTCGCAGTAGTCCTTCTTATTGAAAATTCACTCATAGAGCTTGAAAAACGCGATATTCGACATTTCCAATCGATCTGCATCAACAACAGCTAAAGATTCAGTTCCCAGGCGTCGCAATAGTGCTTATTGAAAATTCACTCGTACAGCTTGGAATACGCGATATTCGACATTTCCAATCGATCTGCATCGACAACAGCTAAAGATTCAGTTCCCAGGCGTCGCAATCGTCCTTATTGTCAAAAATACACTCGTATAGCATGGAAAATGCGATATTCTTCATTTCCAATCGATCTGCATCAACAACAGCTAAAGATTCAGTTCCCAGGCGTCGCAATCGTCCTTAATATCATAAATACACTCGTACATCATGGAAAATGCGACATTCGACATTTCCAATCGATCTGGATCGACAGCAGCTAAAGATTCAGTTCCCAGGCGTCGCAATAGTCCTTATTGAAAATTCACTCGTAGAGGTTGGAAAACGCGATATTCGACATTTCCAATCGATCTGCATCGACAACAGCTAAAGATTCAGTTCCCAGGCGTCGCAATAGTGCTTATTGAAAATTCACTCGTTCAGCTTGGAAAACGCGATATTCGACATTTCCAATCGATCTGCATCGACAACAGCTAAAGATTCAGTTCCCAGGCGTCGCAATAGTCCTTTCTGAAAATTCACTCATAGAGCTTGGAAAACGCGATATTCGACATTTCCAATCGATCTGCATCAACAACAGCTAAAGATTCAGTTCCCAGGCGTCGCAATAGTGCTTATTGAAAATTCATTCGTACAGCTTGAAAAACGCGATATTCGACATTTCCAATCGATCTGCATCGACAACAGCTAAAGATTCAGTTCCCAGGCGTCGCAATCGTCCTTATTATCAAAAATACACTCGTGTATCATGGAAAATGCGACATTCGACATTTCCAATTGATCTGGATCGACAGCAGCTGAAGATTCAGTTCCCAGGCGTCGCAATAGTCCTTATTGAAAATTCACTCGTAGACCTTGGAAAACGTGATATTTGACATTTCCAATCGATCTGCATCAACAACAGCTAAAGATTCAGTTCCCAGGCGTCGCAATAGTGCTTATTGAAAATTCACTCGTACAGCTTGGAAAACGCGATATTCGACATTTCCAATCGATCTGCATCGACAACAGCTAAAGATTCAGTTCCCAGGCGTCGCAATAGTCCTTTCTGAAAATTCACTCATAGAGCTTGGAAAACGCGATATTCGACATTTCCAATCGATCTGCATCAACAACAGCTAAAGATTCAGTTCCCAGGCGTCGCAATAGTGCTTATTGAAAATTCATTCGTACAGCTTGAAAAACGCGATATTCGACATTTCCAATCGATCTGCATCGACAACAGCTAAAGATTCAGTTCCCAGGCGTCGCAATAGTCCTTTCTGAAAATTCACTCATAGAGCTTGGAAAACGGGATATTCGACATTTCCAATCGATCTGCATCAACAACAGCTAAAGATTCAGTTCCCAGGCGTCGCAATAGTCCTTATTGAAAATTCACTCGTAGAGCTTGGAAAACGCGATATTCTTCATTTCCAATCGATCTGCATCAACAACAGCTAAAGATTCAGTTCCCAGGCGTCGCAATCGTCCTTATTATCAAAAATACACTCGTACATCATGGAAAATGCGACATTCGACATTTCCAATCGATCTGGATCGACAGCAGCTAAAGATTCAGTTCCCAGGCGTCGCAGTAGTCCTTCTTATTGAAAATTCACTCATAGAGCTTGAAAAACGCGATATTCGACATTTCCAATCGATCTGCATCAACAACAGCTAAAGATTCAGTTCCCAGGCGTCGCAATAGTGCTTATTGAAAATTCACTCGTACAGCTTGGAATACGCGATATTCGACATTTCCAATCGATCTGCATCGACAACAGCTAAAGATTCAGTTCCCAGGCGTCGCAATCGTCCTTATTGTCAAAAATACACTCGTATAGCATGGAAAATGCGATATTCTTCATTTCCAATCGATCTGCATCAACAACAGCTAAAGATTCAGTTCCCAGGCGTCGCAATCGTCCTTAATATCATAAATACACTCGTACATCATGGAAAATGCGACATTCGACATTTCCAATCGATCTGGATCGACAGCAGCTAAAGATTCAGTTCCCAGGCGTCGCAATAGTCCTTATTGAAAATTCACTCGTAGAGGTTGGAAAACGCGATATTCGACATTTCCAATCGATCTGCATCGACAACAGCTAAAGATTCAGTTCCCAGGCGTCGCAATAGTGCTTATTGAAAATTCACTCATAGAGCTTGGAAAACGCGATATTCGACATTTCCAATCGATCTGCATCAACAACAGCTAAAGATTCAGTTCCCAGGCGTCGCAATAGTGCTTATTGAAAATTCATTCGTACAGCTTGAAAAACGCGATATTCGACATTTCCAATCGATCTGCATCGACAACAGCTAAAGATTCAGTTCCCAGGCGTCGCAATAGTCCTTTCTGAAAATTCACTCATAGAGCTTGGAAAACGGGATATTCGACATTTCCAATCGAACTGCATCAACAACAGCTAAAGATTCAGTTCCCAGGCGTCGCAATCGTCCTTATTATCAAAAATACACTCGTACATCATGGAAAATGCGACATTCGACATTTCCAATCGATCTGGATCGACAGCAGCTAAAGATTCAGTTCCCAGGCGTCGCAATAGTCCTTATTGAAAATTCACTCGTAGAGCTTGGAAAACGCGATATTCGACATTTCCAATCGATCTGCATCAACAACAGCTAAAGATTCAGTTCCCAGGCGTCGCAATAGTCCTTATTGAAAATTCACTCGTAGAGCTTGGAAAACGCGATATTCTTCATTTCCAATCGATCTGCATCAACAACAGCTAAAGATTCAGTTCCCAGGCGTCGCAATCGTCCTTATTATCAAAAATACACTCGTACATCATGGAAAATGCGACATTCGACATTTCCAATCGATCTGGATCGACAGCAGCTAAAGATTCAGTTCCCAGGCGTCGCAGTAGTCCTTCTTATTGAAAATTCACTCATAGAGCTTGAAAAACGCGATATTCGACATTTCCAATCGATCTGCATCAACAACGGCTAAAGATTCAGTTCCCAGGCGTCGCAATAGTGCTTATTGAAAATTCACTCGTACAGCTTGGAAAACGCGATATTCGACATTTCCAATCGATCTGCATCGGCAACAGCTAAAGATTCAGTTCCCAGGCGTCGCAATCGTCCTTATTGTCAAAAATACACTCGTATAGCATGGAAAATGCGATATTCTTCATTTCCAATCGATCTGCATCAACAACAGCTAAAGATTCAGTTCCCAGGCGTCGCAATCGTCCTTATTATCATAAATACACTCGTACATCATGGAAAATGCGACATTCGACATTTCCAATCGATCTGGATCGACAGCAGCTAAAGATTCAGTTCCCAGGCGTCGCAATAGTCCTTATTGAAAATTCACTCGTAGAGCTTGGAAAACGCGATATTCGACATTTCCAATCGATCTGCATCGACAACAGCAAAAGATTCAGTTCCCAGGCGTCGCAATAGTCCTTACTGAAAATTCACTCATAGAGCTTGAAAAACGCGATATTCGACATTTCCAATCGAACTGCATCAACAACAGCTAAAGATTCAGTTCCCAGGCGTCGTAATTGTGCTTATTGAAAATTCACTCGTACAGCTTGGAAAACGCGATATTCGACATTTCCAATCGATCTGCATCGACAACAGCTAAAGATTCTGTTCCCAGGAGTCGCAATAGTCTTTATTATCAAAAATACACCCGTTTAGCATGGAAAATGCGATATTCGACATTTCCAATCGATCTGCATCGACAACAGCTAAATATTCAGTTCCCAGGCGTCGCCAAAGTCCTTATTGAGAATTCACTCGTAGTGCTTGAAAAACGCGATATTCGACATTTCCAATCGAACTGCATCGACAGCAGCCAAAGATGCAGTTCCCAGGCGTCGTAATAGTCCTACTAATTGAAAATTCCCTCGTAGAGCTGGGAAAACGCGATATTCGACATTTCCAATCGATCTGCATCGACAACAGCTAAAGATTCAGTTCCCAGGCGTCGCAATCGTCCTTATTATCAAAAATACACTCGTATATCATGGAAAATGCGGCATTCGACATTTCCAATCGATCTGGATCGACAGCAGCTAAAGATTCAGTTCCCAGGCGTCGCAATAGTCCTTATTGAAAATTCACTCGTAGACCTTGGAAAACTTGATATTTGACATTTCCAATCGATCTGCATCGACAACAGCTAAAGATTCAGTTCCCAGGCGTCGCAATAGTCCTTTCTGAAAATTCACTCATAGAGCTTGGAAAACGGGATATTCGACATTTCCAATCGATCTGCATCAACAACAGCTAAAGATTCAGTTCCCAGGCGTCGCAATAGTCCTTATTGAAAATTCACTCGTAGAGCTTGGAAAACGCGATATTCTTCATTTCCAATCGATCTGCATCAACAACAGCTAAAGATTCAGTTCCCAGGCGTCGCAATAGTCCTTACTGAAAATTCACTCATAGAGCTTGAAAAACGCGATATTCGACATTTCCAATCGAACTGCATCAACAACAGCGAAAGATTCAGTTCCCAGGCGTCGTAATTGTGCTTATTGAAAATTCACTCGTACAGCTTGGAAAACGCGATATTCGACATTTCCAATCGATCTGCATCGACAACAGCTAAAGATTCTGTTCCCAGGAGTCGCAATAGTCTTTATTATCAAAAATACACCCGTTTAGCATGGAAAATGCGATATTCGACATTTCCAATCGATCTGCATCGACAACAGCTAAATATTCAGTTCCCAGGCGTCGCCAAAGTCCTTATTGAGAATTCACTCGTAGTGCTTGAAAAACGCGATATTCGACATTTCCAATCGAACTGCATCGACAGCAGCCAAAGATGCAGTTCCCAGGCGTCGTAATAGTCCTACTAATTGAAAATTCCCTCGTAGAGCTTGGAAAACGCGATATTCGACATTTCCAATCGATCTGCATCGACAACAGCTAAAGATTCAGTTCCCAGGCGTCGCAATCGTCCTTATTATCAAAAATACACTCGTGTATCATGGAAAATGCGACATTCGACATTTCCAATCGATCTGGATCGACAGCAGCTAAAGATTCAGTTCCCAGGCGTCGCAATAGTCCTTATTGAAAATTCACTCGTAGACCTTGGAAAACGTGATATTTGACATTTCCAATCGATCTGCATCAACAACAGCTAAAGATTCAGTTCCCAGGCGTCACAATAGTGCTTATTGAAAATTCACTCGTACAGCTTGGAAAACGCGATATTCGACATTTCCAATCGATCTGCATCGACAACAGCTAAAGATTCAGTTCCCAGGCGTCGCAATCGTCCTTATTATCAAAAATACACTCGTATATCATGGAAAATGCGACATTCGACATTTCCAATCGATCTGGATCGACAGCAGCTAAAGATTCAGTTCCCAGGCGTCGCAATAGTCCTTATTGAAAATTCACTCGTAGACCTTGGAAAACGTGATATTTGACATTTCCAATCGATCTGCATCGACAACAGCTAAAGATTCAGTTCCCAGGCGTCGCAATAGTCCTTTCTGAAAATTCACTCATAGAGCTTGGAAAACGGGATATTCGACATTTCCAATCGATCTGCATCAACAACAGCTAAAGATTCAGTTCCCAGGCGTCGCAATAGTCCTTATTGAAAATTCACTCGTAGAGCTTGGAAAACGCGATATTCTTCATTTCCAATCGATCTGCATCAACAACAGCTAAAGATTCAGTTCCCAGGCGTCGCAATCGTCCTTATTATCAAAAATACACTCGTACATCATGGAAAATGCGACATTCGACATTTCCAATCGATCTGGATCGACAGCAGCTAAAGATTCAGTTCCCAGGCGTCGCAATAGTCCTTCTTATTGAAAATTCACTCATAGAGCTTGAAAAACGCGATATTCGACATTTCCAATCGATCTGCATCAACAACAGCTAAAGATTCAGTTCCCAGGCGTCGCAATAGTGCTTATTGAAAATTCACTCGTACAGCTTGGAAAACGCGATATTCGACATTTCCAATCGATCTGCATCGACAACAGCTAAAGATTCAGTTCCCAGGCGTCGCAATCGTCCTTATTGTCAAAAATACACTCGTATAGCATGGAAAATGCGATATTCTTCATTTCCAATCGATCTGCATCAACAACAGCTAAAGATTCAGTTCCCAGGCGTCGCAATCGTCCTTATTATCATAAATACACTCGTACATCATGGAAAATGCGACATTCGACATTTCCAATCGATCTGGATCGACAGCAGCTAAAGATTCAGTTCCCAGGCGTCGCAGTAGTCCTTCTTATTGAAAATTCACTCATAGAGCTTGAAAAACGCGATATTCGACATTTCCAATCGATCTGCATCAACAACAGCTAAAGATTCAGTTCCCAGGCGTCGCAATAGTGCTTATTGAAAATTCACTCGTACAGCTTGGAAAACGCGATATTCGACATTTCCAATCGATCTGCATCGACAACAGCTAAAGATTCAGTTCCCAGGCGTCGCAATCGTCCTTATTGTCAAAAATACACTCGTATAGCATGGAAAATGCGATATTCTTCATTTCCAATCGATCTGCATCAACAACAGCTAAAGATTCAGTTCCCAGGCGTCGCAATCGTCCTTATTATCATAAATACACTCGTACATCATGGAAAATGCGACATTCGACATTTCCAATCTATCTGGATCGACAGCAGCTAAAGATTCAGTTCCCAGGCGTCGCAATAGTCCTTATTGAAAATTCACTCGTAGAGCTTGGAAAACGCGTTATTCGACATTTCCAATCGATCTGCATCGACAACAGCAAAAGATTCAGTTCCCAGGCGTCGCAATAGTCCTTACTGAAAATTCACTCATAGAGCTTGAAAAACGCGATATTCGACATTTCCAATCGAACTGCATCAACAACAGCTAAAGATTCAGTTCCCAGGCGTCGTAATTGTGCTTATTGAAAATTCACTCGTACAGCTTGGAAAACGCGATATTCGACATTTCCAATCGATCTGCATCGACAACAGCTAAAGATTCTGTTCCCAGGAGTCGCAATAGTCTTTATTATCAAAAATACACCCGTTTAGCATGGAAAATGCGATATTCGACATTTCCAATCGATCTGCATCGACAACAGCTAAATATTCAGTTCCCAGGCGTCGCCAAAGTCCTTATTGAGAATTCACTCGTAGTGCTTGAAAAACGCGATATTCGACATTTCCAATCGAACTGCATCGACAGCAGCCAAAGATGCAGTTCCCAGGCGTCGTAATAGTCCTACTAATTGAAAATTCCCTCGTAGAGCTGGGAAAACGCGATATTCGACATTTCCAATCGATCTGCATCGACAACAGCTAAGGATTCAGTTCCCAGGCGTCGCAATCGTCCTTATTATCAAAAATACACTCGTATATCATGGAAAATGCGACATTCGACATTTCCAATCGATCTGGATCGACAGCAGCTAAAGATTCAGTTCCCAGGCGTCGCAATAGTCCTTATTGAAAATTCACTCGTAGACCTTGGAAAACTTGATATTTGACATTTCCAATCGATCTGCATCGACAACAGCTAAAGATTCAGTTCCCAGGCGTCGCAATAGTCCTTTCTGAAAATTCACTCATAGAGCTTGGAAAACGGGATATTCGACATTTCCAATCGATCTGCATCGACAACAGCTAAATATTCAGTTCCCAGGCGTCGCCAAAGTCCTTATTGAGAATTCACTCGTAGTGCTTGAAAAACGCGATATTCGACATTTCCAATCGAACTGCATCGACAGCAGCCAAAGATGCAGTTCCCAGGCGTCGTAATAGTCCTACTAATTGAAAATTCCCTCGTAGAGCTTGGAAAACGCGATATTCGACATTTCCAATCGATCTGCATCGACAACAGCTAAAGATTCAGTTCCCAGGCGTCGCAATCGTCCTTATTATCAAAAATACACTCGTGTATCATGGAAAATGCGACATTCGACATTTCCAATCGATCTGGATCGACAGCAGCTGAAGATTCAGTTCCCAGGCGTCGCAATAGTCCTTATTGAAAATTCACTCGTAGACCTTGGAAAACGTGATATTTGACATTTCCAATCGATCTGCATCAACAACAGCTAAAGATTCAGTTCCCAGGCGTCGCAATAGTGCTTATTGAAAATTCACTCGTACAGCTTGGAAAACGCGATATTCGACATTTCCAATCGATCTGCATCGACAACAGCTAAAGATTCAGTTCCCAGGCGTCGCAATAGTCCTTTCTGAAAATTCATTCATAGAGCTTGGAAAACGCGATATTCGACATTTCCAATCGATCTGCATCAACAACAGCTAAAGATTCAGTTCCCAGGCGTCGCAATAGTGCTTATTGAAAATTCATTCGTACAGCTTGAAAAACGCGATATTCGACATTTCCAATCGATCTGCATCGACAACAGCTAAAGATTCAGTTCCCAGGCGTCGCAATAGTCCTTTCTGAAAATTCACTCATAGAGCTTGGAAAACGGGATATTCGACATTTCCAATCGATCTGCATCAACAACAGCTAAAGATTCAGTTCCCAGGCGTCGCAATAGTCCTTATTGAAAATTCACTCGTAGAGCTTGGAAAACGCGATATTCTTCATTTCCAATCGATCTGCATCAACAACAGCTAAAGATTCAGTTCCCAGGCGTCGCAATCGTCCTTATTATCAAAAATACACACGTACATCATGGAAAATGCGACATTCGACATTTCCAATCGATCTGGATCGACAGCAGCTAAAGATTCAGTTCCCAGGCGTCGCAGTAGTCCTTCTTATTGAAAATTCACTCATAGAGCTTGAAAACGCGATATTCGACATTTCCAATCGATCTGCATCAACAACAGCTAAAGATTCAGTTCCCAGGCGTCGCAATAGTGCTTATTGAAAATTCACTCGTACAGCTTGGAATACGCGATATTCGACATTTCCAATCGATCTGCATCGACAACAGCTAAAGATTCAGTTCCCAGGCGTCGCAATCGTCCTTATTGTCAAAAATACACTCGTATAGCATGGAAAATGCGATATTCTTCATTTCCAATCGATCTGCATCAACAACAGCTAAAGATTCAGTTCCCAGGCGTCGCAATCGTCCTTAATATCATAAATACACTCGTACATCATGGGAAATGCGACATTCGACATTTCCAATCGATCTGGATCGACAGCAGCTAAAGATTCAGTTCCCAGGCGTCGCAATAGTCCTTATTGAAAATTCACTCGTAGAGGTTGGAAAACGCGATATTCGACATTTCCAATCGATCTGCATCGACAACAGCTAAAGATTCAGTTCCCAGGCGTCGCAATAGTGCTTATTGAAAATTCACTCGTTCAGCTTGGAAAACGCGATATTCGACATTTCCAATCGATCTGCATCGACAACAGCTAAAGATTCAGTTCCCAGGCGTCGCAATAGTCCTTTCTGAAAATTCACTCATAGAGCTTGGAAAACGCGATATTCGACATTTCCAATCGATCTGCATCAACAACAGCTAAAGATTCAGTTCCCAGGCGTCGCAATAGTGCTTATTGAAAATTCATTCGTACAGCTTGAAAAACGCGATATTCGACATTTCCAATCGATCTGCATCGACAACAGCTAAAGATTCAGTTCCCAGGCGTCGCAATAGTCCTTTCTGAAAATTCACTCATAGAGCTTGGAAAACGGGATATTCGACATTTCCAATCGAACTGCATCAACAACAGCTAAAGATTCAGTTCCCAGGCGTCGCAATCGTCCTTATTATCAAAAATACACTCGTACATCATGGAAAATGCGACATTCGACATTTCCAATCGATCTGGATCGACAGCAGCTAAAGATTCAGTTCCCAGGCGTCGCAGTAGTCCTTCTTATTGAAAATTCACTCATAGAGCTTGAAAAACGCGATATTCGACATTTCCAATCGATCTGCATCAACAACAGCTAAAGATTCAGTTCCCAGGCGTCGCAATAGTGCTTATTGAAAATTCACTCGTACAGCTTGGAAAACGCGATATTCGACATTTCCAATCGATCTGCATCGACAACAGCTAAAGATTCAGTTCCCAGGCGTCGCAATAGTCCTTTCTGAAAATTCACTCGTAGAGCTTGGAAAACGCGATATTCTTCATTTCCAATCGATCTGCATCAACAACAGCTAAAGATTCAGTTCCCAGGCGTCGCAATCGTCCTTATTATCAAAAATACACTCGTACATCATGGAAAATGCGACATTCGACATTTCCAATCGATCTGGATCGACAGCAGCTAAAGATTCAGTTCCCAGGCGTCGCAGTAGTCCTTCTTATTGAAAATTCACTCATAGAGCTTGAAAAACGCGATATTCGACATTTCCAATCGATCTGCATCAACAACAGCTAAAGATTCAGTTCCCAGGCGTCGCAATAGTGCTTATTGAAAATTCACTCGTACAGCTTGGAAAACGCGATATTCGACATTTCCAATCGATCTGCATCGACAACAGCTAAAGATTCAGTTCCCAGGCGTCGCAATCGTCCTTATTGTCAAAAATACACTCGTATAGCATGGAAAATGCGATATTCTTCATTTCCAATCGATCTGCATCAACAACAGCTAAAGATTCAGTTCCCAGGCGTCGCAATCGTCCTTATTATCATAAATACACTCTCACATCATGGAAAATGCGACATTCGACATTTCCAATCGATCTGGATCGACAGCAGCTAAAGATTCAGTTCCCAGGCGTCGCAATAGTCCTTACTGAAAATTCACTCATAGAGCTTGAAAAACGCGATATTCGACATTTCCAATCGAACTGCATCAACAACAGCTAAAGTTTCAGTTCCCAGGCGTCGTAATTGTGCTTATTGAAAATTCACTCGTACAGCTTGGAAAACGCGATATTCGACATTTCCAATCGATCTGGATCGACAACAGCTAAAGATTCTGTTCCCAGGAGTCGCAATAGTCTTTATTATCAAAATAACACCCGTTTAGCATGGAAAATGCGATATTCGACATTTCCAATCGATCTGCATCGACAACAGCTAAATATTCAGTTCCCAGGCGTCGCCAAAGTCCTTATTGAGAATTCACTCGTAGTGCTTGAAAAACGCGATATTCGACATTTCCAATCGAACTGCATCGACAGCAGCCAAAGATGCAGTTCCCAGGCGTCGTAATAGTCCTACTAATTGAAAATTCCCTCGTAGAGCTTGGAAAACGCGATATTGGAGATTTCCAATCGATCTGCATCGACAACAGCTAAAGATTCAGTTCCCAGGCGTCGCAATCGTCCTTATTATCAAAAATACACTCGTATATCATGGAAAATGCGACATTCGACATTTCCAATCGATCTGGATCGACAGCAGCTAAAGATTCAGTTCCCAGGCGTCGCAATAGTCCTTATTGAAAATTCACTCGTAGACCTTGGAAAACGTGATATTTGACATTTCCAATCGATCTGCATCGACAACAGCTAAAGATTCAGTTCCCAGGCGTCGCAATAGTCCTTTCTGAAAATTCACTCATAGAGCTTGGAAAACGGGATATTCGACATTTCCAATCGATCTGCATCAACAACAGCTAAAGATTCAGTTCCCAGGCGTCGCAATAGTCCTTATTGAAAATTCTCTCGTAGAGCTTGGAAAACGCGATATTCTTCATTTCCAATCGATCTGCATCAACAACAGCTAAAGATTCAGTTCCCAGGCGTCGCAATCGTCCTTATTATCAAAAATACACTCGTACATCATGGAAAATGCGACATTCGACATTTCCAATCGATCTGGATCGACAGCAGCTAAAGATTCAGTTCCCAGGCGTCGCAGTAGTCCTTCTTATTGAAAATTCACTCATAGAGCTTGAAAAACGCGATATTCGACATTTCCAATCGATCTGCATCAACAACAGCTAAAGATTCAGTTCCCAGGCGTCGCAATAGTGCTTATTGAAAATTCACTCGTACAGCTTGGAAAACGCGATATTCGACATTTCCAATCGATCTGCATCGACAACAGCTAAAGATTCAGTTCCCAGGCGTCGCAATCGTCCTTATTGTCAAAAATACACTCGTATAGCATGGAAAATGCGATATTCTTCATTTCCAATCGATCTGCATCAACAACAGCTAAAGATTCAGTTCCCAGGCGTCGCAATCGTCCTTATTATCATAAATACACTCGTACATCATGGAAAATGCGACATTCGACATTTCCAATCGATCTGGATCGACAGCAGCTAAAGATTCAGTTCCCAGGCGTCGCAATAGTCCTTATTGAAAATTCACTCGTAGAGCTTGGAAAACGCGATATTCGACATTTCCAATCGATCTGCATCAACAACAGCTAAAGATTCAGTTCCCAGGCGTCGCAATAGTCCTTATTGAAAATTCACTCGTAGAGCTTGGAAAACGCGATATTCTTCATTTCCAATCGATCTGCATCAAGAACAGCTAAAGATTCAGTTCCCAGGCGTCGCAATCGTCCTTATTATCAAAAATACACTCGTACATCATGGAAAATGCGACATTCGACATTTCCAATCGATCTGGATCGACAGCAGCTAAAGATGCAGTTCCCAGGCGTCGCAGTAGTCCTTCTTATTGAAAATTCACTCATAGAGCTTGAAAAACGCGATATTCGACATTTCCAATCGATCTGCATCAACAACAGCTAAAGATTCAGTTCCCAGGCGTCGCAATAGTGCTTATTGAAAATTCACTCGTACAGCTTGGAATACGCGATATTCGACATTTCCAATCGATCTGCATCGACAACAGCTAAAGATTCAGTTCCCAGGCGTCGCAATCGTCCTTATTGTCAAAAATACACTCGTATAGCATGGAAAATGCGATATTCTTCATTTCCAATCGATCTGCATCAACAACAGCTAAAGATTCAGTTCCCAGGCGTCGCAATCGTCCTTAATATCATAAATACACTCGTACATCATGGAAAATGCGACATTCGACATTTCCAATCGATCTGGATCGACAGCAGCTATAGATTCAGTTCCCAGGCGTCGCAATAGTCCTTATTGAAAATTCACTCGTAGAGGTTGGAAAACGCGATATTCGACATTTCCAATCGATCTGCATCGACAACAGCTAAAGATTCAGTTCCCAGGCGTCGCAATAGTGCTTATTGAAAATTCACTCGTTCAGCTTGGAAAACGCGATATTCGACATTTCCAATCGATCTGCATCGACAACAGCTAAAGATTCAGTTCCCAGGCGTCGCAATAGTCCTTTCTGAAAATTCACTCATAGAGCTTGGAAAACGCGATATTCGACATTTCCAATCGATCTGCATCAACAACAGCTAAAGATTCAGTTCCCAGGCGTCGCAATAGTGCTTATTGAAAATTCATTCGTACAGCTTGAAAAACGCGATATTCGACATTTCCAATCGATCTGCATCGACAACAGCTAAAGATTCAGTTCCCAGGCGTCGCAATAGTCCTTTCTGAAAATTCACTCATAGAGCTTGGAAAACGGGATATTCGACATTTCCAATCGATCTGCATCAACAACAGCTAAAGATTCAGTTCCCAGGCGTCGCAATAGTCCTTATTGAAAATTCACTCGTAGAGCTTGGAAAACGCGATATTCTTCATTTCCAATCGATCTGCATCAACAACAGCTAAAGATTCAGTTCCCAGGCGTCGCAATCGACCTTATTATCAAAAATACACTCGTACATCATGGAAAATGCGAGATTCGACATTTCCAATCGATCTGGATCGACAGCAGCTAAAGATTCAGTTTCCTAGGCGTCGCAGCAGTCCTTCTTATTGAAAATTCACTCATAGAGCTTGAAAAACGCGATATTCGACATTTCCAATCGATCTGCATCAACAACAGCTAAAGATTCAGTTCCCAGGCGTCGCAATAGTGCTTATTGAAAATTCACTCGTACAGCTTGGAAAATGCGATATTCTTCATTTCCAATCGATCTGCATCAACAACAGCTAAAGATTCAGTTCCCAGGCGTCGCAATCGTCCTTATTATCATAAATACACTCTCACATCATGGAAAATGCGACATTCGACATTTCCAATCGATCTGGATCGACAGCAGCTAAAGATTCAGTTCCCAGGCGTCGCAATAGTCCTTACTGAAAATTCACTCATAGAGCTTGAAAAACGCGATATTCGACATTTCCAATCGAACTGCATCAACAACAGCTAAAGTTTCAGTTCCCAGGCGTCGTAATTGTGCTTATTGAAAATTCACTCGTACAGCTTGGAAAACGCGATATTCGACATTTCCAATCGATCTGCATCGACAACAGCTAAAGATTCTGTTCCCAGGAGTCGCAATAGTCTTTATTATCAAAATAACACCCGTTTAGCATGGAAAATGCGATATTCGACATTTCCAATCGATCTGCATCGACAACAGCTAAATATTCAGTTCCCAGGCGTCGCCAAAGTCCTTATTGAGAATTCACTCGTAGTGCTTGAAAAACGCGATATTCGACATTTCCAATCGAACTGCATCGACAGCAGCCAAAGATGCAGTTCCCAGGCGTCGTAATAGTCCTACTAATTGAAAATTCCCTCGTAGAGCTTGGAAAACGCGATATTCGACATTTCCAATCGATCTGCATCGACAACAGCTAAAGATTCAGTTCCCAGGCGTCGCAATCGTCCTTATTATAAAAAATACACTCGTATATCATGGAAAATGCGACATTCGACATTTCCAATCGATCTGGATCGACAGCAGCTAAAGATTCAGTTCCCAGGCGTCGCAATAGTCCTTATTGAAAATTCACTCGTAGACCTTGGAAAACGTGATATTTGACATTTCCAATCGATCTGCATCGACAACAGCTAAAGATTCAGTTCCCAGGCGTCGCAATAGTCCTTTCTGAAAATTCACTCATAGAGCTTGGAAAACGGGATATTCGACATTTCCAATCGATCTGCATCAACAACAGCTAAAGATTCAGTTCCCAGGCGTCGCAATAGTCCTTATTGAAAATTCACTCGTAGAGCTTGGAAAACGCGATATTCTTCATTTCCAATCGATCTGCATCAACAACAGCTAAAGATTCAGTTCCCAGGCGTCGCAATCGTCCTTATTATCAAAAATACACTCGTACATCATGGAAAATGCGACATTCGACATTTCCAATCGATCTGGATCGACAGCAGCTAAAGATTCAGTTCCCAGGCGTCGCAGTAGTCCTTCTTATTGAGAATTCACTCATAGAGCTTGAAAAACGCGATATTCGACATTTCCAATCGATCTGCATCAACAACAGCTAAAGATTCAGTTCCCAGGCGTCGCAATCGTCCTTATTATCATAAATACACTCGTACATCATGGAAAATGCGACATTCGACATTTCCAATCGATCTGGATCGACAGCAGCTAAAGATTCAGTTCCCAGGCGTCGCAATAGTCCTTATTGAAAATTCACTCGTACAGCTTGGAAAACGCGATATTCGACATTTCCAATCGATCTGCATCGACAACAGCTAAAGATTCTGTTCCCAGGAGTCGCAATAGTCTTTATTATCAAAAATACACCCGTTTAGCATGGAAAATGCGATATTCGACATTTCCAATCGATCTGCATCGACAACAGCTAAATATTCAGTTCCCAGGCGTCGCCAAAGTCCTTATTGAGAATTCACTCGTAGTGCTTGAAAAACGCGATATTCGACATTTCCAATCGAACTGCATCGACAGCAGCCAAAGATGCAGTTCCCAGGCGTCGTAATAGTCCTACTAATTGAAAATTCCCTCGTAGAGCTTGGAAAACGCGATATTCGACATTTCCAATCGATCTGCATCGACAACAGCTAAAGATTCAGTTCCCAGGCGTCGCAATCGTCCTTATTATCAAAAATACACTCGTATATCATGGAAAATGCGACATTCGACATTTCCAATCGATCTGGATCGACAGCAGCTAAAGATTCAGTTCCCAGGCGTCGCAATAGTCCTTATTGAAAATTCACTCGTAGACCTTGGAAAACGTGATATTTGACATTTCCAATCGATCTGCATCGACAACAGCTAAAGATTCAGTTCCCAGGCGTCGCAATAGTCCTTTCTGAAAATTCACTCATAGAGCTTGGAAAACGGGATATTCGACATTTCCAATCGATCTGCATCAACAACAGCTAAAGATTCAGTTCCCAGGCGTCGCAATAGTCCTTATTGAAAATTCACTCGTAGAGCTTGGAAAACGCGATATTCTTCATTTCCAATCGATCTGCATCAACAACAGCTAAAGATTCAGTTCCCAGGCGTCGCAATCGTCCTTATTATCAAAAATACACTCGTACATCATGGAAAATGCGACATTCGACATTTCCAATCGATCTGGATCGACAGCAGCTAAAGATTCAGTTCCCAGGCGTCGCAGTAGTCCTTCTTATTGAAAATTCACTCATAGAGCTTGAAAAACGCGATATTCGACATTTCCAATCGATCTGCATCAACAACAGCTAAAGATTCAGTTCCCAGGCGTCGCAATAGTGCTTATTGAAAATTCACTCGTACAGCTTGGAAAACGCGATATTCGACATTTCCAATCGATCTGCATCGACAACAGCTAAAGATTCAGTTCCCAGGCGTCGCAATCGTCCTTATTGTCAATGTTCACGACGCCTTCGACCTCGTCGGAACACTCCAAATTTTAATGCCGGCCCACGTGGAAACTGAAGGATCGTGGCTTTGCACCGCGAAAGAACACTCTCACGATATTCGTATAATTAGTTTATTGTATACAATGATGAACGTTGGGAGCTCGGGCTCCTCCGGGTAGTCCTCAAAATATGCACACAACGATTTAATTATCTCCTTTTCGATCTCGCACCACTACTCGCACTCGCTATCGACTCGACTTGTTCGTTGTAAGGCCATGTACATACTGTTTTTCGAGTCGGTATCGACGCGTACTTCCGTACACACACGCGCACACACACACACACACCTACATCACTCATACTCACGCACACCACGAGACTGAGCTTCCCGGTTCAGCCGGAACATTCCGCCCGTCTCGTATCCGCCAGGTACGATTTCTGACGCATACTCGTTCGCCACAGAGCATGGAGTAACACAGGTGATAATGTTACGAATTGCTTACTCCGCCTCGCCCGACGCGATCGGCAACGGGCAAATCTGGGTGATCGGTCTTGTCAACGTGGAGGTGGCGGTTCGGACCGTCACGACACGGACCTTGCCATCCTTGCCGGGAGAGCATTCCAGGACGCGTGCCAGCTCCCACTTGCATGGTGGCAACGAGTCGTTTTTCATTACCGCGATCGTCCCGACGCGAATATTGGGCGTCTCTATCTGCCATTTGTGCCGCTGCTGCAGCGAATGCAGGTAGTCGTGGGACCAACCACGCCAGAACCGCTCGTACATGTGCCGAACGCGTTGGTATCGGGCGAGACGATTTTCTTTCGTGTTAAGGACCGTTTCCTCCGGGACGGCGGTCAGCGGAACGCCGACCAGAAAGTGGCCTGGCGTTAACACCGCAAGGTCACGCGGATCGTTGTTCATAGGGAAAATCGGTCTCGAATTTAAGCAGGCTTCAACCTGGCAGAGCAGGGTGTAGAATTCTTCGGCGGAGAGCGTATGTTGACCCACGACACGACGCAAGTGTCGCTTCATACTCTTAACCCCAGCCTCCCAAATCCCGCCAAAGTGGGGAGCCGCGGCAGGTATGAAATGCCACGTGGTGCCGTCGGTGGCGAGTCGAGACGCTAGATCAGCGTCTTTCATAATGAGTTTGAACGCGCGGGAAAGCTGTCTGTCCGCTCCCTGAAAATTCGTTCCATTATCGCTGTACAAATCGCTTGGAATTCCGCGCCGCGATACAAATCGATTAAATGCGGCTAGAAACGCGTTCGTGGAACAATCACCGACTAACTCTAGATGGATCGCTCGTGTGGAGAGACAGACAAACAGTGCAACATAGTTCTTCCGTGCATGCTGACCTCGGCCCGTGATTGGTAGGACGTTATACGGACCGGCATAGTCCACGCCCGTATGCAGAAACGCTCTTGAAGGTGTGACCCTGACGGAGGGGAGGTCACCCATTATCTGTGTCGGGGTGTTTGTCCGTTGGCGCGCGCAAGAAATACAACGATGGATTCGTAATCGAACCACATTCCTGGCGCCGATGATCCAATACATTTGGCGTAGGATTCGGAGCGTTAATTGGGTGCTTCTCATCGTACGGCAGTATCGAATGTCTTAGCCGCCCGCCAAGACGTACAATGTCGTTTTCGTCCAAAAAAGGGTGCAGTTTGAGCAACGGGCTCTTGACCGGGAGATCACGACCTTGTCGGAGAGCTTGTATCTCACGAGAAAAGGCTGAGCGCTGGGCTGTTTTGCACCAGTACTGTCGTGTTTCGCGGATTTCGACGGCCGTTAATCGCGAAAGATTCCTAGGCTTCGACGATAGCTTGGCTCTAATGTTTGCTATGAATCGTAGAATGTAGGCGGTGACACGAAGGAGTTTTGGCCACGAAGAGAAGCGCTCGGCCAAGTCCGTAGTGTTAGTCTCCGGTACTACTGCGTGAACTTCGACACCGCGACGTTCGGACGTTAGGCTAGCGTCGTGATCCGGGTTTGTTTTCCGATAGTCGGTACGTCGCGCAGGCCAATGCGAAGGCGATCTGGTAAGCCATGGTGGTCCGTGCCACCAGATTACGTGTTCTCTGAGTTCGCTGGGATGTATGCCGCGGGAGGCGCAGTCAGCTGGGTTAGAGGCAGTCGGGACATGTCTCCAGGTGGCCGACGGTAGTCGCGTCTGAATATCCGCAACGCGGTTTGCCACGAATGTGGACCACGTAGAGGGATGTTGATTCAGCCAATCGAGAACGACGGTAGAGTCCGTCCAGCAGTGTATAGTTGCGTTGGCGCACTGCATAGTGGCTGAAATCGACTCTATGAGTTTTGATAGCAGAACGGCGGCATTCAATTCCAGACGCGGAATGCTAAGTGTTTTAAGTGGAGCCACCTTAGATTTCGCGGCGATCAAGGTCGTTTTTACGCTCGCGTCGGCTTGAGTCACTCGGAGGTAAACTACAGCCGCGAAGGCCCTATTTGACGCGTCCGCGAATCCGTGCAGGTCACACGCTTCCGTGGTAGCCGTTACTCCGGTCCAACGGGGAATCCGGATCTCGTTCAGAGTTTGAAGCGACTGGCAATATGATTGCCATCTTGCGAGAAGATCGCTAGGAAGCCTTTCGTCCCAGTCGCTCGCGCGCATCCATAGTTCTTGTATCATAATCTTCGCAGTAATTATGATAGGAGTAGCCCATCCCAATGGGTCGAATAGCCTTGCGATAGAAGACAACACTGTTCTTTTCGTTGAGCCAATGTCGCCAGGAATACTGGTTTTAAATAGGAAAGTATCGGTCCACGGGGACCATGCAACGCCGAGAATTTTCAAACTGGCATCAACTTCGAAGGGATGGTCAAGGGCAACCTCGTGGTCCCCCTTCGGAATATCGATGGTGAGTACCGGGGCATTAGATGCCCACTTACGTAAGTGGAACCCGCCTGCAAGGAGGAGCTCCTGAATTTGGCTTCGCATCTCACGCGCGGCGTCGAGGTTGTCAGCGCCAAATAATACGTCGTCGACGTAGATGTCTTTCTGCAAGATAGCCCTAGCAGCCGGATATATGTCGCCCTCGTCATCGGCCAGTTGCTTAAGTACGCGTATAGCTAAATAGGGAGCGCACGCCGTACCGTATGTAACGGTAGTTAGTCGACAGAGCCGGACGACGTCACTGCCGGGGGGGCGCCAGAGGATACGCTGATAGTCGCAATCCAGCGGATGCACGCGAATCTGGCGGAACATCTTGGTAATATCCGCAGTCAGCACAAATTGATATTGCCTCCAACGCATAATGATAGAGGACAGTTCGTTCTGCAACTTGGGACCGACGTGCAAGTGCGAGTTCAGGGATGTTCCGTTCGATGTAGCACACGACGCGTTAAATACGACTCGTAATTTCGTCGTTGAACTACCCTCCTTTATAACTGGATGATGAGGAAGGTACGCTAATCGACTGTTGAGGCGGTCGTTTAGCGGTACGAACTCCATATGGCCAAGCACTCGATACTCCGTTAAAAAATCGTGATAAGCTTGCGCAGTTCCCGGCTCCCGCTGTAAGCGGCGTTCAAGTCGAGCATACTGACGCGACGCAATCGCCAGCGAGTCCCCGATCGGCGGGTGATGCGTTTTAAACGGAAGACGCACCATATACCGACCCGATTCGTCCCTTTGGTGCGTCTCTTTAAAATGCTGTTCGCACTGTTTCTCATCTTCGGTAAGATGCGGCTTTGCGTATACTTCCTCGGTTTCCCAGAACCGCTTTAGCAGCTCGTCGGCTTCCGAGGAGACCGTATGGATAGACGCGACATTCAGCTCCGTGTCTGACCCTCCACCGGGAGAGGGTCCGGAAATTATCCAGCCGAATATCGTTAATTGTGCAGTCGGACTGCCAAAGGGACCTTGTCGGAGGTCATTGAGTAGAATCGCGCCGTAAAGATCAGCGCCAATAAGTAAATGTATTGTAATGCCGTCGTACGGCTCCGGATCCGCGAGCTCCAGGCCTTGCAAATGCGGCCAAGATGCGACGGGGCGGGTGCGCGTTGTCGCATATGAAGTGATACGCTGAAAGACGTACGCGCGTATTGGTAGGGACGGCCCTTTACTATGCACAGGTTCCATCGCGAGATCGAGATATGATTTGGATTTGCCGCTGTATGTGTCGCCAAAACAATTGACGGTCAGGCTCGTTTTGCTTCTCCGGGTGCGCAACGTCTGCGCGAGAGTTTCGGATATGAAACTATATGTGGAGCCTTGATCAAGAAGGGCTTTGGTTTGTATGGTTCTGCCTTCGTTCGTACGGAGGTTGACCCACGCGGTCGCAAGAATCACTGACTGGCCGCGTGCTGGTGCGTGTAAAACCGCGTGAACCGAGGACGCCTCGTTCGCGCGTTTGTTTCCGTAATCGTTCGTAGCATTTTCGGAAGTACTAGCTTGTGCATAATTGACGGGAGCACTCACGGGAGTGTTTGTGTTCGTATGTGGGTTAAGGCCTGAGTTTGAAATGGTATTAGCGCGATGTAACGATGTATGATGCGCTTGTCCGCATATAGAACATCGCGATTGACTGGGACACTCGCTCGGGCTGTGTCCTTTACGCAAACAATTTATACAACCTTTCGACCGTTTAACAAGGGTGTATCGGTGTTGTAGATCCGCGCGTTGATAATCGTCACACCGATAGAGAGGGTGATTCCCGGAACAATGCGGACATTTTGACGAACTCGCATTACGGCGAGGTGAGTTCGCTACGTGCGTTTTTGCGACCATTCGATTCGCATCAGGTGGGCCCCCGGGGGTCTCATCTAGCCCTCGCATTCGATTGGTAATAAACGCGATGAACTGGTCTAGCGATGGTGGGTCATATGAATCGCCGAGTCGCAGATGCCATTCTTGTCGCGTTCGCGGAGCAAGTTTTTTGTCAAGGGTATGGACAAGCCAGTCGTCCCACGTGTCAACGGGACGTCCTAAATTTTTGAGGGCATCAATGGACGCGCTCGCTGTATCTCGCAGTGCCCGGAGCCCGCTTGCAGACTCGAACTTAGCGGCCGGCATATCAGTAATCGCGTTTAAGTGAGTGGATATGAGTAACCGAGTGTTCGCGTATTCGTCGGTAAGCTTTTGCCATGCGTGGGAGAAATTTGCTTCCGTTATTCTAATATTACTAATTAGCTTGAGCGCCGGGCCCGTTAAGCTGCTTTTAAGGTGATATAGACGTTCGACGTCCGTTAGCGTCCTATTCGATTTAACAAGCGAATCGAACATATCGCGAAAGTTCTCCCATTCGAGACGATTACCAGAGAATTTGGGTACATCGATGCGTGCCAACTTTGAGTCACGACCCTGCACGATGGTAGTGTTGTCCTTGGAGTCGCTGTCTGCGGGGTTGTCTTTGGTCAGTTCGTGGAGGACATCGGACATGTAGTCGGTGGTCGCCAAGTACATCTCCTCCGCTTTCGAGAAGGCCTCCTTCTTGAAGTAGTCCACGTCCTTGCGGTTCGCATCGCTCGCTTGTTGATGGATTTGTGCGTCAAGCTGTTGGCACCTTTCCCACAGTTTCTCCAAGGCTTGCTTGCGATTTTGCACCTTTGCAGCCGTGTAGTTCTGCATGCCTATTTTCTTTAAATTGAGCAAGGCGCGCTCGATCTGAGCGGTCGTGCGCTCTTGCTCGATTATTGTACGTTGGAGTGCATCCATGATTCCGCGTGGTCGTATGAATGTACCACCCGGTATATGTGTCGCGCGAACGTATTCGCGAGCTCGTTGTTGTCACTGAACGTCCTCTCTCGTATGTGTGAGGACAAGTTCGTCTGTGTCGGTATAAACAGTGCTCGTCTCTTGACCACGCTGTTGAGCGCGTATGTCGCAGTAAGCACAGAGCACGTGTCTTAGCGACAAACGCAGCGATCGCGTCGTTTATCGGTCGTTCAAAGGTGAGCGGATGATCACCGCCCGCCACGAGCGACAGTGAAAGATGCGGTCCTTTTAGCAATCGGAACGGTCCGGTTGCACTTCACTGCACTCGCCACTGACTCCTGCTTTGGAGTATGATCTCTGCCCGCCACGGGCGACAGAGATAGATGCGTTCCTTTCGGCAATCGGAGCGGTCCAGTTGCACTTCACGGCTCTCGCCACTGATTCCTACTTTGGAGTTCCACACTAGCAGAGATCCGGCTCGAAGGACCATAAAATGTTCACGACGCCTTCGACCTCGTCGGAACACTCCAAATTTTAATGCCGGCCCACGTGGAAACTGAAGGATCGTGGCTTTGCACCGCGAAAGAACACTCTCACGATATTCGTATAATTAGTTTATTGTATACAATGATGAACGTTGGGAGCTCGGGCTCCTCCGGGTAGTCCTCAAAATATGCACACAACGATTTAATTATCTCCTTTTCGATCTCGCACCACTACTCGCACTCGCTATCGACTCGACTTGTTCGTTGTAAGGCCATGTACATACTGTTTTTCGAGTCGGTATCGACGCGTACTTCCGTACACACACGCGCACACACACACACACACCTACATCACTCATACTCACGCACACCACGAGACTGAGCTTCCCGGTTCAGCCGGAACAGTCAAAAATACACTCGTATAGCATGGAAAATGCGATATTCTTCATTTCCAATCGATCTGCATCAACAACAGCTAAAGATTCAGTTCCCAGGCGTCGCAATCGTCCTTATTATCATAAATACACTCGTACATCATGGAAAATGCGACATTCGACATTTCCAATCGATCTGGATCGACAGCAGCTAAAGATTCAGTTCCCAGGCGTCGCAATAGTCCTTATTGAAAATTCACTCGTAGAGCTTGGAAAACGCGATATTCGACATTTCCAATCGATCTGCATCAACAACAGCTAAAGATTCAGTTCCCAGGCGTCGCAATAGTCCTTATTGAAAATTCACTCGTAGAGCTTGGAAAACGCGATATTCTTCATTTCCAATCGATCTGCATCAACAACAGCTAAAGATTCAGTTCCCAGGCGTCGCAATCGTCCTTATTATCAAAAATACACTCGTACATCATGGAAAATGCGACATTCGACATTTCCAATCGATCTGGATCGACAGCAGCTAAAGATGCAGTTCCCAGGCGTCGCAGTAGTCCTTCTTATTGAAAATTCACTCATAGAGCTTGAAAAACGCGATATTCGACATTTCCAATCGATCTGCATCAACAACAACTAAAGATTCAGTTCCCAGGCGTCGCAATAGTGCTTATTGAAAATTCACTCGTACAGCTTGGAATACGCGATATTCGACATTTCCAATCGATCTGCATCGACAACAGCTAAAGATTCAGTTCCCAGGCGTCGCAATCGTCCTTATTGTCAAAAATACACTCGTATAGCATGGAAAATGCGATATTCTTCATTTCCAATCGATCTGCATCAACAACAGCTAAAGATTCAGTTCCCAGGCGTCGCAATCGTCCTTAATATCATAAATACACTCGTACATCATGGAAAATGCGACATTCGACATTTCCAATCGATCTGGATCGACAGCAGCTATAGATTCAGTTCCCAGGCGTCGCAATAGTCCTTATTGAAAATTCACTCGTAGAGGTTGGAAAACGCGATATTCGACATTTCCAATCGATCTGCATCGACAACAGCTAAAGATTCAGTTCCCAGGCGTCGCAATAGTGCTTATTGAAAATTCACTCGTTCAGCTTGGAAAACGCGATATTCGACATTTCCAATCGATCTGCATCGACAACAGCTAAAGATTCAGTTCCCAGGCGTCGCAATAGTCCTTTCTGAAAATTCACTCATAGAGCTTGGAAAACGCGATATTCGACATTTCCAATCGATCTGCATCGACAACAGCTAAAGATTCAGTTCCCAGGCGTCGCAATAGTCCTTTCTGAAAATTCACTCATAGAGCTTGGAAAACGCGATATTCGACATTTCCAATCGATCTGCATCAACAACAGCTAAAGATTCAGTTCCCAGGCGTCGCAATAGTGCTTATTGAAAATTCATTCGTACAGCTTGAAAAACGCGATATTCGACATTTCCAATCGATCTGCATCGACAACAGCTAAAGATTCAGTTCCCAGGCGTCGCAATAGTCCTTTCTGAAAATTCACTCATAGAGCTTGGAAAACGGGATATTCGACATTTCCAATCGATCTGCATCAACAACAGCTAAAGATTCAGTTCCCAGGCGTCGCAATAGTCCTTATTGAAAATTCACTCGTAGAGCTTGGAAAACGCGATATTCTTCATTTCCAATCGATCTGCATCAACAACAGCTAAAGATTCAGTTCCCAGGCGTCGCAATCGACCTTATTATCAAAAATACACTCGTACATCATGGAAAATGCGACATTCGACATTTCCAATCGATCTGGATCGACAGCAGCTAAAGATTCAGTTTCCTAGGCGTCGCAGTAGTCCTTCTTATTGAAAATTCACTCATAGAGCTTGAAAAACGCGATATTCGACATTTCCAATCGATCTGCATCAACAACAGCTAAAGATTCAGTTCCCAGGCGTCGCAATAGTGCTTATTGAAAATTCACTCGTACAGCTTGGAAAATGCGATATTCTTCATTTCCAATCGATCTGGATCGACAGCAGCTAAAGATTCAGTTCCCAGGCGTCGCAATAGTCCTTACTGAAAATTCACTCATAGAGCTTGAAAAACGCGATATTCGACATTTCCAATCGAACTGCATCAACAACAGCTAAAGTTTCAGTTCCCAGGCGTCGTAATTGTGCTTATTGAAAATTCACTCGTACAGCTTGGAAAACGCGATATTCGACATTTCCAATCGATCTGCATCGACAACAGCTAAAGATTCTGTTCCCAGGAGTCGCAATAGTCTTTATTATCAAAATAACACCCGTTTAGCATGGAAAATGCGATATTCGACATTTCCAATCGATCTGCATCGACAACAGCTAAATATTCAGTTCCCAGGCGTCGCCAAAGTCCTTATTGAGAATTCACTCGTAGTGCTTGAAAAACGCGATATTCGACATTTCCAATCGAACTGCATCGACAGCAGCCAAAGATGCAGTTCCCAGGCGTCGTAATAGTCCTACTAATTGAAAATTCCCTCGTAGAGCTTGGAAAACGCGATATTCGACATTTCCAATCGATCTGCATCGACAACAGCTAAAGATTCAGTTCCCAGGCGTCGCAATCGTCCTTATTATAAAAAATACACTCGTATATCATGGAAAATGCGACATTCGACATTTCCAATCGATCTGGATCGACAGCAGCTAAAGATTCAGTTCCCAGGCGTCGCAATAGTCCTTATTGAAAATTCACTCGTAGACCTTGGAAAACGTGATATTTGACATTTCCAATCGATCTGCATCGACAACAGCTAAAGATTCAGTTCCCAGGCGTCGCAATAGTCCTTTCTGAAAATTCACTCATAGAGCTTGGAAAACGGGATATTCGACATTTCCAATCGATCTGCATCAACAACAGCTAAAGATTCAGTTCCCAGGCGTCGCAATAGTCCTTATTGAAAATTCACTCGTAGAGCTTGGAAAACGCGATATTCTTCATTTCCAATCGATCTGCATCAACAACAGCTAAAGATTCAGTTCCCAGGCGTCGCAATCGTCCTTATTATCAAAAATACACTCGTACATCATGGAAAATGCGACATTCGACATTTCCAATCGATCTGGATCGACAGCAGCTAAAGATTCAGTTCCCAGGCGTCGCAGTAGTCCTTCTTATTGAGAATTCACTCATAGAGCTTGAAAAACGCGATATTCGACATTTCCAATCGATCTGCATCAACAACAGCTAAAGATTCAGTTCCCAGGCGTCGCAATAGTGCTTATTGAAAATTCACTCGTACAGCTTGGAAAACGCGATATTCGACATTTCCAATCGATCTGCATCGACAACAGCTAAAGATTCAGTTCCCAGGCGTCGCAATCGTCCTTATTGTCAAAAATACACTCGTATAGCATGGAAAATGCGATATTCTTCATTTCCAATCGATCTGCATCAACAACAGCTAAAGATTCAGTTCCCAGGCGTCGCAATCGTCCTTATTATCATAAATACACTCGTACATCATGGAAAATGCGACATTCGACATTTCCAATCGATCTGGATCGACAGCAGCTAAAGATTCAGTTCCCAGGCGTCGCAATAGTCCTTATTGAAAATTCACTCGTACAGCTTGGAAAACGCGATATTCGACATTTCCAATCGATCTGCATCGACAACAGCTAAAGATTCTGTTCCCAGGAGTCGCAATAGTCTTTATTATCAAAAATACACCCGTTTAGCATGGAAAATGCGATATTCGACATTTCCAATCGATCTGCATCGACAACAGCTAAATATTCAGTTCCCAGGCGTCGCCAAAGTCCTTATTGAGAATTCACTCGTAGTGCTTGAAAAACGCGATATTCGACATTTCCAATCGAACTGCATCGACAGCAGCCAAAGATGCAGTTCCCAGGCGTCGTAATAGTCCTACTAATTGAAAATTCCCTCGTAGAGCTTGGAAAACGCGATATTCGACATTTCCAATCGATCTGCATCGACAACAGCTAAAGATTCAGTTCCCAGGCGTCGCAATCGTCCTTATTATCAAAAATACACTCGTATATCATGGAAAATGCGACATTCGACATTTCCAATCGATCTGGATCGACAGCAGCTAAAGATTCAGTTCCCAGGCGTCGCAGTAGTCCTTCTTATTGAAAATTCACTCATAGAGCTTGAAAAACGCGATATTCGACATTTCCAATCGATCTGCATCAACAACAGCTAAAGATTCAGTTCCCAGGCGTCGCAATAGTGCTTATTGAAAATTCACTCGTACAGCTTGGAAAACGCGATATTCGACATTTCCAATCGATCTGCATCGACAACAGCTAAAGATTCAGTTCCCAGGCGTCGCAATCGTCCTTATTGTCAAAAATACACTCGTATAGCATGGAAAATGCGATATTCTTCATTTCCAATCGATCTGCATCAACAACAGCTAAAGATTCAGTTCCCAGGCGTCGCAATCGTCCTTATTATCATAAATACACTCGTACATCATGGAAAATGCGACATTCGACATTTCCAATCGATCTGGATCGACAGCAGCTAAAGATTCAGTTCCCAGGCGTCGCAATAGTCCTTATTGAAAATTCACTCGTAGAGCTTGGAAAACGCGATATTCGACATTTCCAATCGATCTGCATCAACAACAGCTAAAGATTCAGTTCCCAGGCGTCGCAATAGTCCTTATTGAAAATTCACTCGTAGAGCTTGGAAAACGCGATATTCTTCATTTCCAATCGATCTGCATCAAGAACAGCTAAAGATTCAGTTCCCAGGCGTCGCAATCGTCCTTATTATCAAAAATACACTCGTACATCATGGAAAATGCGACATTCGACATTTCCAATCGATCTGGATCGACAGCAGCTAAAGATGCAGTTCCCAGGCGTCGCAGTAGTCCTTCTTATTGAAAATTCACTCATAGAGCTTGAAAAACGCGATATTCGACATTTCCAATCGATCTGCATCAACAACAGCTAAAGATTCAGTTCCCAGGCGTCGCAATAGTGCTTATTGAAAATTCACTCGTACAGCTTGGAATACGCGATATTCGACATTTCCAATCGATCTGCATCGACAACAGCTAAAGATTCAGTTCCCAGGCGTCGCAATCGTCCTTATTGTCAAAAATACACTCGTATAGCATGGAAAATGCGATATTCTTCATTTCCAATCGATCTGCATCAACAACAGCTAAAGATTCAGTTCCCAGGCGTCGCAATCGTCCTTAATATCATAAATACACTCGTACATCATGGAAAATGCGACATTCGACATTTCCAATCGATCTGGATCGACAGCAGCTATAGATTCAGTTCCCAGGCGTCGCAATAGTCCTTATTGAAAATTCACTCGTAGAGGTTGGAAAACGCGATATTCGACATTTCCAATCGATCTGCATCGACAACAGCTAAAGATTCAGTTCCCAGGCGTCGCAATAGTGCTTATTGAAAATTCACTCGTTCAGCTTGGAAAACGCGATATTCGACATTTCCAATCGATCTGCATCGACAACAGCTAAAGATTCAGTTCCCAGGCGTCGCAATAGTCCTTTCTGAAAATTCACTCATAGAGCTTGGAAAACGCGATATTCGACATTTCCAATCGATCTGCATCAACAACAGCTAAAGATTCAGTTCCCAGGCGTCGCAATAGTGCTTATTGAAAATTCATTCGTACAGCTTGAAAAACGCGATATTCGACATTTCCAATCGATCTGCATCGACAACAGCTAAAGATTCAGTTCCCAGGCGTCGCAATAGTCCTTTCTGAAAATTCACTCATAGAGCTTGGAAAACGGGATATTCGACATTTCCAATCGATCTGCATCAACAACAGCTAAAGATTCAGTTCCCAGGCGTCGCAATAGTCCTTATTGAAAATTCACTCGTAGAGCTTGGAAAACGCGATATTCTTCATTTCCAATCGATCTGCATCAACAACAGCTAAAGATTCAGTTCCCAGGCGTCGCAATCGACCTTATTATCAAAAATACACTCGTACATCATGGAAAATGCGACATTCGACATTTCCAATCGATCTGGATCGACAGCACCTAAAGATTCAGTTTCCTAGGCGTCGCAGTAGTCCTTCTTATTGAAAATTCACTCATAGAGCTTGAAAAACGCGATATTCGACATTTCCAATCGATCTGCATCAACAACAGCTAAAGATTCAGTTCCCAGGCGTCGCAATAGTGCTTATTGAAAATTCACTCGTACAGCTTGGAAAATGCGATATTCTTCATTTCCAATCGATCTGCATCAACAACAGCTAAAGATTCAGTTCCCAGGCGTCGCAATCGTCCTTATTATCATAAATACACTCTCACATCATGGAAAATGCGACATTCGACATTTCCAATCGATCTGGATCGACAGCAGCTAAAGATTCAGTTCCCAGGCGTCGCAATAGTCCTTACTGAAAATTCACTCATAGAGCTTGAAAAACGCGATATTCGACATTTCCAATCGAACTGCATCAACAACAGCTAAAGTTTCAGTTCCCAGGCGTCGTAATTGTGCTTATTGAAAATTCACTCGTACAGCTTGGAAAACGCGATATTCGACATTTCCAATCGATCTGCATCGACAACAGCTAAAGATTCTGTTCCCAGGAGTCGCAATAGTGTTTATTATCAAAATAACACCCGTTTAGCATGGAAAATGCGATATTCGACATTTCCAATCGATCTGCATCGACAACAGCTAAATATTCAGTTCCCAGGCGTCGCCAAAGTCCTTATTGAGAATTCACTCGTAGTGCTTGAAAAACGCGATATTCGACATTTCCAATCGAACTGCATCGACAGCAGCCAAAGATGCAGTTCCCAGGCGTCGCAATAGTCCTTATTGAAAATTCACTCGTAGACCTTGGAAAACGTGATATTTGACATTTCCAATCGATCTGCATCGACAACAGCTAAAGATTCAGTTCCCAGGCGTCGCAATAGTCCTTTCTGAAAATTCACTCATAGAGCTTGGAAAACGGGATATTCGACATTTCCAATCGATCTGCATCAACAACAGCTAAAGATTCAGTTCCCAGGCGTCGCAATAGTCCTTATTGAAAATTCACTCGTAGAGCTTGGAAAACGCGATATTCTTCATTTCCAATCGATCTGCATCAACAACAGCTAAAGATTCAGTTCCCAGGCGTCGCAATCGTCCTTATTATCAAAAATACACTCGTACATCATGGAAAATGCGACATTCGACATTTCCAATCGATCTGGATCGACAGCAGCTAAAGATTCAGTTCCCAGGCGTCGCAGTAGTCCTTCTTATTGAGAATTCACTCATAGAGCTTGAAAAACGCGATATTCGACATTTCCAATCGATCTGCATCAACAACAGCTAAAGATTCAGTTCCCAGGCGTCGCAATCGTCCTTATTATCATAAATACACTCGTACATCATGGAAAATGCGACATTCGACATTTCCAATCGATCTGGATCGACAGCAGCTAAAGATTCAGTTCCCAGGCGTCGCAATAGTCCTTATTGAAAATTCACTCGTACAGCTTGGAAAACGCGATATTCGACATTTCCAATCGATCTGCATCGACAACAGCTAAAGATTCTGTTCCCAGGAGTCGCAATAGTCTTTATTATCAAAAATACACCCGTTTAGCATGGAAAATGCGATATTCGACATTTCCAATCGATCTGCATCGACAACAGCTAAATATTCAGTTCCCAGGCGTCGCCAAAGTCCTTATTGAGAATTCACTCGTAGTGCTTGAAAAACGCGATATTCGACATTTCCAATCGAACTGCATCGACAGCAGCCAAAGATGCAGTTCCCAGGCGTCGTAATAGTCCTACTAATTGAAAATTCCCTCGTAGAGCTTGGAAAACGCGATATTCGACATTTCCAATCGATCTGCATCGACAACAGCTAAAGATTCAGTTCCCAGGCGTCGCAATCGTCCTTATTATCAAAAATACACTCGTATATCATGGAAAATGCGACATTCGACATTTCCAATCGATCTGGATCGACAGCAGCTAAAGATTCAGTTCCCAGGCGTCGCAATAGTCCTTATTGAAAATTCACTCGTAGACCTTGGAAAACGTGATATTTGACATTTCCAATCGATCTGCATCGACAACAGCTAAAGATTCAGTTCCCAGGCGTCGCAATAGTCCTTTCTGAAAATTCACTCATAGAGCTTGGAAAACGGGATATTCGACATTTCCAATCGATCTGCATCAACAACAGCTAAAGATTCAGTTCCCAGGCGTCGCAATAGTCCTTATTGAAAATTCACTCGTAGAGCTTGGAAAACGCGATATTCTTCATTTCCAATCGATCTGCATCAACAACAGCTAAAGATTCAGTTCCCAGGCGTCGCAATCGTCCTTATTATCAAAAATACACTCGTACATCATGGAAAATGCGACATTCGACATTTCCAATCGATCTGGATCGACAGCAGCTAAAGATTCAGTTCCCAGGCGTCGCAGTAGTCCTTCTTATTGAAAATTCACTCATAGAGCTTGAAAAACGCGATATTCGACATTTCCAATCGATCTGCATCAACAACAGCTAAAGATTCAGTTCCCAGGCGTCGCAATAGTGCTTATTGAAAATTCACTCGTACAGCTTGGAAAACGCGATATTCGACATTTCCAATCGATCTGCATCGACAACAGCTAAAGATTCAGTTCCCAGGCGTCGCAATCGTCCTTATTGTCAAAAATACACTCGTATAGCATGGAAAATGCGATATTCTTCATTTCCAATCGATCTGCATCAACAACAGCTAAAGATTCAGTTCCCAGGCGTCGCAATCGTCCTTATTATCATAAATACACTCGTACATCATGGAAAATGCGACATTCGACATTTCCAATCGATCTGGATCGACAGCAGCTAAAGATTCAGTTCCCAGGCGTCGCAATAGTCCTTATTGAAAATTCACTCGTAGAGCTTGGAAAACGCGATATTCGACATTTCCAATCGATCTGCATCAACAACAGCTAAAGATTCAGTTCCCAGGCGTCGCAATAGTCCTTATTGAAAATTCACTCGTAGAGCTTGGAAAACGCGATATTCTTCATTTCCAATCGATCTGCATCAACAACAGCTAAAGATTCAGTTCCCAGGCGTCGCAATCGTCCTTATTATCAAAAATACACTCGTACATCATGGAAAATGCGACATTCGACATTTCCAATCGATCTGGATCGACAGCAGCTAAAGATGCAGTTCCCAGGCGTCGCAGTAGTCCTTCTTATTGAAAATTCACTCATAGAGCTTGAAAAACGCGATATTCGACATTTCCAATCGATCTGCATCAACAACAACTAAAGATTCAGTTCCCAGGCGTCGCAATAGTGCTTATTGAAAATTCACTCGTACAGCTTGGAATACGCGATATTCGACATTTCCAATCGATCTGCATCGACAACAGCTAAAGATTCAGTTCCCAGGCGTCGCAATCGTCCTTATTGTCAAAAATACACTCGTATAGCATGGAAAATGCGATATTCTTCATTTCCAATCGATCTGCATCAACAACAGCTAAAGATTCAGTTCCCAGGCGTCGCAATCGTCCTTAATATCATAAATACACTCGTACATCATGGAAAATGCGACATTCGACATTTCCAATCGATCTGGATCGACAGCAGCTATAGATTCAGTTCCCAGGCGTCGCAATAGTCCTTATTGAAAATTCACTCGTAGAGGTTGGAAAACGCGATATTCGACATTTCCAATCGATCTGCATCGACAACAGCTAAAGATTCAGTTCCCAGGCGTCGCAATAGTGCTTATTGAAAATTCACTCGTTCAGCTTGGAAAACGCGATATTCGACATTTCCAATCGATCTGCATCGACAACAGCTAAAGATTCAGTTCCCAGGCGTCGCAATAGTCCTTTCTGAAAATTCACTCATAGAGCTTGGAAAACGCGATATTCGACATTTCCAATCGATCTGCATCAACAACAGCTAAAGATTCAGTTCCCAGGCGTCGCAATAGTGCTTATTGAAAATTCATTCGTACAGCTTGAAAAACGCGATATTCGACATTTCCAATCGATCTGCATCGACAACAGCTAAAGATTCAGTTCCCAGGCGTCGCAATAGTCCTTTCTGAAAATTCACTCATAGAGCTTGGAAAACGGGATATTCGACATTTCCAATCGATCTGCATCAACAACAGCTAAAGATTCAGTTCCCAGGCGTCGCAATAGTCCTTATTGAAAATTCACTCGTAGAGCTTGGAAAACGCGATATTCTTCATTTCCAATCGATCTGCATCAACAACAGCTAAAGATTCAGTTCCCAGGCGTCGCAATCGACCTTATTATCAAAAATACACTCGTACATCATGGAAAATGCGACATTCGACATTTCCAATCGATCTGGATCGACAGCAGCTAAAGATTCAGTTTCCTAGGCGTCGCAGTAGTCCTTCTTATTGAAAATTCACTCATAGAGCTTGAAAAACGCGATATTCGACATTTCCAATCGATCTGCATCAACAACAGCTAAAGATTCAGTTCCCAGGCGTCGCAATAGTGCTTATTGAAAATTCACTCGTACAGCTTGGAAAATGCGATATTCTTCATTTCCAATCGATCTGGATCGACAGCAGCTAAAGATTCAGTTCCCAGGCGTCGCAATAGTCCTTACTGAAAATTCACTCATAGAGCTTGAAAAACGCGATATTCGACATTTCCAATCGAACTGCATCAACAACAGCTAAAGTTTCAGTTCCCAGGCGTCGTAATTGTGCTTATTGAAAATTCACTCGTACAGCTTGGAAAACGCGATATTCGACATTTCCAATCGATCTGCATCGACAACAGCTAAAGATTCTGTTCCCAGGAGTCGCAATAGTCTTTATTATCAAAATAACACCCGTTTAGCATGGAAAATGCGATATTCGACATTTCCAATCGATCTGCATCGACAACAGCTAAATATTCAGTTCCCAGGCGTCGCCAAAGTCCTTATTGAGAATTCACTCGTAGTGCTTGAAAAACGCGATATTCGACATTTCCAATCGAACTGCATCGACAGCAGCCAAAGATGCAGTTCCCAGGCGTCGTAATAGTCCTACTAATTGAAAATTCCCTCGTAGAGCTTGGAAAACGCGATATTCGACATTTCCAATCGATCTGCATCGACAACAGCTAAAGATTCAGTTCCCAGGCGTCGCAATCGTCCTTATTATAAAAAATACACTCGTATATCATGGAAAATGCGACATTCGACATTTCCAATCGATCTGGATCGACAGCAGCTAAAGATTCAGTTCCCAGGCGTCGCAATAGTCCTTATTGAAAATTCACTCGTAGACCTTGGAAAACGTGATATTTGACATTTCCAATCGATCTGCATCGACAACAGCTAAAGATTCAGTTCCCAGGCGTCGCAATAGTCCTTTCTGAAAATTCACTCATAGAGCTTGGAAAACGGGATATTCGACATTTCCAATCGATCTGCATCAACAACAGCTAAAGATTCAGTTCCCAGGCGTCGCAATAGTCCTTATTGAAAATTCACTCGTAGAGCTTGGAAAACGCGATATTCTTCATTTCCAATCGATCTGCATCAACAACAGCTAAAGATTCAGTTCCCAGGCGTCGCAATCGTCCTTATTATCAAAAATACACTCGTACATCATGGAAAATGCGACATTCGACATTTCCAATCGATCTGGATCGACAGCAGCTAAAGATTCAGTTCCCAGGCGTCGCAGTAGTCCTTCTTATTGAGAATTCACTCATAGAGCTTGAAAAACGCGATATTCGACATTTCCAATCGATCTGCATCAACAACAGCTAAAGATTCAGTTCCCAGGCGTCGCAATAGTGCTTATTGAAAATTCACTCGTACAGCTTGGAAAACGCGATATTCGACATTTCCAATCGATCTGCATCGACAACAGCTAAAGATTCAGTTCCCAGGCGTCGCAATCGTCCTTATTGTCAAAAATACACTCGTATAGCATGGAAAATGCGATATTCTTCATTTCCAATCGATCTGCATCAACAACAGCTAAAGATTCAGTTCCCAGGCGTCGCAATCGTCCTTATTATCATAAATACACTCGTACATCATGGAAAATGCGACATTCGACATTTCCAATCGATCTGGATCGACAGCAGCTAAAGATTCAGTTCCCAGGCGTCGCAATAGTCCTTATTGAAAATTCACTCGTACAGCTTGGAAAACGCGATATTCGACATTTCCAATCGATCTGCATCGACAACAGCTAAAGATTCTGTTCCCAGGAGTCGCAATAGTCTTTATTATCAAAAATACACCCGTTTAGCATGGAAAATGCGATATTCGACATTTCCAATCGATCTGCATCGACAACAGCTAAATATTCAGTTCCCAGGCGTCGCCAAAGTCCTTATTGAGAATTCACTCGTAGTGCTTGAAAAACGCGATATTCGACATTTCCAATCGAACTGCATCGACAGCAGCCAAAGATGCAGTTCCCAGGCGTCGTAATAGTCCTACTAATTGAAAATTCCCTCGTAGAGCTTGGAAAACGCGATATTCGACATTTCCAATCGATCTGCATCGACAACAGCTAAAGATTCAGTTCCCAGGCGTCGCAATCGTCCTTATTATCAAAAATACACTCGTATATCATGGAAAATGCGACATTCGACATTTCCAATCGATCTGGATCGACAGCAGCTAAAGATTCAGTTCCCAGGCGTCGCAATAGTCCTTATTGAAAATTCACTCGTAGACCTTGGAAAACGTGATATTTGACATTTCCAATCGATCTGCATCGACAACAGCTAAAGATTCAGTTCCCAGGCGTCGCAATAGTCCTTTCTGAAAATTCACTCATAGAGCTTGGAAAACGGGATATTCGACATTTCCAATCGATCTGCATCAACAACAGCTAAAGATTCAGTTCCCAGGCGTCGCAATAGTCCTTATTGAAAATTCACTCGTAGAGCTTGGAAAACGCGATATTCTTCATTTCCAATCGATCTGCATCAACAACAGCTAAAGATTCAGTTCCCAGGCGTCGCAATCGTCCTTATTATCAAAAATACACTCGTACATCATGGAAAATGCGACATTCGACATTTCCAATCGATCTGGATCGACAGCAGCTAAAGATTCAGTTCCCAGGCGTCGCAGTAGTCCTTCTTATTGAAAATTCACTCATAGAGCTTGAAAAACGCGATATTCGACATTTCCAATCGATCTGCATCAACAACAGCTAAAGATTCAGTTCCCAGGCGTCGCAATAGTGCTTATTGAAAATTCACTCGTACAGCTTGGAAAACGCGATATTCGACATTTCCAATCGATCTGCATCGACAACAGCTAAACATTCAGTTCCCAGGCGTCGCAATCGTCCTTATTATCATAAATACACTCGTACATCATGGAAAATGCGCCATTCGACATTTCCAATCGATCTGGATCGACAGCAGCTAAAGATTCAGTTCCCAGGCGTCGCAGTAGTCCTTCTTATTGAAAATTCACTCATAGAGCTTGAAAAACGCGATATTCGACATTTCCAATCGATCTGCATCAACAACAGCTAAAGATTCAGTTCCCAGGCGTCGCAATAGTGCTTATTGAAAATTCACTCGTACAGCTTGGAAAACGCGATATTCGACATTTCCAATCGATCTGCATCGACAACAGCTAATGATTCAGTTCCCAGGCGTCGCAATCGTCCTTATTGTCAAAAATACACTCGTATAGCATGGAAAATGCGATATTCTTCATTTCCAATCGATCTGCATCAACAACAGCTAAAGATTCAGTTCCCAGGCGTCGCAATCGTCCTTATTATCATAAATACACTCGTACATCATGGAAAATGCGACATTCGACATTTCCAATCGATCTGGATCGACAGCAGCTAAAGATTCAGTTCCCAGGCGTCGCAATAGTCCTTATTGAAAATTCACTCGTACAGCTTGGAAAACGCGATATTCGACATTTCCAATCGATCTGCATCGACAACAGCTAAAGATTCTGTTCCCAGGAGTCGCAATAGTCTTTATAATCAAAAATACACCCGTTTAGCATGGAAAATGCGATATTCGACATTTCCAATCGATCTGCATCGACAACAGCTAAATATTCAGTTCCCAGGCGTCGCCAAAGTCCTTATTGAGAATTCACTCGTAGTGCTTGAAAAACGCGATATTCGACATTTCCAATCGAACTGCATCGACAGCAGCCAAAGATGCAGTTCCCAGGCGTCGTAATAGTCCTACTAATTGAAAATTCCCTCGTAGAGCTTGGAAAACGCGATATTCGACATTTCCAATCGATCTGCATCGACAACAGCTAAAGATTCAGTTCCCAGGCGTCGCAATCGTCCTTATTATCAAAAATACACTCGTATATCATGGAAAATGCGACATTCGACATTTCCAATCGATCTGGATCGACAGCAGCTAAAGATTCAGTTCCCAGGCGTCGCAATAGTCCTTATTGAAAATTCACTCGTAGTCCTTGGAAAACGTGATATTTGACATTTCCAATCGATCTGCATCGACAACAGCTAAAGATTCAGTTCCCAGGCGTCGCAATAGTCCTTTCTGAAAATTCACTCATAGAGCTTGGAAAACGGGAAATTCGACATTTCCAATCGATCTGCATCAACAACAGCTAAAGATTCAGTTCCCAGGCGTCGCAATAGTCCTTATTGAAAATTCACTCGTAGAGCTTGGAAAACGCGATATTCTTCATTTCCAATCGATCTGCATCAACAACAGCTAAAGATTCAGTTCCCAGGCGTCGCAATCGTCCTTATTATCAAAAATACACTCGTACATCATGGAAAATGCGACATTCGACATTTCCAATCGATCTGGATCGACAGCAGCTAAAGATTCAGTTCCCAGGCGTCGCAGTAGTCCTTCTTATTGAAAATTCACTCATAGAGCTTGAAAACGCGATATTCGACATTTCCAATCGATCTGCATCAACAACAGCTAAAGATTCAGTTCCCAGGCGTCGCAATAGTGCTTATTGAAAATTCACTCGTACAGCTTGGAAAACGCGATATTCGACATTTCCAATCGATCTGCATCGACAACAGCTAAACATTCAGTTCCCAGGCGTCGCAATCGTCCTTATTATCATAAATACACTCGTACATCATGGAAAATGCGACATTCGACATTTCCAATCGATCTGGATCGACAGCAGCTAAAGATTCAGTTCCCAGGCGTCGCAGTAGTCCTTCTTATTGAAAATTCACTCATAGAGCTTGAAAAACGCGATATTCGACATTTCCAATCGATCTGCATCAACAACAGCTAAAGATTCAGTTCCCAGGCGTCGCAATAGTGCTTATTGAAAATTCACTCGTACAGCTTGGAAAACGCGATATTCGACATTTCCAATCGATCTGCATCGACAACAGCTAATGATTCAGTTCCCAGGCGTCGCAATCGTCCTTATTGTCAAAAATACACTCGTATAGCATGGAAAATGCGATATTCTTCATTTCCAAACGATCTGCATCAACAACAGCTAAAGATTCAGTTCCCAGGCGTCGCAATCGTCCTTAATATCATAAATACACTCGTACATCATGGAAAATGCGACATTCGACATTTCCAATCGATCTGGATCGACAGCAGCTAAAGATTCAGTTCCCAGGCGTCGCAATAGTCCTTATTGAAAATTCACTCGTAGAGCTTGGAAAACGCGATATTCTTCATTTCCAATCGATCTGCATCAACAACAGCTAAAGATTCAGTTCCCAGGCGTCGCAATCGTCCTTATTGTCAAAAATACACTCGTATAGCATGGAAAATGCGATATTCTTCATTTCCAATCGATCTGCATCAACAACAGCTAAAGATTCAGTTCCCAGGCGTCGCAATCGTCCTTATTATCATAAATACACTCGTACATCATGGAAAATGCGACATTCGACATTTCCAATCGATCTGGATCGACAGCAGCTAAAGATTCAGTTCCCAGGCGTCGCAATAGTCCTTATTGAAAATTCACTCGTACAGCTTGGAAAACGCGATATTCGACATTTCCAATCGATCTGCATCGACAACAGCTAAAGATTCTGTTCCCAGGAGTCGCAATAGTCTTTATTATCAAAAATACACCCGTTTAGCATGGAAAATGCGATATTCGACATTTCCAATCGATCTGCATCGACAACAGCTAAATATTCAGTTCCCAGGCGTCGCCAAAGTCCTTATTGAGAATTCACTCGTAGTGCTTGAAAAACGCGATATTCGACATTTCCAATCGAACTGCATCGACAGCAGCCAAAGATGCAGTTCCCAGGCGTCGTAATAGTCCTACTAATTGAAAATTCCCTCGTAGAGCTTGGAAAACGCGATATTCGACATTTCCAATCGATCTGCATCGACAACAGCTAAAGATTCAGTTCCCAGGCGTCGCAATCGTCCTTATTATCAAAAATACACTCGTATATCATGGAAAATGCGACATTCGACATTTCCAATCGATCTGGATCGACAGCAGCTAAAGATTCAGTTCCCAGGCGTCGCAATAGTCCTTATTGAAAATTCACTCGTAGACCTTGGAAAACGTGATATTTGACATTTCCAATCGATCTGCATCGACAACAGCTAAAGATTCAGTTCCCAGGCGTCGCAATAGTCCTTTCTGAAAATTCACTCATAGAGCTTGGAAAACGGGATATTCGACATTTCCAATCGATCTGCATCAACAACAGCTAAAGATTCAGTTCCCAGGCGTCGCAATAGTCCTTATTGAAAATTCACTCGTAGAGCTTGGAAAACGCGATATTCTTCATTTCCAATCGATCTGCATCAACAACAGCTAAAGATTCAGTTCCCAGGCGTCGCAATCGTCCTTATTATCAAAAATACACTCGTACATCATGGAAAATGCGACATTCGACATTTCCAATCGATCTGGATCGACAGCAGCTAAAGATTCAGTTCCCAGGCGTCGCAGTAGTCCTTCTTATTGAAAATTCACTCATAGAGCTTGAAAAACGCGATATTCGACATTTCCAATCGATCTGCATCAACAACAGCTAAAGATTCAGTTCCCAGGCGTCGCAATAGTGCTTATTGAAAATTCACTCGTACAGCTTGGAAAACGCGATATTCGACATTTCCAATCGATCTGCATCGACAACAGCTAAACATTCAGTTCCCAGGCGTCGCAATCGTCCTTATTATCATAAATACACTCGTACATCATGGAAAATGCGCCATTCGACATTTCCAATCGATCTGGATCGACAGCAGCTAAAGATTCAGTTCCCAGGCGTCGCAGTAGTCCTTCTTATTGAAAATTCACTCATAGAGCTTGAAAAACGCGATATTCGACATTTCCAATCGATCTGCATCAACAACAGCTAAAGATTCAGTTCCCAGGCGTCGCAATAGTGCTTATTGAAAATTCACTCGTACAGCTTGGAAAACGCGATATTCGACATTTCCAATCGATCTGCATCGACAACAGCTAATGATTCAGTTCCCAGGCGTCGCAATCGTCCTTATTGTCAAAAATACACTCGTATAGCATGGAAAATGCGATATTCTTCATTTCCAATCGATCTGCATCAACAACAGCTAAAGATTCAGTTCCCAGGCGTCGCAATCGTCCTTATTATCATAAATACACTCGTACATCATGGAAAATGCGACATTCGACATTTCCAATCGATCTGGATCGACAGCAGCTAAAGATTCAGTTCCCAGGCGTCGCAATAGTCCTTATTGAAAATTCACTCGTACAGCTTGGAAAACGCGATATTCGACATTTCCAATCGATCTGCATCGACAACAGCTAAAGATTCTGTTCCCAGGAGTCGCAATAGTCTTTATAATCAAAAATACACCCGTTTAGCATGGAAAATGCGATATTCGACATTTCCAATCGATCTGCATCGACAACAGCTAAATATTCAGTTCCCAGGCGTCGCCAAAGTCCTTATTGAGAATTCACTCGTAGTGCTTGAAAAACGCGATATTCGACATTTCCAATCGAACTGCATCGACAGCAGCCAAAGATGCAGTTCCCAGGCGTCGTAATAGTCCTACTAATTGAAAATTCCCTCGTAGAGCTTGGAAAACGCGATATTCGACATTTCCAATCGATCTGCATCGACAACAGCTAAAGATTCAGTTCCCAGGCGTCGCAATCGTCCTTATTATCAAAAATACACTCGTATATCATGGAAAATGCGACATTCGACATTTCCAATCGATCTGGATCGACAGCAGCTAAAGATTCAGTTCCCAGGCGTCGCAATAGTCCTTATTGAAAATTCACTCGTAGTCCTTGGAAAACGTGATATTTGACATTTCCAATCGATCTGCATCGACAACAGCTAAAGATTCAGTTCCCAGGCGTCGCAATAGTCCTTTCTGAAAATTCACTCATAGAGCTTGGAAAACGGGAAATTCGACATTTCCAATCGATCTGCATCAACAACAGCTAAAGATTCAGTTCCCAGGCGTCGCAATAGTCCTTATTGAAAATTCACTCGTAGAGCTTGGAAAACGCGATATTCTTCATTTCCAATCGATCTGCATCAACAACAGCTAAAGATTCAGTTCCCAGGCGTCGCAATCGTCCTTATTATCAAAAATACACTCGTACATCATGGAAAATGCGACATTCGACATTTCCAATCGATCTGGATCGACAGCAGCTAAAGATTCAGTTCCCAGGCGTCGCAGTAGTCCTTCTTATTGAAAATTCACTCATAGAGCTTGAAAACGCGATATTCGACATTTCCAATCGATCTGCATCAACAACAGCTAAAGATTCAGTTCCCAGGCGTCGCAATAGTGCTTATTGAAAATTCACTCGTACAGCTTGGAAAACGCGATATTCGACATTTCCAATCGATCTGCATCGACAACAGCTAAACATTCAGTTCCCAGGCGTCGCAATCGTCCTTATTATCATAAATACACTCGTACATCATGGAAAATGCGACATTCGACATTTCCAATCGATCTGGATCGACAGCAGCTAAAGATTCAGTTCCCAGGCGTCGCAGTAGTCCTTCTTATTGAAAATTCACTCATAGAGCTTGAAAAACGCGATATTCGACATTTCCAATCGATCTGCATCAACAACAGCTAAAGATTCAGTTCCCAGGCGTCGCAATAGTGCTTATTGAAAATTCACTCGTACAGCTTGGAAAACGCGATATTCGACATTTCCAATCGATCTGCATCGACAACAGCTAATGATTCAGTTCCCAGGCGTCGCAATCGTCCTTATTGTCAAAAATACACTCGTATAGCATGGAAAATGCGATATTCTTCATTTCCAAACGATCTGCATCAACAACAGCTAAAGATTCAGTTCCCAGGCGTCGCAATCGTCCTTAATATCATAAATACACTCGTACATCATGGAAAATGCGACATTCGACATTTCCAATCGATCTGGATCGACAGCAGCTAAAGATTCAGTTCCCAGGCGTCGCAATAGTCCTTATTGAAAATTCACTCGTAGAGCTTGGAAAACGCGATATTCTTCATTTCCAATCGATCTGCATCAACAACAGCTAAAGATTCAGTTCCCAGGCGTCGCAATCGTCCTTATTATCAAAAATACACTCGTACATCATGGAAAATGCGACATTCGACATTTCCAATCGATCTGGATCGACAGCAGCTAAAGATTCAGTTCCCAGGCGTCGCAGTAGTCCTTCTTATTGAAAATTCACTCATAGAGCTTGAAAAACGCGATATTCGACATTTCCAATCGATCTGCATCAACAACAGCTAAAGATTCAGTTCCCAGGCGTCGCAATAGTGCTTATTGAAAATTCACTCGTACAGCTTGGAAAACGCGATATTCGACATTTCCAATCGATCTGCATCGACAACAGCTATAGATTCAGTTCCCAGGCGTCGCAATCGTCCTTATTATCATAAATACACTCGTACATCATGGAAAATGCGACATTCGACATTTCCAATCGATCTGGATCGACAGCAGCTAAAGATTCAGTTCCCAGGCGTCGCAGTAGTCCTTCTTATTGAAAATTCACTCATAGAGCTTGAAAAACGCGATATTCGACATTTCCAATCGATCTGCATCAACAACAGCTAAAGATTCAGTTCACAGGCGTCGCAATAGTGCTTATTGAAAATTCACTCGTACAGCTTGGAAAACGCGATATTCGACATTTCCAATCGATCTGCATCGACAACAGCTAATGATTCAGTTCCCAGGCGTCGCAATCGTCCTTATTGTCAAAAATACACTCGTATAGCATGGAAAATGCGATATTCTTCATTTCCAATCGATCTGCATCAACAACAGCTAAAGATTCAGTTCCCAGGCGTCGCAATCGTCCTTAATATCATAAATACACTCGTACATCATGGAAAATGCGACATTCGACATTTCCAATCGATCTGGATCGACAGCAGCTAAAGATTCAGTTCCCAGGCGTCGCAATAGTCCTTATTGAAAATTCACTCGTAGAGGTTGGAAAACGCGATATTCGACATTTCCAATCGATCTGCATCGACAACAGCTAAAGATTCAGTTCCCAGGCGTCGCAATAGTGCTTATTGAAAATTCACTCGTTCAGCTTGGAAAACGCGATATTCGACAATTCCAATCGATCTGCATCGACAACAGCTAAAGATTCAGTTCCCAGGCGTCGCAATAGTCCTTTCTGAAAATTCACTCATAGAGCTTGGAAAACGCGATATTCGACATTTCCAATCGATCTGCATCAACAACAGCTAAAGATTCAGTTCCCAGGCGTCGCAATAGTGCTTATTATCAAAAATACACTCGTACATCATGGAAAATGCGACATTCGACATTTCCAATCGATCTGCATCGACAACAGCTAAAGATTCAGTTCCCAGGCGTCGCAATAGTCCTTTCTGATAATTCACTCATAGAGCTTGGAAAACGGGATATTCGACATTTCCAATCGAACTGCATCAACAACAGCTAAAGTTTCAGTTCCCAGGCGTCGTAATTGTGCTTATTGAAAATTCACTCGTACAGCTTGGAAAACGCGATATTATTATTATTATTATTATTATTATTATTTATTCCGTAAATCCACGGGCAAAAAAACCCTTTAGTATACAATTTGAAAAACACACAGAGTAGTAGAATCGTAAAAGATACAGTAATATAAGATAGCAGAGTAATAATACAAGATAATACAAAAATATAAAAAAGATATAAAAATGATGCGGTTACAGTAGGTACAAGATAGTTACAGTAGATAGATACGACGACTAGAGTACAAGATTGCGAAGTAGAACAGTGCAAGAAAATTGTAGAAGAGATACAGAAGAAAAATACAATGAACTGTGAAAGACCTATAAATGGAGCAGAAATAAAATGAGGGATGTAATATGTAATATGAGCGAATATGGCATGAACGGCAAAAGAGAAGAGAAAAGCTAGGTCGAATTACTATTTACAACAGATTGAACGGAGTGCTTAAAAGCTGTATAGGGGGTCCCGAAGAAGTGAAGTGAGTTACAGAAAATGTTCGCGTTGGTGCACAATCGATTTAAACAATTATGTTTGCCGTAAAGAGTTCGGTGAGAATTAATATAGAATAAAGTATGTGTCCTTAGTTGAGTGGAGGGGACGTGGAATTTTAGGTCAGAAAGAATATCTGGGCAGGAGATCATGTGATTAATAACTTTGAAGATGAACAGTAGATCGGCAGTGAGGCGCCGTTGCTGAAGGGTAGATAGCCTGAAGCGAGAGAGATAGGGTTTATAATTGTGGTTGAAAGGGGACATAGGTATTTCGGTAAAACGAGAAACAAGCCTCAGGAATTTGTGTTGGACGCGTTCGAGAGAGTCTATTTGGTTCCTGAAGTAGGGAGACCATATGATTGAGCCATATTCTAGACAAGGTCGAACCAGGGAAGTGTACAATCTGACTAGTGTGGAGGAATTAGAGAAGTGCTTAGAGGTGCGGAAAATAAAGCCTAAGGTGTTAAGGCCGGAGCTGACAATGCTGTTCAGATGAGTCGAGAAAGACAGATCTCTCGTCAAGAAGAGGCCTAGGTCGCGGATGAGGTGGACATCAGTTAAAGAGGAGCCGTCTAAAGTGTAAGGGTGAATAAGCGGTCTTAATTTGCGAGAGAAGCGAATGACATTGCATTTTGACGCGTTGAGACAGAGGTGGTTTACACGACACCATGTCACTAGTCTATCAATGTCAGATTGTAGAAAGAGAGAGTCCACCAAACTGTTTACAGGGCGGAAAAGCTTTAAGTCGTCTGCGTAGAGTAGGAATCTGCTATGGTGGAAGACTTGCGAGATATCATTAATGAATAGAATAAAGAGTATGGGACCAAGATGGGAACCTTGAGGGACTCCGGATGTAGCCTGGAATTTTTTGGAGAAGGATTGATTGAATTTGACTATCTGAAATCTACCAGTGATATAGCTCGCAAGCCATGCAAGCAGTGTACCGTGAAAGCCAAAAGCGTGAAGTTTGGCTAGTAGGATTGGGTGGCTCACCGAATCAAACGCCTTGCGAAAGTCAGTGTACACTGCATCGACTTGCTGACCATTTTCCACGCGGAGAGAAAGATAGTTATGAAAGGATAGGAGGTTTGTGGTGGTAGAGCGACCAGGTAAGAAGCCGTGCTGTTCATTAATTATTACGTTTTTGCATAGAGAAGATAGACTGTTAGTTACAAGGTTGTCAAGAATCTTAGGCATTACGTTTTGCTTACTAATCGGTCTGTAGGAGGAGGTACAAGTTTTATCCCCACCTTTAAAGATAGGAGAAACGAGAGAGGTTTTCCACGACGAAGGAAAAGAACCGGACATTAATGATTTATTGAAGAGGATCCAAAGGATATGAGAAAGTAAAAATTTGCAGTTTTTGAAAAAGATGGGGGGAATACCGTCGTTGCCAGGGCCGCTGTTTAAGTCAAGAGAGTCGATCCCCTTGAATACTTCAAGAATACTGATATTAAGAGAAGATGCGTCAACCGAGTCCGTAGAGTTATATGTGTATGGTGAGTTGGTTTCGTGAGAATAAACTGAACTGAAATAATCAGCAATATTCTACACTTCCAATCGATCTGCATCGACAACAGCTAAAGATTCTGTTCCCAGGAGTCGCAATAGTCTTTATTATCAAAATAACACCCGTTTAGCATGGAAAATGCGATATTCGACATTTCCAATCGATCTGCATCGACAACAGCTAAATATTCAGTTCCCAGGCGTCGCCAAAGTCCTTATTGAGAATTCACTCGTAGTGCTTGAAAAACGCGATATTCGACATTTCCAATCGAACTGCATCGACAGCAGCCAAAGATGCAGTTCCCAGGCGTCGTAATAGTTCTACTAATTGAAAATTCACTCGTAGAGCTTGTAAAACGCGATATTCGACATTTCCAATCGATCTGCATCGACAACAGCTAAAGATTCAGTTCCCAGGCGTCGCAATCGTCCTTATTATCAAAAATACACTCGTATATCATGGAAAATGCGACATTCGACATTGCCAATCGATCTGGATCGACAGCAGCTAAAGATTCAGTTCCCAGGCGTCGCAATAGTCCTTATTGAAAATTCACTCGTAGACCTTGGAAAACGTGATATTTGACATTTCCAATCGATCTGCATCGACAACAGCTAAAGATTCAGTTCCCAGGCGTCGCAATAGTCCTTTCTGAAAATTCACTCATAGAGCTTGGAAAACGGGATATTCGACATTTCCAATCGATCTGCATCAACAACAGCTAAAGATTCAGTTCCCAGGCGTCGCAATAGTCCTTATTGAAAATTCACTCGTAGAGCTTGGAAAACGCGATATTCTTCATTTCCAATCGATCTGCATCAACAACAGCTAAAGATTCAGTTCCCAGGCGTCGCAATCGTCCTTATTATCATAAATACACTCGTACATCATGGAAAATGCGACATTCGACATTTCCAATCGATCTGGATCGACAGCAGCTAAAGATTCAGTTCCCAGGCGTCGCAATAGTCCTTATTGAAAATTCACTCGTAGAGGTTGGAAAACGCGATATTCGACATTTCCAATCGATCTGCATCAACAAGAGCTAAAGATTCAGTTCCCAGGCGTCGCAATAGTGCTTATTGAAAATTCACTCGTACAGCTTGGAAAACGCGATATTCGACATTTCCAATCGATCTGCATCGACAACAGCTAATGATTCAGTTCCCAGGCGTCGCAATCGTCCTTATTGTCAAAAATACACTCGTATAGCATGGAAAATGCGATATTCTTCATTTCCAATCGATCTGCATCAACAACAGCTAAAGATTCAGTTCCCAGGCGTCGCAATCGTCCTTAATATCATAAATACACTCGTACATCATGGAAAATGCGACATTCGACATTTCCAATCGATCTGGATCGACAGCAGCTAAAGATTCAGTTCCCAGGCGTCGCAATAGTCCTTATTGAAAATTCACTCGTAGAGGTTGGAAAACGCGATATTCGACATTTCCAATCGATCTGCATCGACAACAGCTAAAGATTCAGTTCCCAGGCGTCGCAATAGTGCTTATTGAAAATTCACTCGTTCAGCTTGGAAAACGCGATATTCGACATTTCCAATCGATCTGCATCGACAACAGCTAAAGATTCAGTTCCCAGGCGTCGCAATAGTCCTTTCTGAAAATTCACTCATAGAGCTTGGAAAACGCGATATTCGACATTTCCAATCGATCTGCATCAACAACAGCTAAAGATTCAGTTCCCAGGCGTCGCAATAGTGCTTATTGAAAATTCATTCGTACAGCTTGAAAAACGCGATATTCGACATTTCCAATCGATCTGCATCGACAACAGCTAAAGATTCAGTTCCCAGGCGTCGCAATAGTCCTTTCTGATAATTCACTCATAGAGCTTGGAAAACGGGATATTCGACATTTCCAATCGATCTGCATCAACAACAGCTAAAGATTCAGTTCCCAGGCGTCGCAATAGTCCTTATTGAAAATTCACTCGTAGAGCTTGGAAAACGCGATATTCTTCATTTCCAATCGATCTGCATCAACAACAGCTAAAGATTCAGTTCCCAGGCGTCGCAATCGTCCTTATTATCAAAAATACACTCGTACATCATGGAAAATGCGACATTCGACATTTCCAATCGATCTGCATCGACAACAGCTAAAGATTCAGTTCCCAGGCGTCGCAATAGTCCTTTCTGATAATTCACTCATAGAGCTTGGAAAACGGGATATTCGACATTTCCAATCGAACTGCATCAACAACAGCTAAAGTTTCAGTTCCCAGGCGTCGTAATTGTGCTTATTGAAAATTCACTCGTACAGCTTGGAAAACGCGATATTATTATTATTATTATTATTATTATTTATTCCGTAAATCCACGGGCAAAAAAACCCTTTAGTATACAATTTGAAAAACACCCAGAGTCGTAGAATCGTAAAAGATACAGTAATATAAGATAGCAGAGTAATAATACAAGATAATACAAAAATATAAAAAAGATATAAAAATGATGCGGTTACAGTAGGTACAAGATAGTTACAGTAGATAGATACGACGACTAGAGTACAAGATTGCGAAGTAGAACAGTGCAAGAAAATTGTAGAAGAGATACAGAAGAAAAATACAATGAACTGTGAAAGACCTATAAATGGAGCAGAAATAAAATGAGGGATGTAATATGTAATATGAGCGAATATGGCATGAACGGCAAAAGAGAAGAGAAAAGCTAGGCGAATTACTATTTACAACAGATTGAACGCAGTGCTTAAAAGCTGTATAGGGGGTCCCGAAGAAGTGAAGTGAGTTACAGAAAATGTTCGCGTTGGTGCACAATCGATTTAAACAATTATGTTTGCCGTAAAGAGTTCGGTGAGAATTAATATAGAATAAAGTATGTGTCCTTAGTTGAGTGGAGGGGACGTGGAATTTTAGGTCAGAAAGAATATCTGGGCAGGAGATCATGTGATTAATAACTTTGAAGATGAACAGTAGATCGGCAGTGAGGCGCCGTTGCTGAAGGGTAGATAGCCTGAAGCGAGAGAGATAGGGTTTATAATTGTGGTTGAAAGGGGACATAGGTATTTCGGTAAAACGAGAAACAAGCCTCAGGAATTTGTGTTGGACGCGTTCGAGAGAGTCTATTTGGGTCCTGAAGTAGGGAGACCATATGATTGAGCCATATTCTAGACAAGGTCGAACCAGGGAAGTGTACAATCTGACTAGTGTGGAGGAATTAGAGAAGTGCTTAGAGGTGCGGAAAATAAAGCCTAAGGTGTTAAGGCCGGAGCTGACAATGCTGTTCAGATGAGTCGAGAAAGACAGATCTCTCGTCAAGAAGAGGCCTAGGTCGCGGATGAGGTGGACATCAGTTAAAGAGGAGCCGTCTAAAGTGTAAGGGTGAATAAGCGGTCTTAATTTGCGAGAGAAGCGAATGACATTGCATTTTGACGCGTTGAGACAGAGGTGGTTTACACGACACCATGTCACTAGTCTATCAATGTCAGATTGTAGAAAGAGAGAGTCCACCAAACTGTTTACAGGGCGGAAAAGCTTTAAGTCGTCTGCGTAGAGTAGGAATCTGCTATGGTGGAACACTTGCGAGATATCATTAATGAATAGAATAAAGAGTATGGGACCAAGATGGGAACCTTGAGGGACTCCGGATGTAGCCTGGAATTTTTTGGAGAAGGATTGATTGAATTTGACTATCTGAAATCTACCAGTGATATAGCTCGCAAGCCATGCAAGCAGTGTACCGTGAAAGCCAAAAGCGTGAAGTTTGGCTAGTAGGATTGGGTGGCTCAGCGAATCAAACGCCTTGCGAAAGTCAGTGTACACTGCATCGACTTGCTGACCATTTTCCACGCGGAGAGAAAGATAGTTATGAAAGGATAGGAGGTTTGTGGTGGTAGAGCGACCAGGTAAGAAGCCGTGCTGTTCATTAATTATTACGTTTTTGCATAGAGAAGATAGACTGTTAGTTACAAGGTTGTCAAGAATCTTAGGCATTACGTTTTGCTTACTAATCGGTCTGTAGGAGGAGGTACAAGTTTTATCCCCACCTTTAAAGATAGGAGAAACGAGAGAGGTTTTCCACGACGAAGGAAAAGAACCGGACATTAATGATTTATTGAAGAGGATCCAAAGGATATGAGAAAGTAAAAATTTGCAGTTTTTGAAAAAGATGGGGGGAATACCGTCGTTGCCAGGGCCGCTGTTTAAGTCAAGAGAGTCGATCCCCTTGAATACTTCAAGAATACTGATATTAAGAGAAGATGCGTCAACCGAGTCCGTAGAGTTATATGTGTATGGTGAGTTGGTTTCGTGAGAATAAACTGAACTGAAATAATCAGCAATATTCGACATTTCCAATCGATCTGCATCGACAACAGCTAAATATTCAGTTCCCAGGCGTCGCCAAAGTCCTTATTGAGAATTCACTCGTAGTGCTTGAAAAACGCGATATTCGACATTTCCAATCGAACTGCATCGACAGCAGCCAAAGATGCAGTTCCCAGGCGTCGTAATAGTTCTACTAATTGAAAATTCCCTCGTAGAGCTTGTAAAACGCGATATTCGACATTTCCAATCGATCTGCATCGACAACAGCTAAAGATTCAGTTCCCAGGCGTCGCAATCGTCCTTATTATCAAAAATACACTCGTATATCATGGAAAATGCGACATTCGACATTTCCAATCGATCTGGATCGACAGCAGCTAAAGATTCAGTTCCCAGGAGTCGCAATAGTCCTTATTGAAAATTCACTCGTAGACCTTGGAAAACGTGATATTTGACATTTCCAATCGATCTGCATCGACAACAGCTAAAGATTCAGTTCCCAGGCGTCGCAATAGTCCTTTCTGAAAATTCACTCATAGAGCTTGGAAAACGGGATATTCGACATTTCCAATCGATCTGCATCAACAACAGCTAAAGATTCAGTTCCCAGGCGTCGCAATAGTCCTTATTGAAAATTCACTCGTAGAGCTTGGAAAACGCGATATTCTTCATTTCCAATCGATCTGCATCAACAACAGCTAAAGATTCAGTTCCCAGGCGTCGCAATCGTCCTTATTATCATAAATACACTCGTACATCATGGAAAATGCGACATTCGACATTTCCAATCGATCTGGATCGACAGCAGCTAAAGATTCAGTTCCCAGGCGTCGCAATAGTCCTTATTGAAAATTCACTCGTAGAGCTTGGAAAACGCGATATTCGACATTTCCAATCGATCTGCATCGACAACAGCTAAAGATTCAGTTCCCAGGCGTCGCAATAGTCCTTACTGAAAATTCACTCATAGAGCTTGAAAAACGCGATATTCGACATTCCCAATCGAACTTTATCAACAACAGCTAAAGATTCAGTTCCCAGGCGTCGTAATTGTGCTTATTGAAAATTCACTCGTACAGCTTGGAAAACGCGATATTCGACATTTCCAATCGATCTGCATCGACAACAGCTAAAGATTCTGTTCCCAGGAGTCGCAATAGTCTTTATTATCAAAAGTACACCCGTTTAGCATGGAAAATGCGATATTCGACATTTCCAATCGATCTGCATCGACAACAGCTAAATATTCAGTTCCCAGGCGTCGCCAAAGTCCTTATTGAGAATTCACTCGTAGTGCTTGAAAAACGCGATATTCGACATTTCCAATCGAACTGCATAGATAGCAGCCAAAGATGCAGTTCCCAGGCGTCGTAATAGTCCTACTAATTGAAAATTCCCTCGTAGAGCTTGGAAAACGCGATATTCGACATTTCCAATCGATCTGCATCGACAACAGCTAAAGATTCAGTTCCCAGGCGTCGCAATCGTCCTTATTATCAAAAATACACTCGTATATCATGGAAAATGCGACATTCGACATTTCCAATCGATCTGGATCGACAGCAGCTAAAGATTCAGTTCCCAGGCGTCGCAATAGTCCTTATTGAAAATTCACTCGTAGACCTTGGAAAACGTGATATTTGACATTTCCAATCGATCTGCATCGACAACAGCTAAAGATTCAGTTCCCAGGCGTCGCAATAGTCCTTTCTGAAAATTCACTCATAGAGCTTGGAAAACGGGATATTCGACATTTCCAATCGATCTGCATCAACAACAGCTAAAGATTCAGTTCCCAGGCGTCGCAATAGTCCTTATTGAAAATTCACTCGTAGAGCTTGGAAAACGCGATATTCTTCATTTCCAATCGATCTGCATCAACAACAGCTAAAGATTCAGTTCCCAGACGTCGCAATCGTCCTTATTATCAAAAATACACTCGTACATCATGGAAAATGCGACATTCGACATTTCCAATCGATCTGGATCGACAGCAGCTAAAGATTCAGTTCCCAGGCGTCGCAGTAGTCCTTCTTATTGAAAATTCACTCATAGAGCTTGAAAAACGCGATATTCGACATTTCCAATCGATCTGCATCAACAACAGCTAAAGATTCAGTTCCCAGGCGTCGCAATAGTGCTTATTGAAAATTCACTCGTACAGCTTGGAAAACGCGATATTCGACATTTCCAATCGATCTGCATCGACAACAGCTAAAGATTCAGTTCCCAGGCGTCGCAATCGTCCTTATTGTCAAAAATACACTCGTATAGCATGGAAAATGCGATATTCTTCATTTCCAATCGATCTGCATCAACAACAGCGAAAGATTCAGTTCCCAGGCGTCGTAATTGTGCTTATTGAAAATTCACTCGTACAGCTTGGAAAACGCGATATTCGACATTTCCAATCGATCTGCATCGACAACAGCTAAAGATTCTGTTCCCAGGCGTCGCAATAGTGCTTATTGAAAATTCATTCGTACAGCTTGAAAAACGCGATATTCGACATTTCCAATCGATCTGCATCGACAACAGCTAAAGTTTCAGTTCCCAGGCGTCGCAATAGTCCTTTCTGAAAATTCACTCATAGAGCTTGGAAAACGGGATATTCGACATTTCCAATCGATCTGCATCAACAACAGCTAAAGATTCAGTTCCCAGGCGTCGCAATAGTCCTTATTGAAAATTCACTCGTAGAGCTTGGAAAACGCGATATTCTTCATTTCCAATCGATCTGCATCAACAACAGCTAAAGATTCAGTTCCCAGGCGTCGCAATCGTCCTTATTATCAAAAATACACTCGTACATCATGGAAAATGCGACATTCGACATTTCCAATCGATCTGGATCGACAGCAGCTAAAGATTCAGTTCCCAGGCGTCGCAGTAGTCCTTCTTATTGAAAATTCACTCATAGAGCTTGAAAAACGCGATATTCGACATTTCCAATCGATCTGCATCAACAACAGCTAAAGATTCAGTTCCCAGGCGTCGCAATAGTGCTTATTGAAAATTCACTCGTACAGCTTGGAAAACGCGATATTCGACATTTCCAATCGATCTTCATCGACAACAGCTAAAGATTCAGTTCCCAGGCGTCGCAATCGTCCTTATTGTCAAAAATACACTCGTATAGCATGGAAAATGCGATATTCTTCATTTCCAATCGATCTGCATCAACAACAGCTAAAGATTCAGTTCCCAGGCGTCGCAATCGTCCTTATTATCATAAATACACTCGTACATCATGGAAAATGCGACATTCGACATTTCCAATCGATCTGGATCGACAGCAGCTAAAGATTCAGTTCCCAGGCGTCGCAATAGTCCTTATTGAAAATTCACTCGTAGAGCTTGGAAAACGCGATATTCGACATTTCCAATCGATCTGCATCGACAACAGCTAAAGATTCAGTTCCCAGGCGTTGCAATAGTCTTTATTATGAAAAATACACTCGTATAGCATGGAAAATGCGACATTCGACATTTCAAATCGATCTGCATCAACAACAGCTAAAGATTCAGTTCCCAGGCGTCGCAATAGTGCTTATTGAAAATTCATTCGTACAGCTTGAAAAACGCGATATTCGACATTTCCAATCGATCTGCATCGACAACAGCCAAAGATTCAGTTCCCAGGCGTCGCAATAGTCCTTTCTGAAAATTCACTCGTACAGCTTGGAAAACGCGATATTCTTCATTTCCAATCGATCTGCATCAACAACAGCTAAAGATTCAGTTCCCAGACGTCGCAATCGTCCTTATTATCATAAATACACTCGTACATCATGGAAAATGCGACATTCGACATTTCCAATCGATCTGGATCGACAGCAGCTAAAGATTCAGTTCCCAGGCGTCGCAATAGTGCTTATTGAAAATTCACTCGTAGAGCTTGGAAAACGCGATATTCGACATTTCCAATCGATCTGCATCGACAACAGCTAAAGATTCAGATCCCAGGCGTTGCAATAGTCTTTATTATGAAAAATTCACTCGTATAGCATGGAAAATGCGACATTCGACATTTCAAATCGATCTGGATCGACAGCAGCTAAAGATTCAGTTCCCAGGCGTCGCAATAGTCCTTCTTATTGAAAATTCACTCGTAGAGATTGCAAAACGCGATATTCGACATTTCCATTCGATCTGCATCGACAACAGCTAAAGATTCAGTTCCCAGGCGTCGCAATAGTCCTTACTGAAAATTCACTCATAGAGCTTGGAAAACGCGATATTCGACATTTCCAATCGATCTGCATCAACAACAGCTATAGATTCAGTTCCCAGGCGTCGCAATAGTCCTTCTTATTGTAAATTCACTCGTAGAGCTTGGAAAACGCGATATTCGACATTTCCAATCGATCTGCATCGACAACAGCTAAAGATTCAGTTCCCAGGCGTCGCAATAGTCCTTACTGAAAATTCACTCATAGAGCTTGAAAAACGCGATATTCGACATTTCCAATCGAACTGCATCAACAACAGCTAAAGATTCAGTTCCCAGGCGTCGTAATAGTGCATATTGAAAATTCACTCGTACAGCTTGGAAAACGCGATATTCGACATTTCCAATCGATCTGCATCGACAACAGCTAAAGATTCTGTTCCCAGGAGTCGCAATAGGCTTTATTATCAAAAATACACCCGTTTAGCATGGAAAATGCGATATTCGACATTTCCAATCGATCTGCATCGACAACAGCTAAATATTCAGTTCCCAGGCGTCGCCAAAGTCCTTATTGAGAATTCACTCGTAGTGCTTGAAAAACGCGATATTCGACATTTCCAATCGATCTGCATCGACAGCAGCCAAAGATGCAGTTCCCAGGCATCGTAATAGTCCTACTAATTGAAAATTCCCTCGTAGAGCTTGGAAAACGCGATATTCGACATTCCCAATCGATCTGCATCGACAACAGCTAAAGATTCAGTTCCCAGGCGTCGCAATCGTCCTTATTATCAAAAATACACTCGTATATCATGGAAAATGCGACATTCGACATTTCCAATCGATCTGGATCGACAGCAGCTAAAGATTCAGTTCCCAGGCGTCGCAATAGTCCTTATTGAAAATTCACTCGTAGACCTTGGAAAACGTGATATTCGACATTTCCAATCGATCTGCATCAACAACAGCTAAAGATTCAGTTCCCAGGCGTCGCAATAGTGCTTATTGAAAATTCACTCGTACAGCTTGGAAAACGCGATATTCGACATTTGCAATCGATCTGCATCGACAACAGCTAAAGATTCAGTTCCCAGGCGTCGCAATAGTCCTTTCTGAAAATTCACTCATAGAGCTTGGAAAACGCGATATTCGACATTTCCAATCGATCTGCATCAACAACAGCTAAAGATTCAGTTCCCAGGCGTCGCAATAGTGCTTATTGAAAATTCATTCGTACAGCTTGAAAAACGCGATATTCGACATTTCCAATCGATCTGCATCAACAACAGCTAAAGATTCAGTTCCCAGGCGTCGCAATAGTGCTTATTGAAAATTCACTCGTACAGCTTGGAAAACGCGATATTCGACATTTCCAATCGATCTGCATCGACAACAGCTAAAGATTCAGTTCCCAGGCGTCGCAATCGTCCTTATTGTCAAAAATACACTCGTACAGCATGGAAAATGCGATATTCTTCATTTCCAATCGATCTGCATCAACAACAGCTAAAGATTCAGGTCCCAGGCGTCGCAATCGTCCTTATTATCATAAATACACTCGTACATCATGGAAAATGCGACATTCGACATTTCCAATCGATCTGGATCGACAGCAGCTAAAGATTCAGTTCCCAGGCGTCGCAATAGTCCTTATTGAAAATTCACTCGTAGAGCTTGGAAAACGCGATATTCGACATTTCCAATCGATCTGCATCGACAACAGCTAAAGATTCAGTTCCCAGGCGTTGCAATAGTCTTTATTATGAAAAATACACTCGTATAGCATGGAAAATGCGACATTCGACATTTCAAATCGATCTGGATCGACAGCAGCTAAAGATTCAGTTCCCAGGCGTCGCAATAGTCCTTACTGAAAATTCACTCATAGAGCTTGGAAAACGCGATATTCGACATTTCCAATCGATCTGCATCAACAACAGCTATAGATTCAGTTCCCAGGCGTCGCAATAGTCCTTCTTATTGTAAATTCACTCGTAGAGCTTGGAAAACGCGATATTCGACATTTCCAATCGATCTGCATCAACAACAGCTAAAGATTCTGTTCCCAGGAGTCGCAATAGGCTTTATTATCAAAAATACACCCGTTTAGCATGGAAAATGCGATATTCGACATTTCCAATCGATCTGCATCGACAACAGCTAAATATTCAGTTCCCAGGCGTCGCCAAAGTCCTTATTGAGAATTCACTCGTAGTGCTTGAAAAACGCGATATTCGACATTTCCAATCGAACTGCATCGACAGCAGCCAAAGATGCAGTTCCCAGGCGTCGTAATAGTCCTACTAATTGAAAATTCCCTCGCAGAGCTTGGAAAACGCGATATTCGACATTTCCAATCGATCTGGATCGACAGCCGCTAAAGATTCAGTTCCCAGGCGTCGCAATAGTCCTTATTGAAAATTCACTCGTAGACCTTGGAAAACGGGATATTCGACATTTCCAATCGATCTGCATCAACAACAGCTAAAGATTCAGTTCCCAGGCGTCGCAATAGTGCTTATTGAAAATTCACTCGTACAGCTTGGAAAACGCGATATTCGACATTTCCAATCGATCTGCATCGACAACAGCTAAAGATTCAGTTCCCAGGCGTCGCAATAGTCCTTTCTGAAAATTCACTCATAGAGCTTGGAAAACGCGATATTCGACATTTCCAATCGATCTGCATCAACAACAGCTAAAGATTCAGTTCCCAGGCGTCGCAATAGTGCTTATTGAAAATTCATTCGTACAGCTTGAAAAACGCGATATTCGACATTTCCAATCGATCTGCATCGACAACAGCTAAGGATTCAGTTCCCAGGCGTCGCAATAGTCCTTTCTGAAAATTCACTCATAGAGCTTGGAAAACGGGATATTCGACATTTCCAATCGATCTGCATCAACAACAGCTAAAGATTCAGTTCCCAGGCGTCGCAATAGTCCTTATTGAAAATTCACTCGTAGAGCTTGGAAAACGCGATATTCTTCATTTCCAATCGATCTGCATCAACAACAGCTAAAGATTCAGTTCCCAGGCGTCGCAATCGTCCTTATTATCATAAATACACTCGTACATCATGGAAAATGCGAAATTCGACATTTCCAATCGATCTGGATCGACAGCAGCTAAAGATTCAGTTCCCAGGCGTCGCAATAGTCCTTATTGAAAATTCACTCGTAGAGCTTGGAAAACGCGATATTCGACATTTCCAATCGATCTGCATCGACAACAGCTAAAGATTCAGTTCCCAGGCGTCGCAATAGTCCTTACTGAAAATTCACTCATAGAGCTTGAAAAACGCGATATTCGACATTTCCAATCGAACTGCATCAACAACAGCTAAAGATTCAGTTCCCAGGCGTCGTAATTGTGCTTATTGAAAATTCACTCGTACAGCTTGGAAAACGCGATATTCGACATTTCCAATCGATCTGCATCGACAACAGCTAAAGATTCTGTTCCCAGGAGTCGCAATAGTCTTTATTATCAAAAATACACCCGTTTAGCATGGAAAATGCGATATTCGACATTTCCAATCGATCTGCATCGACAACAGCTAAATATTCAGTTCCCAGGCGTCGCCAAAGTCCTTATTGAGAATTCACTCGTAGTGCTTGAAAAACGCGATATTCGACATTTCCAATCGAACTGCATCGACAGCAGCCAAAGATGCAGTTCCCAGGCGTCGTAATAGTCCTACTAATTGAAAATTCCCTCGTAGAGCTTGGAAAACGCGATATTCGACATTTCCAATCGATCTGCATCGACAACAGCTAATGATTCAGTTCCCAGGCGTCGCAATCGTCCTTATTATCAAAAATACACTCGTATATCATGGAAAATGCGTCATTCGACATTTCCAATCGATCTGGATCGACAGCAGCTAAAGATTCAGTTCCCAGGCGTCGCAATAGTCCTTAGTGAAAATTCACTCGTAGACCTTGGAAAACGTGATATTTGACATTTCCAATCGATCTGCATCGACAACAGCTAAAGATTCAGTTCCCAGGCGTCGCAATAGTCCTTTCTGAAAATTCACTCATAGAGCTTGGAAAACGGGATATTCGACATTTCCAATCGATCTGCATCAACAACAGCTAAAGATTCAGTTCCCAGGCGTCCCAATAGTCCTTATTGATAATTCACTCGTAGAGCTTGGAAAACGCGATATTCTTCATTTCCAATCGATCTGCATCAACAACAGCTAAAGATTCAGTTCCCAGGCGTCGCAATCGTCCTTATTATCAAAAATACACTCGTACATCATGGAAAATGCGACATTCGACATTTCCAATCGATCTGGATCGACAGCAGCTAAAGATTCAGTTCCCAGGCGTCGCAGTAGTCCTTCTTATTGAAAATTCACTCATAGAGCTTGAAAAACGGGATATTCGACATTTCCAATCGATCTGCATCAACAACAGCTAAAGATTCAGTTCCCATGCGTCGCAATAGTGCTTATTGAAAATTCACTCGTACAGCTTGGAAAACGCGATATTCGACATTTCAGTTCCCAGGCGTCGCAATCGTCCTTATTGTCAAAAATACACTCGTATAGCATGGAAAATGCGATATTCTTCATTTCCAATCGATCTGCATCAACAACAGCTAAAGATTCAGTTCCCAGGCGTCGCAATCGTCCTTATTATCATAAATACACTCGTACATCATGGAAAATGCGACATTCGACATTTCCAATCGATCTGGATCGACAGCAGCTAAAGATTCAGTTCCCAGGCGTCGCAATAGTCCTTATTGAAAATTCACTCGTAGAGCTTGGAAAACGCGATATTCGACATTTCCAATCGATCTGCATCGACAACAGCTAAAGATTCAGTTCCCAGGCGTCGCAATAGTCCTTACTGAAAATTCACTCATAGAGCTTGAAAAACGCGATATTCGACATTTCCAATCGAACTGCATCAACAACAGCTAAAGATTCAGTTCCCAGGCGTCGTAATTGTGCTTATTGAAAATTCACTCGTACAGCTTGGAAAACGCGATATTCGACATTTCCAATCGATCTGCATCGACAACAGCTAAAGATTCTGTTCCCAGGAGTCGCAATAGTCTTTATTATCAAAAATACACCCGTTTAGCATGGAAAATGCGATATTCGACATTTCCAATCGATCTGCATCGACAACAGCTAAATATTCAGTTCCCAGGCGTCGCCAAAGTCCTTATTGAGAATTCACTCGTAGTGCTTGAAAAACGCGATATTCGACATTTCCAATCGAACTGCATCGACAGCAGCCAAAGATGCAGTTCCCAGGCGTCGTAATAGTCCTACTAATTGAAAATTCCCTCGTAGAGCTTGGAAAACGCGATATTCGACATTTCCAATCGATCTGCATCGACAACAGCTAATGATTCAGTTCCCAGGCGTCGCAATCGTCCTTATTATCAAAAATACACTCGTATATCATGGAAAATGCGTCATTCGACATTTCCAATCGATCTGGATCGACAGCAGCTAAAGATTCAGTTCCCAGGCGTCGCAATAGTCCTTATTGAAAATTCACTCGTAGACCTTGGAAAACGTGATATTTGACATTTCCAATCGATCTGCATCGACAACAGCTAAAGATTCAGTTCCCAGGCGTCGCAATAGTCCTTTCTGAAAATTCACTCATAGAGCTTGGAAAACGGGATATTCGACATTTCCAATCGATCTGCATCAACAACAGCTAAAGATTCAGTTCCCAGGCGTCCCAATAGTCCTTATTGATAATTCACTCGTAGAGCTTGGAAAACGCGATATTCTTCATTTCCAATCGATCTGCATCAACAACAGCTAAAGATTCAGTTCCCAGGCGTCGCAATCGTCCTTATTATCAAAAATACACTCGTACATCATGGAAAATGCGACATTCGACATTTCCAATCGATCTGGATCGACAGCAGCTAAAGATTCAGTTCCCAGGCGTCGCAGTAGTCCTTCTTATTGAAAATTCACTCATAGAGCTTGAAAAACGCGATATTCGACATTTCCAATCGATCTGCATCAACAACAGCTAAAGATTCAGTTCCCAGGCGTCGCAATAGTGCTTATTGAAAATTCACTCGTACAGCTTGGAAAACGCGATATTCGACATTTCAGTTCCCAGGCGTCGCAATCGTCCTTATTGTCAAAAATACACTCGTATAGCATGGAAAATGCGATATTCTTCATTTCCAATCGATCTGCATCAACAACAGCTAAAGATTCAGTTCCCAGGCGTCGCAATCGTCCTTATTATCATAAATACACTCGTACATCATGGAAAATGCGACATTCGACATTTCCAATCGATCTGGATCGACAGCAGCTAAAGATTCAGTTCCCAGGCGTCGCAATAGTCCTTATTGAAAATTCACTCGTAGAGCTTGGAAAACGCGATATTCGACATTTCCAATCGATCTGCATCGACAACAGCTAAAGATTCAGTTCCCAGGCGTCGCAATAGTCCTTACTGAAAATTCACTCATAGAGCTTGGAAAACGCGATATTCGACATTTCCAATCGATCTGCATCAACAACAGCTAAAGATTCAGTTCCCAGGCGTCGTAATAGTGCATATTGAAAATTCACTCGTACAGCTTGGAAAACGCGATATTCGACATTTCCAATCGATCTGCATCGACAACAGCTAAAGATTCTGTTCCCAGGAGTCGCAATAGGCTTTATTATCAAAAATACACCCGTTTAGCATGGAAAATGCGATATTCGACATTTCCAATCGATCTGCATCGACAACAGCTAAATATTCAGTTCCCAGGCGTCGCCAAAGTCCTTATTGAGAATTCACTCGTAGTGCTTGAAAAACGCGATATTCGACATTTCCAATCGAACTGCATCGACAGCAGCCAAAGATGCAGTTCCCAGGCGTCGTAATAGTCCTACTAATTGAAAATTCCCTCGTAGAGCTTGGAAAACGCGATATTCGACATTTCCAATCGATCTGCATCGACAACAGCTAATGATTCAGTTCCCAGGCGTCGCAATCGTCCTTATTATCAAAAATACACTCGTATATCATGGAAAATGCGACATTCGACATTTCCAATCGATCTGGATCGACAGCAGCTAAAGATTCAGTTCCCAGGCGTCGCAATAGTCCTTATTGAAAATTCACTCGTAGACCTTGGAAAACGTGATATTTGACATTTCCAATCGATCTGCATCGACAACAGCTAAAGATTCAGTTCCCAGGCGTCGCAATAGTCCTTTCTGAAAATTCACTCATAGAGCTTGGAAAACGGGATATTCGACATTTCCAATCGATCTGCATCAACAACAGCTAAAGATTCAGTTCCCAGGCGTCCCAATAGTCCTTATTGATAATTCACTCGTAGAGCTTGGAAAACGCGATATTCTTCATTTCCAATCGATCTGCATCAACAACAGCTAAAGATTCAGTTCCCAGGCGTCGCAATCGTCCTTATTATCAAAAATACACTCGTACATCATGGAAAATGCGACATTCGACATTTCCAATCGATCTGGATCGACAGCAGCTAAAGATTCAGTTCCCAGGCGTCGCAGTAGTCCTTCTTATTGAAAATTCACTCATAGAGCTTGAAAAACGCGATATTCGACATTTCCAATCGATCTGCATCAACAACAGCTAAAGATTCAGTTCCCAGGCGTCGCAATAGTGCTTATTGAAAATTCACTCGTACAGCTTGGAAAACGCGATATTCGACATTTCAGTTCCCAGGCGTCGCAATCGTCCTTATTGTCAAAAATACACTCGTATAGCATGGAAAATGCGATATTCTTCATTTCCAATCGATCTGCATCAACAACAGCTAAAGATTCAGTTCCCAGGCGTCGCAATCGTCCTTATTATCATAAATACACTCGTACATCATGGAAAATGCGACATTCGACATTTCCAATCGATCTGGATCGACAGCAGCTAAAGATTCAGTTCCCAGGCGTCGCAATAGTCCTTATTGAAAATTCACTCGTAGAGCTTGGAAAACGCGATATTCGACATTTCCAATCGATCTGCATCGACAACAGCTAAAGATTCAGTTCCCAGGCGTCGCAATAGTCCTTACTGAAAATTCACTCATAGAGCTTGGAAAACGCGATATTCGACATTTCCAATCGATCTGCATCAACAACAGCTATAGATTCAGTTCCCAGGCGTCGCAATAGTCCTTCTTATTGTAAATTCACTCGTAGAGCTTGGAAAACGCGATATTCGACATTTCCAATCGATCTGCATCGACAACAGCTAAAGATTCAGTTCCCAGGCGTCGCAATAGTCCTTACTGAAAATTCACTCATAGAGCTTGAAAAACGCGATATTCGACATTTCCAATCGAACTGCATCAACAACAGCTAAAGATTCAGTTCCCAGGCGTCGTAATAGTGCATATTGAAAATTCACTCGTACAGCTTGGAAAACGCGATATTCGACATTTCCAATCGATCTGCATCGACAACAGCTAAAGATTCTGTTCCCAGGAGTCGCAATAGGCTTTATTATCAAAAATACACCCGTTTAGCATGGAAAATGCGATATTCGACATTTCCAATCGATCTGCATCGACAACAGCTAAATATTCAGTTCCCAGGCGTCGCCAAAGTCCTTATTGAGAATTCACTCGTAGTGCTTGAAAAACGCGATATTCGACATTTCCAATCGAACTGCATCGACAGCAGCCAAAGATGCAGTTCCCAGGCGTCGTAATAGTCCTACTAATTGAAAATTCCCTCGTAGAGCTTGGAAAACGCGATATTCGACATTTCCAATCGATCTGCATCGACAACAGCTAATGATTCAGTTCCCAGGCGTCGCAATCGTCCTTATTATCAAAAATACACTCGTATATCATGGAAAATGCGACATTCGACATTTCCAATCGATCTGGATCGACAGCAGCTAAAGATTCAGTTCCCAGGCGTCGCAATAGTCCTTATTGAAAATTCACTCGTAGACCTTGGAAAACGTGATATTTGACATTTCCAATCGATCTGCATCGACAACAGCTAAAGATTCAGTTCCCAGGCGTCGCAATAGTCATTTCTGAAAATTCACTCATAGAGCTTGGAAAACGGGATATTCGACATTTCCAATCGATCTGCATCAACAACAGCTAAAGATTCAGTTCCCAGGCGTCCCAATAGTCCTTATTGATAATTCACTCGTAGAGCTTGGAAAACGCGATATTCTTCATTTCCAATCGATCTGCATCAACAACAGCTAAAGATTCAGTTCCCAGGCGTCGCAATCGTCCTTATTATCAAAAATACACTCGTACATCATGGAAAATGCGACATTCGACATTTCCAATCGATCTGGATCGACAGCAGCTAAAGATTCAGTTCCCAGGCGTCGCAGTAGTCCTTCTTATTGAAAATTCACTCATAGAGCTTGAAAAACGCGATATTCGACATTTCCAATCGATCTGCATCAACAACAGCTAAAGATTCAGTTCCCAGGCGTCGCAATAGTGCTTATTGAAAATTCACTCGTACAGCTTGGAAAACGCGATATTCGACATTTCAGTTCCCAGGCGTCGCAATCGTCCTTATTGTCAAAAATACACTCGTATAGCATTGAAAATGCGATATTCTTCATTTCCAATCGATCTGCATCAACAACAGCTAAAGATTCAGTTCCCAGGCGTCGCAATCGTCCTTATTATCATAAATACACTCGTACATCATGGAAAATGCGACATTCGACATTTCCAATCGATCTGGATCGACAGCAGCTAAAGATTCAGTTCCCAGGCGTCGCAATAGTCCTTATTGAAAATTCACTCGTAGAGCTTGGAAAACGCGATATTCGACATTTCCAATCGATCTGCATCGACAACAGCTAAAGATTCAGTTCCCAGGCGTCGCAATAGTCCTTACTGAAAATTCACTCATAGAGCTTGGAAAACGCGATATTCGACATTTCCAATCGATCTGCATCAACAACAGCTATAGATTCAGTTCCCAGGCGTCGCAATAGTCCTTCTTATTGTAAATTCACTCGTAGAGCTTGGAAAACGCGATATTCGACATTTCCAATCGATCTGCATCGACAACAGCTAAAGATTCAGTTCCCAGGCGTCGCAATAGTCCTTACTGAAAATTCACTCATAGAGCTTGAAAAACGCGATATTCGACATTTCCAATCGAACTGCATCAACAACAGCTAAAGATTCAGTTCCCAGGCGTCGTAATAGTGCATATTGAAAATTCACTCGTACAGCTTGGAAAACGCGATATTCGACATTTCCAATCGATCTGCATCGACAACAGCTAAAGATTCTGTTCCCAGGAGTCGCAATAGGCTTTATTATCAAAAATACACCCGTTTAGCATGGAAAATGCGATATTCGACATTTCCAATCGATCTGCATCGACAACAGCTAAATATTCCGTTCCCAGGCGTCGCCAAAGTCCTTATTGAGAATTCACTCGTAGTGCTTGAAAAACGCGATATTCGACATTTCCAATCGAACTGCATCGACAGCAGCCAAAGATGCAGTTCCCAGGCGTCGTAATAGTCCTACTAATTGAAAATTCCCTCGTAGAGCTTGGAAAACGCGATATTCGACATTTCCAATCGATCTGCATCGACAACAGCTAAAGATTCAGTTCCCAGGCGTCGCAATCGTCCTTATTATCAAAAATACACTCGTATATCATGGAAAATGCGACATTCGACATTTCCAATCGATCTGGATCGACAGCAGCTAAAGATTCAGTTCCCAGGCGTCGCAATAGTCCTTATTGAAAATTCACTCGTAGACCTTGGAAAACGTGATATTCGACATTTCCAATCGATCTGCATCAACAACAGCTAAAGATTCAGTTCCCAGGCGTCGCAATAGTGCTTATTGAAAATTCACTCGTACAGCTTGGAAAACGCGATATTCGACATTTCCAATCGATCTGCATCGACAACAGCTAAAGATTCAGTTCCCAGGCGTCGCAATAGTCCTTTCTGAAAATTCACTCATAGAGCTTGGAAAACGCGATATTCGACATTTCCAATCGATCTGCATCAACAACAGCTAAAGATTCAGTTCCCAGGCGTCGCAATAGTGCTTATTGAAAATTCATTCGTACAGCTTGAAAAACGCGATATTCGACATTTCCAATCGATCTGCATCAACAACAGCTAAAGATTCAGTTCCCAGGCGTCGCAATAGTGCTTATTGAAAATTCACTCGTACAGCTTGGAAAACGCGATATTCGACATTTCCAATCGATCTGCATCGACAACAGCTAAAGATTCAGTTCCCAGGCGTCGCAATCGTCCTTATTGTCAAAAATACACTCGTATAGCATGGAAAATGCGATATTCTTCATTTCCAATCGATCTGCATCAACAACAGCTAAAGATTCAGTTCCCAGGCGTCGCAATCGTCCTTATTATCATAAATACACTCGAACATCATGGAAAATGCGACATTCGACATTTCCAATCGATCTGGATCGACAGCAGCTAAAGATTCAGTTCCCAGGCGTCGCAATAGTCCTTATTGAAAATTCACTCGTAGAGCTTGGAAAACGCGATATTCGACATTTCCAATCGATCTGCATCGACAACAGCTAAAGATTCAGTTCCCAGGCGTTGCAATAGTCTTTATTATGAAAAATACACTCGTATAGCATGGAAAATGCGACATTCGACATTTCAAATCGATCTGGATCGACAGCAGCTAAAGATTCAGTTCCCAGGCGTCGCAATAGTCCTTACTGAAAATTCACTCATAGAGCTTGGAAAACGCGATATTCGACATTTCCAATCGATCTGCATCAACAACAGCTATAGATTCAGTTCCCAGGCGTCGCAATAGTCCTTCTTATTGTAAATTCACTCGTAGAGCTTGGAAAACGCGATATTCGACATTTCCAATCGATCTGCATCGACAACAGCTAAAGATTCAGTTCCCAGGCGTCGCAATAGTCCTTACTGAAAATTCACTCATAGAGCTTGAAAAACGCGATATTCGACATTTCCAATCGAACTGCATCAACAACAGCTAAAGATTCAGTTCCCAGGCGTCGTAATAGTGCTTATTGAAAATTCACTCGTACAGCTTGGAAAACGCGATATTCGACATTTCCAATCGATCTGCATCGACAACAGCTAAAGATTCTGTTCCCAGGAGTCGCAATAGGCTTTATTATCAAAAATACACCCGTTTAGCATGGAAAATGCGATATTCGACATTTCCAATCGATTTGCATCGACAACAGCTAAATATTCAGTTCCCAGGCGTCGCCAAAGTCCTTATTGAGAATTCACTCGTAGTGCTTGAAAAACGCGATATTCGACATTTCCAATCGAACTGCATCGACAGCAGCCAAAGATGCAGTTCCCAGGCGTCGTAATAGTCCTACTAATTGAAAATTCCCTCGTAGAGCTTGGAAAACGCGATATTCGACATTTCCAATCGATCTGCATCGACAACAGCTAAAGATTCAGTTCCCAGGCGTCGCAATCGTCCTTATTATCAAAAATGCACTCGTATATCATGGAAAATGCGACATTCGACATTTCCAATCGATCTGGATCGACAGCAGCTAAAGATTCAGTTCCCAGGCGTCGCAATCGTCCTTATTATCAAAAATACACTCGTACATCATGGAAAATGCGACATTCGACATTTCCAATCGACCTGGATCGACAGCAGCTAAAGATTCAGTTCCCAGGCGTCGCAGTAGTCCTTCTTATTGAAAATTCACTCATAGAGCTTGAAAAACGCGATATTCGACATTTCCAATCGATCTGCATCAACAACAGCTAAAGATTCAGTTCCCAGGCGTCGCAATAGTGCTTATTGAAAATTCACTCGTACAGCTTGGAAAACGCGATATTCGACATTTCCAATCGATCTGCATCGACAACAGCTAAAGATTCAGTTCCCAGGCGTCGCAATCGTCCTTATTGTCAAAAATACACTCGTATAGCATGGAAAATGCGATATTCTTCATTTCCAATCGATCTGCATCAACAACAGCTAAAGATTCAGTTCCCAGGCGTCGCAATCGTCCTTATTATCATAAATACACTCGTACATCATGGAAAATGCGTCATTCGACATTTCCAATCGATCTGGATCGACAGCAGCTAAAGATTCAGTTCCCAGGCGTCGCAATAGTCCTTATTGAAAATTCACTCGTAGAGCTTGGAAAGCGCGATATTCGACATTTCCAATCGATCTGCATCGACAACAGCTAAAGATTCAGTTCCCAGGCGTTGCAATAGTCTTTATTATGAAAAATACACTCGTATAGCATGGAAAATGCGACATTCGACATTTCAAATCGATCTGCATCAACAACAGCTAAAGATTCAGTTCCCAGGCGTCGCAATAGTGCTTATTGAAAATTCATTCGTACAGCTTGAAAAACGCGATATTCGACATTTCCAATCGATCTGCATCGACAACAGCTAAAGATTCAGTTCCCAGGCGTCGCAATAGTCCTTACTGAAAATTCACTCGTAGAGATTGGAAAACGCGATATTCGACATTTCCATTCGATCTGCATCGACAACAGCTATAGATTCAGTTCCCAGGCGTCGCAATAGTCCTTCTTATTGTAAATTCACTCGTAGAGCTTGGAAAACGCGATATTCGACATTTCCAATCGATCTGCATCGACAACAGCTAAAGATTCAGTTCCCAGGCGTCGCAATAGTCCTTACTGAAAATTCACTCATAGAGCTTGAAAAACGCGATATTCGACATTTCCAATCGAACTGCATCAACAACAGCTAAAGATTCAGTTCCCAGGCGTCGTTTTAGTGCATAATGAAAATTCACTCGTACAGCTTGGAAAACGCGATATTCGACATTTCCAATCGATCTGCATCGACAACAGCTAAAGATTCTGTTCCCAGGAGTCGCAATAGGCTTTATTATCAAAAATACACCCGTTTAGCATGGAAAATGCGATATTCGACATTTCCAATCGATCTGCATCGACAACAGCTAAATATTCAGTTCCCAGGCGTCGCCAAAGTCCTTATTGAGAATTCACTCGTAGTGCTTGAAAAACGCGATATTCGACATTTCCAATCGAACTGCATCGACAGCAGCCAAATATGCAGTTCCCAGGCGTCGTAATAGTCCTACTAATTGAAAATTCCCTTGTAGAGCTTGGAAAACGCGATATTCGACATTTCCAATCGATCTGCATCGACAACAGCTAAAGATTCAGTTCCCAGGCGTCGCAATCGTCCTTATTATCAAAAATACACTCGTATATCATGGAAAATGCGACATTCGACATTTCCAATCGATCTGGATCGACAGCAGCTAAAGATTCAGTTCCCAGGCGTCGCAATAGTCCTTATTGAAAATTCACTCGTAGACCTTGGAAAACGTGATATTCGACATTTCCAATCGATCTGCATCAACAACAGCTAAAGATTCAGTTCCCAGGCGTCGCAATAGTGCTTATTGAAAATTCACTCGTACAGCTTGGAAAACGCGATATTCGACATTTCCAATCGATCTGCATCGACAACAGCTAAAGATTCAGTTCCCAGGCGTCGCAATAGTCCTTTCTGAAAATTCACTCATAGAGCTTGGAAAACGCGATATTCGACATTTCCAATCGATCTGCATCAACAACAGCTAAAGATTCAGTTCCCAGGCGTCGCAATAGTGCTTATTGAAAATTCATTCGTACAGCTTGAAAAACGCGATATTCGACATTTCCAATCGATCTGCATCGACAACAGCTAAAGATTCAGTTCCCAGGCGTCGCAATAGTCCTTTCTGAAAATTCACTCATAGAGCTTGGAAAACGGGATATTCGACATTTCCAATCGATCTGCATCAACAACAGCTAAAGATTCAGTTCCCAGGCGTCGCAATAGTCCTTATTGAAAATTCACTCGTAGAGCTTGGAAAACGCGATATTCTTCATTTCCAATCGATCTGCATCAACAACAGCTAAAGATTCAGTTCCCAGGCGTCGCAATCGTCCTTATTATCAAAAATACACTCGTACATCATGGAAAATGCGACATTCGACATTTCCAATCGATCTGGATCGACAGCAGCTAAAGATTCAGTTCCCAGGCGTCGCAGTAGTCCTTCTTATTGAAAATTCACTCATAGAGCTTGAAAAACGCGATATTCGACATTTCCAATCGATCTGCATCAACAACAGCTAAAGATTCAGTTCCCAGGCGTCGCAATAGTGCTTATTGATAATTCACTCGTACAGCTTGGAAAACGCGATATTCGACATTTCCAATCGATCTGCATCGACAACAGCTAAAGATTCAGTTCCCAGGCGTCGCAATCGTCCTTATTGTCAAAAATACACTCGTCTAGCATGGAAAATGCGATATTCTTCATTTCCAATCGATCTGCATCAACAACAGCTAAAGATTCAGTTCTCAGGCGTCGCAATCGTCCTTATTATCATAAATACACTCGTACATCATGGAAAATGCGACATTCGACATTTCCAATCGATCTGGATCGACAGCAGCTAAAGATTCAGTTCCCAGGCGTCGCAATAGTCCTTATTGAAAATTCACTCGTAGAGCTTGGAAAGCGCGATATTCGACATTTCCAATCGATCTGCATCGACAACAGCTAAAGATTCAGTTCCCAGGCGTTGCAATAGTCTTTATTATGAAAAATACACTCGTATAGCATGGAAAATGCGACATTCGACATTTCAAATCGATCTGCATCAACAACAGCTAAAGATTCAGTTCCCAGGCGTCGCAATAGTGCTTATTGAAAATTCATTCGTACAGCTTGAAAAACGCGATATTCGACATTTCCAATCGATCTGCATCGACAACAGCTAAAGATTCAGTTCCCAGGCGTCGCAATAGTCCTTACTGAAAATTCACTCGTAGAGATTGGAAAACGCGATATTCGACATTTCCATTCGATCTGCATCGACAACAGCTAAAGATTCAGTTCCCAGGCGTCGCAATAGTCCTTACTGAAAATTCACTCATAGAGCTTGGAAAACGCGATATTCGACATTTCCAATCGATCTGCATCAACAACAGCTATAGATTAAGTTCCCAGGCGTCGCAATAGTCCTTCTTATTGTAAATTCACTCGTAGAGCTTGGAAAACGCGATATTCGACATTTCCAATCGATCTGCATCGACAACAGCTAAAGATTCAGTTCCCAGGCGTCGCAATAGTCCTTACTGAAAATTCACTCATAGAGCTTGAAAAACGCGATATTCGACATTTCCAATCGAACTGCATCAACAACAGCTAAAGATTCAGTTCCCAGGCGTCGTAATAGTGCAGAATGAAAATTCACTCGTACAGCTTGGAAAACGCGATATTCGACATTTCCAATCGATCTGCATCGACAACAGCTAAAGATTCTGTTCCCAGGAGTCGCAATAGGCTTTATTATCAAAAATACACCCGTTTAGCATGGAAAATGCGATATTCGACATTTCCAATCGATCTGCATCGACAACAGCTAAATAATCAGTTCCCAGGCGTCGCCAAAGTCCTTATTGAGAATTCACTCGTAGTGCTTGAAAAACGCGATATTCGACATTTCCAATCGAACTGCATCGACAGCAGCCAAAGATGCAGTTCCCAGGCGTCGTAATAGTCCTACTAATTGAAAATTCCCTCGTAGAGCTTGGAAAACGCGATATTCGACATTTCCAATCGATCTGCATCGACAACAGCTAAAGATTCAGTTCCCAGGCGTCGCAATCGTCCTTATTATCAAAAATACACTCGTATATCATGGAAAATGCGACATTCGACATTTCCAATCGATCTGGATCGACAGCAGCTAAAGATTCAGTTCCCAGGCGTCGCAATAGTCCTTATTGAAAATTCACTCGTAGACCTTGGAAAACGTGATATTCGACATTTCCAAACGATCTGCATCAACAACAGCTAAAGATTCAGTTCCCAGGCGTCGCAATAGTGCTTATTGAAAATTCATTCGTACAGCTTGAAAAACGCGATATTCGACATTTCCAATCGATCTGCATCGACAACAGCTAAAGATTCAGTTCCCAGGCGTCGCAATAGTCCTTTCTGAAAATTCACTCATAGAGCTTGGAAAACGGGATATTCGACATTTCCAATCGATCTGCATCAACAACAGCTAAAGATTCAGTTCCCAGGCGTCGCAATAGTCCTTATTGAAAATTCACTCGTAGAGCTTGGAAAACGCGATATTCTTCATTTCCAATCGATCTGCATCAGCAACAGCTAAAGATTCAGTTCCCAGGCGTCGCAATCGTCCTTATTATCAAAAATACACTCGTACATCATGGAAAATGCGACATTCGACATTTCCAATCGATCTGGATCGACAGCAGCTAAAGATTCAGTTCCCAGGCGTCGCAGTAGTCCTTCTTATTGAAAATTCACTCATAGAGCTTGAAAAACGCGATATTCGACATTTCCAATCGATCTGCATCAACAACAGCTAAAGATTCAGTTCCCAGGCGTCGCAATAGTGCTTATTGATAATTCACTCGTACAGCTTGGAAAACGCGATATTCGACATTTCCAATCGATCTGCATCGACAACAGCTAAAGATTCAGTTCCCAGGCGTCGCAATCGTCCTTATTGTCAAAAATACACTCGTCTAGCATGGAAAATGCGATATTCTTCATTTCCAATCGATCTGCATCAACAACAGCTAAAGATTCAGTTCTCAGGCGTCGCAATCGTCCTTATTATCATAAATACACTCGTACATCATGGAAAATGCGACATTCGACATTTCCAATCGATCTGGATCGACAGCAGCTAAAGATTCAGTTCCCAGGCGTCGCAATAGTCCTTATTGAAAATTCACTCGTAGAGCTTGGAAAGCGCGATATTCGACATTTCCAATCGATCTGCATCGACAACAGCTAAAGATTCAGTTCCCAGGCGTTGCAATAGTCTTTATTATGAAAAATACACTCGTATAGCATGGAAAATGCGACATTCGACATTTCAAATCGATCTGCATCAACAACAGCTAAAGATTCAGTTCCCAGGCGTCGCAATAGTGCTTATTGAAAATTCATTCGTACAGCTTGAAAAACGCGATATTCGACATTTCCAATCGATCTGCATCGACAACAGCTAAAGATTCAGTTCCCAGGCGTCGCAATAGTCCTTACTGAAAATTCACTCGTAGAGATTGGAAAACGCGATATTCGACATTTCCATTCGATCTGCATCGACAACAGCTAAAGATTCAGTTCCCAGGCGTCGCAATAGTCCTTACTGAAAATTCACTCATAGAGCTTGGAAAACGCGATATTCGACATTTCCAATCGATCTGCATCAACAACAGCTATAGATTAAGTTCCCAGGCGTCGCAATAGTCCTTCTTATTGTAAATTCACTCGTAGAGCTTGGAAAACGCGATATTCGACATTTCCAATCGATCTGCATCGACAACAGCTAAAGATTCAGTTCCCAGGCGTCGCAATAGTCCTTACTGAAAATTCACTCATAGAGCTTGAAAAACGCGATATTCGACATTTCCAATCGAACTGCATCAACAACAGCTAAAGATTCAGTTCCCAGGCGTCGTAATAGTGCAGAATGAAAATTCACTCGTACAGCTTGGAAAACGCGATATTCGACATTTCCAATCGATCTGCATCGACAACAGCTAAAGATTCTGTTCCCAGGAGTCGCAATAGGCTTTATTATCAAAAATACACCCGTTTAGCATGGAAAATGCGATATTCGACATTTCCAATCGATCTGCATCGACAACAGCTAAATAATCAGTTCCCAGGCGTCGCCAAAGTCCTTATTGAGAATTCACTCGTAGTGCTTGAAAAACGCGATATTCGACATTTCCAATCGAACTGCATCGACAGCAGCCAAAGATGCAGTTCCCAGGCGTCGTAATAGTCCTACTAATTGAAAATTCCCTCGTAGAGCTTGGAAAACGCGATATTCGACATTTCCAATCGATCTGCATCGACAACAGCTAAAGATTCAGTTCCCAGGCGTCGCAATCGTCCTTATTATCAAAAATACACTCGTATATCATGGAAAATGCGACATTCGACATTTCCAATCGATCTGGATCGACAGCAGCTAAAGATTCAGTTCCCAGGCGTCGCAATAGTCCTTATTGAAAATTCACTCGTAGACCTTGGAAAACGTGATATTCGACATTTCCAAACGATCTGCATCAACAACAGCTAAAGATTCAGTTCCCAGGCGTCGCAATAGTGCTTATTGAAAATTCATTCGTACAGCTTGAAAAACGCGATATTCGACATTTCCAATCGATCTGCATCGACAACAGCTAAAGATTCAGTTCCCAGGCGTCGCAATAGTCCTTTCTGAAAATTCACTCATAGAGCTTGGAAAACGGGATATTCGACATTTCCAATCGATCTGCATCAACAACAGCTAAAGATTCAGTTCCCAGGCGTCGCAATAGTCCTTATTGAAAATTCACTCGTAGAGCTTGGAAAACGCGATATTCTTCATTTCCAATCGATCTGCATCAGCAACAGCTAAAGATTCAGTTCCCAGGCGTCGCAATCGTCCTTATTATCAAAAATACACTCGTACATCATGGAAAATGCGACATTCGACATTTCCAATCGATCTGGATCGACAGCAGCTAAAGATTCAGTTCCCAGGCGTCGCAGTAGTCCTTCTTATTGAAAATTCACTCATAGAGCTTGAAAAACGCGATATTCGACATTTCCAATCGATCTGCATCAACAACAGCTAAAGATTCAGTTCCCAGGCGTCGCAATAGTGCTTATTGATAATTCACTCGTACAGCTTGGAAAACGCGATATTCGACATTTCCAATCGATCTGCATCGACAACAGCTAAAGATTCAGTTCCCAGGCGTCGCAATCGTCCTTATTGTCAAAAATACACTCGTCTAGCATGGAAAATGCGATATTCTTCATTTCCAATCGATCTGCATCAACAACAGCTAAAGATTCAGTTCTCAGGCGTCGCAATCGTCCTTATTATCATAAATACACTCGTACATCATGGAAAATGCGACATTCGACATTTCCAATCGATCTGGATCGACAGCAGCTAAAGATTCAGTTCCCAGGCGTCGCAATAGTCCTTATTGAAAATTCACTCGTAGAGCTTGGAAAGCGCGATATTCGACATTTCCAATCGATCTGCATCGACAACAGCTAAAGATTCAGTTCCCAGGCGTTGCAATAGTCTTTATTATGAAAAATACACTCGTATAGCATGGAAAATGCGACATTCGACATTTCAAATCGATCTGCATCAACAACAGCTAAAGATTCAGTTCCCAGGCGTCGCAATAGTGCTTATTGAAAATTCATTCGTACAGCTTGAAAAACGCGATATTCGACATTTCCAATCGATCTGCATCGACAACAGCTAAAGATTCAGTTCCCAGGCGTCGCAATAGTCCTTACTGAAAATTCACTCGTAGAGATTGGAAAACGCGATATTCGACATTTCCATTCGATCTGCATCGACAACAGCTAAAGATTCAGTTCCCAGGCGTCGCAATAGTCCTTACTGAAAATTCACTCATAGAGCTTGGAAAACGCGATATTCGACATTTCCAATCGATCTGCATCAACAACAGCTATAGATTAAGTTCCCAGGCGTCGCAATAGTCCTTCTTATTGTAAATTCACTCGTAGAGCTTGGAAAACGCGATATTCGACATTTCCAATCGATCTGCATCGACAACAGCTAAAGATTCAGTTCCCAGGCGTCGCAATAGTCCTTACTGAAAATTCACTCATAGAGCTTGAAAAACGCGATATTCGACATTTCCAATCGAACTGCATCAACAACAGCTAAAGATTCAGTTCCCAGGCGTCGTAATAGTGCAGAATGAAAATTCACTCGTACAGCTTGGAAAACGCGATATTCGACATTTCCAATCGATCTGCATCGACAACAGCTAAAGACTCTGTTCCCAGGAGTCGCAATAGGCTTTATTATCAAAAATACACCCGTTTAGCATGGAAAATGCGATATTCGACATTTCCAATCGATCTGCATCGACAACAGCTAAATAATCAGTTCCCAGGCGTCGCCAAAGTCCTTATTGAGAATTCACTCGTAGTGCTTGAAAAACGCGATATTCGACATTTCCAATCGAACTGCATCGACAGCAGCCAAAGATGCAGTTCCCAGGCGTCGTAATAGTCCTACTAATTGAAAATTCCCTCGTAGAGCTTGGAAAACGCGATATTCGACATTTCCAATCGATCTGCATCGACAACAGCTAAAGATTCAGTTCCCAGGCGTCGCAATCGTCCTTATTATCAAAAATACACTCGTATATCATGGAAAATGCGACATTCGACATTTCCAATCGATCTGGATCGACAGCAGCTAAAGATTCAGTTCCCAGGCGTCGCAATAGTCCTTATTGAAAATTCACTCGTAGACCTTGGAAAACGTGATATTCGACATTTCCAATCGATCTGCATCAACAACAGCTAAAGATTCAGTTCCCAGGCGTCGCAATAGTGCTTATTGAAAATTCACTCGTACAGCTTGGAAAACGCGATATTCGACATTTCCAATCGATCTGCATCGACAACAGCTAAAGATTCAGTTCCCAGGCGTCGCAATAGTCCTTTCTGAAAATTCACTCATAGAGCTTGGAAAACGCGATATTCGACATTTCCAATCGATCTGCATCAACAACAGCTAAAGATTCAGTTCCCAGGCGTCGCAATAGTGCTTATTGAAAATTCATTCGTACAGCTTGAAAAACGCGATATTCGACATTTTCAATCGATCTGCATCAACAACGGCTAAAGATTCAGTTCCCAGGCGTCGCAATAGTGCTTATTGAAAATTCACTCGTACAGCTTGGAAAACGCGATATTCGACATTTCCAATCGATCTGCATCGACAACAGCTAAAGATTCAGTTCCCAGGCGTCGCAATCGTCCTTATTGTCAAAAATACACTCGTATAGCATGGAAAATGCGATATTCTTCATTTCCAATCGATCTGCATCAACAACAGCTAAAGATTCAGTTCCCAGGCGTCGCAATCGTCCTTATTATCATAAATACACTCGTACATCATGGAAAATGCGACATTCGACATTTCCAATCGATCTGGATCGACAGCAGCTAAAGATTCAGTTCCCAGGCGTCGCAATAGTCCTTATTGAAAATTCACTCGTAGAGCTTGGAAAACGCGATATTCGACATTTCCAATCGATCTGCATCGACAACAGCTAAAGATTCAGTTCCCAGGCGTTGCAATAGTCTTTATTATGAAAAATACACTCGTATAGCATGGAAAATGCGACATTCGACATTTCAAATCGATCTGGATCGACAGCAGCTAAGGATTCAGTTCCCAGGCGTCGCAATAGTCCTTCTTATTGAAAATTCACTCGTAGAGATTGGAAAACGCGATATTCGACATTTCCATTCGATCTGCATCGACAACAGCTAAAGATTCAGTTCCCAGGCGTCGCAATAGTCCTTACTGAAAATTCACTCATAGAGCTTGGAAAACGCGATATTCTTCATTTCCAATCGATCTGCATCAACAACAGCTAAAGATTCAGTTCCCAGGCGTCGCAATCGTCCTTATTATCTAAAATACACTCGTATATCATGGAAAATGCGAAATTCGACATTTCCAATCGATCTGGATCGACAGCAGCTAAAGATTCAGTTCCCAGGCGTTTCAATAGTCCTTCTTACAGAAAATTCACTCGTAGAGCTTGGAAAACGCGATATTCGACATTTCCAATCGATCTGCATCGACAACAGCTAAAGATTCAGTACCCAGGCGTCGCAATAGTCCTTATTGAAAATTCACTCATAGAGCTTGAACAACGCGATATTCTTCATTTCCAATCGATCTGCATCAACAACAGCTAAAGATTCAGTTCCCAGGCGTCGCAATCGTCCTTATTATCTAAAATACACTCGTATATCATGGAAAATGCGAAATTCGACATTTCCAATCGATCTGGATCGACAGCAGCTAAAGATTCAGTTCCCAGGCGTCGCAATAGTGCTTATTGAAAATTCACTCGTACAGCTTGGAAAACGCGTTATTCGACATTTCCAATCGATCTGCATCGACAACAGCTAAAGATTCTGTTCCCAGGCGTCGCAATAGTCCTTCTTATTGAAAATTCACTCGTAGACCTTGGAAAACGCGATATTCGACATTTCCAATCGATCTGCATCGCCAACAGCTAAAGATTCAGTTCCCAGGCATCGCAATAGTCCTTATTGAAAATTCACTCGTAGAGCTTGGAAAACGCGATATTCTTCATTTCCAATCGATCTGCATCAACAACAGCTATAGATTCAGTTCCCAGGCGTCGCAATCGTCCTTATTATCAAAAATACACTCGTACATCATGGAAAATGCGACATTCGACATTTCCAATCGATCTGGATCGATAGCAGCTAAAGATTCAGATCCCAGGCGTCGCAATAGTCCTTATTGAAAATTCACTCGTAAAGCTTGGAAAACGCGATATTCGACATTTCCAATCGATCTGCATCGCCAACAGCTATAGATTCAGTTCCCAGGCGTCGCAATCGTCCTTATTATCAAAAATACACTCGTACATCATGGAAAATGCGACATTCGACATTTCCAATCGATCTGGATCGATAGCAGCTAAAGATTCAGATCCCAGGCGTCGCAATAGTCCTTATTGAAAATTCACTCGTAAAGCTTGGAAAACGCGATATTCGACATTTCCAATCGATCTGCATCAACAACAGCTAAAGATTCAGTACCCAAGCGTCGCAATAGTGCTTATTGAAAATTCACTCGTACAGCTTGGAAAACGCGTTATTCGACATTTCCAATCGATCTGCATCGACAACAGCTAAAGATTCTGTTCCCAGGAGTCGCAATAGTCTTTATTATCAAAAATACACCAGTTTAGCATGGAAAATGCGATATTCGACATTTCCAATCGATCTGCATCGACAACAGCTAAAGATTCAGTTCCCAGGCGTCGCAATAGTCCTAATTGAAAATTCACTCATAGAGCTTGAAAAACGCGATATTCGACATTTCCAATCGAACTGCATCAACAACAGCTAAAGATTCAGTTCCCAGGCGTCGTAATAGTGCTTATTGAAAATTCACTCGTACAGCTTGGAAAACGCGATATTCGACATTTCCAATCGATCTGCATCGACAACAGGTAAAGATTCAGTACCCAGGCGTCGCAATAGTCCTTATTGAAAATTCACTCATAGAGCTTGAAAAACGCGATATTCGACATTTCCAATCGATCTGCATCAACAACAGCTAAAGATTCAGTTCCCAGGCGTCGCAATAGTGCTTATTGAAAATTCACTCGTACAGCTTGGGAAACGCGTTATTCGACATTTCCAATCGATCTGCATCGACAACAGCTAAAGATTCAGTTCCCAGGCGTTGCAATAGTCTTTATTATGAAAAATACACTCGTATAGCATGGAAAATGCGACATTCGACATTTCCAATCGATCTGGATCGACAGCAGCTAAAGATTCAGTTCCCAGGCGTCGCAATAGGTCTTCTTATTGAATATTCACTCGTAGAAATTGGAAAACGCGATATTCGACATTTCCAATAGATCTGCATCAACAACAGCTAAAGATTCAGTTCCCAGGCGTCGCACTCGTCCTTATTATCAAAAATACACTCGTATATCATGGAAAATACGACATTCGACAATTCCAATCGATCTGGATCGACAGCAGCTAAAGATTCAGTTCCCAGGCGTCGCAATAGTCCTTATTGAAAATTCACTCGTAGACCTTGGAAAACGCGATATTCGACATTTCCAATCGATCTGCATCAACAACAGCTAAAGATTCAGTTCCCAGGCGTCGCAATAGTGCTTATTGAAAATTCACTCGTACAGCTTGGAAAACGCGATATTCGACATTTCCAATCGATCTGCATCGACAACAGCTAAAGATTCAGTTCCCAGGCGTTGGAATAGTCTTTATTATGAAAAATACATTCGTATAGCATGGAAAATGCGACATTAGACATTTCCATTCGATCTGCATCGACAACAGCTAAAGATTCAGTTCCCAGGCGTCGCAATAGTCCTTTCTGAAAATTCACTCATAGAGCTTGGAAAACGCGATATTCGACATTTCCAATCGATCTGCATCAACAACAGCTAAAGATTCAGTTCCCAGGCGTCGCAATAGTGCTTATTGAAAATTCATTCGTACAGCTTGAAAAACGCGATATTCGACATTTCCAATCGATCTGCATCGACAACAGCTAAAGATTCAGTTCCCAGGCGTCGCAATAGTCCTTTCTGAAAATTCACTCATAGAGCTTGGAAAACGGGATATTCGACATTTCCAATCGATCTGCATCAACAACAGCTAAAGATTCAGTTCCCAGGCGTCGCAATAGTCCTTATTGAAAATTCACTCGTAGAGCTTGGAAAACGCGATATTCTTCATTTCCAATCGGTCTGCATCAACAACAGCTAAAGATTCAGTTCCCAGGCGTCGCAATCGTCCTTATTATCAAAAATACACTCGTACATCATGGAACATGCGACATTCGACATTTCCAATCGATCTGGATCGACAGCAGCTAAAGATTCAGTTCCCAGGCGTCGCAATCGTCCTTATTATCATAAATACACTCGTACATCATGGAAAATGCGACATTCGACATTTCCAATCGATCTGGATCGACAGCAGCTAAAGATTCAGTTCCCAGGCGTCGCAATAGTCCTTATTGAAAATTCACTCGTAGAGCTTGGAAAACGCGATATTCGACATTTCCAATCGATCTGCATCGACAACAGCTAAAGATTCAGTTCCCAGGCGTCGCAATAGTCCTTATTGAAAATTCACTCATAGAGCTTGAAAAACGCGATATTCGACATTTCCAATCGAACTGCATCAACAACAGCTAAAGATTCAGTTCCCAGGCGTCGTAATAGTGCTTATTGAAAATTCACTCGTACAGCTTGGAAAACGCGATATTCGACATTTCCAATCGATCTGCATCGACAACAGGTAAAGATTCAGTACCCAGGCGTCGCAATAGTCCTTATTGAAAATTCACTCATAGAGCTTGAAAAACGCGATATTCGACATTTCCAATCGATCTGCATCAACAACAGCTAAAGATTCAGTTCCCAGGCGTCGCAATAGTGCTTATTGAAAATTCACTCGTACAGCTTGGAAAACGCGATATTCGACATTTCCAATCGATCTGCATCGACAACAGGTAAAGATTCAGTACCCAGGCGTCGCAATAGTCCTTATTGAAAATTCACTCATAGAGCTTGAAAAACGCGATATTCGACATTTCCAATCGATCTGCATCAACAACAGCTAAAGATTCAGTTCCCAGGCGTCGCAATAGTGCTTATTGAAAATTCACTCGTACAGCTTGGGAAACGCGTTATTCGACATTTCCAATCGATCTGCATCGACAACAGCTAAAGATTCAGTTCCCAGGCGTTGCAATAGTCTTTATTATGAAAAATACACTCGTATAGCATGGAAAATGCGACATTCGACATTTCCAATCGATCTGGATCGACAGCAGCTAAAGATTCAGTTCCCAGGCGTCGCAATAGGTCTTCTTATTGAATATTCACTCGTAGAAATTGGAAAACGCGATATTCGACATTTCCAATAGATCTGCATCAACAACAGCTAAAGATTCAGTTCCCAGGCGTCGCACTCGTCCTTATTATCAAAAATACACTCGTATATCATGGAAAATACGACATTCGACAATTCCAATCGATCTGGATCGACAGCAGCTAAAGATTCAGTTCCCAGGCGTCGCAATAGTCCTTATTGAAAATTCACTCGTAGACCTTGGAAAACGCGATATTCGACATTTCCAATCGATCTGCATCAACAACAGCTAAAGATTCAGTTCCCAGGCGTCGCAATAGTGCTTATTGAAAATTCACTCGTACAGCTTGGAAAACGCGATATTCGACATTTCCAATCGATCTGCATCGACAACAGCTAAAGATTCAGTTCCCAGGCGTTGGAATAGTCTTTATTATGAAAAATACATTCGTATAGCATGGAAAATGCGACATTAGACATTTCCATTCGATCTGCATCGACAACAGCTAAAGATTCAGTTCCCAGGCGTCGCAATAGTCCTTTCTGAAAATTCACTCATAGAGCTTGGAAAACGCGATATTCGACATTTCCAATCGATCTGCATCAACAACAGCTAAAGATTCAGTTCCCAGGCGTCGCAATAGTGCTTATTGAAAATTCATTCGTACAGCTTGAAAAACGCGATATTCGACATTTCCAATCGATCTGCATCGACAACAGCTAAAGATTCAGTTCCCAGGCGTCGCAATAGTCCTTTCTGAAAATTCAGTCATAGAGCTTGGAAAACGGGATATTCGACATTTCCAATCGATCTGCATCAACAACAGCTAAAGATTCAGTTCCCAGGCGTCGCAATAGTCCTTATTGAAAATTCACTCGTAGAGCTTGGAAAACGCGATATTCTTCATTTCCAATCGGTCTGCATCAACAACAGCTAAAGATTCAGTTCCCAGGCGTCGCAATCGTCCTTATTATCAAAAATACACTCGTACATCATGGAACATGCGACATTCGACATTTCCAATCGATCTGGATCGACAGCAGCTAAAGATTCAGTTCCCAGGCGTCGCAATCGTCCTTATTATCATAAATACACTCGTACATCATGGAAAATGCGACATTCGACATTTCCAATCGATCTGGATCGACAGCAGCTAAAGATTCAGTTCCCAGGCGTCGCAATAGTCCTTATTGAAAATTCACTCGTAGAGCTTGGAAAACGCGATATTCGACATTTCCAATCGATCTGCATCGACAACAGCTAAAGATTCAGTTCCCAGGCGTCGCAATAGTCCTTATTGAAAATTCACTCATAGAGCTTGAAAAACGCGATATTCGACATTTCCAATCGAACTGCATCAACAACAGCTAAAGATTCAGTTCCCAGGCGTCGTAATAGTGCTTATTGAAAATTCACTCGTACAGCTTGGAAAACGCGATATTCGACATTTCCAATCGATCTGCATCGACAACAGGTAAAGATTCAGTACCCAGGCGTCGCAATAGTCCTTATTGAAAATTCACTCATAGAGCTTGAAAAACGCGATATTCGACATTTCCAATCGATCTGCATCAACAACAGCTAAAGATTCAGTTCCCAGGCGTCGCAATAGTGCTTATTGAAAATTCACTCGTACAGCTTGGAAAACGCGTTATTCGACATTTCCAATCGATCTGCATCGACAACAGCTAAAGATTCAGTTCCCAGGCGTTGCAATAGTCTTTATTATGAAAAATACACTCGTATAGCATGGAAAATGCGACTTTCGACATTTCCAATCGATCTGGATCGACAGCAGCTAAAGATTCAGTTCCCAGGCGTCGCAATAGGTCTTCTTATTGAATATTCACTCGTAGAAATTGGAAAACGCGATATTCGACATTTCCAATAGATCTGCATCAACAACAGCTAAAGATTCAGTTCCCAGGCGTCGCAATCGTCCTTATTATCAAAAATACACTCGTATATCATGGAAAATGCGACATTCGACATTTCCAATCGATCTGGATCGACAGCAGCTAAAGATTCAGTTCCCAGGCGTCGCAATAGTCCTTATTGAAAATTCACTCGTAGACCTTGGAAAACGCGATATTCGACATTTCCAATCGATCTGCATCAACAACAGCTAAAGATTCAGTTCCCAGGCGTCGCAATAGTGCTTATTGAAAATTCACTCGTACAGCTTGGAAAACGCGATATTCGACATTTCCAATCGATCTGCATCGACAACAGCTAAAGATTCAGTTCCCAGGCGTTGCAATAGTCTTTATTATGAAAAATACACTCGTATAGCATGGAAAATGCGACATTAGACATTTCCATTCGATCTGCATCGACAACAGCTAAAGATTCAGTTCCCAGGCGTCGCAATAGTCCTTTCTGAAAATTCACTCATAGAGCTTGGAAAACGCGATATTCGACATTTCCAATCGATCTGCATCAACAACAGCTAAAGATTCAGTTCCCAGGCGTCGCAATAGTCCTTCTTATTGAAAATTCACTTGTAGAGCTTGGAAAACGCGATATTCGACATTTCCAATCGATCTGCATCGCCAACAGCGAAAGATTCAGTTCCCAGGCGTCGCAATAGTCCTTATTGAAAATTCACTCGTAGAGCTTGGAAAACGCGATATTCTTCATTTCCAATCGATCTGCATCAACAATAGCTAAAGATTCAGTTCCCAGGCGTCGCAATCGTCCTTACTGAAAATTCACTCATAGAGCTTGGAAAACGCGATATTCGACATTTCCAATCGATCTGCATCAACAACAGCTAAGGATTCAGTTCCCAGGCGTTGCAATAGTCTTTATTATGAAAAATACACTCGTATAGCATGGAAAATGCGACATTCGACATTTCCAATCGATCTGGATCGACAGCAGCTAAAGATTCAGTTCCCAGGCGTCGCAATAGTCCTTATTGAAAATTCACTCATAGAGCTTGAAAAACGCGATATTCGACATTTCCAATCGAACTGCATCAACAACAGCTAAAGATTCAGTTCCCAGGCGTCGTAATAGTGCTTATTGAAAATTCACTCGTACAGCTTGGAAAACGCGATATTCGACATTTCCAATCGATCTGCATCGACAACAGGTAAAGATTCAGTACCCAGGCGTCGCAATAGTCCTTATTGAAAATTCACTCATAGAGCTTGAAAAACGCGATATTCGACATTTCCAATCGATCTGCATCAACAACAGCTAAAGATTCAGTTCCCAGGCGTCGCAATAGTGCTTATTGAAAATTCACTCGTACAGCTTGGAAAACGCGTTATTCGACATTTCCAATCGATCTGCATCGACAACAGCTAAAGATTCAGTTCCCAGGCGTTGCAATAGTCTTTATTATGAAAAATACACTCGTATAGCATGGAAAATGCGACTTTCGACATTTCCAATCGATCTGGATCGACAGCAGCTAAAGATTCAGTTCCCAGGCGTCGCAATAGGTCTTCTTATTGAATATTCACTCGTAGAAATTGGAAAACGCGATATTCGACATTTCCAATAGATCTGCATCAACAACAGCTAAAGATTCAGTTCCCAGGCGTCGCAATCGTCCTTATTATCAAAAATACACTCGTATATCATGGAAAATGCGACATTCGACATTTCCAATCGATCTGGATCGACAGCAGCTAAAGATTCAGTTCCCAGGCGTCGCAATAGTCCTTATTGAAAATTCACTCGTAGACCTTGGAAAACGCGATATTCGACATTTCCAATCGATCTGCATCAACAACAGCTAAAGATTCAGTTCCCAGGCGTCGCAATAGTGCTTATTGAAAATTCACTCGTACAGCTTGGAAAACGCGATATTCGACATTTCCAATCGATCTGCATCGACAACAGCTAAAGATTCAGTTCCCAGGCGTTGCAATAGTCTTTATTATGAAAAATACACTCGTATAGCATGGAAAATGCGACATTAGACATTTCCATTCGATCTGCATCGACAACAGCTAAAGATTCAGTTCCCAGGCGTCGCAATAGTCCTTTCTGAAAATTCACTCATAGAGCTTGGAAAACGCGATATTCGACATTTCCAATCGATCTGCATCAACAACAGCTAAAGATTCAGTTCCCAGGCGTCGCAATAGTCCTTCTTATTGAAAATTCACTTGTAGAGCTTGGAAAACGCGATATTCGACATTTCCAATCGATCTGCATCGCCAACAGCGAAAGATTCAGTTCCCAGGCGTCGCAATAGTCCTTATTGAAAATTCACTCGTAGAGCTTGGAAAACGCGATATTCTTCATTTCCAATCGATCTGCATCAACAATAGCTAAAGATTCAGTTCCCAGGCGTCGCAATCGTCCTTACTGAAAATTCACTCATAGAGCTTGGAAAACGCGATATTCGACATTTCCAATCGATCTGCATCAACAACAGCTAAGGATTCAGTTCCCAGGCGTTGCAATAGTCTTTATTATGAAAAATACACTCGTATAGCATGGAAAATGCGACATTCGACATTTCCAATCGATCTGGATCGACAGCAGCTAAAGATTCAGTTCCCAGGCGTCGCAATAGGTCTTCTTATTGAAAATTCACTCGTAGAGATTGGAAAACGCGATATTCGACATTTCAATTCGATCTGCAAAGACAACAGCTAAAGATTCAGTTCCCAGGCGTTGCAATAGTCCTTACTGTAAATTCACTCATAGAGCTTGGAAAACGCGATATTCGACATTTCCAATCGATCTGCATCAACAACAGCTAAAGATTCAGTTCCCAGGCGTCGCAATAGTCCTTATTGAAAATTCACTCGAAGAGCTTGGAAAACGCGATATTCGACATTTCCAATCGAACTGCATCAACAACAGCTAAAGATTCAGTTCCCAGGCGTCGTAATAGTGCTTATTGAAAATTCACTCGTACAGCTTGGAAAACGCGATATTCGACATTTCCAATCGATCTGCATCGACAACAGGTAAAGATTCAGTACCCAGGCGTCGCAATAGTCCTTATTGAAAATTCACTCATAGAGCTTGAAAAACGCGATATTCGACATTTCCAATCGATCTGCATCAACAACAGCTAAAGATTCAGTTCCCAGGCGTCGCAATAGTGCTTATTGAAAATTCACTCGTACAGCTTGGAAAACGCGATATTCGACATTTCCAATCGATCTGCATCGACAACAGGTAAAGATTCAGTACCCAGGCGTCGCAATAGTCCTTATTGAAAATTCACTCATAGAGCTTGAAAAACGCGATATTCGACATTTCCAATCGATCTGCATCAACAACAGCTAAAGATTCAGTTCCCAGGCGTCGCAATAGTGCTTATTGAAAATTCACTCGTACAGCTTGGGAAACGCGTTATTCGACATTTCCAATCGATCTGCATCGACAACAGCTAAAGATTCAGTTCCCAGGCGTTGCAATAGTCTTTATTATGAAAAATACACTCGTATAGCATGGAAAATGCGACATTCGACATTTCCAATCGATCTGGATCGACAGCAGCTAAAGATTCAGTTCCCAGGCGTCGCAATAGGTCTTCTTATTGAATATTCACTCGTAGAAATTGGAAAACGCGATATTCGACATTTCCAATAGATCTGCATCAACAACAGCTAAAGATTCAGTTCCCAGGCGTCGCACTCGTCCTTATTATCAAAAATACACTCGTATATCATGGAAAATACGACATTCGACAATTCCAATCGATCTGGATCGACAGCAGCTAAAGATTCAGTTCCCAGGCGTCGCAATAGTCCTTATTGAAAATTCACTCGTAGACCTTGGAAAACGCGATATTCGACATTTCCAATCGATCTGCATCAACAACAGCTAAAGATTCAGTTCCCAGGCGTCGCAATAGTGCTTATTGAAAATTCACTCGTACAGCTTGGAAAACGCGATATTCGACATTTCCAATCGATCTGCATCGACAACAGCTAAAGATTCAGTTCCCAGGCGTTGGAATAGTCTTTATTATGAAAAATACATTCGTATAGCATGGAAAATGCGACATTAGACATTTCCATTCGATCTGCATCGACAACAGCTAAAGATTCAGTTCCCAGGCGTCGCAATAGTCCTTTCTGAAAATTCACTCATAGAGCTTGGAAAACGCGATATTCGACATTTCCAATCGATCTGCATCAACAACAGCTAAAGATTCAGTTCCCAGGCGTCGCAATAGTGCTTATTGAAAATTCATTCGTACAGCTTGAAAAACGCGATATTCGACATTTCCAATCGATCTGCATCGACAACAGCTAAAGATTCAGTTCCCAGGCGTCGCAATAGTCCTTTCTGAAAATTCAGTCATAGAGCTTGGAAAACGGGATATTCGACATTTCCAATCGATCTGCATCAACAACAGCTAAAGATTCAGTTCCCAGGCGTCGCAATAGTCCTTATTGAAAATTCACTCGTAGAGCTTGGAAAACGCGATATTCTTCATTTCCAATCGGTCTGCATCAACAACAGCTAAAGATTCAGTTCCCAGGCGTCGCAATCGTCCTTATTATCAAAAATACACTCGTACATCATGGAACATGCGACATTCGACATTTCCAATCGATCTGGATCGACAGCAGCTAAAGATTCAGTTCCCAGGCGTCGCAATCGTCCTTATTATCATAAATACACTCGTACATCATGGAAAATGCGACATTCGACATTTCCAATCGATCTGGATCGACAGCAGCTAAAGATTCAGTTCCCAGGCGTCGCAATAGTCCTTATTGAAAATTCACTCATAGAGCTTGAAAAACGCGATATTCGACATTTCCAATCGAACTGCATCAACAACAGCTAAAGATTCAGTTCCCAGGCGTCGTAATAGTGCTTATTGAAAATTCACTCGTACAGCTTGGAAAACGCGATATTCGACATTTCCAATCGATCTGCATCGACAACAGGTAAAGATTCAGTACCCAGGCGTCGCAATAGTCCTTATTGAAAATTCACTCATAGAGCTTGAAAAACGCGATATTCGACATTTCCAATCGATCTGCATCAACAACAGCTAAAGATTCAGTTCCCAGGCGTCGCAATAGTGCTTATTGAAAATTCACTCGTACAGCTTGGAAAACGCGTTATTCGACATTTCCAATCGATCTGCATCGACAACAGCTAAAGATTCAGTTCCCAGGCGTTGCAATAGTCTTTATTATGAAAAATACACTCGTATAGCATGGAAAATGCGACTTTCGACATTTCCAATCGATCTGGATCGACAGCAGCTAAAGATTCAGTTCCCAGGCGTCGCAATAGGTCTTCTTATTGAATATTCACTCGTAGAAATTGGAAAACGCGATATTCGACATTTCCAATAGATCTGCATCAACAACAGCTAAAGATTCAGTTCCCAGGCGTCGCAATCGTCCTTATTATCAAAAATACACTCGTATATCATGGAAAATGCGACATTCGACATTTCCAATCGATCTGGATCGACAGCAGCTAAAGATTCAGTTCCCAGGCGTCGCAATAGTCCTTATTGAAAATTCACTCGTAGACCTTGGAAAACGCGATATTCGACATTTCCAATCGATCTGCATCAACAACAGCTAAAGATTCAGTTCCCAGGCGTCGCAATAGTGCTTATTGAAAATTCACTCGTACAGCTTGGAAAACGCGATATTCGACATTTCCAATCGATCTGCATCGACAACAGCTAAAGATTCAGTTCCCAGGCGTTGCAATAGTCTTTATTATGAAAAATACACTCGTATAGCATGGAAAATGCGACATTAGACATTTCCATTCGATCTGCATCGACAACAGCTAAAGATTCAGTTCCCAGGCGTCGCAATAGTCCTTTCTGAAAATTCACTCATAGAGCTTGGAAAACGCGATATTCGACATTTCCAATCGATCTGCATCAACAACAGCTAAAGATTCAGTTCCCAGGCGTCGCAATAGTCCTTCTTATTGAAAATTCACTTGTAGAGCTTGGAAAACGCGATATTCGACATTTCCAATCGATCTGCATCGCCAACAGCGAAAGATTCAGTTCCCAGGCGTCGCAATAGTCCTTATTGAAAATTCACTCGTAGAGCTTGGAAAACGCGATATTCTTCATTTCCAATCGATCTGCATCAACAATAGCTAAAGATTCAGTTCCCAGGCGTCGCAATCGTCCTTACTGAAAATTCACTCATAGAGCTTGGAAAACGCGATATTCGACATTTCCAATCGATCTGCATCAACAACAGCTAAGGATTCAGTTCCCAGGCGTTGCAATAGTCTTTATTATGAAAAATACACTCGTATAGCATGGAAAATGCGACATTCGACATTTCCAATCGATCTGGATCGACAGCAGCTAAAGATTCAGTTCCCAGGCGTCGCAATAGGTCTTCTTATTGAAAATTCACTCGTAGAGATTGGAAAACGCGATATTCGACATTTCAATTCGATCTGCAAAGACAACAGCTAAAGATTCAGTTCCCAGGCGTTGCAATAGTCCTTACTGTAAATTCACTCATAGAGCTTGGAAAACGCGATATTCGACATTTCCAATCGATCTGCATCAACAACAGCTAAAGATTCAGTTCCCAGGCGTCGCAATAGTCCTTATTGAAAATTCACTCGAAGAGCTTGGAAAACGCGATATTCTTCATTTCCAATCGATCTGCATCAACAACAGCTAAAGATTCGGTTCCCAGGCGTCGCAATCGTCCTTATTATCAAAAATACACTCGTATATCATGGAAAATGCGACATTCGACATTTCCAATCGATCTGGATCGACAGCAGCTAAAGATTCAGTTCCCAGGCGTCGCAATAGTCCTTATTGAAAATTCACTCGTAGAGCTTGGAAAACGCGATATTCTTCATTTCCAATCGATCTGCATCAACAACAGCTAATCATTCAGTTCCCAGGCGTCGCAATAGTCCTTCTTATTGAAAATTCACTCGTAGAGATTGGAAAACGCGATATTCGACATTTCCATTCGATCTGCATCGACTACAGCTAAAGATTCAGTTCCCAGGGGTCGCAATAGTCCTTACTAAAAATTCACTCATAGAGCTTGGAAAACGCGATATTCGACATTTCCAATAGATCTGCATCAACAACAGCTAAAGATTCAGTTCCCAGGCGTCGCAATCGTCCTTATTATCAAAAATACACTCGTATATCATGGAAAATGCGACATTCGACATTTCCAATCGATCTGGATCGACAGCAGCTAAAGATTCAGTTCCCAGGCGTCGCAATAGTCCTTATTGAAAATTCACTCGTAGAGCTTGGAAAACGCGATATTCTTCATTTCCAATCGATCTGCATCAACAACAGCTAATCATTCAGTTCCCAGGCGTCGCAATAGTCCTTCTTATTGAAAATTCACTCGTAGAGATTGGAAAACGCGATATTCGACATTTCCATTCGATCTGCATCGACTACAGCTAAAGATTCAGTACCCAGGGGTCGCAATAGTCCTTACTGAAAATTCACTCATAGAGCTTGGAAAACGCGATATTCGACATTTCCAATCGATCTGCATCGACAACAGCTAAAGATTCTGTTCCCGGGAGTCGCAATAGTCCTTACTGAAAATTCACTCATAGAGCTTGGAAAACGCGATATTCGACATTTCCATTCGATCTGCATCGACAACAGCTAAAGATTCAGTTCCCAGGGGTCGCAATAGTCCTTACTGAAAATTCACTCATAGATCTTGGAAAACGCGATATTCGACATTTCCAATCGATCTGCATCAACAACAGCTATAGATTCAGTTCCCAGGCGTCGCAATAGTCCTTCTTATTGAAAATTCACTCGTAGAGCTTGGAAAACGCGATATTCGACATTTCCAATCGATCTGCATCGACAACAGCTAAAGATTCAGTTCCCAGGCGTCGAAATAGTCCTTATTGAAAATTCACTCGTAGAGCTTGGAAAACGCGATATTCTTCATTTCCAATCGATCTGCATCAACAACAGCTAAAGATTCAGTTCCCAGGCGTCGCAATAGTCTTTATTATCAAAAATACACCTGTTTAGCATGGAAAATGCGATATTCGACATTTCCAATCGATCTGCATCGACAACAGCTAAAGATTCAGTTTCCAGGCGTCGCAATAGTCCTTATTGAAAATTCACTCATAGAGCTTGAAAAACGCGATATTCGACATTTCCAATCGAACTGCATCAACAACAGCTAAAGATTCAGTTCCCAGGCGTCGTAATAGTGCTTATTGGAAATTCACTCGTACAGCTTGGAAAACGCGATATTCGACATTTCCAATCGATCTGCATCAACAACAGCTAAAGATTCTGTTCCCAGGAGTCGCAATAGTCTTTATTATCAAAAATACACCTGTTTAGCATGGAAAATGCGATATTCGACATTTCCAATCGATCTGCATCGACAACAGCTAAAGATTCAGTTTCCAGGCGTCGCAATAGTCCTAATTGAAAATTCACTCGTAGAGCTTGGAAAACGCGATATTCTTCATTTCCAATCGATCTGCATCAACAACAGCTAAAGATTCAGTTCCCAGGCGTCGCAATCGTCCTTATTATCAAATATACACTCGTATATCATGGAAAATGCGACATTCGACATTTCAGCTAAAGATTCAGTTCCCAGGCGTCGCAATAGTCCTTATTGAAAATTCACTCGTAGAGCTTGGAAAACGCGATATTCTTCATTTCCAATCGATCTGCATCGACAACAGCTAAAGATTCAGTTCCCAGGCGTTGCAATAGTCTTTATTATGAAAAATACACTCGTATAGCATGGAAAATGCGACATTAGACATTTCCATTCGATCTGCATCGACAACAGCTAAAGATTCAGTTCCCAGGCGTCGCAATAGTCCTTTCTGAAAATTCACTCATAGAGCTTGGAAAACGCGATATTCGACATTTCCAATCGATCTGCATCAACAACAGCTAAAGATTCAGTTCCCAGGCGTCGCAATAGTCCTTCTTATTGAAAATTCACTCGTAGAGCTTGGAAAACGCGATATTCGACATTTCCAATCGATCTGCATCGCCAACAGCGAAAGATTCAGTTCCCAGGCGTCGCAATAGTCCTTATTGAAAATTCACTCGTAGAGCTTGGAAAACGCGATATTCTTCATTTCCAATCGATCTGCATCAACAACAGCTAAAGAATCAGTTCCCAGGCGTCGCAATAGTGCTTATTGAAAATTCACTCGTAGAGCTTGGAAAACGCGATATTCTTCATTTCCAATCGATCTGCATCAACAACAGCTAAAGATTCAGTTCCCAGGCGTCGCAATAGTCCTTCTTATTGAAAATTCACTCGTAGAGCTTGGAAAACGCGATATTCGACATTTCCATTCGATCTGCATCGACTACAGCTAAAGATTCAGTACCCAGGGGTCGCAATAGTCCTTACTGAAAATTCACTCATAGAGCTTGGAAAACGCGATATTCGACATTTCCATTCGATCTGCATCGACTACAGCTAAAGATTCAGTACCCAGGGGTCGCAATAGTCCTTACTGAAAATTCACTCATAGAGCTTGGAAAACGCGATATTCGACATTTCCAATCGATCTGCATCGACAACAGCTAAAGATTCTGTTCCCGGGAGTCGCAATAGTCCTTACTGAAAATTCACTCATAGAGCTTGGAAAACGCGATATTCGACATTTCCAATCGATCTGCATCGACAACAGCTAAAGATTCAGTACCCAGGCGTCGCAATAGTCCTTATTGAAAATTCACTCATAGAGCTTGAAAAACGCGATATTCGACATTTCCAATCGATCTGCATCAACTACAGCTAAAGATTCTGTTCCCAGGAGGCGCAATAGTCTTTATTATCAAAAATACACCTGTTTAGCATGGAAAATGCGATATTCGACATTTCCAATCGATCTGCATCGACAACAGCTAAAGATTCAGTTTCCAGGCGTCGCAATAGTCCTTATTGAAAATTCACTCATAGAGCTTGAAAAACGCGATATTCGACATTTCCAATCGAACTGCATCAACAATAGCTAAAGATTCAGTTCCCAGGCGTCGTAATAGTGCTTATTGGAAATTCACTCGTACAGCTTGGAAAACGCGATATTCGACATTTCCAATCGATCTGCATCAACAACAGCTAAAGATTCTGTTCCCAGGAGTCGCAATAGTCTTTATTATGAAAAATACACCTGTTTAGCATGGAAAATGCGATATTCGACATTTCCAATCGATCTGCATCGACAACAGCTAAAGATTCAGTTTCCAGGCGTCGCAATAGTCCTTATTGAAAATTCACTCGTAGAGCTTGGAAAACGCGATATTCGACATTTCCAATCGATCTGCATCGACAACAGCTAAAGATTCAGTTCCCAGGCGTCGCAATAGTCCTTATTGAAAATTCACTCGTAGAGCTTGGAAAACGCGATATTCTTCATTTCCAATCGATCTGCATCAACAACAGCTAAAGATTCAGTTCCCAGGCGTCGCAATCGTCCTTATTATCAAAAATACACTCGTATATCATGGAAAATGCGACATTCGACATTTCAAATCGATCTGGATCGACAGCAGCTAAAGATTCAGTTCCCAGGCGTCGCAATAGTCCTTATTGAAAATTCATTCGTAGACCTTGGAAAACGCGATATTCGACATTTCTAATCGATCTGCATCAACCACAGCTAAAGATTCAGTTCCCAGGCGTCGCAATAGTGCTTATTGAAAATTCACTCGTACAGCTTGGAAAACGCGATATTCGACATTTCCAATCGATCTGCATCGACAACAGCTAAAGACTCAGTTCCCAGGCGTTGCAATAGTCTTTATTATGAAAAATACACTCGTATAGCATGGAAAATGCGACATTAGACATTTCCATTCGATCTGCATCGACAACAGCTAAAGATTCAGTTCCCAGGCGTCGCAATAGTCCTTTCTGAAAATTCACTCATAGAGCTTGGAAAACGCGATATTCGACATTTCCAATCGATCTGCATCAACAACAGCTAAAGATTCAGTTCCCAGGCGTCGCAATAGTCCTTCTTATTGAAAATTCACTCGTAGAGCTTGGAAAACGCGATATTCTTCATTTCCAATCGATCTGCATCAACAACAGCTGAGGATTCAGTTCCCAGGCGTCGCAATCGTCCATATTATCAAAAATACACTCGTATATCATGGAAAATGCGACATTCGACATTTCCAATCGATCTGGATCGACAGCAGCTAAAGATTCAGTTCCCAGGCGTCGCAATAGTCCTTATTGAAAATTCACTTGTAGAGCTTGGAAAACGCGATATTCGACATTTCCAATCGATCTGCATCAACAACAGCTAAAGAATCAGTTCCCAGGCGTCGCAATAGTGCTTATTGAAAATTCACTCGTACAGCTTGGAAAACGCGATATTCGACATTTCCAATCGATCTGCATCGACAACAGCTAAAGATTCAGTTCCCAGGCGTTGCAATAGTCTTTATTATGAAAAATACACTCGTATAGCATTGAAAATGCGACATTCGACATTTCCAATCGATCTGGATCGACAGCAGCTAAAGATTCAGTTCCCAGGCGTCGCAATAGGTCTTCTTATTGAAAATTCACTCGTAGAGATTGGAAAACGCGATATTCGACATTTCAATTCGATCTGCAAAGACAACAGCTAAAGATTCAGTTCCCAGGCGTTGCAATAGTCCTTACTGTAAATTCACTCATAGAGCTTGGAAAACGCGATATTCGACATTTCCAATCGATCTGCATCAACAACAGCTAAAGATTCAGTTCCCAGGCGTCGCAATAGTCCTTATTGAAAATTCACTCGAAGAGCTTGGAAAACGCGATATTCTTCATTTCCAATCGATCTGCATCAACAACAGCTAAAGATTCGGTTCCCAGGCGTCGCAATCGTCCTTATTATCAAAAATACACTCGTATATCATGGAAAATGCGACATTCGACATTTCCAATCGATCTGGATCGACAGCAGCTAAAGATTCAGTTCCCAGGCGTCGCAATAGTCCTTATTGAAAAATCACTCGTAGAGCTTGGAAAACGCGATATTCTTCATTTCCAATCGATCTGCATCAACAACAGCTAATCATTCAGTTCCCAGGCGTCGCAATAGTCCTTCTTATTGAAAATTCACTCGTAGAGATTGGAAAACGCGATATTCGACATTTCCATTCGATCTGCATCGACTACAGCTAAAGATTCAGTTCCCAGGGGTCGCAATAGTCCTTACTAAAAATTCACTCATAGAGCTTGGAAAACGCGATATTCGACATTTCCAATCGATCTGCATCAACAACAGCTAAAGATTCAGTTCCCAGGCGTCGCAATCGTCCTTATTATCAAAAATACACTCGTATATCATGGAAAATGCGACATTCGACATTTCCAATCGATCTGGATCGACAGCAGCTAAAGATTCAGTTCCCAGGCGTCGCAATAGTCCTTATTGAAAATTCACTCGTAGAGCTTGGAAAACGCGATATTCTTCATTTCCAATCGATCTGCATCAACAACAGCTAATCATTCAGTTCCCAGGCGTCGCAATAGTCCTTCTTATTGAAAATTCACTCGTAGAGATTGGAAAACGCGATATTCGACATTTCCATTCGATCTGCATCGACTACAGCTAAAGATTCAGTACCCAGGGGTCGCAATAGTCCTTACTGAAAATTCACTCATAGAGCTTGGAAAACGCGATATTCGACATTTCCAATCGATCTGCATCGACAACAGCTAAAGATTCTGTTCCCGGGAGTCGCAATAGTCCTTACTGAAAATTCACTCATAGAGCTTGGAAAACGCGATATTCGACATTTCCATTCGATCTGCATCGACAACAGCTAAAGATTCAGTTCCCAGGGGTCGCAATAGTCCTTACTGAAAATTCACTCATAGATCTTGGAAAACGCGATATTCGACATTTCCAATCGATCTGCATCAACAACAGCTATAGATTCAGTTCCCAGGCGTCGCAATAGTCCTTCTTATTGAAAATTCACTCGTAGAGCTTGGAAAACGCGATATTCGACATTTCCAATCGATCTGCATCGACAACAGCTAAAGATTCAGTTCCCAGGCGTCGAAATAGTCCTTATTGAAAATTCACTCGTAGAGCTTGGAAAACGCGATATTCTTCATTTCCAATCGATCTGCATCAACAACAGCTAAAGATTCAGTTCCCAGGCGTCGCAATAGTCCTTCTTATTGAAAATTCACTCGTAGAGCTTGGAAAACGCGATATTCGACATTTCCAATCGATCTGCATCGACAACAGCTAAAGATTCAGTACCCAGGCGTCGCAATAGTCCTTATTGAAAATTCACTCATAGAGCTTGAAAAACGCGATATTCGACATTTCCAATCGATCTGCATCAACAACAGCTAAAGATTCAGTTCCCAGGCGTCGTAATAGTGCTTATTGGAAATTCACTCGTACAGCTTGGAAAACGCGATATTCGACATTTCCAATCGATCTGCATCAACAACAGCTAAAGATTCTGTTCCCAGGAGTCGCAATAGTCTTTATTATCAAAAATACACCTGTTTAGCATGGAAAATGCGATATTCGACATTTCCAATCGATCTGCATCGACAACAGCTAAAGATTCAGTTTCCAGGCGTCGCAATAGTCCTAATTGAAAATTCACTCGTAGAGCTTGGAAAACGCGATATTCTTCATTTCCAATCGATCTGCATCAACAACAGCTAAAGATTCAGTTCCCAGGCGTCGCAATCGTCCTTATTATCAAATATACACTCGTATATCATGGAAAATGCGACATTCGACATTTCAGCTAAAGATTCAGTTCCCAGGCGTCGCAATAGGCCTTATTGAAAATTCACTCGTAGAGCTTGGAAAACGCGATATTCTTCATTTCCAATCGATCTGCATCGACAACAGCTAAAGATTCAGTTCCCAGGCGTTGCAATAGTCTTTATTATGAAAAATACACTCGTATAGCATGGAAAATGCGACATTAGACATTTCCATTCGATCTGCATCGACAACAGCTAAAGATTCAGTTCCCAGGCGTCGCAATAGTCCTTTCTGAAAATTCACTCATAGAGCTTGGAAAACGCGATATTCGACATTTCCAATCGATCTGCATCAACAACAGCTAAAGATTCAGTTCCCAGGCGTCGCAATAGTCTTTATTATCAAAAATACACCTGTTTAGCATGGAAAATGCGATATTCGACATTTCCAATCGATCTGCATCGACAACAGCTAAAGATTCAGTTTCCAGGCGTCGCAATAGTCCTTATTGAAAATTCACTCATAGAGCTTGAAAAACGCGATATTCGACATTTCCAATCGAACTGCATCAACAACAGCTAAAGATTCAGTTCCCAGGCGTCGTAATAGTGCTTATTGGAAATTCACTCGTACAGCTTGGAAAACGCGATATTCGACATTTCCAATCGATCTGCATCAACAACAGCTAAAGATTCTGTTCCCAGGAGTCGCAATAGTCTTTATTATCAAAAATACACCTGTTTAGCATGGAAAATGCGATATTCGACATTTCCAATCGATCTGCATCGACAACAGCTAAAGATTCAGTTTCCAGGCGTCGCAATAGTCCTAATTGAAAATTCACTCGTAGAGCTTGGAAAACGCGATATTCTTCATTTCCAATCGATCTGCATCAACAACAGCTAAAGATTCAGTTCCCAGGCGTCGCAATCGTCCTTATTATCAAATATACACTCGTATATCATGGAAAATGCGACATTCGACATTTCAGCTAAAGATTCAGTTCCCAGGCGTCGCAATAGTCCTTATTGAAAATTCACTCGTAGAGCTTGGAAAACGCGATATTCTTCATTTCCAATCGATCTGCATCGACAACAGCTAAAGATTCAGTTCCCAGGCGTTGCAATAGTCTTTATTATGAAAAATACACTCGTATAGCATGGAAAATGCGACATTAGACATTTCCATTCGATCTGCATCGACAACAGCTAAAGATTCAGTTCCCAGGCGTCGCAATAGTCCTTTCTGAAAATTCACTCATAGAGCTTGGAAAACGCGATATTCGACATTTCCAATCGATCTGCATCAACAACAGCTAAAGATTCAGTTCCCAGGCGTCGCAATAGTCCTTCTTATTGAAAATTCACTCGTAGAGCTTGGAAAACGCGATATTCGACATTTCCAATCGATCTGCATCAACAACAGCTAAAGATTCAGTTCCCAGGCGTCGCAATCGTCCTTACTGAAAATTCACGCATAGAGCTTGGAAAACGCGATAATCGACATTTCCAATCGATCTGCATCAACAACAGCTATAGATTCAGTTCCCAGGCGTCGCAATAGTCCTTCTTATTGAAAATTCACTCGTAGAGCTTGGAAAACGCGATATTCGACATTTCCAATCGATCTGCATCACAACAGCTAAAGATTCAGTTCCCAGGCGTCGTAATCGTCCTTATTATCAAAAATACACTCGTATATCATGGCAAATGCGACATTCGACATTTCCAATTGATCTGGATCGACAGCAGCTAAAGATTCAGTTCCCAGGCGTCGCAATAGTCCTTATTGAAAATTCACTCGTAGAGCTTGGAAAACGCGATATTCTTCATTTCCAATCGATCTGCATCAGCAGCAGCTAAAGATTCAGTTCCCAGGCGTCGCAATAGTGCTTATTGAAAATTCACTCGTACAGCTTGGAAAACGCGTTATTCGACATTTCCAATCGATCTGCATCGACAACAGCTAAAGATTCTGTTTCCGAGAGTCGCAATAGTCTTTATTATCAAAAATACACCCGTTTAGCATGGAAAATGCCATATTCGACATTTCCAATCGATCTGCATCGACAGCAGCTAAAGATTCAGTTCCCAGGCGTCGCAATAGGTCTTCTTATTGAAAATTCACTCGTAGAGATTGGAAAACGCGATATTCGACATTTCCATTCGATCTGCATAGACAACAGCTAAAGATTCAGTTCCCAGGCGTCGCAATAGTCGTTACTGAAAATTCACTCATAGAGCTTGGAAAACGCGATATTCGACATTTCCAATCGATCTGCATCAACAACAGCTAAAGATTCAGTTCCCAGGCGTCGCAATCGTCCTTATTATCAAAAATACACTCGTATATCATGGAAAATGCGACATTCGACATTTCCAATCGATCTGGATCGACAGCAGCTAAAGATTCAGTTCCCAGGCGTCGCAATAGTCCTTATTGAAAATTCACTCGTAGAGCTTGGAAAACGCGATATTCTTCATTTCCAATCGATCTGCATCAACAACAGCTAATCATTCAGTTCCCAGGCGTCGCAATAGTCCTTCTTATTGAAAATTCACTCGTAGAGATTGGAAAACGCGATATTCGACATTTCCATTCGATCTGCATCGACTACAGCTAAAGATTCAGTACCCAGGGGTCGCAATAGTCCTTACTGAAAATTCACTCATAGAGCTTGGAAAACGCGATATTCGACATTTCCAATCGATCTGCATCGACAACAGCTAAAGATTCTGTTCCCGGGAGTCGCAATAGTCCTTACTGAAAATTCACTCATAGAGCTTGGAAAACGCGGTATTCGACATTTCCATTCGATCTGCATCGACAACAGCTAAAGATTCAGTTCCCAGGGGTCGCAATAGCCCTTACTGAAAATTCACTCATAGATCTTGGAAAACGCGATATTCGACATTTCCAATCGATCTGCATCAACAACAGCTATAGATTCAGTTCCCAGGCGTCGCAATAGTCCTTCTTATTGAAAATTCACTCGTAGAGCTTGGAAAACGCGATATTCGACATTTCCAATCGATCTGCATCGACAACAGCTAAAGATTCAGTTCCCAGGCGTCGAAATAGTCCTTATTGAAAATTCACTCGTAGAGCTTGGAAAACGCGATATTCTTCATTTCCAATCGATCTGCATCAACAACAGCTAAAGATTCAGTTCCCAGGCGTCGCAATAGTCCTTCTTATTGAAAATTCACTCGTAGAGCTTGGAAAACGCGATATTCGACATTTCCAATCGATCTGCATCGACAACAGCTAAAGATTCAGTACCCAGGCGTCGCAATAGTCCTTATTGAAAATTCACTCATAGAGCTTGAAAAACGCGATATTCGACATTTCCAATCGATCTGCATCAACAACAGCTAAAGATTCAGTTCCCAGGCGTCGTAATAGTGCTTATTGGAAATTCACTCGTACAGCTTGGAAAACGCGATATTCGACATTTCCAATCGATCTGCATCAACAACAGCTAAAGATTCTGTTCCCAGGAGTCGCAATAGTCTTTATTATCAAAAATACACCTGTTTAGCATGGAAAATGCGATATTCGACATTTCCAATCGATCTGCATCGACAACAGCTAAAGATTCAGTTTCCAGGCGTCGCAATAGTCCTAATTGAAAATTCACTCGTAGAGCTTGGAAAACGCGATATTCTTCATTTCCAATCGATCTGCATCAACAACAGCTAAAGATTCAGTTCCCAGGCGTCGCAATCGTCCTTATTATCAAATATACACTCGTATATCATGGAAAATGCGACATTCGACATTTCAGCTAAAGATTCAGTTCCCAGGCGTCGCAATAGTCCTTATTGAAAATTCACTCGTAGAGCTTGGAAAACGCGATATTCTTCATTTCCAATCGATCTGCATCGACAACAGCTAAAGATTCAGTTCCCAGGCGTTGCAATAGTCTTTATTATGAAAAATACACTCGTATAGCATGGAAAATGCGACATTAGACATTTCCATTCGATCTGCATCGACAACAGCTAAAGATTCAGTTCCCAGGCGTCGCAATAGTCCTTTCTGAAAATTCACTCATAGAGCTTGGAAAACGCGATATTCGACATTTCCAATCGATCTGCATCAACAACAGCTAAAGATTCAGTTCCCAGGCGTCGCAATAGTCTTTATTATCAAAAATACACCTGTTTAGCATGGAAAATGCGATATTCGACATTTCCAATCGATCTGCATCGACAACAGCTAAAGATTCAGTTTCCAGGCGTCGCAATAGTCCTTATTCAAAATTCACTCATAGAGCTTGAAAAACGCGATATTCGACATTTCCAATCGAACTGCATCAACAACAGCTAAAGATTCAGTTCCCAGGCGTCGTAATAGTGCTTATTGGAAATTCACTCGTACAGCTTGGAAAACGCGATATTCGACATTTCCAATCGATCTGCATCAACAACAGCTAAAGATTCTGTTCCCAGGAGTCGCAATAGTCTTTATTATCAAAAATACACCTGTTTAGCATGGAAAATGCGATATTCGACATTTCCAATCGATCTGCATCGACAACAGCTAAAGATTCAGTTTCCAGGCGTCGCAATAGTCCTAATTGAAAATTCACTCGTAGAGCTTGGAAAACGCGATATTCTTCATTTCCAATCGATCTGCATCAACAACAGCTAAAGATTCAGTTCCCAGGCGTCGCAATCGTCCTTATTATCAAATATACACTCGTATATCATGGAAAATGCGACATTCGACATTTCAGCTAAAGATTCAGTTCCCAGGCGTCGCAATAGTCCTTATTGAAAATTCACTCGTAGAGCTTGGAAAACGCGATATTCTTCATTTCCAATCGATCTGCATCGACAACAGCTAAAGATTCAGTTCCCAGGCGTTGCAATAGTCTTTATTATGAAAAATACACTCGTATAGCATGGAAAATGCGACATTAGACATTTCCATTCGATCTGCATCGACAACAGCTAAAGATTCAGTTCCCAGGCGTCGCAATAGTCCTTTCTGAAAATTCACTCATAGAGCTTGGAAAACGCGATATTCGACATTTCCAATCGATCTGCATCAACAACAGCTAAAGATTCAGTTCCCAGGCGTCGCAATAGTCCTTCTTATTGAAAATTCACTCGTAGAGCTTGGAAAACGCGATATTCGACATTTCCAATCGATCTGCATCAACAACAGCTAAAGATTCAGTTCCCAGGCGTCGCAATCGTCCTTACTGAAAATTCACTCATAGAGCTTGGAAAACGCGATAATCGACATTTCCAATCGATCTGCATCAACAACAGCTATAGATTCAGTTCCCAGGCGTCGCAATAGTCCTTCTTATTGAAAATTCACTCGTAGAGCTTGGAAAACGCGATATTCGACATTTCCAATCGATCTGCATCACAACAGCTAAAGATTCAGTTCCCAGGCGTCGTAATCGTCCTTATTATCAAAAATACACTCGTATATCATGGCAAATGCGACATTCGACATTTCCAATTGATCTGGATCGACAGCAGCTAAAGATTCAGTTCCCAGGCGTCGCAATAGTCCTTATTGAAAATTCACTCGTAGAGCTTGGAAAACGCGATATTCTTCATTTCCAATCGATCTGCATCAGCAGCAGCTAAAGATTCAGTTCCCAGGCGTCGCAATAGTGCTTATTGAAAATTCACTCGTACAGCTTGGAAAACGCGTTATTCGACATTTCCAATCGATCTGCATCGACAACAGCTAAAGATTCTGTTTCCGAGAGTCGCAATAGTCTTTATTATCAAAAATACACCCGTTTAGCATGGAAAATGCCATATTCGACATTTCCAATCGATCTGCATCGACAGCAGCTAAAGATTCAGTTCCCAGGCGTCGCAATAGGTCTTCTTATTGAAAATTCACTCGTAGAGATTGGAAAACGCGATATTCGACATTTCCATTCGATCTGCATAGACAACAGCTAAAGATTCAGTTCCCAGGCGTCGCAATAGTCGTTACTGAAAATTCACTCATAGAGCTTGGAAAACGCGATATTCGACATTTCCAATCGATCTGCATCAACAACAGCTAAAGATTCAGTTCCCAGGCGTCGCAATAGTCCTTCTTATTGAAAATTCACTCGTAGTGCTTGAAAAACGCGATATTCGACATTTCCAATCGAACTGCATCGACAGCAGCCAAAGATGCAGTTCCCAGGCGTCGTAATAGTCCTACTAATTGAAAATTCCCTCGTAGAGCTTGGAAAACGCGATATTCGACATTTCCAATCGATCTGCATCGACAACAGCTAAAGATTCAGTTCCCAGGCATCGCAATAGTCCTTATTGAAAATTCACTCGTAGAGCTTGGAAAACGCGATATTCTTCATTTCCAATCGATCTGCATCAACAACAGCTAATCATTCAGTTCCCAGACGTCGCAATAGTCCTTCTTATTGAAAATTCACTCGTAGAGATTGGAATACGCGATATTCGACATTTCCATTCGATCTGCACCGACTACAGCTAAAGATTCAGTTCCCAGGGGTCGCTATAGTCCTTACTGAAAATTCACTCATAGAGCTTGGAAAACGCGATATTCGACATTTCCAATCGATCTGCATCAACAACAGCTAAAGATTCAGTTCCCAGGCGTCGCAATCGTCCTTATTATCAAAAATACACTCGTATATCATGGAAAATGCGACATTCGACATTTCCAATCGATCTGGATCGACAGCAGCTAAAGATTCAGATCCCAGGCGTCGCAATAGTCCTTATTGAAAATTCACTCGTAGAGCTTGGAAAACGCGATATTCTTCATTTCCAATCGATCTGCATCACCAACAGCTAATCATTCAGTTCCCAGGCGTCGCAATAGTCCTTCTTATTGAAAATTCACTCGTAGAGATTGGAAAACGCGATATTCGACATTTCCATTCGATCTGCATCGACTACAGCTAAAGATTCAGTTCCCAGGGGTCGCAATAGTCCTTACTGAAAATTCACTCATAGAGCTTGGAAAACGCGATATTCGACATTTCCAATCGATCTGCATCGACAACAGCTAAAGATTCAGTTCCCAGGCGTTGCAATAGTCTTTATTATGAAAAATACACTCGTATAGCATGGAAAATGCGACATTCGACATTTCCAATCGATCTGGATCGACAGCAGCTAAAGATTCAGTTCCCAGGCGTTGCAATAGTCCTTCTTACAGAAAATTCACTCGTAGAGCTTGGAAAACGAGATATTCGACATTTCCAATCGATCTGCATCGACAACAGCTAAAGATTCAGTACCCAGGCGTCGCAATAGTCCTTATTGAAAATTCACTCATAGAGCTTGAAAAACGCGATATTCGACATTTCCAATCGATCTGCATCAACAACAGCTAAAGATTCAGTTCCCAGGCGACGCAATAGTGCTTATTGAAAATTCACTCGTACAGCTTGGAACACGCGTTATTCGACATTTCCAATCGATCTGCATCGACAACAGCTAAAGATTCTGTTCCCGGGAGTCGCAATAGTCTTTATTATCAAAAATACACCCGTTTAGCATGGAAAATGCGATATTCGACATTTCCAATCGATCTGCATCGACAACAGCTAAATATTCAGTTCCCAGGCGTCGCCAAAGTCCTTATTGAGAATTCACTCGTAGTGCTTGAAAAACGCGATATTCGACATTTCCAATCGAACTGCATCGACAGCAGCCAAAGATGCAGTTCCCAGGCGTCGTAATAGTCCTACTAATTGAAAATTCCCTCGTAGAGCTTGGAAAACGCGATATTCGACATTTCCAATCGATCTGCATCGACAACAGCTAAAGATTCAGTTCCCAGGCATCGCAATAGTCCTTATTGAAAATTCACTCGTAGAGCTTGGAAAACGCGATATTCTTCATTTCCAATCGATCTGCATCAACAACAGCTAAAGATTCAGTTCCCAGGCGTCGCAATCGTCCTTATTATCAAAAATACACTCGTATATCATGGAAAATGCGACATGCGACATTTCCAATCGATCTGGATCGACAGCAGCTAAAGATTCAGTTCCCAGGCGTCGCAATAGTCCTTATTCAAAATTCACTCGTAGAGCTTGGAAAACGCGATATTCTTCATTTCCAATCGATCTGCATCAACAACAGCTAATCATTCAGTTCCCAGGCGTCGCAATATTCCTTCTTATTGAAAATTCACTCGTAGAGATTGGAAAACGCGATATTCGACATTTCCATTCGATCTGCATCGACTACAGCTAAAGATTCAGTTCCCAGGGGTCGCAATAGTCCTTACTGAAAATTCACTCATAGAGCTTGGAAAACGCGATATTCGACATTTCCAATCGATCTGCATCAACAACAGCTAAAGATTCAGTTCCCAGGCGTCGCAATCGTCCTTATTATCAAAAATACACTCGTATATCATGGAAAATGCGACATTCGACATTTCCAATCGATCTGGATCGACAGCAGCTAAAGATTCAGTTCCCATGCGTCGCAATAGTCCTTATTGAAAATTCACTCGTAGAGCTTGGAAAACGCGATATTCTTCATTTCCAATCGATCTGCATCAACAACAGCTAATCATTCAGTTCCCAGGCGTCGCAATAGTCCTTCTTATTGAAAATTCACTCGTAGAGATTGGAAAACGCGATATTCGACATTTCCATTCGATCTGCATCGACTACAGCTAAAGATTCAGTTCCCAGGGGTCGCAATAGTCCTTACTGAAAATTCACTCATAGAGCTTGGAAAACGCGATATTCGACATTTCCAATCGATCTGCATCGACAACAGCTAAAGATTCTGTTCCCGGGAGTCGCAATAGTCTTTATTATCAAAAATACACCCGTTTAGCATGGAAAATGCCATATTCGACATTTCCATTCGATCTGCATAGACAACAGCTAAAGATTCAGTTCCCAGGCGTCGCAATAGTCGTTACTGAAAATTCACTCATAGAGCTTGGAAAACGCGATATTCGACATTTCCAATCGATCTGCATCAACAACAGCTAAAGATTCAGTTCCCAGGCGTCGCAATAGTCCTTCTTATTGAAAATTCACTCGTAGTGCTTGAAAAACGCGATATTCGACATTTCCAATCGAACTGCATCGACAGCAGCCAAAGATGCAGTTCCCACGCGTCGTAATAGTCCTACTAATTGAAAATTCCCTCGTAGAGCTTGGAAAACGCGATATTCGACATTTCCAATCGATCTGCATCGACAACAGCTAAAGATTCAGTTCCCAGGCATCGCAATAGTCCTTATTGAAAATTCACTCGTAGAGCTTGGAAAACGCGATATTCTTCATTTCCAATCGATCTGCATCAACAACAGCTAATCATTCAGTTCCTAGACGTCGCAATAGTCCTTCTTATTGAAAATTCACTCGTAGAGATTGGAATACGCGATATTCGACATTTCCATTCGATCTGCATCGACTACAGCTAAAGATTCAGTTCCCAGGGGTCGCTATAGTCCTTACTGAAAATTCACTCATAGAGCTTGGAAAACGCGATATTCGACATTTCCAATCGATCTGCATCAACAACAGCTAAAGATTCAGTTCCCAGGCGTCGCAATCGTCCTTATTATCAAAAATACACTCGTATATCATGGAAAATGCGACATTCGACATTTCCAATCGATCTGGAACGACAGCAGCTAAAGATTCAGTTCCCAGGCGTCGCAATAGTCCTTATTGAAAATTCACTCGTAGACCTTGGAAAACGCGATATTCGACATTTCCAATCGATCTGCATCACCAACAGCTAATCATTCAGTTCCCAGGCGTCGCAATAGTCCTTCTTATTGAAAATTCACTCGTAGAGATTGGAAAACGCGATATTCGACATTTCCATTCGATCTGCAACGACTACAGCTAAAGATTCAGTTCCCAGGGGTCGCAATAGTCCTTACTGAAAATTCACTCATAGAGCTTGGAAAACGCGATATTTGACATTTCCAATCGATCTGCATCGACAACAGCTAAAGATTCAGTTCCCAGGCGTTGCAATAGTCTTTATTATGAAAAATACACTCGTATAGCATGGAAAATGCGACATTCGACATTTCCAATCGATCTGGATCGACAGCAGCTAAAGATTCAGTTCCCAGGCGTTGCAATAGTCCTTCTTACAGAAAATTCACTCGTAGAGCTTGGAAAACGAGATATTCGACATTTCCAATCGATCTGCATCGACAACAGCTAAAGATTCAGTACCCAGGCGTCGCAATAGTCCTTATTGAAAATTCACTCATAGAGCTTGAAAAACGCGAAATTCGACATTTCCAATCGATCTGCATCAACAACAGCTAAAGATTCAGTTCCCAGGCGTCGCAATAGTGCTTATTGAAAATTCACTCGTACAGCTTGGAACACGCGTTATTCGACATTTCCAATCGATCTGCATCGACAACAGCTAAAGATTCTGTTCCCGGGAGTCGCAATAGTCTTTATTATCAAAAATACACCCGTTTAGCATGGAAAATGCGATATTCGACATTTCCAATCGATCTGCATCGACAACAGCTAAATATTCAGTTCCCAGGCGTCGCCAAAGTCCTTATTGAGAATTCACTCGTAGTGCTTGAAAAACGCGATATTCGACATTTCCAATCGAACTGCATCGACAGCAGCCAAAGATGCAGTTCCCAGGCGTCGTAATAGTCCTACTAATTGAAACTTCCCTCGTAGAGCTTGGAAAACGCGATATTCGACATTTCCAATCGATCTGCATCGACAACAGCTAAAGATTCAGTTCCCAGGCATCGCAATAGTCCTTATTGAAAATTCACTCGTAGAGCTTGGAAAACGCGATATTCTTCATTTCCAATCGATCTGCATCAACAACAGCTAATCATTCAGTTCCCAGGCGTCGCAATAGTCCTTCTTATTGAAAATTCCCTCGTAGAGATTGGAAAACGCGATATTCGACATTTCCATTCGATCTGCATCGACAACAGCTAAAGATTCAGTTCCCAGGCGTCGTAATCGTCCTTATTATCAAAAATACACTCGTATATCATGGCAAATGCGACATTCGACATTTCCAATCGATCTGGATCGACAGCAGCTAAAGATTCAGTTCCCAGGCGTCGCAATAGTCCTTATTGAAAATTCACTCGTAGAGCTTGGAAAACGCGATATTCTTCATTTCCAATCGATCTGCATCAACAGCAGCTAAAGATTCAGTTCCCAGGCGTCGCAATCGTCCTTATTATCAAAAATACACTCGTATATCATGGAAAATGCGACATTCGACATTTCCAATCGATCTGGATCGACAGCAGCTAAAGATTCAGTTCCCAGGCGTCGCAATAGTCCTTATTGAAAATTCACTCGTAGACCTTGGAAAACGCGATATTCGACATTTCCAATCGATCTGCATCAACAACAGCTAAAGATTCAGTTCCCAGGCGTCGCAATAGTGCTTATTGAAAATTCACTCGTACAGCTTGGAAAACGCGATATTCGACATTTCCAATCGATCTGCATCGACAACAGCTAAAGATTCAGTTCCCAGGCGTTGCAATAGTCTTTATTATGAAAAATACACTCGTATAGCATGGAAAATGCGACATTAGACATTTCCATTCGATCTGCATCGACAACAGCTAAAGATTCAGTTCCCAGGCGTCGCAATAGTCCTTTCTGAAAATTCACTCATAGAGCTTGGAAAACGCGATATTCGACATTTCCAATCGATCTGCATCAACAACAGCTAAAGATTCAGTTCCCAGGCGTCGCAATAGTCCTTCTTATTGAAAATTCACTCGTAGAGCTTGGAAAACGCGATATTCGACATTTCCAATCGATCTGCATCATCAACAGCTAAAGATTCAGTTCCCAGGCGTCGCAATCGTCCTTACTGAAAATTCACTCATAGAGCTTGGAAAACGCGATAATCGACATTTCCAATCGAACTGCATCGACAGCAGCCAAAGATGCAGTTCCCAGGCGTCGTAATAGTCCTACTAATTGAAAATTCACTCGTAGAGCTTGGAAAACGCGATATTCGACATTTCCAATCGATCTGCATCATCAACAGCTAAAGATTCAGTTCCCAGGCATCGCAATAGTCCTTATTGAAAATTCACTCGTAGAGCTTGGAAAACGCGATATTCTTCATTTCCAATCGATCTGCATCAACAACAGCTAAAGATTCAGTTCCCAGGCGTCGCAATCGTCCTTATTATCAAAAATACACTCGTATATCATGGAAAATGCCATATTCGACATTTCCAATCGATCTGCATCGACAGCTGCTAAAGATTCAGTTCCCAGGCGTCGCAATAGGTCTTCTTATTGAAAATTCACTCGTAGAGATTGGAAAACGCGATATTCGACATTTCCATTCGATCTGCATAGACAACAGCTAAAGATTCAGTTCCCAGGCGTCGCAATAGTCGTTACTGAAAATTCACTCATAGAGCTTGGAAAACGCGATATTCGACATTTCCAATCGATCTGCATCAACAACAGCTAAAGATTCAGTTCCCAGGCGTCGCAATAGTCCTTCTTATTGAAAATTCACTCGTAGTGCTTGAAAAACGCGATATTCGACATTTCCAATCGAACTGCATCGACAGCAGCCAAAGATGCAGTTCCCACGCGTCGTAATAGTCCTACTAATTGAAAATTCCCTCGTAGAGCTTGGAAAACGCGATATTCGACATTTCCAATCGATCTGCATCGACAACAGCTAAGGATTCAGTTCCCAGGCATCGCAATAGTCCTTATTGAAAATTCACTCGTAGAGCTTGGAAAACGCGATATTCTTCATTTCCAATCGATCTGCATCAACAACAGCTAATCATTCAGTTCCTAGACGTCGCAATAGTCCTTCTTATTGAAAATTCACTCGTAGAGATTGGAATTCGCGATATTCGACATTTCCATTCGATCTGCATCGACTAGAGCTAAAGATTCAGTTCCCAGGGGTCGCTATAGTCCTTACTGAAAATTCACTCATAGAGCTTGGAAAACGCGATATTCGACATTTCCAATCGATCTGCATCAACAACAGCTAAAGATTCAGTTCCCAGGCGTCGCAATCGTCCTTATTATCAAAAATACACTCGTATATCATGGAAAATGCGACATTCGACATTTCCAATCGATCTGGAACGACAGCAGCTAAAGATTCAGTTCCCAGGCGTCGCAATAGTCCTTATTGAAAATTCACTCGTAGACCTTGGAAAACGCGATATTCGACATTTCCAATCGATCTGCATCACCAACAGCTAATCATTCAGTTCCCAGGCGTCGCAATAGTCCTTCTTATTGAAAATTCACTCGTAGAGATTGGAAAACGCGATATTCGACATTTCCATTCGATCTGCAACGACTACAGCTAAAGATTCAGTTCCCAGGGGTCGCAATAGTCCTTACTGAAAATTCACTCATAGAGCTTGGAAAACGCGATATTCGACATTTCCAATCGATCTGCATCGACAACAGCTAAAGATTCAGTTCCCAGGCGTTGCAATAGTCTTTATTATGAAAAATACACTCGTATAGCATGGAAAATGCGACATTCGACATTTCCAATCGATCTGGATCGACAGCAGCTAAAGATTCAGTTCCCAGGCGTTGCAATAGTCCTTCTTACAGAAAATTCACTCGTAGAGCTTGGAAAACGAGATATTCGACATTTCCAATCGATCTGCATCGACAACAGCTAAAGATTCAGTACCCAGGCGTCGCAATAGTCCTTATTGAAAATTCACTCATAGAGCTTGAAAAACGCGATATTCGACATTTCCAATCGATCTGCATCAACAACAGCTAAAGATTCAGTTCCCAGGCGTCGCAATAGTGCTTATTGAAAATTCACTCGTACAGCTTGGAACACGCGTTATTCGACATTTCCAATCGATCTGCATCGACAACAGCTAAAGATTCTGTTCCCGGGAGTCGCAATAGTCTTTATTATCAAAAATACACCCGTTTAGCATGGAAAATGCGATATTCGACATTTCCAATCGATCTGCATCGACAACAGCTAAATATTCAGTTCCCAGGCGTCGCCAAAGTCCTTATTGAGAATTCACTCGTAGTGCTTGAAAAACGCGATATTCGACATTTCCAATCGAACTGCATCGACAGCAGCCAAAGATGCAGTTCCCAGGCGTCGTAATAGTCCTACTAATTGAAAATTCCCTCGTAGAGCTTGGAAAACGCGATATTCGACATTTCCAATCGATCTGCATCGACAACAGCTAAAGATTCAGTTCCCAGGCATCGCAATAGTCCTTATTGAAAATTCACTCGTAGAGCTTGGAAAACGCGATATTCTTCATTTCCAATCGATCTGCATCAACAACAGCTAATCATTCAGTTCCCAGGCGTCGCAATAGTCCTTCTTATTGAAAATTCCCTCGTAGAGATTGGAAAACGCGATATTCGACATTTCCATTCGATCTGCATCGACAACAGCTAAAGATTCAGTTCCCAGGCGTCGTAATCGTCCTTATTATCAAAAATACACTCGTATATCATGGCAAATGCGACATTCGACATTTCCAATCGATCTGGATCGACAGCAGCTAAAGATTCAGTTCCCAGGCGTCGCAATAGTCCTTATTGAAAATTCACTCGTAGAGCTTGGAAAACGCGATATTCTTCATTTCCAATCGATCTGCATCAACAGCAGCTAAAGATTCAGTTCCCAGGCGTCGCAATCGTCCTTATTATCAAAAATACACTCGTATATCATGGAAAATGCGACATTCGACATTTCCAATCGATCTGGATCGACAGCAGCTAAAGATTCAGTTCCCAGGCGTCGCAATAGTCCTTATTGAAAATTCACTCGTAGACCTTGGAAAACGCGATATTCGACATTTCCAATCGATCTGCATCAACAACAGCTAAAGATTCAGTTCCCAGGCGTCGCAATAGTGCTTATTGAAAATTCACTCGTACAGCTTGGAAAACGCGATATTCGACATTTCCAATCGATCTGCATCGACAACAGCTAAAGATTCAGTTCCCAGGCGTTGCAATAGTCTTTATTATGAAAAATACACTCGTATAGCATGGAAAATGCGACATTAGACATTTCCATTCGATCTGCATCGACAACAGCTAAAGATTCAGTTCCCAGGCGTCGCAATAGTCCTTTCTGAAAATTCACTCATAGAGCTTGGAAAACGCGATATTCGACATTTCCAATCGATCTGCATCAACAACAGCTAAAGATTCAGTTCCCAGGCGTCGCAATAGTCCTTCTTATTGAAAATTCACTCGTAGAGCTTGGAAAACGCGATATTCGACATTTCCAATCGATCTGCATCATCAACAGCTAAAGATTCAGTTCCCAGGCGTCGCAATCGTCCTTACTGAAAATTCACTCATAGAGCTTGGAAAACGCGATAATCGACATTTCCAATCGAACTGCATCGACAGCAGCCAAAGATGCAGTTCCCAGGCGTCGTAATAGTCCTACTAATTGAAAATTCACTCGTAGAGCTTGGAAAACGCGATATTCGACATTTCCAATCGATCTGCATCATCAACAGCTAAAGATTCAGTTCCCAGGCATCGCAATAGTCCTTATTGAAAATTCACTCGTAGAGCTTGGAAAACGCGATATTCTTCATTTCCAATCGATCTGCATCAACAACAGCTAAAGATTCAGTTCCCAGGCGTCGCAATCGTCCTTATTATCAAAAATACACTCGTATATCATGGAAAATGCGACATGCGACATTTCCAATCGATCTGGATCGACAGCAGCTAAAGATTCAGTTCCCAGGCGTCGCAATAGTCCTTATTGAAAATTCACTCGTAGAGCTTGGAAAACGCGATATTCTTCATTTCCAATCGATCTGCATCAACAACAGCTAATCATTCAGTTCCCAGGCGTCGCAATATTCCTTCTTATTGAAAATTCACTCGTAGAGATTGGAAAACGCGATATTCGACATTTCCATTCGATCTGCATCGACTACAGCTAAAGATTCAGTTCCCAGGGGTCGCAATAGTCCTTACTGAAAATTCACTCATAGAGCTTGGAAAACGCGATATTCGACATTTCCAATCGATCTGCATCAACAACAGCTAAAGATTCAGTTCCCAGGCGTCGCAATCGTCCTTATTATCAAAAATACACTCGTATATCATGGAAAATGCGACATTCGACATTTCCAATCGATCTGGATCGACAGCAGCTAAAGATTCAGTTCCCAGGCGTCGCAATAGTCCTTATTGAAAATTCACTCGTAGAGCTTGGAAAACGCGATATTCTTCATTTCCAATCGATCTGCATCAACAACAGCTAATCATTCAGTTCCCAGGCGTCGCAATAGTCCTTCTTATTGAAAATTCACTCGTAGAGATTGGAAAACGCGATATTCGACATTTCCATTCGATCTGCATCGACTACAGCTAAAGATTCAGTTCCCAGGGGTCGCAATAGTCCTTACTGAAAATTCACTCATAGAGCTTGGAAAACGTGATATTCGACATTTCCAATCGATCTGCATCGACAACAGCTAAAGATTCTGTTCCCGGGAGTCGCAATAGTCCTTACTGAAAATTCACTCATAGAGCTTGGAAAACGCGATATTCGACATTTCCAATCGATCTGCATCAACAACAGCTAAAGATTCTGTTCCCGGGAGTCGCAATAGTCTTTATTATTAAAAATACACCCGTTTAGCATGGAAAATGCCATATTCGACATTTCCAATCGATCTGCATCGACAGCTGCTAAAGATTCAGTTCCCAGGCGTCGCAATAGGTCTTCTTATTGAAAATTCACTCGTAGAGATTGGAAAACGCGATATTCGACATTTCCATTCGATCTGCATAGACAACAGCTAAAGATTCAGTTCCCAGGCGTCGCAATAGTCGTTACTGAAAATTCACTCATAGAGCTTGGAAAACGCGATATTCGACATTTCCAATCGATCTGCATCAACAACAGCTAAAGATTCAGTTTCCAGGCGTCGCAATAGTCCTTCTTATTGAAAATTCACTCGTAGTGCTTGAAAAACGCGATATTCGACATTTCCAATCGAACTGCATCGACAGCAGCCAAAGATGCAGTTCGCAAGCGTCGTAATAGTCCTACTAATTGAAAATTCCCTCGTAGAGCTTGGAAAACGCGATATTCGACATTTCCAATCGATCTGCATCGACAACAGCTAAAGATTCAGTTCCCAGGCATCGCAATAGTCCTTATTGAAAATTCACTCGTAGAGCTTGGAAAACGCGATATTCTTCATTTCCAATCGATCTGCATCAACAACAGCTAATCATTCAGTTCCTAGACGTCGCAATAGTCCTTCTTATTGAAAATTCACTCGTAGAGATTGGAATACGCGATATTCGACATTTCCATTCGATCTGCATCGACTACAGCTAAAGATTCAGTTCCCAGGGGTCGCTATAGTCCTTACTGAAAATTCACTCATAGAGCTTGGAAAACGCGATATTCGACATTTCCAATCGATCTGCATCAACAACAGCTAAAGATTCAGTTCCCAGGCGTCGCAATCGTCCTTATTATCAAAAATACACTCGTATATCATGGAAAATGCGACATTCGACATTTCCAATCGATCTGGATCGACAGCAGCTAAAGATTCAGTTCCCAGGCGTCGCAATAGTCCTTATTGAAAATTCACTCGTAGAGCTTGGAAAACACGATATTCTTCATTTCCAATCGATCTGCATCACCAACAGCTAATCATTCAGTTCCCAGGCGTCGCAATAGTCCTTCTTATTGAAAATTCACTCGTAGAGATTGGAAAACGCGATATTCGACATTTCCATTCGATCTGCATCGACTACAGCTAAAGATTCAGTTCCCAGGGGTCGCAATAGTCCTTACTGAAAATTCACTCATAGAGCTTGGAAAACGCGATATTCGACATTTCCAATCGATCTGCATCGACAACAGCTAAAGATTCAGTTCCCAGGCGTTGCAATAGTCTTTATTATGAAAAATACACTCGTATAGCATGGAAAATGCGACATTCGACATTTCCAATCGATCTGGATCGACAGCAGCTAAAGATTCAGTTCCCAGGCGTTGCAATAGTCCTTCTTACAGAAAATTCACTCGTAGAGCTTGGAAAACGAGATATTCGACATTTCCAATCGATCTGCATCGACAACAGCTAAAGATTCAGTACCCAGGCGTCGCAATAGTCCTTATTGAAAATTCACTCATAGAGCTTGAAAAACGCGATATTCGACATTTCCAATCGATCTGCATCAACAACAGCTAAAGATTCAGTTCCCAGGCGTCGCAATAGTGCTTATTGAAAATTCACTCGTACAGCTTGGAATACGCGTTATTCGACATTTCCAATCGATCTGCATCGACAACAGCTAAAGATTCTGTTCCCGGGAGTCGCAATAGTCTTTATTATCAAAAATACACCCGTTTAGCATGGAAAATGCGATATTCGACATTTCCAATCGATCTGCATCGACAACAGCTAAATATTCAGTTCCCAGGCGTCGCCAAAGTCCTTATTGAGAATTCACTCGTAGTGCTTGAAAAACGCGATATGCGACATTTCCAATCGAACTGCGTCGACAGCAGCCAAAGATGCAGTTCCCAGGCGTCGTAATAGTCCTACTAATTGAAAATTCCCTCGTAGAGCTTGGAAAACGCGATATTCGACATTTCCAATCGATCTGCATCGACAACAGCTAAAGATTCAGTTCCCAGGCATCGCAATAGTCCTTATTGAAAATTCACTCGTAGAGCTTGGAAAACGCGATATTCTTCATTTCCAATCGATCTGCATCAACAACAGCTAATCATTCAGTTCCCAGGCGTCGCAATAGTCCTTCTTATTGAAAATTCCCTCGTAGAGATTGGAAAACGCGATATTCGACATTTCCATTCGATCTGCATCGACAACAGCAAAAGATTCAGTTCCCAGGGGTCGCAATAGTCCTTACTGAAAAAACACTCATAGAGCTTGGCAAACGCGATATTCGACATTTCCAATCGATCTGCATCAACAACAGCTATAGATTCAGTTCCCATGCGTCGCAATAGTCCTTCTTATTGAAAATTCACTCCTAGAGCTTGGAAAACGCGATATTCTACGTTTCCAATCGATCTGCATCAACAACAGCTAAAGATTCAGTTCCCAGGCTTCGCAATAGTCCTTCTTATTGAAAATTCACTCGTAGAGCTTGGAAAACGCGATATTCGACATTTCCAATCGATCTGCATCGACAACAGCTAAAGATTCAGTACCCTGGCGTCGCAATAGTCCTTATTGAAAATTCACTCATAGAGCTTGAAAAACGCGATATTCGACATTTCCAATCGATCTGCATCGACAACAGCTAAAGATTCAGTTCCCAGGCGTCGCAATAGTCCTTATTGAAAATTCACTCATAGAGCTTGAAAAACGCGATATTCGACATTTCCAATCGAACTGCATCAACAACAGCTAAAGATTCAGTTCCCAGGCGTCGTAATAGTGCTTATTGAAAATTCACTCGTACAGCTTGGAAAACGCGATTATCGACATTTCCAATCGATCTTCATCGACAACAGCTAAAGATTCAGTTCCCAGGCGTCGCAATAGTCCTTATTGAAAATTCACTCGTAGAGCTTGGAAAACACGATATTCTTCATTTCCAATCGATCTGCATCAACAACAGCTAAAGATTCAGTTCCCAGGCGTCGCAATCGTCCTTATTATCAAAAATACACTCGTATATCATGGAAAATGCGACATTCGACATTTCCAATCGATCTGGATCGACAGCAGCTAAAGATTCAGTTCCCAGGCGTCGCAATAGTCCTTATTGAAAATTCACTCGTAGACCTTGGAAAACGCGATATTCGACATTTCCAATCGATCTGCATCAACAACAGCTAAGGATACAGTTCCCAGGCGTCGCAATAGTCCTTCTTATTGAAAATTCACTCGTAGAGCTTGGAAAACGCGATATTCGACATTTCCAATCGATCTGCATCACAACAGCTAAAGATTCAGTTCCCAGGCGTCGTAATCGTCCTTATTATCAAAAATACACTCGTATATCATGGCAAATGCGACATTCGACATTTCCAATCGATCTGGATCGACAGCAGCTAAAGATTCAGTTCCCAGGCGTCGCAATAGTCCTTATTGAAAATTCACTCGTAGAGCTTGGAAAACGCGATATTCTTCATTTCCAATCGATCTGCATCAACAGCAGCTAAAGATTCAGTTCCCAGGCGTCGCAATCGTCCTTATTATCAAAAATACACTCGTATATCATGGAAAATGCGACATTCGACATTTCCAATCGATCTGGATCGACAGCAGCTAAAGATTCAGTTCCCAGGCGTCGCAATAGTCCTTATTGAAAATTCACTCGTAGACCTTGGAAAACGCGATATTCGACATTTCCAATCGATCTGCATCAACAACAGCTAAAGATTCAGTTCCCAGGCGTCGCAATAGTGCTTATTGAAAATTCACTCGTACAGCTTGGAAAACGCGATATTCGACATTTCCAATCGATCTGCATCGACAACAGCTAAAGATTCAGTTCCCAGGCGTTGCAATAGTCTTTATTATGAAAAATACACTCGTATAGCATGGAAAATGCGACATTAGACATTTCCATTCGATCTGCATCGACAACAGCTAAAGATTCAGTTCCCAGGCGTCGCAATAGTCCTTTCTGAAAATTCACTCATAGAGCTTGGAAAACGCGATATTCGACATTTCCAATCGATCTGCATCAACAACAGCTAAAGATTCAGTTCCCAGGCGTCGCAATAGTCCTTCTTATTGAAAATTCACTCGTAGAGCTTGGAAAACGCGATATTGGACATTTCCAATCGATCTGCATCGACAACAGCTAAAGATTCAGTTCCCAGGCGTCGCAATAGTCCTTATTGAAAATTCACTCGTAGAGCTTGGAAAACGCGATATTCTTCATTTCCAATCGATCTGCAGCAACAGCAGCTAAAGATTCAGTTCCCAGGCGTCGCAATAGTGCTTATTGAAAATTCACTCGTACAGCTTGGAAAACGCGTTATTCGACATTTCCAATCGATCTGCATCGACAACAGCTAAAGATCCTGTTCCCGGGAGTCGCAATAGTCTTTATTATCAAAAATACACCCGTTTAGCATGGAAAATGCGATATTCGACATTTCCAATCGATCTGCATCGACAGCAGCTAAAGATTCAGTTCCCAGGCGTCGCAATAGGTCTTCTTATTGAAAATTCACTCGTAGAGATTGGAAAACGCGATATTCGACATTTCCATTCGATCTGCATCGACAACAGCTAAAGATTCAGTTCCCAGGGGTCGCAATAGTCCTTACTGAAAATTCACTCATACAGCTTGGAAAACGCGATATTCGACATTTCCAATCGATCTGCATTAACAACAGCTATAGATTCAGTTCCCAGGCGTCGCAATAGTCCTTCTTATTGAAAATTCACTCGTAGAGCTTGGAAAACGCGATATTCGACATTTCCAATCGATCTGCATCGACAACAGCTAAAGATTCAGTTCCCAGGCGTCGAAATAGTCCTTATTGAAAATTCACTCGTACAGCTTGGAAAACGCGTTATTCGACATTTCCAATCGATCTGCATCGACAACAGCTAAAGATCCTGTTCCCGGGAGTCGCAATAGTCTTTATTATCAAAAATACACCCGTTTAGCATGGAAAATGCGATATTCGACATTTCCAATCGATCTGCATCGACAGCCGCTAAAGATTCAGTTCCCAGGCGTCGCAATAGGTCTTCTTATTGAAAATTCACTCGTAGAGATTGGAAAACGCGATATTCGACATTTCCATTCGATCTGCATCGACAACAGCTAAAGATTCAGTTCCCAGGCGTCGCAATAGTCCTTACTGAAAATTCACTCATAGAGCTTGGAAAACGCGATATTCGACATTTCCAATCGATCTGCATCAACAACAGCTAAAGATTCAGTTCCCAGGCGTCGCAATAGTCCTTCTTATTGAAAATTCACTCGTAGTGCTTGAAAAACGCGATATTCGACATTTCCAATCGAACTGCATCGACAGCAGCCAAAGATGCAGTTCCCAGGCGTCGTAATAGTCCTACTAATTGAAAATTCCCTCGTAGAGCATGGAAAACGCGATATTCGACATTTCCAATCGATCTGCATCGACAACAGCTAAAGATTCAGTTCCCAGGCATCGCAATAGTCCTTATTGAAAATTCACTCGTAGAGCTTGGAAAACGCGATATTCTTCATTTCCAATCGATCTGCATCAACAACAGCTAAAGATTCAGTTCCCAGGCGTCGCAATCGTCCTTATTACCAAAAATACACTCGTATATCATGGAAAATGCGACATTCGACATTTCCAATCGACCTGGATCGACAGCAGCTAAAGATTCAGTTCCCAGGCGTCGCAATAGTCCTTCTTATTGAAAATTCACTCGTAGAGATTGGAAAACGCGATATTCGACATTTCCATTCGATCTGCATCGACAACAGCTAAAGATTCAGTTCCCAGGGGTCGCAATAGTCCTTACTGAAAATTCACTCATAGAGCTTGGAAAACGCGATATTCGACATTTCCAATCGATCTGCATCAACAACAGCTATAGATTCAGTTCCCAGGCGTCGCAATAGTCCTTCTTATTGAAAATTCACTCGTAGAGCTTGGAAAACGCGATATTCGCCATTTCCAATCGATCTGCATCGACAACAGCTAAAGATTCAGTTCCCAGGCATCGCAATAGTCCTTATTGAAAATTCACTCGTAGAGCTTGGAAAACGCGATATTCTTCATTTCCAATCGATCTGCATCAACAACAGCTAAAGATTCAGTTCCCAGGCGTCGCAATCGTCCTTATTATCAAAAATACACTCGTATATCATGGAAAATGCGACATTCGACATTTCCAATCGATCTGGATCGACAGCAGCTAAAGATTCAGTTCCCAGGCGTCGCAATAGTCCTTCTTATTGAAAATTCACTCGTAGAGATTGGAAAACGCGATATTCGACATTTCCATTCGATCTGCATCAACAACAGCTATAGATTCAGTTCCCAGGCGTCGCAATAGTCCTTACTGAAAATTCACTCGTAGAGCTTGGAAAACGCGATATTCGACATTTCCAATCGATCTGCATCGACAACAGCTAAAGATTCAGTTCCCACGCATCGCAATAGTCCTTATTGAAAATTCACTCGTAGAGCTTGGAAAACGCGATATTCTTCATTTCCAATCGATCTGCATCAACAACAGCTAAAGATTCAGTTCCCAGGCGTCGCAATCGTCCTTATTATCTAAAATACACTCGTATATCATGGAAAATGCGAAATTCGACATTTCCAATCGATCTGGATCGACAGCAGCTAAAGATTCAGTTCCCAGGCGTTGCAATAGTCCTTCTTACAGAAAATTCACTCGTAGAGCTTGGAAAACGCGATTTCGACATTTCCAATCGATCTGCATCGACAACAGCTAAAGATTCAGTACCCAGGCGTCGCAATAGTCCTAATTGAAAATTCACTTATAGAGCTTGAAAAACGCGATATTCGACATTTCCAATCGATCTGCATCAACAACAACTAAAGATTCAGTTCCCAGGCGTCGCAATAGTCCTTATTGAAAATTCACTCGTAGAGCTTGGAAAACACGATATTCTTCATTTCCAATCGATCTGCATCAACAACAGCTAAAGATTCAGTTCCCAGGCGTCGCAATCGTCCTTATTATCAAAAATACACTCGTATATCATGGAAAATGCGACATTCGACATTTCCAATCGATCTGGATCGACAACAGCTAAAGATTCAGTTCCCAGGCGTCGCAATAGTCCTTATTGAAAATTCACTCGTAGACCTTGGAAAACGCGATATTCGACATTTCCAATCGATCTGCATCAACAACAGCTAAGGATACAGTTCCCAGGCGTCGCAATAGTCCTTCTTATTGAAAATTCACTCGTAGAGCCTGGAAAACGCGATATTCGACATTTCCAATCGATCTGCATCACAACAGCTAAAGATTCAGTTCCCAGGCGTCGTAATCGTCCTTATTATCAAAAATACACTCGTATATCATGGCAAATGCGACATTCGACATTTCCAATCGATCTGGATCGACAGCAGCTAAAGATTCAGTTCCCAGGCGTCGCAATAGTCCTTATTGAAAATTCACTCGTAGAGCTTGGAAAACGCGATATTCTTCATTTCCAATCGATCTGCATCAACAGCAGCTAAAGATTCAGTTCCCAGGCGTCGCAATCGTCCTTATTATCAAAAATACACTCGTATATCATGGAAAATGCGACATTCGACATTTCCAATCGATCTGGATCGACAGCAGCTAAAGATTCAGTTCCCAGGCGTCGCAATAGTCCTTATTGAAAATTCACTCGTAGACCTTGGAAAACGCGATATTCGACATTTCCAATCGATCTGCATCAACAACAGCTAAAGATTCAGTTCCCAGGCGTCGCAATAGTGCTTATTGAAAATTCACTCGTACAGCTTGGAAAACGCGATATTCGACATTTCCAATCGATCTGCATCGACAACAGCTAAAGATTCAGTTCCCAGGCGTTGCAATAGTCTTTATTATGAAAAATACACTCGTATAGCATGGAAAATGCGACATTAGACATTTCCATTCGATCTGCATCGACAACAGCTAAAGATTCAGTTCCCAGGCGTCGCAATAGTCCTTTCTGAAAATTCACTCATAGAGCTTGGAAAACGCGATATTCGACATTTCCAATCGATCTGCATCAACAACAGCTAAAGATTCAGTTCCCAGGCGTCGCAATAGTCCTTCTTATTGAAAATTCACTCGTAGAGCTTGGAAAACGCGATATTCGACATTTCCAATCGATCTGCATCATCAACAGCTAAAGATTCAGTTCCCAGGCGTCGCAATCGTCCTTACTGAAAATTCACTCATAGAGCTTGGAAAACGCGATAATCGACATTTCCAATCGATCTGCATCAACAACAGCTATAGATTCAGTTCCCAGGCGTCGCAATAGTCCTTCTTATTGAAAATTCACTCGTAGAGCTTGGAAAACGCGATATTCGACATTTCCAATCGATCTGCATCACAACAGCTAAAGATTCAGTTCCCAGGCGTCGCAATAGTCCTTATTGAAACTTCACTCGTAGAGCTTGGAAAACGCGATATTCTTCATTTCCAATCGATCTGCATCAGCAGCAGCTAAAAATTCAGTTCCCAGGCGTCGCAATAGTGCTTATTGAAAATTCACTCGTACAGCTTGGAAAACGCGTTATTCGACATTTCCAATCGATCTGCATCGACAACAGCTAAAGATTCTGTTCCCGGGAGTCGCAATAGTCTTTATTATCAAAAATACACCCGTTTAGCATGGAAAATGCCATATTCGACATTTCCAATCGATCTGCATCGACAGCAGCTAAAGATTCAGTTCCCAGGCGTCGCAATAGGTCTTCTTATTGAAAATTCACTCGTAGAGATTGGAAAACGCGATATTCGACATTTCCATTCGATCTGCATAGACAACAGCTAAAGATTCAGTTCCCAGGCGTCGCAATAGTCGTTACTGAAAATTCACTCATAGAGCTTGGAAAACGCGATATTCGACATTTCCAATCGATCTGCATCAACAACAGCTAAAGATTCAGTTCCCAGGCGTCGCAATAGTCCTTCTTATTGAAAATTCACTCGTAGTGCTTGAAAAACGCGATATTCGACATTTCCAATCGAACTGCATCGACAGCAGCCAAAGATGCAGTTCCCAGGCGTCGGAATAGTCCTACTAATTGAAAATTCCCTCGTAGAGCTTGGAAAACGCGATATTCGACATTTCCAATCGATCTGCATCGACAACAGCTAATCATTCAGTTCCTAGACGACGCAATAGTCCTTCTTATTGAAAATTCACTCGTAGAGATTGGAATACGCGATATTCGACATTTCCATTCGATCTGCATCGACTACAGCTAAAGATTCAGTTCCCAGGGGTCGCTATAGTCCTTACTGAAAATTCACTCATAGAGCTTGGAAAACGCGATATTCGACATTTCCAATCGATCTGCATCGACAACAGCTAAAGATTCTGTTCCCGGGAGTCGCAATAGTCTTTATTATCAAAAATACACCCGTTTAGCATGGAAAATGCGATATTCGACATTTCCAATCGATCTGCATCGACAACAGCTAAATATTCAGTTCCCAGGCGTCGCCAAAGTCCTTATTGAGAATTCACTCGTAGTGCTTGAAAAACGCGATATTCGACATTTCCAATCGAACTGCATCGACAGCAGCCAAAGATGCAGTTCCCAGGCGTCGTAATAGTCCTACTAATTGAAAATTCCCTCGTAGAGCTTGGAAAACGCGATATTCGACATTTCCAATCGATCTGCATCGACAACAGCTAAAGATTCAGTCCCCAGGCATCGCAATAGTCCTTCTTATTGAAAATTCCCTCGTAGAGATTGGAAAATGCGATATTCGACATTTCCATTCGATCTGCATCGACAACAGCTAAAGATTCAGTTCCCAGGGGTCGCAATAGTCCTTACTGAAAAAACACTCATAGAGCTTGGAAAACGCGATATTCGACATTTCCAATCGATCTGCATCAACAACAGCTATAGATTCAGTTCCCAGGCGTCGCAATAGTCCTTATTGAAAATTCACTCATAGAGCTTGAAAAACGCGATATTCGACATTTCCAATCGAACTGCATCAACAACAGCTAAAGATTCAGTTCCCAGGCGTCGTAATAGTGCTTATTGAAAATTCACTCGTACAGCTTGGAAAACGCGATTATCGACATTTCCAATCGATCTTCATCGACAACAGCTAAAGATTCAGTTCCCAGGCGTCGCAATAGTCCTTATTGAAAATTCACTCGTAGAGCTTGGAAAACACGATATTCTTCATTTCCAATCGATCTGCATCAACAACAGCTAAAGATTCAGTTCCCAGGCGTCGCAATCGTCCTTATTATCAAAAATACACTCGTATATCATGGAAAATGCGACATTCGACATTTCCAATCGATCTGGATCGACAGCAGCTAAAGATTCAGTTCCCAGGCGTCGCAATAGTCCTTATTGAAAATTCACTCGTAGACCTTGGAAAACGCGATATTCGACATTTCCAATCGATCTGCATCAACAACAGCTAAAGATACAGTTCCCAGGCGTCGCAATAGTCCTTCTTATTGAAAATTCACTCGTAGAGCTTGGAAAACGCGATATTCGACATTTCCAATCGATCTGCATCAACAACAGCTAAAGATTCAGTTCCCAGGCGTCGCAATCGTCCTTACTGAAAATTCACTCATAGAGCTTGGAAAACGCGATAATCGACATTTCCAATCGATCTGCATCAACAACAGCTATAGATTCAGTTCCCAGGCGTCGCAATAGTCCTTCTTATTGAAAATTCACTCGTAGAGCTTGGAAAACGCGATATTCGACATTTCCAATCGATCTGCATCACAACAGCTAAAGATTCAGTTCCCAGGCGTCATAATCGTCCTTATTATCAAAAATACACTCGTATATCATGGAAAATGCGACATTCGACATTTCCAATCGATCTGGATCGACAGCAACTGAAGATTCAGTTCCCAGGCGTCGCAATAGTCCTTATTGAAAATTCACTCGTAGACCTTGGAAAACGCGATATTCGGCATTTCTAATCGATCTGCATCAACAACAGCAAAGATTCAGTTCCCAGGCGTCGCAATAGTCCTTCTTATTGAAAATTCACTCGTAGAGCTTGGAAAACGTGATATTCTTCATTTCCAATCGATCTGCATCAACAACAGCTAAAGATTCAGTTCCCAGGCGTCGCAATCGTCCTTATTTTCAAAAATACACTCGTATATCATGGAAAATGCGACATTCGACATTTCCAATCGATCTGGATCGACAGCAGCTAAAGATTCAGTTCCCAGGCGTCGCGATAGTCCTTCTTATTGAAAATTCACTCGTAGAGATTGGAAAACGCGATATTCGACATTTCCATTCGATCTGCATCGACAACAGCTAAAGATTCAGTTCCCAGGGGTCGCAATAGTCCTTACTGAAAATTCACTCATAGAGCTTGGAAAACGCGATATTCGACATTTCCAATCGATCTGCATCAACAACAGCTATAGATTCAGTTCCCAGGCGTCGCAATAGTCCTTCTTATTGAAAATTCACTCGTAGAGCTTGGAAAACGCGATATTGGACATTTCCAATCGATCTGCATCGACAACAGCTAAAGATTCAGTTCCCAGGCGTCGCAATAGTCCTTATTGAAAATTCACTCGTAGAGCTTGGAAAACGCGATATTCTTCATTTCCAATCGATCTGCAGCAACAGCAGCTAAAGATTCAGTTCCCAGGCGTCGCAATAGTGCTTATTGAAAATTCACTCGTACAGCTTGGAAAACGCGTTATTCGACATTTCCAATCGATCTGCATCGACAACAGCTAAAGATCCTGTTCCCGGGAGTCGCAATAGTCTTTATTATCAAAAATACACCCGTTTAGCATGGAAAATGCGATATTCGACATTTCCAATCGATCTGCATCGACAGCAGCTAAAGATTCAGTTCCCAGGGGTCGCAATAGTCCTTACTGAAAATTCACTCATACAGCTTGGAAAACGCGATATTCGACATTTCCAATCGATCTGCATCAACAACAGCTATAGATTCAGTTCCCAGGCGTCGCAATAGTCCTTCTTATTGAAAATTCACTCGTAGAGCTTGGAAAACGCGATATTCGACATTTCCAATCGATCTGCATCGACAACAGCTAAAGATTCAGTTCCCAGGCGTCGAAATAGTCCTTATTGAAAATTCACTCGTACAGCTTGGAAAACGCGTTATTCGACATTTCCAATCGATCTGCATCGACAACAGCTAAAGATCCTGTTCCCGGGAGTCGCAATAGTCTTTATTATCAAAAATACACCCGTTTAGCATGGAAAATGCGATATTCGACATTTCCAATCGATCTGCATCGACAGCCGCTAAAGATTCAGTTCCCAGGCGTCGCAATAGGTCTTCTTATTGAAAATTCACTCGTAGAGATTGGAAAACGCGATATTCGACATTTCCATTCGATCTGCATCGACAACAGCTAAAGATTCAGTTCCCAGGCGTCGCAATAGTCCTTACTGAAAATTCACTCATAGAGCTTGGAAAACGCGATATTCGACATTTCCAATCGATCTGCATCAACAACAGCTAAAGATTCAGTTCCCAGGCGTCGCAATAGTCCTTCTTATTGAAAATTCACTCGTAGTGCTTGAAAAACGCGATATTCGACATTTCCAATCGAACTGAATCGACAGCAGCCAAAGATGCAGTTCCCAGGCGTCGTAATAGTCCTACTAATTGAAAATTCCCTCGTAGAGCTTGGAAAACGCGATATTCGACATTTCCAATCGATCTGCATCGACAACAGCTAAAGATTCAGTTCCCAGGCATCGCAATAGTCCTTATTGAAAATTCACTCGTAGAGCTTGGAAAACGCGATATTCTTCATTTCCAATCGATCTGCATCAACAACAGCTAAAGATTCAGTTCCCAGGCGTCGCAATCGTCCTTATTACCAAAAATACACTCGTATATCATGGAAAATGCGACATTCGACATTTCCAATCGATCTGGATCGACAGCAGCTAAAGATTCAGTTCCCAGGCGTCGCAATAGTCCTTCTTATTGAAAATTCACTCGTAGAGATTGGAAAACGCGATATTCGACATTTCCATTCGATCTGCATCGACAACAGCTAAAGATTCAGTTCCCAGGGGTCGCAATAGTCCTTACTGAAAATTCACTCATAGAGCTTGGAAAACGCGATATTCGACATTTCCAATCGATCTGCATCAACAACAGCTATAGATTCAGTTCCCAGGCGTCGCAATAGTCCTTCTTATTGAAAATTCACTCGTAGAGCTTGGAAAACGCGATATTCGACATTTCCAATCGATCTGCATCGACAACAGCTAAAGATTCAGTTCCCAGGCATCGCAATAGTCCTTATTGAAAATTCACTCGTAGAGCTTGGAAAACGCGATATTCTTCATTTCCAATCGATCTGCATCAACAACAGCTAAAGATTCAGTTCCCAGGCGTCGCAATCGTCCTTATTATCAAAAATACACTCGTATATCATGGAAAATGCGACGTTCGACATTTCCAATCGATCTGGATCGACAGCAGCTAAAGATTCAGTTCCCAGGCGTCGCAATAGTCCTTCTTATTGAAAATTCACTCGTAGAGATTGGAAAACGCGATATTCGACATTTCCATTCGATCTGCATCAACAACAGCTATAGATTCAGTTCCCAGGCGTCGCAATAGTCCTTACTGAAAATTCACTCGTAGAGCTTGGAAAACGCGATATTCGACATTTCCAATCGATCTGCATCGACAACAGCTAAAGATTCAGTTCCCACGCATCGCAATAGTCCTTATTGAAAATTCACTCGTAGAGCTTGGAAAACGCGATATTCTTCATTTCCAATCGATCTGCATCAACAACAGCTAAAGATTCAGTTCCCAGGCGTCGCAATCGTCCTTATTATCTAAAATACACTCGTATATCATGGAAAATGCGAAATTCGACATTTCCAATCGATCTGGATCGACAGCAGCTAAAGATTCAGTTCCCAGGCGTTGCAATAGTCCTTCTTACAGAAAATTCACTCGTAGAGCTTGGAAAACGCGATTTCGACATTTCCAATCGATCTGCATCGACAACAGCTAAAGATTCAGTACCCAGGCGTCGCAATAGTCCTAATTGAAAATTCACTCATAGAGCTTGAAAAACGCGATATTCGACATTTCCAATCGATCTGCATCAACAACAGCTAAAGATTCAGTTCCCAGGCGTCGCAATAGTGCTTATTGAAAATTCACTCGTACAGCTTGGAAAACGCGTTATTCGACATTTCCAATCGATCTGCATCGACAACAGCTAAAGATTCAGTTCCCAGGCGTTGCAATAGTCTTTATTATGAAAAATACACTCGTATAGCATGGAAAATGCGACATTCGAAATTTCCAATCGATCTGGATCGACAGCAGCTAAAGATTCAGTTCCCAGGCGTCGCAATAGGTCTTCTTATTGAAAATTCACTCGTAGAAATTGGAAAACGCGATATTCGACATTTCCATTCGATCTGCATCGACAACAGCTAAAGATTCAGTTCCCAGGCGTCGCAATAGTCCTTACTGAAAATTCACTCATAGAGCTTGGAAAACGCGATATTCGACATTTCCAATCGATCTGCATCAACAACAGCTAAAGATTCAGTTCCCAGGCGTCGCAATAGTCCTTCTTATTGAAAATTCACTCGTAGAGCTTGGAAAACGCGATATTCTTCATTTCCAATCGATCTGCATCAACAGCAGCTAAAGATTCAGTTCCCAGGCGTCGCAATAGTGCTTATTGAAAATTCACTCGTACAGCTTGGAAAACGCGTTATTCGACATTTCCAATCGATCTGCATCGACAACAGCTAAAGATCCTGTTCCCGGGAGTCGCAATAGTCTTTATTATCAAAAATACACCCGTTTAGCATGGAAAATGCGATATTCGACATTTCCAATCGATCTGCATCGACAGCAGCTAAAGATTCAGTTCCCAGGCGTCGCAATAGGTCTTCTTATTGAAAATTCACTCGTAGAGATTGGAAAACGCGATTTTCGACATTTCCATTCGATCTGCATCGACAACAGCTAAAGATTCAGTTCCCAGGCGTCGCAATAGTCCTTACTGAAAATTCACTCATAGAGCTTGGAAAACGCGGTATTCGACATTTCCAATCGATCTGCATCAACAACAGCTAAAGATTCAGTTCCCAGGCGTCGCAATAGTCCTTCTTATTGAAAATTCACTCGTAGTGCTTGAATAACGCGATATTCGACATTTCCAATCGAACTGCATCGACAGCAGCCAAAGATGCAGTTCCCAGGCGTCGTAATAGTCCTACTAATTGAAAATTCCCTCGTAGAGCTTGGAAAACGCGATATTCGACATTTCCAATCGATCTGCATCGACAACAGCTAAAGATTCAGTTCCCAGGCATCGCAATAGTCCTTATTGAAAATTCACTCGTAGAGCTTGGAAAACGCGATATTCTTCATTTCCAATCGATCTGCATCAACAACAGCTAAAGATTCAGTTCCCAGGCGTCGCAATCGTCCTTATTATCAAAAATACACTCGTATATCCTGGAAAATGCGACATTCGACATTTCCAATCGATCTGGATCGACAGCAGCTAAAGATTCAGTTCCCAGGCGTCGCAATAGTCCTTCTTATTGAAAATTCACTCGTAGAGATTGGAAAACGCGATATTCGACATTTCCAATCGATCTGCATCGACAACAGCTAAAGATTCAGTTCCCAGGGGTCGCAATAGTCCTTACTGAAAATTCACTCATAGAGCTTGGAAAACGCGATATTCGACATTTCCAATCGATCTGCATCAACAACAGCTATAGATTCAGTTCCCAGGCGTCGCAATAGTCCTTCTTATTGAAAATTCACTCGTAGAGCTTGGAAAACGCGATATTCGACATTTCCAATCGATCTGCATCGACAACAGCTAAAGATTCAGTTCCCAGGCGTCGAAATAGTCCTTATTGAAAATTCACTCGTACAGCTTGGAAAACGCGATATTCGACATTTCCAATCGATCTGCATCAACAACAGCTATAGATTCAGTTCCCAGGCGTCGCAATAGTCCTTCTTATTGAAAATTCACTCGTAGAGCTTGGAAAACGCGATATTCTTCATTTCCAATCGATCTGCATCAACAACAGCTAAAGATTCAGTTCCCAGGCGTCGCAATCGTCCTTATTATCAAAAATACACTCGTATATCCTGGAAAATGCGACATTCGACATTTCCAATCGATCTGGATCGACAGCAGCTAAAGATTCAGTTCCCAGGCGTCGCAATAGTCCTTCTTATTGAAAATTCACTCGTAGAGATTGGAAAACGCGATATTCGACATTTCCATTCGATCTGCATCGACAACAGCTAAAGATTCAGTTCCCAGGGGTCGCAATAGTCCTTACTGAAAATTCACTCATAGAGCTTGGAAAACGCGATATTCGACATTTCCAATCGATCTGCATCAACAACAGCTATAGATTCAGTTCCCAGGCGTCGCAATAGTCCTTCTTATTGAAAATTCACTCGTAGAGCTTGGAAAACGCGATATTCGACATTTCCAATCGATCTGCATCGACAACAGCTAAAGATTCAGTTCCCAGGCGTCGAAATAGTCCTTATTGAAAATTCACTCGTACAGCTTGGAAAACGCGTTATTCGACATTTCCAATCGATCTGCATCGACAACAGCTAAAGATCCTGTTCCCGGGAGTCGCAATAGTCTTTATTATCAAAAATACACCCGTTTAGCATGGAAAATGCGATATTCGACATTTCCAATCGATCTGCATCGACAGCAGCTAAAGATTCAGTTCCCAGGCGTCGCAATAGGTCTTCTTATTGAAAATTCACTCGTAGAGATTGGAAAACGCGATATTCGACATTTCCATTCGATCTGCATCGACAACAGCTAAAGATTCAGTTCCCAGGCGTCGCAATAGTCCTTACTGAAAATTCACTCATAGAGCTTGGAAAACGCGATATTCGACATTTCCAATCGATCTGCATCAACAACAGCTAAAGATTCAGTTCCCAGGCGTCGCAATAGTCCTTCTTATTGAAAATTCACTCGTAGTGCTTGAAAAACGCGATATTCGACATTTCCAATCGAACTGCATTGACAGCAGCCAAAGATGCAGTTCCCAGGCGTCGTAATAGTCCTACTAATTGAAAATTCCCTCGTAGAGCTTGGAAAACGCGATATTCGACATTTCCAATCGATCTGCATCGACAACAGCTAAAGATTCAGTTCCCAGGCATCGCAATAGTCCTTATTGAAAATTCACTCGTAGAGCTTGGAAAACGCGATATTCTTCATTTCCAATCGATCTGCATCAACAACAGCTAAAGATTCAGTTCCCAGGCGTCGCAATCGTCCTTATTATCAAAAATACACTCGTATATCATGGAAAATGCGACATTCGACATTTCCAATCGATCTGGATCGACAGCAGCTAAAGATTCAGTTCCCAGGCGTCGCAATAGTCCTTCTTATTGAAAATTCACTCGTAGAGATTGGAAAACGCGATATTCGACATTTCCATTCGATCTGCATCGACAACAGCTAAAGATTCAGTTCCCAGGGGTCGCAATAGTCCTTACTGAAAATTCACTCATACAGCTTGGAAAACGCGATATTCGACATTTCCAATCGATCTGCATCAACAACAGCTATAGATTCAGTTCCCAGGCGTCGCAATAGTCCTTCTTATTGAAAATTCACTCGTAGAGCTTGGAAAACGCGATATTCGACATTTCCAATCGATCTGCATCGACAACAGCTAAAGATTCAGTTCCCAGGCGTCGAAATAGTCCTTATTGAAAATTCACTCGTACAGCTTGGAAAACGCGTTATTCGACATTTCCAATCGATCTGCATCGACAACAGCTAAAGATCCTGTTCCCGGGAGTCGCAATAGTCTTTATTATCAAAAATACACCCGTTTAGCATGGAAAATGCGATATTCGACATTTCCAATCGATCTGCATCGACAGCAGCTAAAGATTCAGTTCCCAGGCGTCGCAATAGTCCTTACTGAAAATTCACTCATACAGCTTGGAAAACGCGATATTCGACATTTCCAATCGATCTGCATCAACAACAGCTATAGATTCAGTTCCCAGGCGTCGCAATAGGTCTTCTTATTGAAAATTCACTCGTAGAGATTGGAAAACGCGATATTCGACATTTCCATTCGATCTGCATCGACAACAGCTAAAGATTCAGTTCCCAGGCGTCGCAATAGTCCTTACTGAAAATTCACTCATAGAGCTTGGAAAACGCGATATTCGACATTTCCAATCGATCTGCATCAACAACAGCTAAAGATTCAGTTCCCAGGCGTCGCAATAGTCCTTCTTATTGAAAATTCACTCGTAGTGCTTGAAAAACGCGATATTCGACATTTCCAATCGAACTGCATCGACAGCAGCCAAAGATGCAGTTCCCAGGCGTCGTAATAGTCCTACTAATTGAAAATTCCCTCGTAGAGCTTGGAAAACGCGATATTCGACATTTCCAATCGATCTGCATCGACAACAGCTAAAGATTCAGTTCCCAGGCATCGCAATAGTCCTTATTGAAAATTCACTCGTAGAGCTTGGAAAACGCGATATTCTTCATTTCCAATCGATCTGCATCAACAACAGCTAAAGATTCAGTTCCCAGGCGTCGCAATCGTCCTTATTACCAAAAATACACTCGTATATCATGGAAAATGCGACATTCGACATTTCCAATCGATCTGGATCGACAACAGCTAAAGATTCAGTTCCCAGGCATCGCAATAGTCCTTATTGAAAATTCACTCGTAGAGCTTGGAAAACGCGATATTCTTCATTTCCAATCGATCTGCATCAACAACAGCTAAAGATTCAGTTCCCAGGCGTCGCAATCGTCCTTATTACCAAAAATACACTCGTATATCATGGAAAATGCGACATTCGACATTTCCAATCGATCTGGATCGACAGCAGCTAAAGATTCAGTTCCCAGGCGTCGCAATAGTCCTTCTTATTGAAAATTCACTCGTAGAGATTGGAAAACGCGATATTCGACATTTCCATTCGATCTGCATCGACAACAGCTAAAGATTCAGTTCCCAGGGGTCGCAATAGTCCTTACTGAAAATTCACTCATAGAGCTTGGAAAACGCGATATTCGACATTTCCAATCGATCTGCATCAACAACAGCTATAGATTCAGTTCCCAGGCGTCGCAATAGTCCTTCTTATTGAAAATTCACTCGTAGAGCTTGGAAAACGCGATATTCGACATTTCCAATCGATCTGCATCGACAACAGCTAAAGATTCAGTTCCCAGGCGTCGCAATCGTCCTTATTATCAAAAATACACTCGTATATCATGGAAAATGCGACATTCGACATTTCCAATCGATCTGGATCGACAGCAGCTAAAGATTCAGTTCCCAGGCGTCGCAATAGTCCTTCTTATTGAAAATTCACTCGTAGAGATTGGAAAACGCGATATTCGACATTTCCATTCGATCTGCATCGACAACAGCTAAAGATTCAGTTCCCAGGGGTCGCAATAGTCCTTACTGAAAATTCACTCAGAGAGCTTGGAAAACGCGATATTCGACATTTCCAATCGATCTGCATCAACAACAGCTATAGATTCAGTTCCCAGGCGTCGCAATAGTCCTTCTTATTGAAAATTCACTCGTAGAGCTTGGAAAACGCGATATTCGACATTTCCAATCGATCTGCATCGACAACAGCTAAAGATTCAGTTCCCACGCATCGCAATAGTCCTTATTGAAAATTCACTCGTAGAGCTTGGAAAACGCGATATTCTTCATTTCCAATCGATCTGCATCAACAACAGCTAAAGATTCAGTTCCCAGGCGTCGCAATCGTCCTTATTACCAAAAATACACTCGTATATCATGGAAAATGCGACATTCGACATTTCCAATCGATCTGGATCGACAGCAGCTAAAGATTCAGTTCCCAGGCGTCGCAATAGTCCTTCTTATTGAAAATTCACTCGTAGAGATTGGAAAACGCGATATTCGACATTTCCATTCGATCTGCATCGACAACAGCTAAAGATTCAGTTCCCAGGGGTCGCAATAGTCCTTACTGAAAATTCACTCATAGAGCTTGGAAAACGCGATATTCGACATTTCCAATCGATCTGCATCAACAACAGCTATAGATTCAGTTCCCAGGCGTCGCAATAGTCCTTCTTATTGAAAATTCACTCGTAGAGCTTGGAAAACGCGATATTCGACATTTCCAATCGATCTGCATCGACAACAGCTAAAGATTCAGTTCCCAGGCATCGCAATAGTCCTTATTACCAAAAATACACTCGTATATCATGGAAAATGCGACATTCGACATTTCCAATCGATCTGGATCGACAACAGCTAAAGATTCAGTTCCCAGGCATCGCAATAGTCCTTATTGAAAATTCACTCGTAGAGCTTGGAAAACGCGATATTCTTCATTTCCAATCGATCTGCATCAACAACAGCTAAAGATTCAGTTCCCAGGCGTCGCAATCGTCCTTATTACCAAAAATACACTCGTATATCATGGAAAATGCGACATTCGACATTTCCAATCGATCTGGATCGACAGCAGCTAAAGATTCAGTTCCCAGGCGTCGCAATAGTCCTTCTTATTGAAAATTCACTCGTAGAGATTGGAAAACGCGATATTCGACATTTCCATTCGATCTGCATCGACAACAGCTAAAGATTCAGTTCCCAGGGGTCGCAATAGTCCTTACTGAAAATTCACTCATAGAGCTTGGAAAACGCGATATTCGACATTTCCAATCGATCTGCATCAACAACAGCTATAGATTCAGTTCCCAGGCGTCGCAATAGTCCTTCTTATTGAAAATTCACTCGTAGAGCTTGGAAAACGCGATATTCGACATTTCCAATCGATCTGCATCGACAACAGCTAAAGATTCAGTTCCCAGGCATCGCAATAGTCCTTATTGAAAATTCACTCGTAGAGCTTGGAAAACGCGATATTCTTCATTTCCAATCGATCTGCATCAACAACAGCTAAAGATTCAGTTCCCAGGCGTCGCAATCGTCCTTATTATCAAAAATACACTCGTATATCATGGAAAATGCGACATTCGACATTTCCAATCGATCTGGATCGACAGCAGCTAAAGATTCAGTTCCCAGGCGTCGCAATAGTCCTTCTTATTGAAAATTCACTCGTAGAGATTGGAAAACGCGATATTCAACATTTCCATTCGATCTGCATCGACAACAGCTAAAGATTCAGTTCCCAGGGGTCGCAATAGTCCTTACTGAAAATTCACTCAGAGAGCTTGGAAAACGCGATATTCGACATTTCCAATCGATCTGCATCAACAACAGCTATAGATTCAGTTCCCAGGCGTCGCAATAGTCCTTCTTATTGAAAATTCACTCGTAGAGCTTGGAAAACGCGATATTCGACATTTCCAATCGATCTGCATCGACAACAGCTAAAGATTCAGTTCCCACGCATCGCAATAGTCCTTATTGAAAATTCACTCGTAGAGCTTGGAAAACGCGATATTCTTCATTTTCAATCGATCTGCATCAACAACAGCTAAAGATTCAGTTCCCAGGCGTCGCAATCGTCCTTATTACCAAAAATACACTCGTATATCATGGAAAATGCGACATTCGACATTTCCAATCGATCTGGATCGACAGCAGCTAAAGATTCAGTTCCCAGGCGTCGCAATAGTCCTTCTTATTGAAAATTCACTCGTAGAGATTGGAAAACGCGATATTCGACATTTCCATTCGATCTGCATCGACAACAGCTAAAGATTCAGTTCCCAGGGGTCGCAATAGTCCTTACTGAAAATTCACTCATAGAGCTTGGAAAACGCGATATTCGACATTTCCAATCGATCTGCATCAACAACAGCTATAGATTCAGTTCCCAGGCGTCGCAATAGTCCTTCTTATTGAAAATTCACTCGTAGAGCTTGGAAAACGCGATATTCGACATTTCCAATCGATCTGCATCGACAACAGCTAAAGATTCAGTTCCCAGGCATCGCAATAGTCCTTATTACCAAAAATACACTCGTATATCATGGAAAATGCGACATTCGACATTTCCAATCGATCTGGATCGACAACAGCTAAAGATTCAGTTCCCAGGCATCGCAATAGTCCTTATTGAAAATTCACTCGTAGAGCTTGGAAAACGCGATATTCTTCATTTCCAATCGATCTGCATCAACAACAGCTAAAGATTCAGTTCCCAGGCGTCGCAATCGTCCTTATTACCAAAAATACACTCGTATATCATGGAAAATGCGACATTCGACATTTCCAATCGATCTGGATCGACAGCAGCTAAAGATTCAGTTCCCAGGCGTCGCAATAGTCCTTCTTATTGAAAATTCACTCGTAGAGATTGGAAAACGCGATATTCGACATTTCCATTCGATCTGCATCGACAACAGCTAAAGATTCAGTTCCCAGGGGTCGCAATAGTCCTTACTGAAAATTCACTCATAGAGCTTGGAAAACGCGATATTCGACATTTCCAATCGATCTGCATCAACAACAGCTATAGATTCAGTTCCCAGGCGTCGCAATAGTCCTTCTTATTGAAAATTCACTCGTAGAGCTTGGAAAACGCGATATTCGACATTTCCAATCGATCTGCATCGACAACAGCTAAAGATTCAGTTCCCAGGCATCGCAATAGTCCTTATTGAAAATTCACTCGTAGAGCTTGGAAAACGCGATATTCTTCATTTCCAATCGATCTGCATCAACAACAGCTAAAGATTCAGTTCCCAGGCGTCGCAATCGTCCTTATTATCAAAAATACACTCGTATATCATGGAAAATGCGACATTCGACATTTCCAATCGATCTGGATCGACAGCAGCTAAAGATTCAGTTCCCAGGCGTCGCAATAGTCCTTCTTATTGAAAATTCACTCGTAGAGATTGGAAAACGCGATATTCGACATTTCCATTCGATCTGCATCGACAACAGCTAAAGATTCAGTTCCCAGGGGTCGCAATAGTCCTTACTGAAAATTCACTCAGAGAGCTTGGAAAACGCGATATTCGACATTTCCAATCGATCTGCATCAACAACAGCTATAGATTCAGTTCCCAGGCGTCGCAATAGTCCTTCTTATTGAAAATTCACTCGTAGAGCTTGGAAAACGCGATATTCGACATTTCCAATCGATCTGCATCGACAACAGCTAAAGATTCAGTTCCCACGCATCGCAATAGTCCTTATTGAAAATTCACTCGTAGAGCTTGGAAAACGCGATATTCTTCATTTCCAATCGATCTGCATCAACAACAGCTAAAGATTCAGTTCCCAGGCGTCGCAATCGTCCTTATTATCTAAAATACACTCGTATATCATGGAAAATGCGAAATTCGACATTTCCAATCGATCTGGATCGACAGCAGCTAAAGATTCAGTTCCCAGGAGTTGCAATAGTCCTACTTACAGAAAATTCACTCGTAGAGCTTGGAAAACGCGATTTCGACATTTCCAATCGATCTGCATCGACAACAGCTAAAGATTCAGTACCCAGGCGTCGCAATAGTCCTAATTGAAAATTCACTCATAGAGCTTGAAAAACGCGATATTCGACATTTCCAATCGATCTGCATCAACAACAGCTAAAGATTCAGTTCCCAGGCGTCGCAATAGTGCTTATTGAAAATTCACTCGTACAGCTTGGAAAACGCGTTATTCGACATTTCCAATCGATCTGCATCGACAGCAGCTAAAGATTCAGTTCCCAGGCGTCGCAATAGGTCTTCTTATTGAAAATTCACTCGTAGAGATTGGAAAACGCGATATTCGACATTTCCATTCGATCTGCATCGACAACAGCTAAAGATTCAGTTCCCAGGCGTCGCAATAGTCCTTACTGAAAATTCACTCATAGAGCTTGGAAAACGCGATATTCGACATTTCCAATCGATCTGCATCAACAACAGCTAAAGATTCAGTTCCCAGGCGTCGCAATAGTCCTTCTTATTGAAAATTCACTCGTAGTGCTTGAAAAACGCGATATTCGACATTTCCAATCGAACTGCATCGACAGCAGCCAAAGATGCAGTTCCCAGGCGTCGTAATAGTCCTACTAATTGAAAATTCCCTCGTAGAGCTTGGAAAACGCGATATTCGACATTTCCAATCGATCTGCATCGACAACAGCTAAAGATTCAGTTCCCAGGCATCGCAATAGTCCTTATTGAAAATTCACTCGTAGAGCTTGGAAAACGCGATATTCTTCATTTCCAATCGATCTGCATCAACAACAGCTAAAGATTCAGTTCCCAGGCGTCGCAATCGTCCTTATTACCAAAAATACACTCGTATATCATGGAAAATGCGACATTCGACATTTCCAATCGATCTGGATCGACAACAGCTAAAGATTCAGTTCCCAGGCATCGCAATAGTCCTTATTGAAAATTCACTCGTAGAGCTTGGAAAACGCGATATTCTTCATTTCCAATCGATCTGCATCAACAACAGCTAAAGATTCAGTTCCCAGGCGTCGCAATCGTCCTTATTACCAAAAATACACTCGTATATCATGGAAAATGCGACATTCGACATTTCCAATCGATCTGGATCGACAGCAGCTAAAGATTCAGTTCCCAGGCGTCGCAATAGTCCTTCTTATTGAAAATTCACTCGTAGAGATTGGAAAACGCGATATTCGACATTTCCATTCGATCTGCATCGACAACAGCTAAAGATTCAGTTCCCAGGGGTCGCAATAGTCCTTACTGAAAATTCACTCATAGAGCTTGGAAAACGCGATATTCGACATTTCCAATCGATCTGCATCAACAACAGCTATAGATTCAGTTCCCAGGCGTCGCAATAGTCCTTCTTATTGAAAATTCACTCGTAGAGCTTGGAAAACGCGATATTCGACATTTCCAATCGATCTGCATCGACAACAGCTAAAGATTCAGTTCCCAGGCATCGCAATAGTCCTTATTGAAAATTCACTCGTAGAGCTTGGAAAACGCGATATTCTTCATTTCCAATCGATCTGCATCAACAACAGCTAAAGATTCAGTTCCCAGGCGTCGCAATCGTCCTTATTATCAAAAATACACTCGTATATCATGGAAAATGCGACATTCGACATTTCCAATCGATCTGGATCGACAGCAGCTAAAGATTCAGTTCCCAGGCGTCGCAATAGTCCTTCTTATTGAAAATTCACTCGTAGAGATTGGAAAACGCGATATTCGACATTTCCATTCGATCTGCATCGACAACAGCTAAAGATTCAGTTCCCAGGGGTCGCAATAGTCCTTACTGAAAATTCACTCAGAGAGCTTGGAAAACGCGATATTCGACATTTCCAATCGATCTGCATCAACAACAGCTATAGATTCAGTTCCCAGGCGTCGCAATAGTCCTTCTTATTGAAAATTCACTCGTAGAGCTTGGAAAACGCGATATTCGACATTTCCAATCGATCTGCATCGACAACAGCTAAAGATTCAGTTCCCACGCATCGCAATAGTCCTTATTGAAAATTCACTCGTAGAGCTTGGAAAACGCGATATTCTTCATTTCCAATCGATCTGCATCAACAACAGCTAAAGATTCAGTTCCCAGGCGTCGCAATCGTCCTTATTATCTAAAATACACTCGTATATCATGGAAAATGCGAAATTCGACATTTCCAATCGATCTGGATCGACAGCAGCTAAAGATTCAGTTCCCAGGAGTTGCAATAGTCCTACTTACAGAAAATTCACTCGTAGAGCTTGGAAAACGCGATTTCGACATTTCCAATCGATCTGCATCGACAACAGCTAAAGATTCAGTACCCAGGCGTCGCAATAGTCCTAATTGAAAATTCACTCATAGAGCTTGAAAAACGCGATATTCGACATTTCCAATCGATCTGCATCAACAACAGCTAAAGATTCAGTTCCCAGGCGTCGCAATAGTGCTTATTGAAAATTCACTCGTACAGCTTGGAAAACGCGTTATTCGACATTTCCAATCGATCTGCATCGACAACAGCTAAAGATTCAGTTCCCAGGCGTTGCAATAGTCTTTATTATGAAAAATACACTCGTATAGCATGGAAAATGCGACATTCGACATTTCCAATCGATCTGGATCGACAGCAGCTAAAGATTCAGTTCCCAGGCGTCGCAATAGTCCTTCTTATTGAAAATTCACTCGTAGAGATTGGAAAACGCGATATTCGACATTTCCATTCGATCTGCAGCGACAACAGCTAAAGATTCAGTTCCCAGGGGTCGCAATAGTCCTTACTGAAAATTCACTCATAGAGCTTGGAAAACGCGATATTCGACATTTCCAATCGATCTGCATCGACAACAGCTAAAGATTCAGTTCCCAGGCGTCGAAATAGTCCTTATTGAAAATTCACTCGTAGAGCTTGGAAAACGCGATATTCTTCATTTCCAATCGATCTGCATCAACAACAGCTAAAGATTCAGTTCCCAGGCGTCGCAATCGTCCTTATTATCAAAAATACACTCGTATATCATGGAAAATGCGACATTCGACAATTCCAATCGATCTGGATCGACAGCAGCTAAAGATTCAGTTCCCAGGCGTCGCAATAGTCCTTCTTATTGAAAATTCACTCGTAGAGATTGGAAAACGCGATATTCGACATTTCCATTCGATCTGCATCGACAACAGCTAAAGATTCAGTTCCCAGGGGTCGCAATAGTCCTTACTGAAAATTCACTCATAGAGCTTGGAAAACGCGATATTCGACATTTCCAATCGATCTGCATCAACAACAGCTATAGATTCAGTTCCCAGGCGTCGCAATAGTCCTTCTTATTGAAAATTCACTCGTAGAGCTTGGAAAACGCGATATTCGACATTTCCAATCGATCTGCATCGACAACAGCTAAAGATTCAGTTCCCACGCATCGCAATAGTCCTTATTGAAAATTCACTCGTAGAGCTTGGAAAACGCGATATTCTTCATTTCCAATCGATCTGCATCAACAACAGCTAAAGATTCAGTTCCCAGGCGTCGCAATCGTCCTTATTATCTAAAATACACTCGTATATCATGGAAAATGCGAAATTCGACATTTCCAATCGATCTGGATCGACAGCAGCTAAAGATTCAGTTCCCAGGCGTTGCAATAGTCCTTCTTACAGAAAATTCACTCGTAGAGCTTGGAAAACGCGATTTCGACATTTCCAATCGATCTGCATCGACAACAGCTAAAGATTCAGTACCCAGGCGTCGCAATAGTCCTAATTGAAAATTCACTCATAGAGCTTGAAAAACGCGATATTCGACATTTCCAATCGATCTGCATCAACAACAGCTAAAGATTCAGTTCCCAGGCGTCGCAATAGTGCTTATTGAAAATTCACTCGTACAGCTTGGAAAACGCGTTATTCGACATTTCCAATCGATCTGCATCGACAACAGCTAAAGATTCAGTTCCCAGGCGTTGCAATAGTCTTTATTATGAAAAATACACTCGTATAGCATGGAAAATGCGACATTCGACATTTCCAATCGATCTGGATCGACAGCAGCTAAAGATTCAGTTCCCAGGCGTCGCAATAGGTCTTCTTATTGAAAATTCACTCGTAGAAATTGGAAAACGCGATATTCGACATTTCCATTCGATCTGCATCGACAACAGCTAAAGATTCAGTTCCCAGGCGTCGCAATAGTCCTTACTGAAAATTCACTCATAGAGCTTGGAAAACGCGATATTCGACATTTCCAATCGATCTGCATCAACAACAGCTAAAGATTCAGTTCCCAGGCGTCGCAATCGTCCTTATTATCAAAAATACACTCGTATATCATGGAAAATGCGACATTCGACATTTCCAATCGATCTGGATCGACAGCAGCTAAAGATTCAGTTCCCAGGCGTCGCAATAGTCCTTCTTATTGAAAATTCACTCGTAGAGATTGGAAAACGCGATATTCGACATTTCCATTCGATCTGCAGCGACAACAGCTAAAGATTCAGTTCCCAGGGGTCGCAATAGTCCTTACTGAAAATTCACTCATAGAGCTTGGAAAACGCGATATTCGACATTTCCAATCGATCTGCATCAACAACAGCTATAGATTCAGTTCCCAGGCGTCGCAATAGTCCTTCTTATTGAAAATTCACTCGTAGAGCTTGGAAAACGCGATATTCGACATTTCCAATCGATCTGCATCGACAACAGCTAAAGATTCAGTTCCCAGGCGTCGAAATAGTCCTTATTGAAAATTCACTCGTGGAGCTTGGAAAACGCGATATTCTTCATTTCCAATCGATCTGCATCAACAACAGCTAAAGATTCAGTTCCCAGGCGTCGCAATCGTCCTTATTATCTAAAATACACTCGTATATCATGGAAAATGCGAAATTCGACATTTCCAATCGATCTGGATCGACAGCAGCTAAAGATTCAGTTCCCAGGCGCTGCAATAGTCCTTCTTACAGAAAATTCACTCGTAGAGCTTGGAAAACGCGATTTCGACATTTCCAATCGATCTGCATCGACAACAGCTAAAGATTCAGTACCCAGGCGTCGCAATAGTCCTAATTGAAAATTCACTCATAGAGCTTGAAAAACACGATATTCGACATTTCCAATCGATCTGCATCAACAACAACTAAAGATTCAGTTCCCAGGCGTCGCAATAGTGCTTATTGAAAATTCACTCGTACAGCTTGGAAAACGCGTTATTCGACATTTCCAATCGATCTGCATCGACAACAGCTAAAGATTCAGTTCCCAGGCGTTGCAATAGTCTTTATTATGAAAAATACACTCGTATAGCATGGAAAATGCGACATTCGACATTTCCAATCGATCTGGATCGACAGCAGCTAAAGATTCAGTTCCCAGGCGTCGCAATAGGTCTTCTTACTGAAAATTCACTCATAGAGCTTGGAAAACGCGATATTCTTCATTTCCAATCGATCTGCATCAACAGCAGCTAAAGATTCAGTTCCCAGGCGTCGCAATAGTGCTTATTGAAAATTCACTCGTACAGCTTGGAAAACGCGTTATTCGACATTTCCAATCGATCTGCATCGACAACAGCTAAAGATCCTGTTCCCGGGAGTCGCAATAGTCTTTATTATCAAAAATACACCCGTTTAGCATGGAAAATGCGATATTCGACATTTCCAATCGATCTGCATCGACAGCAGCTAAAGATTCAGTTCCCAGGCGTCGCAATAGGTCTTCTTATTGAAAATTCACTCGTAGAGATTGGAAAACGCGATTTTCGACATTTCCATTCGATCTGCATCGACAACAGCTAAAGATTCAGTTCCCAGGCGTCGCAATAGTCCTTACTGAAAATTCACTCATAGAGCTTGGAAAACGCGGTATTCGACATTTCCAATCGATCTGCATCAACAACAGCTAAAGATTCAGTTCCCAGGCGCCGCAATAGTCCTTCTTATTGAAAATTCACTCGTAGTGCTTGAAAAACGCGATATTCGACATTTCCAATCGAACTGCATCGACAGCAGCCAAAGATGCAGTTCCCAGGCGTCGTAATAGTCCTACTAATTGAAAATTCCCTCGTAGAGCTTGGAAAACGCGATATTCGACATTTCCAATCGATCTGCATCGACAACAGCTAAAGATTCAGTTCCCAGGCATCGCAATAGTCCTTATTGAAAATTCACTCGTAGAGCTTGGAAAACGCGATATTCTTCATTTCCAATCGATCTGCATCAACAACAGCTAAAGATTCAGTTCCCAGGCGTCGCAATCGTCCTTATTATCAAAAATACACTCGTATATCATGGAAAATGCGACATTCGACATTTCCAATCGATCTGGATCGACAGCAGCTAAAGATTCAGTTCCCAGGCGTCGCAATAGTCCTTCTTATTGAAAATTCACTCGTAGAGCTTGGAAAACGCGATATTCGACATTTCCAATCGATCTGCATCGACAACAGCTAAAGATTCAGTTCCCACGCATCGCAATAGTCCTTATTGAAAATTCACTCGTAGAGCTTGGAAAACGCGATATTCTTCATTTCCAATCGATCTGCATCAACAACAGCTAAAGATTCAGTTCCCAGGCGTCGCAATCGTCCTTATTATCTAAAATACACTCGTATATCATGGAAAATGCGAAATTCGACATTTCCAATCGATCTGGATCGACAGCAGCTAAAGATTCAGTTCCCAGGCGTTGCAATAGTCCTTCTTACAGAAAATTCACTCGTAGAGCTTGGAAAACGCGATTTCGACATTTCCAATCGATCTGCATCGACAACAGCTAAAGATTCAGTACCCAGGCGTCGCAATAGTCCTAATTGAAAATTCACTCATAGAGCTTGAAAAACGCGATATTCGACATTTCCAATCGATCTGCATCAACAACAGCTAAAGATTCAGTTCCCAGGCGTCGCAATAGTGCTTATTGAAAATTCACTCGTACAGCTTGGAAAACGCGTTATTCGACATTTCCAATCGATCTGCATCGACAACAGCTAAAGATTCAGTTCCCAGGCGTTGCAATAGTCTTTATTATGAAAAATACACTCGTATAGCATGGAAAATGCGACATTCGACATTTCCAATCGATCTGGATCGACAGCAGCTAAAGATTCAGTTCCCAGGCGTCGCAATAGGTCTTCTTATTGAAAATTCACTCGTAGAAATTGGAAAACGCGATATTCGACATTTCCATTCGATCTGCATCGACAACAGCTAAAGATTCAGTTCCCAGGCGTCGCAATAGTCCTTACTGAAAATTCACTCATAGAGCTTGGAAAACGCGATATTCGACATTTCCAATCGATCTGCATCAACAACAGCTAAAGATTCAGTTCCCAGGCGTCGCAATCGTCCTTATTATCAAAAATACACTCGTATATCATGGAAAATGCGACATTCGACATTTCCAATCGATCTGGATCGACAGCAGCTAAAGATTCAGTTCCCAGGCGTCGCAATAGTCCTTCTTATTGAAAATTCACTCGTAGAGATTGGAAAACGCGATATTCGACATTTCCATTCGATCTGCAGCGACAACAGCTAAAGATTCAGTTCCCAGGGGTCGCAATAGTCCTTACTGAAAATTCACTCATAGAGCTTGAAAAACGCGATATTCGACATTTCCAATCGATCTGCATCAACAACAGCTAAAGATTCAGTTCCCAGGCGTCGCAATAGTGCTTATTGAAAATTCACTCGTACAGCTTGGAAAACGCGTTATTCGACATTTCCAATCGATCTGCATCGACAACAGCTAAAGATTCAGTTCCCAGGCGTTGCAATAGTCTTTATTATGAAAAATACACTCGTATAGCATGGAAAATGCGACATTCGACATTTCCAATCGATCTGGATCGACAGCAGCTAAAGATTCAGTTCCCAGGCGTCGCAATAGGTCTTCTTATTGAAAATTCACTCGTAGAAATTGGAAAACGCGATATTCGACATTTCCATTCGATCTGCATCGACAACAGCTAAAGATTCAGTTCCCAGGCGTCGCAATAGTCCTTACTGAAAATTCACTCATAGAGCTTGGAAAACGCGATATTCGACATTTCCAATCGATCTGCATCAACAACAGCTAAAGATTCAGTTCCCAGGCGTCGCAATCGTCCTTATTATCAAAAATACACTCGTATATCATGGAAAATGCGACATTCGACATTTCCAATCGATCTGGATCGACAGCAGCTAAAGATTCAGTTCCCAGGCGTCGCAATAGTCCTTCTTATTGAAAATTCACTCGTAGAGATTGGAAAACGCGATATTCGACATTTCCATTCGATCTGCAGCGACAACAGCTAAAGATTCAGTTCCCAGGGGTCGCAATAGTCCTTACTGAAAATTCACTCATAGAGCTTGGAAAACGCGATATTCGACATTTCCAATCGATCTGCATCAACAACAGCTATAGATTCAGTTCCCAGGCGTCGCAATAGTCCTTCTTATTGAAAATTCACTCGTAGAGCTTGGAAAACGCGATATTCGACATTTCCAATCGATCTGCATCGACAACAGCTAAAGATTCAGTTCCCAGGCGTCGAAATAGTCCTTATTGAAAATTCACTCGTGGAGCTTGGAAAACGCGATATTCTTCATTTCCAATCGATCTGCATCAACAACAGCTAAAGATTCAGTTCCCAGGCGTCGCAATCGTCCTTATTATCTAAAATACACTCGTATATCATGGAAAATGCGAAATTCGACATTTCCAATCGATCTGGATCGACAGCAGCTAAAGATTCAGTTCCCAGGCGCTGCAATAGTCCTTCTTACAGAAAATTCACTCGTAGAGCTTGGAAAACGCGATTTCGACATTTCCAATCGATCTGCATCGACAACAGCTAAAGATTCAGTACCCAGGCGTCGCAATAGTCCTAATTGAAAATTCACTCATAGAGCTTGAAAAACACGATATTCGACATTTCCAATCGATCTGCATCAACAACAACTAAAGATTCAGTTCCCAGGCGTCGCAATAGTGCTTATTGAAAATTCACTCGTACAGCTTGGAAAACGCGTTATTCGACATTTCCAATCGATCTGCATCGACAACAGCTAAAGATTCAGTTCCCAGGCGTTGCAATAGTCTTTATTATGAAAAATACACTCGTATAGCATGGAAAATGCGACATTCGACATTTCCAATCGATCTGGATCGACAGCAGCTAAAGATTCAGTTCCCAGGCGTCGCAATAGGTCTTCTTACTGAAAATTCACTCATAGAGCTTGGAAAACGCGATATTCTTCATTTCCAATCGATCTGCATCAACAGCAGCTAAAGATTCAGTTCCCAGGCGTCGCAATAGTGCTTATTGAAAATTCACTCGTACAGCTTGGAAAACGCGTTATTCGACATTTCCAATCGATCTGCATCGACAACAGCTAAAGATCCTGTTCCCGGGAGTCGCAATAGTCTTTATTATCAAAAATACACCCGTTTAGCATGGAAAATGCGATATTCGACATTTCCAATCGATCTGCATCGACAGCAGCTAAAGATTCAGTTCCCAGGCGTCGCAATAGGTCTTCTTATTGAAAATTCACTCGTAGAGATTGGAAAACGCGATTTTCGACATTTCCATTCGATCTGCATCGACAACAGCTAAAGATTCAGTTCCCAGGCGTCGCAATAGTCCTTACTGAAAATTCACTCATAGAGCTTGGAAAACGCGGTATTCGACATTTCCAATCGATCTGCATCAACAACAGCTAAAGATTCAGTTCCCAGGCGCCGCAATAGTCCTTCTTATTGAAAATTCACTCGTAGTGCTTGAAAAACGCGATATTCGACATTTCCAATCGAACTGCATCGACAGCAGCCAAAGATGCAGTTCCCAGGCGTCGTAATAGTCCTACTAATTGAAAATTCCCTCGTAGAGCTTGGAAAACGCGATATTCGACATTTCCAATCGATCTGCATCGACAACAGCTAAAGATTCAGTTCCCAGGCATCGCAATAGTCCTTATTGAAAATTCACTCGTAGAGCTTGGAAAACGCGATATTCTTCATTTCCAATCGATCTGCATCAACAACAGCTAAAGATTCAGTTCCCAGGCGTCGCAATCGTCCTTATTATCAAAAATACACTCGTATATCATGGAAAATGCGACATTCGACATTTCCAATCGATCTGGATCGACAGCAGCTAAAGATTCAGTTCCCAGGCGTCGCAATAGTCCTTCTTATTGAAAATTCACTCGTAGAGCTTGGAAAACGCGATATTCGACATTTCCAATCGATCTGCATCGACAACAGCTAAAGATTCAGTTCCCACGCATCGCAATAGTCCTTATTGAAAATTCACTCGTAGAGCTTGGAAAACGCGATATTCTTCATTTCCAATCGATCTGCATCAACAACAGCTAAAGATTCAGTTCCCAGGCGTCGCAATCGTCCTTATTATCTAAAATACACTCGTATATCATGGAAAATGCGAAATTCGACATTTCCAATCGATCTGGATCGACAGCAGCTAAAGATTCAGTTCCCAGGCGTTGCAATAGTCCTTCTTACAGAAAATTCACTCGTAGAGCTTGGAAAACGCGATTTCGACATTTCCAATCGATCTGCATCGACAACAGCTAAAGATTCAGTACCCAGGCGTCGCAATAGTCCTAATTGAAAATTCACTCATAGAGCTTGAAAAACGCGATATTCGACATTTCCAATCGATCTGCATCAACAACAGCTAAAGATTCAGTTCCCAGGCGTCGCAATAGTGCTTATTGAAAATTCACTCGTACAGCTTGGAAAACGCGTTATTCGACATTTCCAATCGATCTGCATCGACAACAGCTAAAGATTCAGTTCCCAGGCGTTGCAATAGTCTTTATTATGAAAAATACACTCGTATAGCATGGAAAATGCGACATTCGACATTTCCAATCGATCTGGATCGACAGCAGCTAAAGATTCAGTTCCCAGGCGTCGCAATAGGTCTTCTTATTGAAAATTCACTCGTAGAAATTGGAAAACGCGATATTCGACATTTCCATTCGATCTGCATCGACAACAGCTAAAGATTCAGTTCCCAGGCGTCGCAATAGTCCTTACTGAAAATTCACTCATAGAGCTTGGAAAACGCGATATTCGACATTTCCAATCGATCTGCATCAACAACAGCTAAAGATTCAGTTCCCAGGCGTCGCAATCGTCCTTATTATCAAAAATACACTCGTATATCATGGAAAATGCGACATTCGACATTTCCAATCGATCTGGATCGACAGCAGCTAAAGATTCAGTTCCCAGGCGTCGCAATAGTCCTTCTTATTGAAAATTCACTCGTAGAGATTGGAAAACGCGATATTCGACATTTCCATTCGATCTGCAGCGACAACAGCTAAAGATTCAGTTCCCAGGGGTCGCAATAGTCCTTACTGAAAATTCACTCATAGAGCTTGGAAAACGCGATATTCGACATTTCCAATCGATCTGCATCAACAACAGCTATAGATTCAGCTCCCAGGCGTCGCAATAGTCCTTCTTATTGAAAATTCACTCGTAGAGCTTGGAAAACGCGATATTCGACATTTCCAATCGATCTGCATCGACAACAGCTAAAGATTCAGTTCCCAGGCGTCGAAATAGTCCTTATTGAAAATTCACTCGTGGAGCTTGGAAAACGCGATATTCTTCATTTCCAATCGATCTGCATCAACAACAGCTAAAGATTCAGTTCCCAGGCGTCGCAATCGTCCTTATTATCTAAAATACACTCGTATATCATGGAAAATGCGAAATTCGACATTTCCAATCGATCTGGATCGACAGCAGCTAAAGATTCAGTTCCCAGGCGTTGCAATAGTCCTTCTTACAGAAAATTCACTCGTAGAGCTTGGAAAACGCGATTTCGACATTTCCAATCGATCTGCATCGACAACAGCTAAAGATTCAGTACCCAGGCGTCGCAATAGTCCTAATTGAAAATTCACTCATAGAGCTTGAAAAACACGATATTCGACATTTCCAATCGATCTGCATCAACAACAACTAAAGATTCAGTTCCCAGGCGTCGCAATAGTGCTTATTGAAAATTCACTCGTACAGCTTGGAAAACGCGTTATTCGACATTTCCAATCGATCTGCATCGACAACAGCTAAAGATTCAGTTCCCAGGCGTTGCAATAGTCTTTATTATGAAAAATACACTCGTATAGCATGGAAAATGCGACATTCGACATTTCCAATCGATCTGGATCGACAGCAGCTAAAGATTCAGTTCCCAGGCGTCGCAATAGGTCTTCTTACTGAAAATTCACTCATAGAGCTTGGAAAACGCGATATTCTTCATTTCCAATCGATCTGCATCAACAGCAGCTAAAGATTCAGTTCCCAGGCGTCGCAATAGTGCTTATTGAAAATTCACTCGTACAGCTTGGAAAACGCGTTATTCGACATTTCCAATCGATCTGCATCGACAACAGCTAAAGATCCTGTTCCCGGGAGTCGCAATAGTCTTTATTATCAAAAATACACCCGTTTAGCATGGAAAATGCGATATTCGACATTTCCAATCGATCTGCATCGACAGCAGCTAAAGATTCAGTTCCCAGGCGTCGCAATAGGTCTTCTTATTGAAAATTCACTCGTAGAGATTGGAAAACGCGATTTTCGACATTTCCATTCGATCTGCATCGACAACAGCTAAAGATTCAGTTCCCAGGCGTCGCAATAGTCCTTACTGAAAATTCACTCATAGAGCTTGGAAAACGCGGTATTCGACATTTCCAATCGATCTGCATCAACAACAGCTAAAGATTCAGTTCCCAGGCGTCGCAATAGTCCTTCTTATTGAAAATTCACTCGTAGTGCTTGAAAAACGCGATATTCGACATTTCCAATCGAACTGCATCGACAGCAGCCAAAGATGCAGTTCCCAGGCGTCGTAATAGTCCTACTAATTGAAAATTCCCTCGTAGAGCTTGGAAAACGCGATATTCGACATTTCCAATCGATCTGCATCGACAACAGCTAAAGATTCAGTTCCCAGGCATCGCAATAGTCCTTATTGAAAATTCACTCGTAGAGCTTGGAAAACGCGATATTCTTCATTTCCAATCGATCTGCATCAACAACAGCTAAAGATTCAGTTCCCAGGCGTCGCAATCGTCCTTATTATCAAAAATACACTCGTATATCATGGAAAATGCGACATTCGACATTTCCAATCGATCTGGATCGACAGCAGCTAAAGATTCAGTTCCCAGGCGTCGCAATAGTCCTTCTTATTGAAAATTCACTCGTAGAGATTGGAAAACGCGATATTCGACATTTCCATTCGATCTGCATCGACAACAGCTAAAGATTCAGTTCCCAGGGGTCACAATAGTCCTTACTGAAAATTCACTCATAGAGCTTGGAAAACGCGATATTCGACATTTCCAATCGATCTGCATCAACAACAGCTATAGATTCAGTTCCCAGGCGTCGCAATAGTCCTTCTTATTGAAAATTCACTCGTAGAGCTTGGAAAATGCGATATTCGACATTTCCAATCGATCTGCATCGACAGCAGCTAAAGATTCAGTTCCCAGGCGTCGCAATAGGTCTTCTTATTGAAAATTCACTCGTAGAGATTGGAAAACGCGATATTCGACATTTCCATTCGATCTGCATCGACAACAGCTAAAGATTCAGTTCCCAGGCGTCGCAATAGTCCTTACTGAAAATTCACTCATAGAGCTTGGAAAACGCGATATTCGACATTTCCAATCGATCTGCATCAACAACAGCTAAAGATTCAGTTCCCAGGCGTCGCAATAGTCCTTCTTATTGAAAATTCACTCGTAGTGCTTGAAAAACGCGATATTCGACATTTCCAATCGAACTGCATCGACAGCAGCCAAAGATGCAGTTCCCAGGCGTCGTAATAGTCCTACTAATTGAAAATTCCCTCGTAGAGCTTGGAAAACGCGATATTCGACATTTCCAATCGATCTGCATCGACAACAGCTAAAGATTCAGTTCCCAGGCATCGCAATAGTCCTTATTGAAGATTCACTCGTAGAGCTTGGAAAACGCGATATTCTTCATTTCCAATCGATCTGCATCAACAACAGCTAAAGATTCAGTTCCCAGGCGTCGCAATCGTCCTTATTATCAAAAATACACTCGTATATCATGGAAAATGCGACATTCGACATTTCCATTCGATCTGCATCGACAACAGCTAAAGATTCAGTTCCCAGGGGTCGCAATAGTCCTTACTGAAAATTCACTCATAGAGCTTGGAAAACGCGATTTTCGACATTTCCAATCGATCTGCATCAACAACAGCTATAGATTCAGTTCCCAGGCGTCGCAATAGTCCTTCTTATTGAAAATTCACTCGTAGAGCTTGGAAAACGCGATATTCGACATTTCCAATCGATCTGCATCGACAACAGCTAAAGATTCAGTTCCCAGGCGTCGAAATAGTCCTTATTGAAAATTCACTCGTGGAGCTTGGAAAACGCGATATTCTTCATTTCCAATCGATCTGCATCAACAACAGCTAAATATTCAGTTCCCAGGCGTCGCAATCGTCCTTATTATCTAAAATACACTCGTATATCATGGAAAATGCGACATTCGACATTTCCAATCGATCTGGATCGACAGCAGCTAAAGATTCAGTTCCCAGGCGTCGCAATAGTCCTTATTGAAAATTCACTCGTAGACCTTGGAAAACGCGATATTCGACATTTCCAATCGATCTGCATCAACAACAGCTAAAGATTCAGTTCCCAGGCGTCGCAATAGTCCTTCTTATTGAAAATTCACTCGTAGAGCTTGGAAAACGCGATATTCGACATTTCCAATCGATCTGCATCGACAACAGCTAAAGATTCAGTTCCCAGGCGTCGAAATAGTCCTTATTGAAAATTCACTCGTGGAGCTTGGAAAACGCGATATTCTTCATTTCCAATCGATCTGCATCAACAACAGCTAAAGATTCAGTTCCCAGGCGTCGCAATCGTCCTTATTATCTAAAATACACTCGTATATCATGGAAAATGCGACATTCGACATTTCCAATCGATCTGGATCGACAGCAGCTAAAGATTCAGTTCCCAGGCGTCGCAATAGTCCTTCTTATTGAAAATTCACTCGTAGAGATTGGAAAACGCGATATTCGACATTTCCATTCGATCTGCATCGACAACAGCTAAAGATTCAGTTCCCAGGGGTCGCAATAGTCCTTCTTATTGAAAATTCACTCGTAGAGCTTGGAAAACGCGATATTCGACATTTCCAATCGATCTGCATCAACAACAGCTAAAGATTCAGTTCCCAGGCGTCGCAATCGTCCTTATTATCAAAAATACACTCGTATATCATGGAAAATGCGACATTCGACATTTCCAATCGATCAGCATCAACAACAGCTAAAGATTCAGTTCCCAGGCGTCGCAATCGTCCTTACTGAAAATTCACTCATAGAGCTTGGAAAACGCGATAATCGACATTTCCAATCGATCTGCATCAACAACAGCTATAGATTCAGTTCCCAGGCGTCGCAATAGTCCTTCTTATTGAAAATTCACTCGTAGAGCTTGGAAAACGCGATATTCGACATTTCCAATCGATCTGCATCACAACAGCTAAAGATTCAGTTCCCAGGCGTCATAATCGTCCTTATTATCAAAAATACACTCGTATATCATGGAAAATGCGACATTCGACATTTCCAATCGATCTGGATCGACAGCAACTAAAGATTCAGTTCCCAGGCGTCGCAATAGTCCTTATTGAAAATTCACTCGTAGACCTTGGAAAACGCGATATCCTTCATTTCCAATCGATCTGCATCAACAACAGCTAAAGATTCAGTTCCCAGGCGTCGCAATCGTCCTTATTATCTAAAATACACTCGTATATCATGGAAAATGCGAAATTCGACATTTCCAATCGATCTGGATCGACAGCAGCTAAAGATTCAGTTCCCAGGCGTCGCAATAGTCCTTATTGAAAATTCACTCGTAGAGCTTGGAAAACGCGATATTCGACATTTCCAATCGATCTGCATCAACAACAGCTAAAGATTCAGTTCCCAGGCGTCGCAATAGTCCTTCTTATTGAAATTTCACTCGTAGAGCTTGGAAAACGCGATATTCGACATTTCCAATCGATCTGCATCAACAACAGCTAAAGATTCAGTTCCCAGGCGTCGCAATCGTCCTTATTGAAAATTCACTCGTAGACCTTGGAAAACGCGATATTCGACATTTCCATTCGATCTGCATCGACAACAGCTACAGATTCAGTTCCCAGGGGTCGCAATAGTCCTTACTGAAAATTCACTCATAGAGCTTGGAAAACGCGATATTCGACATTTCCAATCGATCTGCATCAACAACAGCTATAGATTCAGTTCCCAGGCGTCGCAATAGTCCTTCTTATTGAAAATTCACTCGTAGAGCTTGGAAAACGCGATATTCGACATTTCCAATCGATCTGCATCACAACAGCTAAAGATTCAGTTCCCAGGCGTCATAATCGTCCTTATTATCAAAAATACACTCGTATATCATGGAAAATGCGACATTCGACATTTCCAATCGATCTGGATCGACAGCAACTAAAGATTCAGTTCCCAGGCGTCGCAATAGTCCTTATTGAAAATTCACTCGTAGACCTTGGAAAACGCGATATTCGACATTTCCATTCGATCTGCATCGACAACAGCTACAGATTCAGTTCCCAGGGGTCGCAATAGTCCTTACTGAAAATTCACTCATAGAGCTTGGAAAACGCGATATTCGACATTTCCAATCGATCTGCATCAACAACAGCTATAGATTCAGTTCCCAGGCGTCGCAATAGTCCTTCTTATTGAAAATTCACTCGTAGAGCTTGGAAAACGCGATATTCGACATTTCCAATCGATCTGCATCGACAACAGCTAAAGATTCAGTTCCCAGGCGTCGAAATAGTCCTTATTGAAAATTCACTCGTGGAGCTTGGAAAACGCGATATTCTTCATTTCCAATCGATCTGCATCAACAACAGCTAAAGATTCAGTTCCCAGGCGTCGCAATCGTCCTTATTATCTAAAATACACTCGTATATCATGGAAAATGCGACATTCGACATTTCCAATCGATCTGGATCGACAGCAGCTAAAGATTCAGTTCCCAGGCGTCGCAATAGTCCTTCTTATTGAAAATTCACTCGTAGAGATTGGAAAACGCGATATTCGACATTTCCATTCGATCTGCATCGACAACAGCTAAAGATTCAGTTCCCAGGGGTCGCAATAGTCCTTACTGAAAATTCACTCATAGAGCTTGGAAAACGCGATATTCGACATTTCCAATCGATCTGCATCAACAACAGCTATAGATTCAGATCCCAGGCGTCGCAATAGTCCTTCTAATTGAAAATTCACTCGTAGACCTTGGAAAACGCGATATTCGACATTTCCAATCGATCTGCATCAACAACAGCTAAAGATTCAGTTCCCAGGCGTCGCAATAGTCCTTCTTATTGAAAATTCACTCGTAGAGCTTGGAAAACGCGATATTCGACATTTCCAATCGATCTGCATCAACAACAGCTAAAGATTCAGTTCCCAGGCGTCGCAATCGTCCTTATAATCTAAAATACACTCGTATATCATGGAAAATGCGAAATTCGACATTTCCAATCGATCTGGATCGACAGCAGCTAAAGATTCAGTTCCCAGGCGTTGCAATAGTCCTTCTTACAGAAAATTCACTCGTAGAGATTGGAAAACGCGATATTCGACATTTCCATTCGATCTGCATCGACAACAGCTAAAGATTCAGTTCCCAGGCGTCGCAATAGTCCTTATTGAAAATTCACTCGTAGAGCTTGGAAAACGCGATATTCTTCATTTCCAATCGATCTGCATCAACAGCAGCTAAAGATTCAGTTCCCAGGCGTCGCAATAGTCCTCCTTATTGAAAATTCACTCGTAGAGCTTGGAAAACGCGATATTTGACATTTCCAATCGATCTGCATCGACAACAGCTAAAGATTCAGTTCCCAGGCGTCGCAATAGTCCTTACTGAAAATTCACTCATAGAGCTTGGAAAACGCGATATTCGACATTTCCAATCGATCTGCATCAACAACAGTTAAGATTCAGTTCCCAGGCGTCGCAATAGTCCTTCTTATTGAAAATTCACTCGTAGTGCTTGAAAAACGCGATATTCGACATTTCCAATCGAACTGCATCGACAGCAGCCAAAGATGCAGTTCCCAGGCGTCGTAATAGTCCTACTAACTGAAAATTCCCTCGTAGAGCTTGGAAAACGCGATATTCGACATTTCCAATCGATCTGCATCGACAACAGCTAAAGATTCAGTTCCCACGCATCGCAATAGTCCTTATTGAAAATTCACTCGTAGAGCTTGGAAAACGCGATATTCTTCATTTCCAATCGATCTGCATCAACAACAGCTAAAGATTCAGTTCCCAGGCGTCGCAATCGTCCTTATTATCAAAAATACACTCGTATATCATGGAAAATGCGACATTCGACATTTCCAATCGATCTGGATCGACAGCAGCTAAAGATTCAGTTCCCAGGCGTCGCAATAGTCCTTCTTATTGAAAATTCACTCGTAGAGATTGGAAAACGCGATATTCGACATTTCCATTCGATCTGCATCGACAACAGCTAAAGATTCAGTTCCCAGGGGTCGCAATAGTCCTTACTGAAAATTCACTCATAGAGCTTGGAAAACGCGATATTCGACATTTCCAATCGATCTGCATCAACAACAGCTATAGATTCAGTTCCCAGGCGTCGCAATAGCCCTTCTTATTGAAAATTCACTCGTAGAGCTTGGAAAACGCGATATTCGACATTTCCAAACGATCTGCATCACAACAGCTAAAGATTCAGTTCCCAGGCGTCATAATCGTCCTTCTTACAGAAAATTCACTCGTAGAGATTGGAAAACGCGATATTCGACATTTCCATTCGATCTGCATCGACAACAGCTAAAGATTCAGTTCCCAGGCGTCGCAATAGTCCTTATTGAAAATTCACTCGTAGAGCTTGGAAAACGCGATATTCTTCATTTCCAATCGATCTGCATCAACAGCAGCTAAAGATTCAGTTCCCAGGCGTCGCAATAGTCCTCCTTATTGAAAATTCACTCGTAGAGCTTGGAAAACGCGATATTTGACATTTCCAATCGATCTGCATCGACAACAGCTAAAGATTCAGTTCCCAGGCGTCGCAATAGTCCTTACTGAAAATTCACTCATAGAGCTTGGAAAACGCGATATTCGACATTTCCAATCGATCTGCATCAACAACAGTTAAGATTCAGTTCCCAGGCGTCGCAATAGTCCTTCTTATTGAAAATTCACTCGTAGTGCTTGAAAAACGCGATATTCGACATTTCCAATCGAACTGCATCGACAGCAGCCAAAGATGCAGTTCCCAGGCGTCGTAATAGTCCTACTAATTGAAAATTCCCTCGTAGAGCTTGGAAAACGCGATATTCGACATTTCCAATCGATCTGCATCGACAACAGCTAAAGATTCAGTTCCCACGCATCGCAATAGTCCTTATTGAAAATTCACTCGTAGAGCTTGGAAAACGCGATATTCTTCATTTCCAATCGATCTGCATCAACAACAGCTAAAGATTCAGTTCCCAGGCGTCGCAATCGTCCTTATTATCAAAAATACACTCGTATATCATGGAAAATGCGACATTCGACATTTCCAATCGATCTGGATCGACAGCAGCTAAAGATTCAGTTCCCAGGCGTCGCAATAGTCCTTCTTATTGAAAATTCACTCGTAGAGATTGGAAAACGCGATATTCGACATTTCCATTCGATCTGCATCGACAACAGCTAAAGATTCAGTTCCCAGGGGTCGCAATAGTCCTTACTGAAAATTCACTCATAGAGCTTGGAAAACGCGATATTCGACATTTCCAATCGATCTGCATCAACAACAGCTATAGATTCAGTTCCCAGGCGTCGCAATAGCCCTTCTTATTGAAAATTCACTCGTAGAGCTTGGAAAACGCGATATTCGACATTTCCAAACGATCTGCATCACAACAGCTAAAGATTCAGTTCCCAGGCGTCATAATCGTCCTTATTATCAAAAATACACTCGTATATCATGGAAAATGCGACATTCGACATTTCCAATCGATCTGGATCGACAGCAACTAAAGATTCAGTTCCCAGGCGTCGCAATAGTCCTTATTGAAAATTCACTCGTAGACCTTGGAAAACGCGATATTCGACATTTCCATTCGATCTGCATCGACAACAGCTACAGATTCAGTTCCCAGGGGTCGCAATAGTCCTTACTGAAAATTCACTCATAGAGCTTGGAAAACGCGATATTCGACATTTCCAATCGATCTGCATCAACAACAGCTATAGATTCAGTTCCCAGGCGTCGCAATAGTCCTTCTTATTGAAAATTCACTCGTAGAGCTTGGAAAACGCGATATTCGACATTTCCAATCGATCTGCATCGACAACAGCTAAAGATTCAGTTCCCAGGCGTCGAAATAGTCCTTATTGAAAATTCACTCGTGGAGCTTGGAAAACGCGATATTCTTCATTTCCAATCGATCTGCATCAACAACAGCTAAAGATTCAGTTCCCAGGCGTCGCAATCGTCCTTATTATCTAAAATACACTCGTATATCATGGAAAATGCGACATTCGACATTTCCAATCGATCTGGATCAACAGCAGCTAAAGATTCAGTTCCCAGGCGTCGCAATAGTCCTTATTGAAAATTCACTCGTAGACCTTGGAAAACGCGATATTCGACATTTCCAATCGATCTGCATCAACAACAGCTAAAGATTCAGTTCCCAGGCGTCGCAATAGTCCTTCTTATTGAAAATTCACTCGTAGAGCTTGGAAAACGCGATATTCGACATTTCCAATCGATCTGCATCAACAACAGCTAAAGATTCAGTTCCCAGGCGTCGCAATCGTCCTTACTGAAAATTCACTCATAGAGCTTGGAAAACGCGATAATCGACATTTCCAATCGATCTGCATCAACAACAGCTATAGATTCAGTTCCCAGGCGTCGCAATAGTCCTTCTTATTGAAAATTCACTCGTAGAGCTTGGAAAACGCGATATTCGACATTTCCAATCGATCTGCATCACAACAGCTAAAGATTCAGTTCCCAGGCGTCATAATCGTCCTTATTATCAAAAATACACTCGTATATCATGGAAAATGCGACATTCGACATTTCCAATCGATCTGGATCGACAGCAACTAAAGATTCAGTTCCCAGGCGTCGCACTAGTCCTTATTGAAAATTCACTCGTAGACCTTGGAAAACGCGATATTCGACATTTCCAATCGATCTGCATCAACAACAGCTAAAGATTCAGTTCCCAGGCGTCGCAATAGTCCTTCTTATTGAAAATTCACTCGTAGAGCTTGGAAAACGAGATATTCTTCATTTCCAATCGATCTGCATCAACAACAGCTAAAGATTCAGTTCCCAGGCGTCGCAATAGTGCTTATTGAAAATTCACTCGTACAGCTTGGAAAACGCGTTATTCGACATTTCCAATCGATCTGCATCGACAACAGCTAAAGATTCTGTTCCCGGGAGTCGCAATAGTCTTTATTATCAAAAATACACCCGTTTAGCATGGAAAATGCGATATTCGACATTTCCAATCGATCTGCATAGACAGCAGCTAAAGATTCAGTTCCCAGGCGTCGCAATAGGTCTTCTTATTGAAAATTCACTCGTAGAGATTGGAAAACGCGATATTCGACATTTCCAATCGATCTGCATCGACAACAGCTAAAGATTCAGTTCCCAGGCGTCGCAATAGTCCTTCTTATTGAAAATTCACTCGTAGTGCTTGAAAAACGCGATATTCGACATTTCCAATCGAACCTCATCGACAGCAGCCAAAGATGCAGTTCCCAGGCGTCGTAATAGTGCTTATTGAAAATTCACTCGTACAGCTTGGAAAACGCGTTATTCGACATTTCCAATCGATCTGCATCGACAACAGCTAAAGATTCAGTTCCCAGGCGTTGCAATAGTCTTTATTATGAAAAATACACTCGTATAGCATGGAAAATGCGACATTCGACATTTCCAATCGATCTGGATCGACAGCAGCTAAAGATTCATTTCCCAGGCGTCGCAATAGTCCTACTAATTGAAAATTCCCTCGTAGAGCTTGGAAAACGCGATATTCGACATTTCCAATCGATCTGGATCGACAGCAGCTAAAGATTCAGTTCCCCGGCGTCGCAATAGTCCTTATTGAAAATTCACTCGTAGAGCTTGGAAAACGCGATATTCTTCATTTCCAATCGATCTGGATCGACAGCAGCTAAAGATTCAGTTCCCAGGCGTCGTAATAGTCCTACTAATTGAAAATTCCCTCGTAGAGCTTGGAAAACGCGATATTCGACATTTCCAATCGATCTGCATCGACAACAGCTAAAGATTCAGTTCCCAGGCGTCGCAATAGTCCTTCTTATTGAAAATTCACTCATAGAGCTTGAAAAACGCGATATTCGACATTTCCAATCGATCTGCATCAACAACAGCTAAAGATTCAGTTCCCAGGCGTCGCAATAGTGCTTATTGAAAATTCACTCGTACAGCTTGGAAAACGCGTTATTCGACATTTCCAATCGATCTGCATCGACAACAGCTAAAGATTCAGTTCCCAGGCGTTGCAATAGTCTTTATTATGAAAAATACACTCGTATAGCATGGAAAATGCGATATTCGACATTTCCATTCGATCTGCATCGACAACAGCTAAAGATTCAGTTCCCAGGCGTCGCAATAGTCCTTACTGAAAATTCACTCATAGAGCTTGGAAAACGCGATATTCGACATTTCCAATCGATCTGCATCAACAACAGCTAAAGATTCAGTTCCCAGGCGTCGCAATAGTCCTTCTTATTGAAAATTCACTCGTAGAGCTTTGAAAAGGCGATATTTGACATTTCCAATCGATCTGCATCGACAACAGCTAAAGATTCAGTTCCCAGGCGTTGCAATAGTCTTTATTATGAAAAATACACTCGTATAGCATGGAAAATGCGACATTCGACATTTCCAATCGATCTGGATCGACAGCAGCTAAAGATTCAGTTCCCAGGCGTCGCAATAGGTCTTCTTATTGAAAATTCACTCGTAGAGATTGGAAAACGCGATATTCGACATTTCCATTCGATCTGCATCGACAACAGCTAAAGATTCAGTTCCCAGGGGTCGCAATAGTCCTTACTGAAAATTCACTCATAGAGCTTGGAAAACGCGATATTCGACATTTCCAATCGATCTGCATCAACAACAGCTATAGATTCAGTTCCCAGGCGTCGCAATAGTCCTTCTTATTGAAAATTCACTCGTAGAGCTTGGAAAATGCGATATTCGACATTTCCAATCGATCTGCATCGACAGCAGCTAAAGATTCAGTTCCCAGGCGTCGCAATAGGTCTTCTTATTGAAAATTCACTCGTAGAGATTGGAAAACGCGATATTCGACATTTCCATTCGATCTGCATCGACAACAGCTAAAGATTCAGTTCCCAGGCGTCGCAATAGTCCTTACTGAAAATTCACTCATAGAGCTTGGAAAACGCGATATTCGACATTTCCAATCGATCTGCATCAACAACAGCTAAAGATTCAGTTCCCAGGCGTCGCAATAGTCCTTCTTATTGAAAATTCACTCGTAGTGCTTGAAAAACGCGATATTCGACATTTCCAATCGAACTGCATCGACAGCAGCCAAAGATGCAGTTCCCAGGCGTCGTAATAGTCCTACTAATTGAAAATTCCCTCGTAGAGCTTGGAAAACGCGATATTCGACATTTCCAATCGATCTGCATCGACAACAGCTAAAGATTCAGTTCCCAGGCATCGCAATAGTCCTTATTGAAAATTCACTCGTAGAGCTTGGAAAACGCGATATTCTTCATTTCCAATCGATCTGCATCAACAACAGCTAAAGATTCAGTTCCCAGGCGTCGCAATCGTCCTTATTATCAAAAATACACTCGTATATCATGGAAAATGCGAAATTCGACATTTCCAATCGATCTGGATCGACAGCAGCTAAAGATTCAGTTCCCAGGCGTTGCAATAGTCCTTCTTACAGAAAATTCACTCGTAGAGCTTGGAAAACGCGATTTCGACATTTCCAATCGATCTGCATCGACAACAGCTAAAGATTCAGTTCCCAGGCATCGCAATAGTCCTTATTGAAAATTCACTCGTAGAGCTTGGAAAACGCGATATTCTTCATTTCCAATCGATCTGCATCAACAACAGCTAAAGATTCAGTTCCCAGGCGTCGCAATCGTCCTTATTATCAAAAATACACTCGTATATCATGGAAAATGCGAAATTCGACATTTCCAATCGATCTGGATCGACAGCAGCTAAAGATTCAGTTCCCAGGCGTTGCAATAGTCCTTCTTACAGAAAATTCACTCGTAGAGCTTGGAAAACGCGATTTCGACATTTCCAATCGATCTGCATCGACAACAGCTAAAGATTCAGTACCCAGGCGTCGCAATAGTCCTAATTGAAAATTCACTCATAGAGCTTGAAAAACGCGATATTCGACATTTCCAATCGATCTGCATCAACAACAGCAAAAGATTCAGTTCCCAGGCGTCGCAATAGTCCTTCTTATTGAAATTTCACTCGCAGAGATTGGAAAACGCGATATTCGACATTTCCATTCGATCTGCATCGACAACAGCTAAAGATTCATTTCCCAGGGGTCGCAATAGTCCTTACTGAAAATTCACTCATAGAGCTTGGAAAACGCGATTTTCGACATTTCCAATCGATCTGCATCAACAACAGCTATAGATTCAGTTCCCAGGCGTCGCAATAGTCCTTCTTATTGAAAATTCACTCGTAGAGCTTGGAAAACGCGATATTCGACATTTCCAATCGATCTGCATCGACAACAGCTAAAGATTCAGTTCCCAGGCGTCGAAATAGTCCTTATTGAAAATTCACTCGTGGAGCTTGGAAAACACGATATTCTTCATTTCCAATCGATCTGCATCAACAACAGCTAAAGATTCAGTTCCCAGGCGTCGCAATCGTCCTTATTATCTAAAATACACTCGTATATCATGGAAAATGCGAAATTCGACATTTCCAATCGATCTGGATCGACAGCAGCTAAAGATTCAGTTCCCAGGCGTTGCAATAGTCCTTCTTACAGAAAATTCACTCGTAGAGCTTGGAAAACGCGATTTCGACATTTCCAATCGATCTGCATCGACAACAGCTAAAGATTCAGTTCCCAGGCATCGCAATAGTCCTTATTGAAAATTCACTCGTAGAGCTTGGAAAACGCGATATTCTTCATTTCCAATCGATCTGCATCAACAACAGCTAAAGATTCAGTTCCCAGGCGTCGCAATCGTCCTTATTATCAAAAATACACTCGTATATCATGGAAAATGCGAAATTCGACATTTCCAATCGATCTGGATCGACAGCAGCTAAAGATTCAGTTCCCAGGCGTTGCAATAGTCCTTCTTACAGAAAATTCACTCGTAGAGCTTGGAAAACGCGATTTCGACATTTCCAATCGATCTGCATCGACAACAGCTGAAGATTCAGTACCCAGGCGTCGCAATAGTCCTAATTGAAAATTCACTCATAGAGCTTGAAAAACGCGATATTCGACATTTCCAATCGATCTGCATCAACAACAGCAAAAGATTCAGTTCCCAGGCGTCGCAATAGTGCTTATTGAAAATTCACTCGTACAGCTTGGAAAACGCGTTATTCGACATTTCCAATCGATCTGCATCGACAACAGCTAAAGATTCAGTTCCCAGGCGTTGCAATAGTCTTTATTATGAAAAATACACTCGTATAGCATGGAAAATGCGACATTCGACATTTCCAATCGATCTGGATCGACAGCAGCTAAAGATTCAGTTCCCAGGCGTCGCAATAGGTCTTCTTATTGAAAATTCACTCGTAGAAATTGGAAAACGCGATATTCGACATTTCCAATCGATCTGCATCAACAACAGCTAAAGATTCAGTTCCCAGGCGTCGCAATCGTCCTTATTATCAAAAATACACTCGTATATAATGGAAAATGCGACATTCGACATTTCCAATCGATCTGGATCGACAGCAGCTAAAGATTCAGTTCCCAGGCGTCGCAATAGTCCTTCTTATTGAAATTTCACTCGCAGAGATTGGAAAACGCGATATTCGACATTTCCATTCGATCTGCATCGACAACAGCTAAAGATTCAGTTCCCAGGGGTCGCAATAGTCCTTACTGAAAATTCACTCATAGAGCTTGGAAAACGCGATTTTCGACATTTCCAATCGATCTGCATCAACAACAGCTATAGATTCAGTTCCCAGGCGTCGCAATAGTCCTTCTTATTGAAAATTCACTCGTAGAGCTTGGAAAACGCGATATTCGACATTTCCAATCGATCTGCATCGACAACAGCTAAAGATTCAGTTCCCAGGCGTCGAAATAGTCCTTATTGAAAATTCACTCGTGGAGCTTGGAAAACGCGATATTCTTCATTTCCAATCGATCTGCATCAACAACAGCTAAAGATTCAGTTCCCAGGCGTCGCAATCGTCCTTATTATCTAAAATACACTCGTATATCATGGAAAATGCGAAATTCGACATTTCCAATCGATCTGGATCGACAGCAGCTAAAGATTCAGTTCCCAGGCGTTGCAATAGTCCTTCTTACAGAAAATTCACTCGTAGAGCTTGGAAAACGCGATTTCGACATTTCCAATCGATCTGCATCGACAACAGCTAAAGATTCAGTACCCAGGCGTCGCAATAGTCCTAATTGAAAATTCACTCATAGAGCTTGAAAAACGCCATATTCGACATTTCCAATCGATCTGCATCAACAACAGCAAAAGATTCAGTTCCCAGGCGTCGCAATAGTGCTTATTGAAAATTCACTCGTACAGCTTGGAAAACGCGTTATTCGACCTTTCCAATCGATCTGCATCGGCAACAGCTAATGATTCAGTTCCCAGGCGTTGCAATAGTCTTTATTATGAAAAATACACTCGTATAGCATGGAAAATGCGACATTCGACATTTCCAATCGATCTGGATCGACAGCAGCTAAAGATTCAGTTCCCAGGCGTCGCAATAGGTCTTCTTATTGAAAATTCACTCGTAGAAATTGGAAAACGCGATATTCGACATTTCCATTCGATCTGCATCGACAACAGCTAAAGATTCAGTTCCCAGGCGTTGCAATAGTCCTTCTTACAGAAAATTCACTCGTAGAGCTTGGAAAACGCGATTTCGACATTTCCAATCGATCTGCATCGACAACAGATAAAGATTCAGTACCCAGGCGTCGCAATAGTCCTAATTGAAAATTCACTCATAGAGCTTGAAAAACGCCATATTCGACATTTCCAATCGATCTGCATCAACAACAGCAAAAGATTCAGTTCCCAGGCGTCGCATTAGTGCTTATTGAAAATTCACTCGTACAGCTTGGAAAACGCGTTATTCGACCTTTCCAATCGATCTGCATCGGCAACAGCTAAAGATTCAGTTCCCAGGCGTTGCAATAGTCTTTATTATGAAAAATACACTCGTATAGCATGGAAAATGCGACATTCGACATTTCCAATCGATCTGGATCGACAGCAGCTAAAGATTCAGTTCCCAGGCGTCGCAATAGGTCTTCTTATTGAAAATTCACTCGTAGAAATTGGAAAACGCGATATTCGACATTTCCAATCGATCTGCATCGACAACAGCTAAAGATTCAGTTCCCAGGCGTCGAAATAGTCCTTATTGAAAATTCACTCGTGGAGCTTGGAAAACGCGATATTCTTCATTTCCAATCGATCTGCATCAACAACAGCTAAAGATTCAGTTCCCAGGCGTCGCAATCGTCCTTATTATCTAAAATACACTCGTATATCATGGAAAATGCGACATTCGACATTTCCAATCGATCTGGATCGACAGCAGCTAAAGATTCAGTTCCCAGGCGTCGCAATAGTCCTTATTGAAAATTCACTCGTAGACCTTGGAAAACGCGATATTCGACATTTCCAATCGATCTGCATCAACAACAGCTAAAGATTCAGTTCCCAGGCGTCGCAATAGTCCTTCTTATTGAAAATTCACTCGTAGAGCTTGGAAAACGCGATATTCGACATTTCCAATCGATCTGCATCAACAACAGCTAAAGATTCAGTTCCCAGGCGTCGCAATCGTCCTTATTATCAAAAATACACTCGTATATCATGGAAAATGCGACATTCGACATTTCCAATCGATCTGGATCGACAGCAGCTAAAGATTCAGTTCCCAGGCGTCGCAATAGTCCTTATTGAAAATTCACTCGTAGACCTTGGAAAACGCGATATTCGACATTTCCAATCGATCTGCATCAACAACAGCTAAAGATTCAGTTCCCAGGCGTCGCAATAGTCCTTCTTATTGAAAATTCACTCGTAGAGCTTGGAAAACGCGATATTCGACATTTCCAATCGATCTGCATCACAACAGCTAAAGATTCAGTTCCCAGGCGTCATAATCGTCCTTATTATCAAAAATACACTCGTATATCATGGAAAATGCGACATTCGACATTTCCAATCGATCTGGATCGACAGCAACTAAAGATTCAGTTCCCAGGCGTCGCAATAGTCCTTATTGAAAATTCACTCGTAGACCTTGGAAAACGCGATATTCGACATTTCCAATCGATCTGCATCAACAACAGCTAAAGATTCAGTTCCCAGGCGTCGCAATAGTCCTTCTTATTGAAAATTCACTCGTAGAGCTTGGAAAACGCGATATCCTTCATTTCCAATCGATCTGCATCAACAACAGCTAAAGATTCAGTTCCCAGGCGTCGCAATCGTCCTTATTATCTAAAATACACTCGTATATCATGGAAAATGCGAAATTCGACATTTCCAATCGATCTGGATCGACAGCAGCTAAAGATTCAGTTCCCAGGCGTCGCAATAGTCCTTATTGAAAAGTCACTCGTAGAGCTTGGAAAACGCGATATTCGACATTTCCAATCGATCTGCATCAACAACAGCTAAAGATTCAGTTCCCAGGCGTCGCAATAGTCCTTATTGAAAATTCACTCGTAGAGCTTGGAAAACGCGATATTCGACATTTCCAATCGATCTGCATCAACAACAGCTAAAGATTCAGTTCCCAGGCGTCGCAATCGTCCTTATTGAAAATTCACTCGTAGACCTTGGAAAACGCGATATTCGACATTTCCATTCGATCTGCATCGACAACAGCTACAGATTCAGTTCCCAGGGGTCGCAATAGTCCTTACTGAAAATTCACTCATAGAGCTTGGAAAACGCGATATTCGACATTTCCAATCGATCTGCATCAACAACAGCTATAGATTCAGTTCCCAGGCGTCGCAATAGTCCTTCTTATTGAAAATTCACTCGTAGAGCTTGGAAAACGCGATATTCGACATTTCCAATCGATCTGCATCGACAACAGCTAAAGATTCAGTTCCCAGACGTCGAAATAGTCCTTATTGAAAATTCACTCGTGGAGCTTGGAAAACGCGATATTCTTCATTTCCAATCGATCTGCATCAACAACAGCTATAGATTCAGTTCCCAGGCGTCGCAATAGTCCTTCTTATTGAAAATTCACTCGTAGAGCTTGGAAAACGCGATATTCTTCATTTCCAATCGATCTGCATCAACAACAGCTAAAGATTCAGTTCCCAGGCGTCGCAATCGTCCTTATTATCTAAAATACACTCGTATATCATGGAAAATGCGACATTCGACATTTCCAATCGATCTGGATCGACAGCAGCTAAAGATTCAGTTCCCAGGCGTCGCAATAGTCCTTATTGAAAATTCACTCGTAGACCTTGGAAAACGCGATATTCGACATTTCCAATCGATCTGCATCAACAACAGCTAAAGATTCAGTTCCCAGGCGTCGCAATAGTCCTTCTTATTGAAAATTCACTCGTAGAGCTTGGAAAACGCGATATTCGACATTTCCAATCGATCTGCATCAACAACAGCTAAAGATTCAGTTCCCAGGCGTCGCAATCGTCCTTATTATCAAAAATACACTCGTATATCATGGAAAATGCGACATTCGACATTTCCAATCGATCTGGATCGACAGCAGCTAAAGATTCAGTTCCCAGGCGTCGCAATAGTCCTTATTGAAAATTCACTCGTAGACCTTGGAAAACGCGATATTCGACATTTCCAATCGATCTGCATCAACAACAGCTAAAGATTCAGTTCCCAGGCGTCGCAATAGTCCTTCTTATTGAAAATTCACTCGTAGAGCTTGGAAAACGCGATATTCGACATTTCCAATCGATCTGCATCACAACAGCTAAAGATTCAGTTCCCAGGCGTCATAATCGTCCTTATTATCAAAAATACACTCGTATATCATGGAAAATGCGACATTCGACATTTCCAATCGATCTGGATCGACAGCAACTAAAGATTCAGTTCCCAGGCGTCGCAATAGTCCTTATTGAAAATTCACTCGTAGACCTTGGAAAACGCGATATTCGACATTTCCAATCGATCTGCATCAACAACAGCTAAAGATTCAGTTCCCAGGCGTCGCAATAGTCCTTCTTATTGAAAATTCACTCGTAGAGCTTGGAAAACGCGATATCCTTCATTTCCAATCGATCTGCATCAACAACAGCTAAAGATTCAGTTCCCAGGCGTCGCAATCGTCCTTATTATCTAAAATACACTCGTATATCATGGAAAATGCGAAATTCGACATTTCCAATCGATCTGGATCGACAGCAGCTAAAGATTCAGTTCCCAGGCGTCGCAATAGTCCTTATTGAAAAGTCACTCGTAGAGCTTGGAAAACGCGATATTCGACATTTCCAATCGATCTGCATCAACAACAGCTAAAGATTCAGTTCCCAGGCGTCGCAATAGTCCTTCTTATTGAAAATTCACTCGTAGAGCTTGGAAAACGCGATATTCGACATTTCCAATCGATCTGCATCAACAACAGCTAAAGATTCAGTTCCCAGGCGTCGCAATCGTCCTTATTGAAAATTCACTCGTAGACCTTGGAAAACGCGATATTCGACATTTCCATTCGATCTGCATCGACAACAGCTACAGATTCAGTTCCCAGGGGTCGCAATAGTCCTTACTGAAAATTCACTCATAGAGCTTGGAAAACGCGATATTCGACATTTCCAATCGATCTGCATCAACAACAGCTATAGATTCAGTTCCCAGGCGTCGCAATAGTCCTTCTTATTGAAAATTCACTCGTAGAGCTTGGAAAACGCGATATTCGACATTTCCAATCGATCTGCATCGACAACAGCTAAAGATTCAGTTCCCAGACGTCGAAATAGTCCTTATTGAAAATTCACTCGTGGAGCTTGGAAAACGCGATATTCTTCATTTCCAATCGATCTGCATCAACAACAGCTATAGATTCAGTTCCCAGGCGTCGCAATAGTCCTTCTTATTGAAAATTCACTCGTAGACCTTGGAAAACGCGATATTCGACATTTCCAATCGATCTGCATCAACAACAGCTAAAGATTCAGTTCCCAGGCGTCGCAATAGTCCTTCTTATTGAAAATTCACTCGTAGAGCTTGGAAAACGCGATATTCGACATTTCCAATCGATCTGCATCAACAACAGCTATAGATTCAGTTCCCAGGCGTCGCAATCGTCCTTATTATCTAAAATACACTCGTATATCATGGAAAATGCGAAATTCGACATTTCCAATCGATCTGCATCGACAACAGCTAAAGATTCAGTTCCCAGACGTCGAAATAGTCCTTATTGAAAATTCACTCGTGGAGCTTGGAAAACGCGATATTCTTCATTTCCAATCGATCTGCATCAACAACAGCTATAGATTCAGTTCCCAGGCGTCGCAATAGTCCTTATTGAAAATTCACTCGTAGAGCTTGGAAAACGCGATATTTGACATTTCCAATCGATCTGCATCGACAACAGCTAAAGATTCAGTTCCCAGGCGTCGCAATAGTCCTTACTGAAAATTCACTCATAGAGCTTGGAAAACGCGATATTCGACATTTCCAATCGATCTGCATCAACAACAGTTAAGATTCAGTTCCCAGGCGTCGCAATAGTCCTTCTTATTGAAAATTCACTCGTAGTGCTTGAAAAACGCGATATTCGACATTTCCAATCGAACTGCATCGACAGCAGCCAAAGATGCAGTTCCCAGGCGTCGTAATAGTCCTACTAATTGAAAATTCCCTCGTAGAGCTTGGAAAACGCGATATTCGACATTTCCAATCGATCTGCATCGACAACAGCTAAAGATTCAGTTCCCACGCATCGCAATAGTCCTTATTGAAAATTCACTCGTAGAGCTTGGAAAACGCGATATTCTTCATTTCCAATCGATCTGCATCAACAACAGCTAAAGATTCAGTTCCCAGGCGTCGCAATCGTCCTTATTATCAAAAATACACTCGTATATCATGGAAAATGCGACATTCGACATTTCCAATCGATCTGGATCGACAGCAGCTAAAGATTCAGTTCCCAGGCGTCGCAATAGTCCTTCTTATTGAAAATTCACTCGTAGAGATTGGAAAACGCGATATTCGACATTTCCATTCGATCTGCATCGACAACAGCTAAAGATTCAGTTCCCAGGGGTCGCAATAGTCCTTACTGAAAATTCACTCATAGAGCTTGAAAAACGCGATATTCGACATTTCCAATCGATCTGCATCAACAGCAGCTATAGATTCAGTTCCCAGGCGTCGCAATAGTCCTTCTTATTGAAAATTCACTCGTAGAGCTTGGAAAACGCGATATTCGACATTTCCAAACGATCTGCATCACAACAGCTAAAGATTCAGTTCCCAGGCGTCATAATCGTCCTTATTATCAAAAATACACTCGTATATCATGGAAAATGCGACATTCGACATTTCCAATCGATCTGGATCGACAGCAACTAAAGATTCAGTTCCCAGGCGTCGCAATAGTCCTTATTGAAAATTCACTCGTAGACCTTGGAAAACGCGATATTCGACATTTCCATTCGATCTGCATCGACAACAGCTACAGATTCAGTTCCCAGGGGTCGCAATAGTCCTTACTGAAAATTCACTCATAGAGCTTGGAAAACGCGATATTCTTCATTTCCAATCGATCTGCATCAACAACAGCTAAAGATTCAGTTCCCAGGCGTCGCAATCGTCCTTATTATCTAAAATACACTCGTATATCATGGAAAATGCGACATTCGACATTTCCAATCGATCTGGATCGACAGCAGCTAAAGATTCAGTTCCCAGGCGTCGCAATAGTCCTTATTGAAAATTCACTCGTAGACCTTGGAAAACGCGATATTCGACATTTCCAATCGATCTGCATCAACAACAGCTAAAGATTCAGTTCCCAGGCGTCGCAATAGTCCTTCTTATTGAAAATTCACTCGTAGAGCTTGGAAAACGCGATATTCGACATTTCCAATCGATCTGCATCAACAACAGCTAAAGATTCAGTTCCCAGGCGTCATAATCGTCCTTATTATCAAAAATACACTCGTATATCATGGAAAATGCGACATTCGACATTTCCAATCGATCTGGATCGACAGCAACTAAAGATTCAGTTCCCAGGCGTCGCAATAGTCCTTATTGAAAATTCACTCGTAGACCTTGGAAAACGCGATATTCGACATTTCCATTCGATCTGCATCGACAACAGCTACAGATTCAGTTCCCAGGGGTCGCAATAGTCCTTACTGAAAATTCACTCATAGAGCTTGGAAAACGCGATATTCGACATTTCCAATCGATCTGCATCAACAACAGCTATAGATTCAGTTCCCAGGCGTCGCAATAGTCCTTCTTATTGAAAATTCACTCGTAGAGCTTGGAAAACGCGATATTCGACATTTCCAATCGATCTGCATCGACAACAGCTAAAGATTCAGTTCCCAGGCGTCGAAATAGTCCTTATTGAAAATTCACTCGTGGAGCTTGGAAAACGCGATATTCTTCATTTCCAATCGATCTGCATCAACAACAGCTAAAGATTCAGTTCCCAGGCGTCGCAATCGTCCTTATTATCTAAAATACACTCGTATATCATGGAAAATGCGACATTCGACATTTCCAATCGATCTGGATCGACAGCAGCTAAAGATTCAGTTCCCAGGCGTCGCAATAGTCCTTATTGAAAATTCACTCGTAGACCTTGGAAAACGCGATATTCGACATTTCCCATCGATCTGCATCAACAACAGCTAAAGATTCAGTTCCCAGGCGTCGCAATAGTCCTTCTTATTGAAAATTCACTCGTAGAGCTTGGAAAACGCGATATTCGACATTTCCAATCGATCTGCATCAACAACAGCTAAAGATACAGTTCCCAGGCGTCATAATCGTCCTTATTATCAAAAATACACTCGTATATCATGGAAAATGCGACATTCGACATTTCCAATCGATCTGGATCGACAGCAACTAACGATTCAGTTCCCAGGCGTCGCACTAGTCCTTATTGAAAATTCACTCGTAGACCTTGGAAAACGCGATATTCGACATTTCCAATCGATCTGCATCAACAACAGCTATAGATTCAGTTCCCAGGCGTCGCAATAGTCCTTCTTATTGAAAATTCACTCGTAGAGCTTGGAAAACGCGATATTCGACATTTCCAATCGATCTGCATCGACAACAGCTAAAGATTCAGTTCCCAGGCGTCGAAATAGTCCTTATTGAAAATTCACTCGTGGAGCTTGGAAAACGCGATATTCTTCATTTCCAATCGATCTGCATCAACAACAGCTAAAGATTCAGTTCCCAGGCGTCGCAATCGTCCTTATTATCTAAAATACACTCGTATATCATGGAAAATGCGACATTCGACATTTCCAATCGATCTGGATCGACAGCAGCTAAAGATTCAGTTCCCAGGCGTCGCAATAGTCCTTATTGAAAATTCACTCGTAGACCTTGGAAAACGCGATATTCGACATTTCCAATCGATCTGCATCAACAACAGCTAAAGATTCAGTTCCCAGGCGTCGCAATAGTCCTTCTTATTGAAAATTCACTCGTAGAGCTTGGAAAACGCGATATTCGACATTTCCAATCGATCTGCATCAACAACAGCTAAAGATTCAGTTCCCAGGCGTCATAATCGTCCTTATTATCAAAAATACATTCGTATATCATGGAAAATGCGACATTCGACATTTCCAATCGATCTGGATCGACAGCAACTAAAGATTCAGTTCCCAGGCGTCGCAATAGTCCTTATTGAAAATTCACTCGTAGACCTTGGAAAACGCGATATTCGACATTTCCATTCGATCTGCATCGACAACAGCTACAGATTCAGTTCCCAGGGGTCGCAATAGTCCTTACTGAAAATTCACTCATAGAGCTTGGAAAACGCGATATTCGACATTTCCAATCGATCTGCATCAACAACAGCTATAGATTCAGTTCCCAGGCGTCGCAATAGTCCTTCTTATTGAAAATTCACTCGTAGAGCTTGGAAAACGCGATATTCGACATTTCCAATCGATCTGCATCGACAACAGCTAAAGATTCAGTTCCCAGGCGTCGAAATAGTCCTTATTGAAAATTCACTCGTGGAGCTTGGAAAACGCGATATTCTTCATTTCCAATCGATCTGCATCAACAACAGCTAAAGATTCAGTTCCCAGGCGTCGCAATCGTCCTTATTATCTAAAATACACTCGTATATCATGGAAAATGCGACATTCGACATTTCCAATCGATCTGGATCGACAGCAGCTAAAGATTCAGTTCCCAGGCGTCGCAATAGTCCTTATTGAAAATTCACTCGTAGACCTTGGAAAACGCGATATTCGACATTTCCCATCGATCTGCATCAACAACAGCTAAAGATTCAGTTCCCAGGCGTCGCAATAGTCCTTCTTATTGAAAATTCACTCGTAGAGCTTGGAAAACGCGATATTCGACATTTCCAATCGATCTGCATCAACAACAGCTAAAGATTCAGTTCCCAGGCGTCGCAATCGTCCTTACTGAAAATTCACTCATAGAGCTTGGAAAACGCGATAATCGACATTTCCAATCGATCTGCATCAACAACAGCTATAGATTCAGTTCCCAGGCGTCGCAATAGTCCTTCTTATTGAAAATTCACTCGTAGAGCTTGGAAAACGCGATATTCGACATTTCCAATCGATCTGCATCACAACAGCTAAAGATTCAGTTCCCAGGCGTCATAATCGTCCTTATTATCAAAAATACACTCGTATATCATGGAAAATGCGACATTCGACATTTCCAATCGATCTGGATCGACAGCAACTAACGATTCAGTTCCCAGGCGTCGCACTAGTCCTTATTGAAAATTCACTCGTAGACCTTGGAAAACGCGATATTCGACATTTCCAATCGATCTGCATCAACAACAGCTAAAGATTCAGTTCCCAGGCGTCGCAATAGTCCTTCTTATTGAAAATTCACTCGTAGAGCTTGGAAAACGAGATATTCTTCATTTCCAATCGATCTGCATCAACAACAGCTAAAGATTCAGTTCCCAGGCGTCGCAATAGTGCTTATTGAAAATTCACTCCTACAGCTTGGAAAACGCGTTATTCGACATTTCCAATCGATCTGCATCGACAACAGCTAAAGATTCTGTTCCCGGGAGTCGCAATAGTCTTTATTATCAAAAATACACCCGTTTAGCATGGAAAATGCGATATTCGACATTTCCAATCGATCTGCATAGACAGCAGCTAAAGATTCAGTTCCCAGGCGTCGCAATAGTCCTTATTGAAAATTCACTCGTAGAGCTTGGAAAACGCGATATTCTTCATTTCCAATCGATCTGGATCGACAGCAGCTAAAGATTCAGTTCCCAGGCGTCGTAATAGTCCTACTAATTGAAAATTCCCTCGTAGAGCTTGGAAAACGCGATATTCGACATTTCCAATCGATCTGCATCAACAACAGCTAAAGATTCAGTTCCCAGGCGTCATAATCGTCCTTATTATCAAAAATACACTCGTATATCATGGAAAATGCGACATTCGACATTTCCAATCGATCTGGATCGACAGCAACTAAAGATTCAGTTCCCAGGCGTCGCAATAGTCCTTATTGAAAATTCACTCGTAGACCTTGGAAAACGCGATATTCGACATTTCCATTCGATCTGCATCGACAACAGCTACAGATTCAGTTCCCAGGGGTCGCAATAGTCCTTACTGAAAATTCACTCATAGAGCTTGGAAAACGCGATATTCGACATTTCCAATCGATCTGCATCAACAACAGCTATAGATTCAGTTCCCAGGCGTCGCAATAGTCCTTCTTATTGAAAATTCACTCGTAGAGCTTGGAAAACGCGATATTCGACATTTCCAATCGATCTGCATCGACAACAGCTAAAGATTCAGTTCCCGGGCGTCGAAATAGTCCTTATTGAAAATTCACTCGTGGAGCTTGGAAAACGCGATATTCTTCATTTCCAATCGATCTGCATCAACAACAGCTAAAGATTCAGTTCCCAGGCGTCGCAATCGTCCTTATTATCTAAAATACACTCGTATATCATGGAAAATGCGACATTCGACATTTCCAATCGATCTGGATCGACAGCAGCTAAAGATTCAGTTCCCAGGCGTCGCAATAGTCCTTATTGAAAATTCACTCGTAGACCTTGGAAAACGCGATATTCGACATTTCCAATCGATCTGCATCAACAACAGCTATAGATTCAGTTCCCAGGCGTCGCAATAGTCCTTCTTATTGAAAATTCACTCGTAGAGCTTGGAAAACGCGATATTCGACATTTCCAATCGATCTGCATCACAACAGCTAAAGATTCTGTTCCCGGGAGTCGCAATAGTCTTTATTATCAAAAATACACCCGTTTAGCATGGAAAATGCGATATTCGACATTTCCAATCGATCTGCATAGACAGCAGCTAAAGATTCAGTTCCCAGGCGTCGCAATAGTCCTTATTGAAAATTCACTCGTAGACCTTGGAAAACGCGATATTCGACATTTCCATTCGATCTGCATCGACAACAGCTACAGATTCAGTTCCCAGGGGTCGCAATAGTCCTTACTGAAAATTCACTCATAGAGCTTGGAAAACGAGATATTCTTCATTTCCAATCGATCTGCATCAACAACAACTAAAGATTCAGTTCCCAGGCGTCGCAATAGTGCTTATTGAAAATTCACTCGTACAGCTTGGAAAACGCGTTATTCGACATTTCCAATCGATCTGCATCGACAACAGCTAAAGATTCTGTTCCCGGGAGTCGCAATAGTCTTTATTATCAAAAATACACCCGTTTAGCATGGAAAATGCGATATTCGACATTTCCAATCGATCTGCATAGACAGCAGCTAAAGATTCAGTTCCCAGGCGTCGCAATAGTCCTTATTGAAAATTCACTCGTAGACCTTGGAAAACGCGATATTCGACATTTCCATTCGATCTGCATCGACAACAGCTACAGATTCAGTTCCCAGGGGTCGCAATAGTCCTTACTGAAAATTCACTCATAGAGCTTGGAAAACGAGATATTCTTCATTTCCAATCGATCTGCATCAACAACAGCTAAAGATTCAGTTCCCAGGCGTCGCAATAGTGCTTATTGAAAATTCACTCGTACAGCTTGGAAAACGCGTTATTCGACATTTCCAATCGATCTGCATCGACAACAGCTAAAGATTCTGTTCCCGGGAGTCGCAATAGTCTTTATTATCAAAAATACACCCGTTTAGCATGGAAAATGCGATATTCGACATTTCCAATCGATCTGCATAGACAGCAGCTAAAGATTCAGTTCCCAGGCGTCGCAATAGGTCTTCTTATTGAAAATTCACTCGTAGAGATTGGAAAACGCGATATTCGACATTTCCATTCGATCTGCATCGACAACAGCTAAAGATTCAGTTCCCAGGCGTCGCAATAGTCCTACTAATTGAAAATTCCCTCGTAGAGCTTGGAAAACGCGATATTCGACATTTCCAATCGATCTGGATCGACAGCAGCTAAAGATTCAGTTCCCCGGCGTCGCAATAGTCCTTATTGAAAATTCACTCGTAGAGCTTGGAAAACGCGATATTCTTCATTTCCAATCGTTCTGGATCGACAGCAGCTAAAGATTCAGTTCCCAGGCGTCGTAATAGTCCTACTAATTGAAAATTCCCTCGTAGAGCTTGGAAAACGCGATATTCGACATTTCCAATCGATCTGCATCGACAACAGCTAAAGATTCAGTTCCCAGGCGTCGCAATAGTCCTTCTTATTGAAAATTCACTCATAGAGCTTGAAAAACGCGATATTCGACATTTCCAATCGATCTGCATCAACAACAGCTAAAGATTCAGTTCCCAGGCGTCGCAATAGTGCTTATTGAAAATTCACTCGTACAGCTTGGAAAACGCGTTATTCGACATTTCCAATCGATCTGCATCGACAACAGCTAAAGATTCAGTTCCCAGGCGTTGCAATAGTCTTTATTATGAAAAATACACTCGTATAGCATGGAAAATGCGACATTCGACATTTCCAATCGATCTGGATCGACAGCAGCTAAAGATTCAGTTCCCAGGCGTCGCAATAGGTCTTCTTATTGAAAATTCACTCGTAGAGATTGGAAAACGCGATATTCGACATTTCCATTCGATCTGCATCGACAACAGCTAAAGATTCAGTTCCCAGGCGTCGCAATAGTCCTTACTGAAAATTCACTCATAGAGCTTGGAAAACGCGATATTCGACATTTCCAATCGATCTGCATCAACAACAGCTAAAGATTCAGTTCCCAGGCGTCGCAATATTCCTTCTTAATGAAAATTCACTCGTAGTGCTTGAAAAACGCGATATTCGACATTTCCAATCGAACTGCATCGACAGCAGCCAAAGATGCAGTTCCCAGGCGTCGTAATAGTCCTACTAATTGAAAATTCCCTCGTAGAGCTTGGAAAACGCGATATTCGACATTTCCAATCGATCTGCATCGACAACAGCTAAAGATTCAGTTCCCAGGCATCGCAATAGTCCTTATTGAAAATTCACTCGTAGAGCTTGGAAAACGCGATATTCTTCATTTCCAATCGATCTGCATCAACAACAGCTAAAGATTCAGTTCCCAGGCGTCGCAATCGTCCTTATTATAAAAAATACACTCGTATATCATGGAAAATGCGACATTCGACATTTCCAATCGATCTGGATCGACAGCAGCTAAAGATTCAGTTCCCAGGCGTCGCAATAGTCTTTCTTATTGAAAATTCACTCGTAGAGATTGGAAAACGCGATATTCGACATTTCCATTCGATCTGCATCGACAACAGCTAAAGATTCAGTTCCCAGGCGTCGCAATAGTCCTTCTTATTGAAAATTCACTCGTAGAGCTTGGAAAACGCGATATTCGACATTTCCAATCGATCTGCATCGACAACAGCTAAAGATTCAGTTCCCAGGCGTCGCAATAGTCCTTCTTATTGAAAATTCACTCATAGAGCTTGAAAAACGCGATATTCGACATTTCCAATCGATCTGCATCAACAACAGCTAAAGATTCAGTTCCCAGGCGTCGCAATCGTCCTTATTATAAAAAATACACTCGTATATCATGGAAAATGCGACATTCGACATTTCCAATCGATCTGGATCAACAGCAGCTAAAGATTCAGTTCCCAGGCGTCGCAATAGTCCTTATTGAAAATTCACTCGTAGACCTTGGAAAACGAGATATTCTTCATTTCCAATCGATCTGCATCAACAACAGCTAAAGATTCAGTTCCCAGGCGTCGCAATAGTGCTTATTGAAAATTCACTCGTACAGCTTGGAAAACGCGTTATTCGACATTTCCAATCGATCTGCATCGACAACAGCTAAAGATTCTGTTCCCGGGAGTCGCAATAGTCTTTATTATCAAAAATACACCCGTTTAGCATGGAAAATGCGATATTCGACATTTCCAATCGATCTGCATAGACAGCAGCTAAAGATTCAGTTCCCAGGCGTCGCAATAGGTCTTCTTATTGAAAATTCACTCGTAGAGATTGGAAAACGCGATATTCGACATTTCCATTCGATCTGCATCGACAACAGCTAAAGATTCAGTTCCCAGGCGTCGCAATAGTCCTACTAATTGAAAATTCCCTCGTAGAGCTTGGAAAACGCGATATTCGACATTTCCAATCGATCTGGATCGACAGCAGCTAAAGATTCAGTTCCCAGGCGTCGTAATAGTCCTACTAATTGAAAATTCCCTCGTAGAGCTTGGAAAACGCGATATTCGACATTTCCAATCGATCTGCATCGACAACAGCTAAAGATTCAGTTCCCAGGCGTCGCAATAGTCCTTCTTATTGAAAATTCACTCATAGAGCTTGAAAAACGCGATATTCGACATTTCCAATCGATCTGCATCAACAACAGCTAAAGATTCAGTTCCCAGGCGTCGCAATAGTGCTTATTGAAAATTCACTCGTACAGCTTGGAAAACGCGTTATTCGACATTTCCAATCGATCTGCATCGACAACAGCTAAAGATTCAGTTCCCAGGCGTTGCAATAGTCTTTATTATGAAAAATACACTCGTATAGCATGGAAAATGCGACATTCGACATTTCCAATCGATCTGGATCGACAGCAGCTAAAGATTCATTTCCCAGGCGTCGCAATAGGTCTTCTTATTGAAAATTCACTCGTAGAGATTGGAAAACGCGATATTCGACATTTCCATTCGATCTGCATCGACAACAGCTAAAGATTCAGTTCCCAGGCGTCGCAATAGTCCTTACTGAAAATTCACTCATAGAGCTTGGAAAACGCGATATTCGACATTTCCAATCGATCTGCATCAACAACAGCTAAAGATTCAGTTCCCAGGCGTCGCAATAGTCCTTCTTATTGAAAATTCACTCGTAGAGCTTTGAAAACGCGATATTTGACATTTCCAATCGATCTGCATCGACAACAGCTAAAGATTCAGTTCCCAGGCGTCGCAATTGTCCTTATTGAAAATTCACTCGTAGAGCTTGGAAAACGCGATATTCTTCATTTCCAATCGATCTGCATCAACAGCAGCTAAAGATTCAGTTCCCAGGCGTCGCAATAGTGCTTATTGAAAATTCACTCGTACAGCTTGGAAAACGCGTTATTCGAAATTTCCAATCGATCTGCATCGACAACAGCTAAAGATTCAGTTCCCAGGCGTTGCAATAGTCTTTATTATGAAAAATACACTCGTATAGCATGGAAAATGCGACATTCGACATTTCCAATCGATCTGGATCGACAGCAGCTAAAGATTCAGTTCCCAGGCGTCGCAATAGTCTTTCTTATTGAAAATTCACTCGTAGAGATTGGAAAACGCGATATTCGACATTTCCATTCGATCTGCATCGACAACAGCTAAAGATTCAGTTCCCAGGCGTCGCAATAGTCCTTCTTATTGAAAATTCACTCGTAGAGCTTGGAAAACGCGATATTCGACATTTCCAATCGATCTGCATCGACAACAGCTAAAGATTCAGTTCCCAGGCGTCGCAATAGTCCTTCTTATTGAAAATTCACTCATAGAGCTTGAAAAACGCGATATTCGACATTTCCAATCGATCTGCATCAACAACAGCTAAAGATTCAGTTCCCAGGCGTCGCAATCGTCCTTATTATAAAAAATACACTCGTATATCATGGAAAATGCGACATTCGACATTTCCAATCGATCTGGATCAACAGCAGCTAAAGATTCAGTTCCCAGGCGTCGCAATAGTCCTTATTGAAAATTCACTCGTAGACCTTGGAAAACGAGATATTCTTCATTTCCAATCGATCTGCATCAACAACAGCTAAAGATTCAGTTCCCAGGCGTCGCAATAGTGCTTATTGAAAATTCACTCGTACAGCTTGGAAAACGCGTTATTCGACATTTCCAATCGATCTGCATCGACAACAGCTAAAGATTCTGTTCCCGGGAGTCGCAATAGTCTTTATTATCAAAAATACACCCGTTTAGCATGGAAAATGCGATATTCGACATTTCCAATCGATCTGCATAGACAGCAGCTAAAGATTCAGTTCCCAGGCGTCGCAATAGGTCTTCTTATTGAAAATTCACTCGTAGAGATTGGAAAACGCGATATTCGACATTTCCATTCGATCTGCATCGACAACAGCTAAAGATTCAGTTCCCAGGCGTCGCAATAGTCCTACTAATTGAAAATTCCCTCGTAGAGCTTGGAAAACGCGATATTCGACATTTCCAATCGATCTGGATCGACAGCAGCTAAAGATTCAGTTCCCCGGCGTCGCAATAGTCCTTATTGAAAATTCACTCGTAGAGCTTGGAAAACGCGATATTCTTCATTTCCAATCGATCTGGATCGACAGCAGCTAAAGATTCAGTTCCCAGGCGTCGTAATAGTCCTACTAATTGAAAATTCCCTCGTAGAGCTTGGAAAACGCGATATTCGACATTTCCAATCGATCTGCATCGACAACAGCTAAAGATTCAGTTCCCAGGCGTCGCAATAGTCCTTCTTATTGAAAATTCACTCATAGAGCTTGAAAAACGCGATATTCGACATTTCCAATCGATCTGCATCAACAACAGCTAAAGATTCAGTTCCCAGGCGTCGCAATAGTGCTTATTGAAAATTCACTCGTACAGCTTGGAAAACGCGTTATTCGACATTTCCAATCGATCTGCATCGACAACAGCTAAAGATTCAGTTCCCAGGCGTTGCAATAGTCTTTATTATGAAAAATACACTCGTATAGCATGGAAAATGCGACATTCGACATTTCCAATCGATCTGGATCGACAGCAGCTAAAGATTCATTTCCCAGGCGTCGCAATAGGTCTTCTTATTGAAAATTCACTCGTAGAGATTGGAAAACGCGATATTCGACATTTCCATTCGATCTGCATCGACAACAGCTAAAGATTCAGTTCCCAGGCGTCGCAATAGTCCTTACTGAAAATTCACTCATAGAGCTTGGAAAACGCGATATTCGACATTTCCAATCGATCTGCATCAACAACAGCTAAAGATTCAGTTCCCAGGCGTCGCAATAGTCCTTCTTATTGAAAATTCACTCGTAGAGCTTTGAAAACGCGATATTTGACATTTCCAATCGATCTGCATCGACAACAGCTAAAGATTCAGTTCCCAGGCGTCGCAATTGTCCTTATTGAAAATTCACTCGTAGAGCTTGGAAAACGCGATATTCTTCATTTCCAATCGATCTGCATCAACAGCAGCTAAAGATTCAGTTCCCAGGCGTCGCAATAGTGCTTATTGAAAATTCACTCGTACAGCTTGGAAAACGCGTTATTCGAAATTTCCAATCGATCTGCATCGACAACAGCTAAAGATTCAGTTCCCAGGCGTTGCAATAGTCTTTATTATGAAAAATACACTCGTATAGCATGGAAAATGCGACATTCGACATTTCCAATCGATCTGGATCGACAGCAGCTAAAGATTCAGTTCCCAGGCGTCGCAATAGGTCTTCTTATTGAAAATTCACTCGTAGAGATTGGAAAACGCGATATTCGACATTTCCATTCGATCTGCATCGACAACAGCTAAAGATTCAGTTCCCAGGCGTCGCAATAGTCCTTACTGAAAATTCACTCATAGAGCTTGGAAAACGCGATATTCGACATTTCCAATCGATCTGCATCAACAACAGCTAAAGATTCAGTTCCCAGGCGTCGCAATATTCCTTCTTAATGAAAATTCACTCGTAGTGCTTGAAAAACGCGATATTCGACATTTCCAATCGAACTGCATCGACAGCAGCCAAAGATGCAGTTCCCAGGCGTCGTAATAGTCCTACTAATTGAAAATTCCCTCGTAGAGCTTGGAAAACGCGATATTCGACATTTCCAATCGATCTGCATCGACAACAGCTAAAGATTCAGTTCCCAGGCATCGCAATAGTCCTTATTGAAAATTCACTCGTAGAGCTTGGAAAACGCGATATTCTTCATTTCCAATCGATCTGCATCAACAACAGCTAAAGATTCAGTTCCCAGGCGTCGCAATCGTCCTTATTATAAAAAATACACTCGTATATCATGGAAAATGCGACATTCGACATTTCCAATCGATCTGGATCGACAGCAGCTAAAGATTCAGTTCCCAGGCGTCGCAATAGTCTTTCTTATTGAAAATTCACTCGTAGAGATTGGAAAACGCGATATTCGACATTTCCATTCGATCTGCATCGACAACAGCTAAAGATTCAGTTCCCAGGCGTCGCAATAGTCCTACTAATTGAAAATTCCCTCGTAGAGCTTGGAAAACGCGATATTCGACATTTCCAATCGATCTGGATCGACAGCAGCTAAAGATTCAGTTCCCCGGCGTCGCAATAGTCCTTATTGAAAATTCACTCGTAGAGCTTGGAAAACGCGATATTCTTCATTTCCAATCGATCTGGATCGACAGCAGCTAAAGATTCAGTTCCCAGGCGTCGTAATAGTCCTACTAATTGAAAATTCCCTCGTAGAGCTTGGAAAACGCGATATTCGACATTTCCAATCGATCTGCATCGACAACAGCTAAAGATTCAGTTCCCAGGCGTCGCAATAGTCCTTCTTATTGAAAATTCACTCATAGAGCTTGAAAAACGCGATATTCGACATTTCCAATCGATCTGCATCAACAACAGCTAAAGATTCAGTTCCCAGGCGTCGCAATAGTGCTTATTGAAAATTCACTCGTACAGCTTGGAAAACGCGTTATTCGACATTTCCAATCGATCTGCATCGACAACAGCTAAAGATTCAGTTCCCAGGCGTTGCAATAGTCTTTATTATGAAAAATACACTCGTATAGCATGGAAAATGCGACATTCGACATTTCCAATCGATCTGGATCGACAGCAGCTAAAGATTCATTTCCCAGGCGTCGCAATAGGTCTTCTTATTGAAAATTCACTCGTAGAGATTGGAAAACGCGATATTCGACATTTCCATTCGATCTGCATCGACAACAGCTAAAGATTCAGTTCCCAGGCGTCGCAATAGTCCTTACTGAAAATTCACTCATAGAGCTTGGAAAACGCGATATTCGACATTTCCAATCGATCTGCATCAACAACAGCTAAAGATTCAGTTCCCAGGCGTCGCAATAGTCCTTCTTATTGAAAATTCACTCGTAGAGCTTTGAAAACGCGATATTTGACATTTCCAATCGATCTGCATCGACAACAGCTAAAGATTCAGTTCCCAGGCGTCGCAATTGTCCTTATTGAAAATTCACTCGTAGAGCTTGGAAAACGCGATATTCTTCATTTCCAATCGATCTGCATCAACAGCAGCTAAAGATTCAGTTCCCAGGCGTCGCAATAGTGCTTATTGAAAATTCACTCGTACAGCTTGGAAAACGCGTTATTCGAAATTTCCAATCGATCTGCATCGACAACAGCTAAAGATTCAGTTCCCAGGCGTTGCAATAGTCTTTATTATGAAAAATACACTCGTATAGCATGGAAAATGCGACATTCGACATTTCCAATCGATCTGGATCGACAGCAGCTAAAGATTCAGTTCCCAGGCGTCGCAATAGGTCTTCTTATTGAAAATTCACTCGTAGAGATTGGAAAACGCGATATTCGACATTTCCATTCGATCTGCATCGACAACAGCTAAAGATTCAGTTCCCAGGCGTCGCAATAGTCCTTACTGAAAATTCACTCATAGAGCTTGGAAAACGCGATATTCGACATTTCCAATCGATCTGCATCAACAACAGCTAAAGATTCAGTTCCCAGGCGTCGCAATATTCCTTCTTAATGAAAATTCACTCGTAGTGCTTGAAAAACGCGATATTCGACATTTCCAATCGAACTGCATCGACAGCAGCCAAAGATGCAGTTCCCAGGCGTCGTAATAGTCCTACTAATTGAAAATTCCCTCGTAGAGCTTGGAAAACGCGATATTCGACATTTCCAATCGATCTGCATCGACAACAGCTAAAGATTCAGTTCCCAGGCATCGCAATAGTCCTTATTGAAAATTCACTCGTAGAGCTTGGAAAACGCGATATTCTTCATTTCCAATCGATCTGCATCAACAACAGCTAAAGATTCAGTTCCCAGGCGTCGCAATCGTCCTTATTATAAAAAATACACTCGTATATCATGGAAAATGCGACATTCGACATTTCCAATCGATCTGGATCGACAGCAGCTAAAGATTCAGTTCCCAGGCGTCGCAATAGTCTTTCTTATTGAAAATTCACTCGTAGAGATTGGAAAACGCGATATTCGACATTTCCATTCGATCTGCATCGACAACAGCTAAAGATTCAGTTCCCAGGCGTCGCAATAGTCCTTCTTATTGAAAATTCACTCGTAGAGCTTGGAAAACGCGATATTCGACATTTCCAATCGATCTGCATCGACAACAGCTAAAGATTCAGTTCCCAGGCGTCGCAATAGTCCTTCTTATTGAAAATTCACTCATAGAGCTTGAAAAACGCGATATTCGACATTTCCAATCGATCTGCATCAACAACAGCTAAAGATTCAGTTCCCAGGCGTCGCAATCGTCCTTATTATAAAAAATACACTCGTATATCATGGAAAATGCGACATTCGACATTTCCAATCGATCTGGATCAACAGCAGCTAAAGATTCAGTTCCCAGGCGTCGCAATAGTCCTTATTGAAAATTCACTCGTAGACCTTGGAAAACGCGATATTCGACATTTCCAATCGATCTGCATCAACAACAGCTAAAGATTCAGTTCCCAGGCGTCGCAATAGTCCTTCTTATTGAAAATTCACTCGTAGAGCTTGGAAAACGCGATATTCGACATTTCCAATCGATCTGCATCAACAACAGCTAAAGATTCAGTTCCCAGGCGTCGCAATCGTCCTTATTATAAAAAATACACTCGTATATCATGGAAAATGCGACATTCGACATTTCCAATCGATCTGGATCGACAGCAGCTAAAGATTCAGTTCCCAGGCGTCGCAATAGTCTTTCTTATTGAAAATTCACTCGTAGAGATTGGAAAACGCGATATTCGACATTTCCATTCGATCTGCATCGACAACAGCTAAAGATTCAGTTCCCAGGCGTCGCAATAGTCCTTCTTATTGAAAATTCACTCTTAGAGCTTGGAAAACGCGATATTCGACATTTCCAATCGATCTGCATCGACAACAGCTAAAGATTCAGTTCCCAGGCGTCGCAATAGTCCTTCTTATTGAAAATTCACTCATAGAGCTTGAAAAACGCGATATTCGACATTTCCAATCGATCTGCATCAACAACAGCTAAAGATTCAGTTCCCAGGCGTCGCAATCGTCCTTATTATAAAAAATACACTCGTATATCATGGAAAATGCGACATTCGACATTTCCAATCGATCTGGATCAACAGCAGCTAAAGATTCAGTTCCCAGGCGTCGCAATAGTCCTTATTGAAAATTCACTCGTAGACCTTGGAAAACGCGATATTCGACATTTCCAATCGATCTGCATCAACAACAGCTAAAGATTCAGTTCCCAGGCGTCGCAATAGTCCTTCTTATTGAAAATTCACTCGTAGAGCTTGGAAAACGCGATATTCGACATTTCCAATCGATCTGCATCAACAACAGCTAAAGATTCAGTTCCCAGGCGTCGCAATCGTCCTTACTGAAAATTCACTCATAGAGCTTGGAAAACGCGATAATCGACATTTCCAATCGATCTGCATCAACAACAGCTATAGATTCAGTTCCCAGGCGTCGCAATAGTCCTTCTTATTGAAAATTCACTCGTAGAGCTTGGAAAACGCGATATTCGACATTTCCAATCGATCTGCATCACAACAGCTAAAGATTCAGTTCCCAGGCGTCATAATCGTCCTTATTATCAAAAATACACTCGTATATCATGGAAAATGCGACATTCGACATTTCCAATCGATCTGGATCGACAGCAACTAAAGATTCAGTTCCCAGGCGTCGCACTAGTCCTTATTGAAAATTCACTCGTAGACCTTGGAAAACGCGATATTCGACATTTCCAATCGATCTGCATCAACAACAGCTAAAGATTCAGTTCCCAGGCGTCGCAATAGTCCTTCTTATTGAAAATTCACTCGTAGAGCTTGGAAAACGAGATATTCTTCATTTCCAATCGATCTGCATCAACAACAGCTAAAGATTCAGTTCCCAGGCGTCGCAATAGTGCTTATTGAAAATTCACTCGTACAGCTTGGAAAACGCGTTATTCGACATTTCCAATCGATCTGCATCGACAACAGCTAAAGATTCTGTTCCCGGGAGTCGCAATAGTCTTTATTATCAAAAATACACCCGTTTAGCATGGAAAATGCGATATTCGACATTTCCAATCGATCTGCATAGACAGCAGCTAAAGATTCAGTTCCCAGGCGTCGCAATAGGTCTTCTTATTGAAAATTCACTCGTAGAGATTGGAAAACGCGATATTCGACATTTCCATTCGATCTGCATCGACAACAGCTAAAGATTCAGTTCCCAGGCGTCGCAATAGTCCTTCTTATTGAAAATTCACTCGTAGTGCTTGAAAAACGCGATATTCGACATTTCCAATCGAACCTCATCGACAGCAGCCAAAGATGCAGTTCCCAGGCGTCGTAATAGTGCTTATTGAAAATTCACTCGTACAGCTTGGAAAACGCGTTATTCGACATTTCCAATCGATCTGCATCGACAACAGCTAAAGATTCAGTTCCCAGGCGTTGCAATAGTCTTTATTATGAAAAATACACTCGTATAGCATGGAAAATGCGACATTCGACATTTCCAATCGATCTGGATCGACAGCAGCTAAAGATTCATTTCCCAGGCGTCGCAATAGTCCTACTAATTGAAAATTCCCTCGTAGAGCTTGGAAAACGCGATATTCGACATTTCCATTCGATCTGCATCGACAACAGCTAAAGATTCAGTTCCCAGGCGTCGCAATAGTCCTTACTGAAAATTCACTCATAGAGCTTGGAAAACGCGATATTCGACATTTCCAATCGATCTGCATCAACAACAGCTAAAGATTCAGTTCCCAGGCGTCGCAATAGTCCTTCTTATTGAAAATTCACTCGTAGAGCTTTGAAAACGCGATATTTGACATTTCCAATCGATCTGCATCGACAACAGCTAAAGATTCAGTTCCCAGGCGTCGCAATTGTCCTTATTGAAAATTCACTCGTAGAGCTTGGAAAACGCGTTATTCGAAATTTCCAATCGATCTGCATCGACAACAGCTAAAGATTCAGTTCCCAGGCGTTGCAATAGTCTTTATTATGAAAAATACACTCGTATAGCATGGAAAATGCGACATTCGACATTTCCAATCGATCTGGATCGACAGCAGCTAAAGATTCAGTTCCCAGGCGTCGCAATAGGTCTTCTTATTGAAAATTCACTCGTAGAGATTGGAAAACGCGATATTCGACATTTCCATTCGATCTGCATCGACAACAGCTAAAGATTCAGTTCCCAGGCGTCGCAATAGTCCTTACTGAAAATTCACTCATAGAGCTTGGAAAACGCGATATTCGACATTTCCAATCGATCTGCATCAACAACAGCTAAAGATTCAGTTCCCAGGCGTCGCAATATTCCTTCTTAATGAAAATTCACTCGTAGTGCTTGAAAAACGCGATATTCGACATTTCCAATCGAACTGCATCGACAGCAGCCAAAGATGCAGTTCCCAGGCGTCGCAATAGTCCTTCTTATTGAAAATTCACTCGTAGAGCTTGGAAAACGCGATATTCGACATTTCCAATCGATCTGCATCAACAACAGCTAAAGATTCAGTTCCCAGGCGTCGCAATCGTCCTTACTGAAAATTCACTCATAGAGCTTGGAAAACGCGATAATCGACATTTCCAATCGATCTGCATCAACAACAGCTATAGATTCAGTTCCCAGGCGTCGCAATAGTCCTTCTTATTGAAAATTCACTCGTAGAGCTTGGAAAACGCGATATTCGACATTTCCAATCGATCTGCATCACAACAGCTAAAGATTCAGTTCCCAGGCGTCATAATCGTCCTTATTATCAAAAATACACTCGTATATCATGGAAAATGCGACATTCGACATTTCCAATCGATCTGGATCGACAGCAACTAAAGATTCAGTTCCCAGGCGTCGCACTAGTCCTTATTGAAAATTCACTCGTAGACCTTGGAAAACGCGATATTCGACATTTCCAATCGATCTGCATCAACAACAGCTAAAGATTCAGTTCCCAGGCGTCGCAATAGTCCTTCTTATTGAAAATTCACTCGTAGAGCTTGGAAAACGAGATATTCTTCATTTCCAATCGATCTGCATCAACAACAGCTAAAGATTCAGTTCCCAGGCGTCGCAATAGTGCTTATTGAAAATTCACTCGTACAGCTTGGAAAACGCGTTATTCGACATTTCCAATCGATCTGCATCGACAACAGCTAAAGATTCTGTTCCCGGGAGTCGCAATAGTCTTTATTATCAAAAATACACCCGTTTAGCATGGAAAATGCGATATTCGACATTTCCAATCGATCTGCATAGACAGCAGCTAAAGATTCAGTTCCCAGGCGTCGCAATAGGTCTTCTTATTGAAAATTCACTCGTAGAGATTGGAAAACGCGATATTCGACATTTCCATTCGATCTGCATCGACAACAGCTAAAGATTCAGTTCCCAGGCGTCGCAATAGTCCTTCTTATTGAAAATTCACTCGTAGTGCTTGAAAAACGCGATATTCGACATTTCCAATCGAACCTCATCGACAGCAGCCAAAGATGCAGTTCCCAGGCGTCGTAATAGTGCTTATTGAAAATTCACTCGTACAGCTTGGAAAACGCGTTATTCGACATTTCCAATCGATCTGCATCGACAACAGCTAAAGATTCAGTTCCCAGGCGTTGCAATAGTCTTTATTATGAAAAATACACTCGTATAGCATGGAAAATGCGACATTCGACATTTCCAATCGATCTGGATCGACAGCAGCTAAAGATTCATTTCCCAGGCGTCGCAATAGTCCTACTAATTGAAAATTCCCTCGTAGAGCTTGGAAAACGCGATATTCGACATTTCCATTCGATCTGCATCGACAACAGCTAAAGATTCAGTTCCCAGGCGTCGCAATAGTCCTTACTGAAAATTCACTCATAGAGCTTGGAAAACGCGATATTCGACATTTCCAATCGATCTGCATCAACAACAGCTAAAGATTCAGTTCCCAGGCGTCGCAATAGTCCTTCTTATTGAAAATTCACTCGTAGAGCTTTGAAAACGCGATATTTGACATTTCCAATCGATCTGCATCGACAACAGCTAAAGATTCAGTTCCCAGGCGTCGCAATTGTCCTTATTGAAAATTCACTCGTAGAGCTTGGAAAACGCGTTATTCGAAATTTCCAATCGATCTGCATCGACAACAGCTAAAGATTCAGTTCCCAGGCGTTGCAATAGTCTTTATTATGAAAAATACACTCGTATAGCATGGAAAATGCGACATTCGACATTTCCAATCGATCTGGATCGACAGCAGCTAAAGATTCAGTTCCCAGGCGTCGCAATAGGTCTTCTTATTGAAAATTCACTCGTAGAGATTGGAAAACGCGATATTCGACATTTCCATTCGATCTGCATCGACAACAGCTAAAGATTCAGTTCCCAGGCGTCGCAATAGTCCTTACTGAAAATTCACTCATAGAGCTTGGAAAACGCGATATTCGACATTTCCAATCGATCTGCATCAACAACAGCTAAAGATTCAGTTCCCAGGCGTCGCAATATTCCTTCTTAATGAAAATTCACTCGTAGTGCTTGAAAAACGCGATATTCGACATTTCCAATCGAACTGCATCGACAGCAGCCAAAGATGCAGTTCCCAGGCGTCGTAATAGTCCTACTAATTGAAAATTCCCTCGTAGAGCTTGGAAAACGCGATATTCGACATTTCCAATCGATCTGCATCGACAACAGCTAAAGATTCAGTTCCCAGGCATCGCAATAGTCCTTATTGAAAATTCACTCGTAGAGCTTGGAAAACGCGATATTCTTCATTTCCAATCGATCTGCATCAACAACAGCTAAAGATTCAGTTCCCAGGCGTCGCAATCGTCCTTATTATAAAAAATACACTCGTATATCATGGAAAATGCGACATTCGACATTTCCAATCGATCTGGATCGACAGCAGCTAAAGATACAGTTCCCAGGCGTCGCAATAGTCTTTCTTATTGAAAATTCACTCGTAGAGATTGGAAAACGCGATATTCGACATTTCCATTCGATCTGCATCGACAACAGCTAAAGATTCAGTTCCCAGGCGTCGCAATAGTCCTTCTTATTGAAAATTCACTCGTAGAGCTTGGAAAACGCGATATTCGACATTTCCAATCGATCTGCATCGACAACAGCTAAAGATTCAGTTCCCAGGCGTCGCAATAGTCCTTCTTATTGAAAATTCACTCATAGAGCTTGAAAAACGCGATATTCGACATTTCCAATCGATCTGCATCAACAACAGCTAAAGATTCAGTTCCCAGGCGTCGCAATCGTCCTTATTATAAAAAATACACTCGTATATCATGGAAAATGCGACATTCGACATTTCCAATCGATCTGGATCAACAGCAGCTAAAGATTCAGTTCCCAGGCGTCGCAATAGTCCTTATTGAAAATTCACTCGTAGACCTTGGAAAACGCGATATTCGACATTTCCAATCGATCTGCATCAACAACAGCTAAAGATTCAGTTCCCAGGCGTCGCAATAGTCCTTCTTATTGAAAATTCACTCGTAGAGCTTGGAAAACGCGATATTCGACATTTCCAATCGATCTGCATCAACAACAGCTAAAGATTCAGTTCCCAGGCGTCGCAATCGTCCTTATTATAAAAAATACACTCGTATATCATGGAAAATGCGACATTCGACATTTCCAATCGATCTGGATCGACAGCAGCTAAAGATTCAGTTCCCAGGCGTCGCAATAGTCTTTCTTATTGAAAATTCACTCGTAGAGATTGGAAAACGCGATATTCGACATTTCCATTCGATCTGCATCGACAACAGCTAAAGATTCAGTTCCCAGGCGTCGCAATAGTCCTTCTTATTGAAAATTCACTCTTAGAGCTTGGAAAACGCGATATTCGACATTTCCAATCGATCTGCATCGACAACAGCTAAAGATTCAGTTCCCAGGCGTCGCAATAGTCCTTCTTATTGAAAATTCACTCATAGAGCTTGAAAAACGCGATATTCGACATTTCCAATCGATCTGCATCAACAACAGCTAAAGATTCAGTTCCCAGGCGTCGCAATCGTCCTTATTATAAAAAATACACTCGTATATCATGGAAAATGCGACATTCGACATTTCCAATCGATCTGGATCAACAGCAGCTAAAGATTCAGTTCCCAGGCGTCGCAATAGTCCTTATTGAAAATTCACTCGTAGACCTTGGAAAACGCGATATTCGACATTTCCAATCGATCTGCATCAACAACAGCTAAAGATTCAGTTCCCAGGCGTCGCAATAGTCCTTCTTATTGAAAATTCACTCGTAGAGCTTGGAAAACGCGATATTCGACATTTCCAATCGATCTGCATCAACAACAGCTAAAGATTCAGTTCCCAGGCGTCGCAATCGTCCTTACTGAAAATTCACTCATAGAGCTTGGAAAACGCGATAATCGGCATTTCCAATCGATCTGCATCAACAACAGCTATAGATTCAGTTCCCAGGCGTCGCAATAGTCCTTCTTATTGAAAATTCACTCGTAGAGCTTGGAAAACGCGATATTCGACATTTCCAATCGATCTGCATCACAACAGCTAAAGATTCAGTTCCCAGGCGTCATAATCGTCCTTATTATCAAAAATACACTCGTATATCATGGAAAATGCGACATTCGACATTTCCAATCGATCTGGATCGACAGCAACTAAAGATTCAGTTCCCAGGCGTCGCACTAGTCCTTATTGAAAATTCACTCGTAGACCTTGGAAAACGCGATATTCGACATTTCCAATCGATCTGCATCAACAACAGCTAAAGATTCAGTTCCCAGGCGTCGCAATAGTCCTTCTTATTGAAAATTCACTCGTAGAGCTTGGAAAACGAGATATTCTTCATTTCCAATCGATCTGCATCAACAACAGCTAAAGATTCAGTTCCCAGGCGTCGCAATAGTGCTTATTGAAAATTCACTCGTACAGCTTGGAAAACGCGTTATTCGACATTTCCAATCGATCTGCATCGACAACAGCTAAAGATTCTGTTCCCGGGAGTCGCAATAGTCTTTATTATCAAAAATACACCCGTTTAGCATGGAAAATGCGATATTCGACATTTCCAATCGATCTGCATAGACAGCAGCTAAAGATTCAGTTCCCAGGCGTCGCAATAGGTCTTCTTATTGAAAATTCACTCGTAGAGATTGGAAAACGCGATATTCGACATTTCCATTCGATCTGCATCGACAACAGCTAAAGATTCAGTTCCCAGGCGTCGCAATAGTCCTTCTTATTGAAAATTCACTCGTAGTGCTTGAAAAACGCGATATTCGACATTTCCAATCGAACCTCATCGACAGCAGCCAAAGATGCAGTTCCCAGGCGTCGTAATAGTGCTTATTGAAAATTCACTCGTACAGCTTGGAAAACGCGTTATTCGACATTTCCAATCGATCTGCATCGACAACAGCTAAAGATTCAGTTCCCAGGCGTTGCAATAGTCTTTATTATGAAAAATACACTCGTATAGCATGGAAAATGCGACATTCGACATTTCCAATCGATCTGGATCGACAGCAGCTAAAGATTCATTTCCCAGGCGTCGCAATAGTCCTACTAATTGAAAATTCCCTCGTAGAGCTTGGAAAACGCGATATTCGACATTTCCAATCGATCTGGATCGACAGCAGCTAAAGATTCAGTTCCCCGGCGTCGCAATAGTCCTTATTGAAAATTCACTCGTAGAGCTTGGAAAACGCGATATTCTTCATTTCCAATCGATCTGGATCGACAGCAGCTAAAGATTCAGTTCCCAGGCGTCGTAATAGTCCTACTAATTGAAAATTCCCTCGTAGAGCTTGGAAAACGCGATATTCGACATTTCCAATCGATCTGCATCGACAACAGCTAAAGATTCAGTTCCCAGGCGTCGCAATAGTCCTTCTTATTGAAAATTCACTCATAGAGCTTGAAAAACGCGATATTCGACATTTCCAATCGATCTGCATCAACAACAGCTAAAGATTCAGTTCCCAGGCGTCGCAATAGTGCTTATTGAAAATTCACTCGTACAGCTTGGAAAACGCGTTATTCGACATTTCCAATCGATCTGCATCGACAACAGCTAAAGATTCAGTTCCCAGGCGTTGCAATAGTCTTTATTATGAAAAATACACTCGTATAGCATGGAAAATGCGATATTCGACATTTCCATTCGATCTGCATCGACAACAGCTAAAGATTCAGTTCCCAGGCGTCGCAATAGTCCTTACTGAAAATTCACTCATAGAGCTTGGAAAACGCGATATTCGACATTTCCAATCGATCTGCATCAACAACAGCTAAAGATTCAGTTCCCAGGCGTCGCAATAGTCCTTCTTATTGAAAATTCACTCGTAGAGCTTTGAAAAGGCGATATTTGACATTTCCAATCGATCTGCATCGACAACAGCTAAAGATTCAGTTCCCAGGCGTCGCAATTGTCCTTATTGAAAATTCACTCGTAGAGCTTGGAAAACGCGATATTCTTCATTTCCAATCGATCTGCATCAACAGCAGCTAAAGATTCAGTTCCCAGGCGTCGCAATAGTGCTTATTGAAAATACACTCGTACAGCTTGGAAAACGCGTTATTCGAAATTTCCAATCGATCTGCATCGACAACAGCTAAAGATTCAGTTCCCAGGCGTTGCAATAGTCTTTATTATGAAAAATACACTCGTATAGCATGGAAAATGCGACATTCGACATTTCCAATCGATCTGGATCGACAGCAGCTAAAGATTCAGTTCCCAGGCGTCGCAATAGGTCTTCTTATTGAAAATTCACTCGTAGAGATTGGAAAACGCGATATTCGACATTTCCATTCGATCTGCATCGACAACAGCTAAAGATTCAGTTCCCAGGGGTCGCAATAGTCCTTACTGAAAATTCACTCATAGAGCTTGGAAAACGCGATATTCGACATTTCCAATCGATCTGCATCAACAACAGCTATAGATTCAGTTCCCAGGCGTCGCAATAGTCCTTCTTATTGAAAATTCACTCGTAGAGCTTGGAAAATGCGATATTCGACATTTCCAATCGATCTGCATCGACAGCAGCTAAAGATTCAGTTCCCAGGCGTCGCAATAGGTCTTCTTATTGAAAATTCACTCGTAGAGATTGGAAAACGCGATATTCGACATTTCCATTCGATCTGCATCGACAACAGCTAAAGATTCAGTTCCCAGGCGTCGCAATAGTCCTTACTGAAAATTCACTCATAGAGCTTGGAAAACGCGATATTCGACATTTCCAATCGATCTGCATCAACAACAGCTAAAGATTCAGTTCCCAGGCGTCGCAATAGTCCTTCTTATTGAAAATTCACTCGTAGTGCTTGAAAAACGCGATATTCGACATTTCCAATCGAACTGCATCGACAGCAGCCAAAGATGCAGTTCCCAGGCGTCGTAATAGTCCTACTAATTGAAAATTCCCTCGTAGAGCTTGGAAAACGCGATATTCGACATTTCCAATCGATCTGCATCGACAACAGCTAAAGATTCAGTTCCCAGGCATCGCAATAGTCCTTATTGAAAATTCACTCGTAGAGCTTGGAAAACGCGATATTCTTCATTTCCAATCGATCTGCATCAACAACAGCTAAAGATTCAGTTCCCAGGCGTCGCAATCGTCCTTATTATCAAAAATACACTCGTATATCATGGAAAATGCGAAATTCGACATTTCCAATCGATCTGGATCGACAGCAGCTAAAGATTCAGTTCCCAGGCGTTGCAATAGTCCTTCTTACAGAAAATTCACTCGTAGAGCTTGGAAAACGCGATTTCGACATTTCCAATCGATCTGCATCGACAACAGCTAAAGATTCAGTACCCAGGCGTCGCAATAGTCCTAATTGAAAATTCACTCATAGAGCTTGAAAAACGCGATATTCGACATTTCCAATCGATCTGCATCAACAACAGCAAAAGATTCAGTTCCCAGGCGTCGCAATAGTCCTTCTTATTGAAATTTCACTCGCAGAGATTGGAAAACGCGATATTCGACATTTCCATTCGATCTGCATCGACAACAGCTAAAGATTCATTTCCCAGGGGTCGCAATAGTCCTTACTGAAAATTCACTCATAGAGCTTGGAAAACGCGATATTCGACATTTCCAATCGATCTGCATCGACAACAGCTAAAGATTCAGTTCCCAGGCGTCGAAATATTCCTTATTGAAAATTCACTCGTGGAGCTTGGAAAACGCGATATTCTTCATTTCCAATCGATCTGCATCAACAACAGCTAAAGATTCAGTTCCCAGGCGTCGCAATCGTCCTTATTATCTAAAATACACTCGTATATCATGGAAAATGCGAAATTCGACATTTCCAATCGATCTGGATCGACAGCAGCTAAAGATTCAGTTCCCAGGCGTTGCAATAGTCCTTCTTACAGAAAATTCACTCGTAGAGCTTGGAAAACGCGATTTCGACATTTCCAATCGATCTGCATCGACAACAGCTAAAGATTCAGTTCCCAGGCATCGCAATAGTCCTTATTGAAAATTCACTCGTAGAGCTTGGAAAACGCGATATTCTTCATTTCCAATCGATCTGCATCAACAACAGCTAAAGATTCAGTTCCCAGGCGTCGCAATCGTCCTTATTATCAAAAATACACTCGTATATCATGGAAAATGCGAAATTCGACATTTCCAATCGATCTGGATCGACAGCAGCTAAAGATTCAGTACCCAGGCGTCGCAATAGTCCTAATTGAAAATTCACTCATAGAGCTTGAAAAACGCGATATTCGACATTTCCAATCGATCTGCATCAACAACAGCAAAAGATTCAGTTCCCAGGCGTCGCAATAGTCCTTCTTATTGAAATTTCACTCGCAGAGATTGGAAAACGCGATATTCGACATTTCCATTCGATCTGCATCGACAACAGCTAAAGATTCATTTCCCAGGGGTCGCAATAGTCCTTACTGAAAATTCACTCATAGAGCTTGGAAAACGCGATTTTCGACATTTCCAATCGATCTGCATCAACAACAGCTATAGATTCAGTTCCCAGGCGTCGCAATAGTCCTTCTTATTGAAAATTCACTCGTAGAGCTTGGAAAACGCGATATTCGACATTTCCAATCGATCTGCATCGACAACAGCTAAAGATTCAGTTCCCAGGCGTCGAAATAGTCCTTATTGAAAATTCACTCGTGGAGCTTGGAAAACGCGATATTCTTCATTTCCAATCGATCTGCATCAACAACAGCTAAAGATTCAGTTCCCAGGCGTCGCAATCGTCCTTATTATCTAAAATACACTCGTATATCATGGAAAATGCGAAATTCGACATTTCCAATCGATCTGGATCGACAGCAGCTAAAGATTCAGTTCCCAGGCGTTGCAATAGTCCTTCTTACAGAAAATTCACTCGTAGAGCTTGGAAAACGCGATTTCGACATTTCCAATCGATCTGCATCGACAACAGCTAAAGATTCAGTTCCCAGGCATCGCAATAGTCCTTATTGAAAATTCACTCGTAGAGCTTGGAAAACGCGATATTCTTCATTTCCAATCGATCTGCATCAACAACAGCTAAAGATTCAGTTCCCAGGCGTCGCAATCGTCCTTATTATCTAAAATACACTCGTATATCATGGAAAATGCGAAATTCGACATTTCCAATCGATCTGGATCGACAGCAGCTAAAGATTCAGTTCCCAGGCGTTGCAATAGTCCTTCTTACAGAAAATTCACTCGTAGAGCTTGGAAAACGCGATTTCGACATTTCCAATCGATCTGCATCGACAACAGCTAAAGATTCAGTTCCCAGGCATCGCAATAGTCCTTATTGAAAATTCACTCGTAGAGCTTGGAAAACGCGATATTCTTCATTTCCAATCGATCTGCATCAACAACAGCTAAAGATTCAGTTCCCAGGCGTCGCAATCGTCCTTATTATCAAAAATACACTCGTATATCATGGAAAATGCGAAATTCGACATTTCCAATCGATCTGGATCGACAGCAGCTAAAGATTCAGTTCCCAGGCGTTGCAATAGTCCTTCTTACAGAAAATTCACTCGTAGAGCTTGGAAAACGCGATTTCGACATTTCCAATCGATCTGCATCGACAACAGCTAAAGATTCAGTACCCAGGCGTCGCAATAGTCCTAATTGAAAATTCACTCATAGAGCTTGAAAAACGCGATATTCGACATTTCCAATCGATCTGCATCAACAACAGCAAAAGATTCAGTTCCCAGGCGTCGCAATAGTCCTTCTTATTGAAAATTCACTCGTAGAGCTTGGAAAACGCGATATTCGACATTTCCAATCGATCTGCATCGACAACAGCTAAAGATTCAGTTCCCAGGCGTCGAAATAGTCCTTATTGAAAATTCACTCGTGGAGCTTGGAAAACGCGATATTCTTCATTTCCAATCGATCTGCATCAACAACAGCTAAAGATTCAGTTCCCAGGCGTCGCAATCGTCCTTATTATCTAAAATACACTCGTATATCATGGAAAATGCGAAATTCGACATTTCCAATCGATCTGGATCGACAGCAGCTAAAGATTCAGTTCCCAGGCGTTGCAATAGTCCTTCTTACAGAAAATTCACTCGTAGAGCTTGGAAAACGCGATTTCGACATTTCCAATCGATCTGCATCGACAACAGCTAAAGATTCAGTTCCCAGGCATCGCAATAGTCCTTATTGAAAATTCACTCGTAGAGCTTGGAAAACGCGATATTCTTCATTTCCAATCGATCTGCATCAACAACAGCTAAAGATTCAGTTCCCAGGCGTCGCAATCGTCCTTATTATCAAAAATACACTCGTATATCATGGAAAATGCGAAATTCGACATTTCCAATCGATCTGGATCGACAGCAGCTAAAGATTCAGTTCCCAGGCGTTGCAATAGTCCTTCTTACAGAAAATTCACTCGTAGAGCTTGGAAAACGCGATTTCGACATTTCCAATCGATCTGCATCGACAACAGCTAAAGATTCAGTACCCAGGCGTCGCAATAGTCCTAATTGAAAATTCACTCATAGAGCTTGAAAAACGCGATATTCGACATTTCCAATCGATCTGCATCAACAACAGCAAAAGATTCAGTTCCCAGGCGTCGCAATAGTGCTTATTGAAAATTCACTCGTACAGCTTGGAAAACGCGTTATTCGACATTTCCAATCGATCTGCATCGACAACAGCTAAAGATTCAGTTCCCAGGCGTTGCAATAGTCTTTATTATGAAAAATACACTCGTATAGCATGGAAAATGCGACATTCGACATTTCCAATCGATCTGGATCGACAGCAGCTAAAGATTCAGTTCCCAGGCGTCGCAATAGGTCTTCTTATTGAAAATTCACTCGTAGAAATTGGAAAACGCGATATTCGACATTTCCAATCGATCTGCATCAACAACAGCTAAAGATTCAGTTCCCAGGCGTCGCAATCGTCCTTATTATCAAAAATACACTCGTATATAATGGAAAATGCGACATTCGACATTTCCAATCGATCTGGATCGACAGCAGCTAAAGATTCAGTTCCCAGGCGTCGCAATAGTCCTTCTTATTGAAATTTCACTCGCAGAGATTGGAAAACGCGATATTCGACATTTCCATTCGATCTGCATCGACAACAGCTAAAGATTCATTTCCCAGGGGTCGCAATAGTCCTTACTGAAAATTCACTCATAGAGCTTGGAAAACGCGATTTTCGACATTTCCAATCGATCTGCATCAACAACAGCTATAGATTCAGTTCCCAGGCGTCGCAATAGTCCTTCTTATTGAAAATTCACTCGTAGAGCTTGGAAAACGCGATATTCGACATTTCCAATCGATCTGCATCGACAACAGCTAAAGATTCAGTTCCCAGGCGTCGAAATAGTCCTTATTGAAAATTCACTCGTGGAGCTTGGAAAACGCGATATTCTTCATTTCCAATCGATCTGCATCAACAACAGCTAAAGATTCAGTTCCCAGGCGTCGCAATCGTCCTTATTATCTAAAATACACTCGTATATCATGGAAAATGCGAAATTCGACATTTCCAATCGATCTGGATCGACAGCAGCTAAAGATTCAGTTCCCAGGCGTTGCAATAGTCCTTCTTACAGAAAATTCACTCGTAGAGCTTGGAAAACGCGATTTCGACATTTCCAATCGATCGGCATCGACAACAGCTAAAGATTCAGTACCCAGGCGTCGCAATAGTCCTAATTGAAAATTCACTCATAGAGCTTGAAAAACGCGATATTCGACATTTCCAATCGATCTGCATCAACAACAGCAAAAGATTCAGTTCCCAGGCGTCGCAATAGTGTATTATTGCAAATTCACTCGTACAGCTTGGAAAACGCGTTATTCGACATTTCCAATCGATCTGCATCGACAACAGCTAAAGATTCAGTTCCCAGGCGTTGCAATAGTCTTTATTATGAAAAATACACTCGTATAGCATGGAAAATGCGACATTCGACATTTCCAATCGATCTGGATCGACAGCAGCTAAAGATTCAGTTCCCAGGCGTCGCAATAGGCCTTCTTATTGAAAATTCACTCGTAGAAATTGGAAAACGCGATATTCGACATTTCCAATCGATCTGCATCAACAACAGCTAAAGATTCAGTTCCCAGGCGTCGCAATCGTCCTTATTATCAAAAATACACTCGTATATAATGGAAAATGCGACATTCGACATTTCCAATCGATCTGGATCGACAGCAGCTAAAGATTCAGTTCCCAGGCGTCGCAATAGTCCTTCTTATTGAAATTTCACTCGCAGAGATTGGAAAACGCGATATTCGACATTTCCATTCGATCTGCATCGACAACAGCTAAAGATTCAGTTCCCAGGGGTCGCAATAGTCCTTACTGAAAATTCACTCATAGAGCTTGGAAAACGCGATTTTCGACATTTCCAATCGATCTGCATCAACAACAGCTATAGATTCAGTTCCCAGGCGTCGCAATAGTCCTTCTTATTGAAAATTCACTCGTAGAGCTTGGAAAACGCGATATTCGACATTTCCAATCGATCTGCATCGACAACAGCTAAAGATTCAGTTCCCAGGCGTCGAAATAGTCCTTATTGAAAATTCACTCGTGGAGCTTGGAAAACGCGATATTCTTCATTTCCAATCGATCTGCATCAACAACAGCTAAAGATTCAGTTCCCAGGCGTCGCAATCGTCCTTATTATCTAAAATACACTCGTATATCATGGAAAATGCGAAATTCGACATTTCCAATCGATCTGGATCGACAGCAGCTAAAGATTCAGTTCCCAGGCGTTGCAATAGTCCTTCTTACAGAAAATTCACTCGTAGAGCTTGGAAAACGCGATTTCGACATTTCCAATCGATCTGCATCGACAACAGCTAAAGATTCAGTACCCAGGCGTCGCAATAGTCCTAATTGAAAATTCACTCATAGAGCTTGAAAAACGCCATATTCGACATTTCCAATCGATCTGCATCAACAACAGCAAAAGATTCAGTTCCCAGGCGTCGCAATAGTGCTTATTGAAAATTCACTCGTACAGCTTGGAAAACGCGTTATTCGACCTTTCCAATCGATCTGCATCGGCAACAGCTAAAGATTCAGTTCCCAGGCGTTGCAATAGTCTTTATTATGAAAAATACACTCGTATAGCATGGAAAATGCGACATTCGACATTTCCAATCGATCTGGATCGACAGCAGCTAAAGATTCAGTTCCCAGGCGTCGCAATAGGTCTTCTTATTGAAAATTCACTCGTAGAAATTGGAAAACGCGATATTCGACATTTCCATTCGATCTGCATCGACAACAGCTAAAGATTCAGTTCCCAGGCGTTGCAATAGTCCTTCTTACAGAAAATTCACTCGTAGAGCTTGGAAAACGCGATTTCGACATTTCCAATCGATCTGCATCGACAACAGATAAAGATTCAGTACCCAGGCGTCGCAATAGTCCTAATTGAAAATTCACTCATAGAGCTTGAAAAACGCCATATTCGACATTTCCAATCGATCTGCATCAACAACAGCAAAAGATTCAGTTCCCAGGCGTCGCATTAGTGCTTATTGAAAATTCACTCGTACAGCTTGGAAAACGCGTTATTCGACCTTTCCAATCGATCTGCATCGGCAACAGCTAAAGATTCAGTTCCCAGGCGTTGCAATAGTCTTTATTATGAAAAATACACTCGTATAGCATGGAAAATGCGACATTCGACATTTCCAATCGATCTGGATCGACAGCAGCTAAAGATTCAGTTCCCAGGCGTCGCAATAGGTCTTCTTATTGAAAATTCACTCGTAGAAATTGGAAAACGCGATATTCGACATTTCCAATCGATCTGCATCAACAACAGCTAAAGATTCAGTTCCCAGGCGTCGCAATCGTCCTTATTATCAAAAATACACTCGTATATAATGGAAAATGCGACATTCGACATTTCCAATCGATCTGGATCGACAGCAGCTAAAGATTCAGTTCCCAGGCGTCGCAATAGTCCTTCTTATTGAAATTTCACTCGCAGAGATTGGAAAACGCGATATTCGACATTTCCATTTGATCTGCATCGACAACAGCTAAAGATTCAGTTCCCAGGGGTCGCAATAGTCCTTACTGAAAATTCACTCATAGAGCTTGGAAAACGCGATTTTCGACATTTCCAATCGATCTGCATCAACATCAGCTATAGATTCAGTTCCCAGGCGTCGCAATAGTCCTTCTTATTGAAAATTCACTCGTAGAGCTTGGAAAACGCGATATTCGACATTTCCAATCGATCTGCATCGACAACAGCTAAAGATTCAGTTCCCAGGCGTCGAAATAGTCCTTATTGAAAATTCACTCGTGGAGCTTGGAAAACGCGATATTCTTCATTTCCAATCGATCTGCATCAACAACAGCTAAAGATTCAGTTCCCAGGCGTCGCAATCGTCCTTATTATCTAAAATACACTCGTATATCATGGAAAATGCGACATTCGACATTTCCAATCGATCTGGATCGACAGCAGCTAAAGATTCAGTTCCCAGGCGTCGCAATAGTCCTTATTGAAAATTCACTCGTAGACCTTGGAAAACGCGATATTCGACATTTCCAATCGATCTGCATCAACAACAGCTAAAGATTCAGTTCCCAGGCGTCGCAATAGTCCTTCTTATTGAAAATTCACTCGTAGAGCTTGGAAAACGCGATACTCGACATTTCCAATCGATCTGCATCAACAACAGCTAAAGATTCAGTTCCCAGGCGTCGCAATCGTCCTTATTATCAAAAATACACTCGTATATCATGGAAAATGCGACATTCGACATTTCCAATCGATCTGGATCGACAGCAGCTAAAGATTCAGTTCCCAGGCGTCGCAATAGTCCTTATTGAAAATTCACTCGTAGACCTTGGAAAACGCGATATTCGACATTTCCAATCGATCTGCATCAACAACAGCTAAAGATTCAGTTCCCAGGCGTCGCAATAGTCCTTCTTATTGAAAATTCACTCGTAGAGCTTGGAAAACGCGATATTCGACATTTCCAATCGATCTGCATCACAACAGCTAAAGATTCAGTTCCCAGGCGTCATAATCGTCCTTATTATCAAAAATACACTCGTATATCATGGAAAATGCGACATTCGACATTTCCAATCGATCTGGATCGACAGCAACTAAAGATTCAGTTCCCAGGCGTCGCAATAGTCCTTATTGAAAATTCACTCGTAGACCTTGGAAAACGCGATATTCGACATTTCCAATCGATCTGCATCAACAACAGCTAAAGATTCAGTTCCCAGGCGTCGCAATAGTCCTTCTTATTGAAAATTCACTCGTAGAGCTTGGAAAACGCGATATCCTTCATTTCCAATCGATCTGCATCAACAACAGCTAAAGATTCAGTTCCCAGGCGTCGCAATCGTCCTTATTATCTAAAATACACTCGTATATCATGGAAAATGCGAAATTCGACATTTCCAATCGATCTGGATCGACAGCAGCTAAAGATTCAGTTCCCAGGCGTCGCAATAGTCCTTATTGAAAAGTCACTCGTAGAGCTTGGAAAACGCGATATTCGACATTTCCAATCGATCTGCATCAACAACAGCTAAAGATTCAGTTCCCAGGCGTCGCAATAGTCCTTCTTATTGAAAATTCACTCGTAGAGCTTGGAAAACGCGATATTCGACATTTCCAATCGATCTGCATCAACAACAGCTAAAGATTCAGTTCCCAGGCGTCGCAATCGTCCTTATTGAAAATTCACTCGTAGACCTTGGAAAACGCGATATTCGACATTTCCATTCGATCTGCATCGACAACAGCTACAGATTCAGTTCCCAGGGGTCGCAATAGTCCTTACTGAAAATTCACTCATAGAGCTTGGAAAACGCGATATTCGACATTTCCAATCGATCTGCATCAACAACAGCTATAGATTCAGTTCCCAGGCGTCGCAATAGTCCTTCTTATTGAAAATTCACTCGTAGAGCTTGGAGAACGCGATATTCGACATTTCCAATCGATCTGCATCGACAACAGCTAAAGATTCAGTTCCCAGACGTCGAAATAGTCCTTATTGAAAATTCACTCGTGGAGCTTGGAAAACGCGATATTCTTCATTTCCAATCGATCTGCATCAACAACAGCTAAAGATTCAGTTCCCAGGCGTCGCAATCGTCCTTATTATCTAAAATACACTCGTATATCATGGAAAATGCGACATTCGACATTTCCAATCGATCTGGATCGACAGCAGCTAAAGATTCAGTTCCCAGGCGTCGCAATAGTCCTTCTTATTGAAAATTCACTCGTAGAGATTGGAAAACGCGATATTCGACATTTCCATTCGATCTGCATCGACAACAGCTAAAGATTCAGTTCCCAGGGGTCGCAATAGTCCTTACTGAAAATTCACTCATAGAGCTTGGAAAACGCGATATTCGACATTTCCAATCGATCTGCATCAACAACAGCTATAGATTCAGTTCCCAGGCGTCGCAATAGTCCTTCTTATTGAAAATTCACTCGTAGACCTTGGAAAACGCGATATTCGACATTTCCAATCGATCTGCATCAACAACAGCTAAAGATTCAGTTCCCAGGCGTCGCAATAGTCCTTCTTATTGAAAATTCACTCGTAGAGCTTGGAAAACGCGATATTCGACATTTCCAATCGATCTGCATCAACAACAGCTAAAGATTCAGTTCCCAGGCGTCGCAATCGTCCTTATAATCTAAAATACACTCGTATATCATGGAAAATGCGAAATTCGACATTTCCAATCGATCTGGATCGACAGCAGCTAAAGATTCAGTTCCCAGGCGTTGCAATAGTCCTTCTTACAGAAAATTCACTCGTAGAGATTGGAAAACGCGATATTCGACATTTCCATTCGATCTGCATCGACAACAGCTAAAGATTCAGTTCCCAGGCGTCGCAATAGTCCTTATTGAAAATTCACTCGTAGAGCTTGGAAAACGCGATATTCTTCATTTCCAATCGATCTGCATCAACAGCAGCTAAAGATTCAGTTCCCAGGCGTCGCAATAGTCCTCCTTATTGAAAATTCACTCGTAGAGCTTGGAAAACGCGATATTTGACATTTCCAATCGATCTGCATCGACAACAGCTAAAGATTCAGTTCCCAGGCGTCGCAATAGTCCTTACTGAAAATTCACTCATAGAGCTTGGAAAACGCGATATTCGACATTTCCAATCGATCTGCATCAACAACAGTTAAGATTCAGTTCCCAGGCGTCGCAATAGTCCTTCTTATTGAAAATTCACTCGTAGTGCTTGAAAAACGCGATATTCGACATTTCCAATCGAACTGCATCGACAGCAGCCAAAGATGCAGTTCCCAGGCGTCGTAATAGTCCTACTAATTGAAAATTCCCTCGTAGAGCTTGGAAAACGCGATATTCGACATTTCCAATCGATCTGCATCGACAACAGCTAAAGATTCAGTTCCCACGCATCGCAATAGTCCTTATTGAAAATTCACTCGTAGAGCTTGGAAAACGCGATATTCTTCATTTCCAATCGATCTGCATCAACAACAGCTAAAGATTCAGTTCCCAGGCGTCGCAATCGTCCTTATTATCAAAAATACACTCGTATATCATGGAAAATGCGACATTCGACATTTCCAATCGATCTGGATCGACAGCAGCTAAAGATTCAGTTCCCAGGCGTCGCAATAGTCCTTCTTATTGAAAATTCACTCATAGAGCTTGGAAAACGCGATATTCGACATTTCCAATCGATCTGCATCAACAGCAGCTATAGATTCAGTTCCCAGGCGTCGCAATAGTCCTTCTTATTGAAAATTCACTCGTAGAGCTTGGAAAACGCGATATTCGACATTTCCAAACGATCTGCATCACAACAGCTAAAGATTCAGTTCCCAGGCGTCATAATCGTCCTTATTATCAAAAATACACTCGTATATCATGGAAAATGCGACATTCGACATTTCCAATCGATCTGGATCGACAGCAACTAAAGATTCAGTTCCCAGGCGTCGCAATAGTCCTTATTGAAAATTCACTCGTAGACCTTGGAAAACGCGATATTCGACATTTCCATTCGATCTGCATCGACAACAGCTACAGATTCAGTTCCCAGGGGTCGCAATAGTCCTTACTGAAAATTCACTCATAGAGCTTGGAAAACGCGATATTCGACATTTCCAATCGATCTGCATCAACAACAGCTATAGATTCAGTTCCCAGGCGTCGCAATAGTCCTTCTTATTGAAAATTCACTCGTAGAGCTTGGAAAACGCGATATTCGACATTTTCAATCGATCTGCATCGACAACAGCTAAAGATTCAGTTCCCAGGCGTCGAAATAGTCCTTATTGAAAATTCACTCGTGGAGCTTGGAAAACGCGATATTCTTCATTTCCAATCGATCTGCATCAACAACAGCTAAAGATTCAGTTCCCAGGCGTCGCAATCGTCCTTATTATCTAAAATACACTCGTATATCATGGAAAATGCGACATTCGACATTTCCAATCGATCTGGATCGACAGCAGCTAAAGATTCAGTTCCCAGGCGTCGCAATAGTCCTTATTGAAAATTCACTCGTAGACCTTGGAAAACGCGATATTCGACATTTCCAATCGATCTGCATCAACAGCAGCTATAGATTCAGTTCCCAGGCGTCGCAATAGTCCTTCTTATTGAAAATTCACTCGTAGAGCTTGGAAAACGCGATATTCGACATTTCCAAACGATCTGCATCACAACAGCTAAAGATTCAGTTCCCAGGCGCCATAATCGTCCTTATTATCAAAAATACACTCGTATATCATGGAAAATGCGACATTCGACATTTCCAATCGATCTGGATCGACAGCAACTAAAGATTCAGTTCCCAGGCGTCGCAATAGTCCTTATTGAAAATTCACTCGTAGACCTTGGAAAACGCGATATTCGACATTTCCATTCGATCTGCATCGACAACAGCTACAGATTCAGTTCCCAGGGGTCGCAATAGTCCTTACTGAAAATTCACTCATAGAGCTTGGAAAACGCGATATTCGACATTTCCAATCGATCTGCATCAACAACAGCTATAGATTCAGTTCCCAGGCGTCGCAATAGTCCTTCTTATTGAAAATTCACTCGTAGAGCTTGGAAAACGCGATATTCGACATTTCCAATCGATCTGCATCGACAACAGCTAAAGATTCAGTTCCCAGGCGTCGAAATAGTCCTTATTGAAAATTCACTCGTGGAGCTTGGAAAACGCGATATTCTTCATTTCCAATCGATCTGCATCAACAACAGCTAAAGATTCAGTTCCCAGGCGTCGCAATCGTCCTTATTATCTAAAATACACTCGTATATCATGGAAAATGCGACATTCGACATTTCCAATCGATCTGGATCGACAGCAGCTAAAGATTCAGTTCCCAGGCGTCGCAATAGTCCTTATTGAAAATTCACTCGTAGACCTTGGAAAACGCGATATTCGACATTTCCAATCGATCTGCATCAACAGCAGCTATAGATTCAGTTCCCAGGCGTCGCAATAGTCCTTCTTATTGAAAATTCACTCGTAGAGCTTGGAAAACGCGATATTCGACATTTCCAAACGATCTGCATCACAACAGCTAAAGATTCAGTTCCCAGGCGCCATAATCGTCCTTATTATCAAAAATACACTCGTATATCATGGAAAATGCGACATTCGACATTTCCAATCGATCTGGATCGACAGCAACTAAAGATTCAGTTCCCAGGCGTCGCAATAGTCCTTATTGAAAATTCACTCGTAGACCTTGGAAAACGCGATATTCGACATTTCCATTCGATCTGCATCGACAACAGCTACAGATTCAGTTCCCAGGGGTCGCAATAGTCCTTACTGAAAATTCACTCATAGAGCTTGGAAAACGCGATATTCGACATTTCCAATCGATCTGCATCAACAACAGCTATAGATTCAGTTCCCAGGCGTCGCAATAGTCCTTCTTATTGAAAATTCACTCGTAGAGCTTGGAAAACGCGATATTCGACATTTCCAACCGATCTGCATCAACAACAGCTAAAGATTCAGTTCCCAGGCGTCATAATCGTCCTTATTATCAAAAATACACTCGTATATCATGGAAAATGCGACATTCGACATTTCCAATCGATCTGGATCGACAGCAACTAAAGATTCAGTTCCCAGGCGTCGCAATAGTCCTTACAGAAAATTCACTCGTAGAGATTGGAAAACGCGATATTCGACATTTCCATTCGATCTGCATCGACAACAGCTAAAGATTCAGTTCCCAGGCGTCGCAATAGTCCTTATTGAAAATTCACTCGTAGAGCTTGGAAAACGCGATATTCTTCATTTCCAATCGATCTGCATCAACAGCAGCTAAAGATTCAGTTCCCAGGCGTCGCAATAGTCCTCCTTATTGAAAATTCACTCGTAGAGCTTGGAAAACGCGATATTTGACATTTCCAATCGATCTGCATCGACAACAGCTAAAGATTCAGTTCCCAGGCGTCGCAATAGTCCTTACTGAAAATTCACTCATAGAGCTTGGAAAACGCGATATTCGACATTTCCAATCGATCTGCATCAACAACAGTTAAGATTCAGTTCCCAGGCGTCGCAATAGTCCTTCTTATTGAAAATTCACTCGTAGTGCTTGAAAAACGCGATATTCGACATTTCCAATCGAACTGCATCGACAGCAGCCAAAGATGCAGTTCCCAGGCGTCGTAATAGTCCTACTAATTGAAAATTCCCTCGTAGAGCTTGGAAAACGCGATATTCGACATTTCCAATCGATCTGCATCGACAACAGCTAAAGATTCAGTTCCCACGCATCGCAATAGTCCTTATTGAAAATTCACTCGTAGAGCTTAGAAAACGCGATATTCTTCATTTCCAATCGATCTGCATCAACAACAGCTAAAGATTCAGTTCCCAGGCGTCGCAATCGTCCTTATTATCAAAAATACACTCGTATATCATGGAAAATGCGACATTCGACATTTCCAATCGATCTGGATCGACAGCAGCTAAAGATTCAGTTCCCAGGCGTCGCAATAGTCCTTCTTATTGAAAATTCACTCATAGAGCTTGGAAAACGCGATATTCGACATTTCCAATCGATCTGCATCAACTGCAGCTATAGATTCAGTTCCCAGGCGTCGCAATAGTCCTTCTTATTGAAAATTCACTCGTAGAGCTTGGAAAACGCGATATTCGACATTTCCAAACGATCTGCATCACAACAGCTAAAGATTCAGTTCCCAGGCGTCATAATCGTCCTTATTATCAAAAATACACTCGTATATCATGGAAAATGCGACATTCGACATTTCCAATCGATCTGGATCGACAGCAACTAAAGATTCAGTTCCCAGGCGTCGCAATAGTCCTTATTGAAAATTCACTCGTAGACCTTGGAAAACGCGATATTCGACATTTCCATTCGATCTGCATCGACAACAGCTACAGATTCAGTTCCCAGGGGTCGCAATAGTCCTTACTGAAAATTCACTCATAGAGCTTGGAAAACGCGATATTCGACATTTCCAATCGATCTGCATCAACAACAGCTATAGATTCAGTTCCCAGGCGTCGCAATAGTCCTTCTTATTGAAAATTCACTCGTAGAGCTTGGAAAACGCGATATTCGACATTTCCAATCGATCTGCATCGACAACAGCTAAAGATTCAGTTCCCAGGCGTCGAAATAGTCCTTATTGAAAATTCACTCGTGGAGCTTGGAAAACGCGATATTCTTCATTTCCAATCGATCTGCATCAACAACAGCTAAAGATTCAGTTCCCAGGCGTCGCAATCGTCCCTATTATCTAAAATACACTCGTATATCATGGAAAATGCGACATTCGACATTTCCAATCGATCTGGATCGACAGCAGCTAAAGATTCAGTTCCCAGGCGTCGCAATAGTCCTTATTGAAAATTCACTCGTAGACCTTGGAAAACGCGATATTCGACATTTCCAATCGATCTGCATCAACAACAGCTAAAGATTCAGTTCCCAGGCGTCGCAATAGTCCTTCTTATTGAAAATTCGCTCGTAGAGCTTGGAAAACGCGATATTCGACATTTCCAATCGATCTGCATCAACAACAGCTAAAGATTCAGTTCCCAGGCGTCGCAATCGTCCTTACTGAAAATTCACTCATAGAGCTTGGAAAACGCGATAATCGACATTTCCAATCGATCTGCATCAACAACAGCTATAGATTCAGTTCCCAGGCGTCGCAATAGTCCTTCTTATTGAAAATTCACTCGTAGAGCTTGGAAAACGCGATATTCGACATTTCCAATCGATCTGCATCACAACAGCTAAAGATTCAGTTCCCAGGCGTCATAATCGTCCTTATTATCAAAAATACACTCGTATATCATGGAAAATGCGACATTCGACATTTCCAATCGATCTGGATCGACAGCAACTAACGATTCAGTTCCCAGGCGTCGCACTAGTCCTTATTGAAAATTCACTCGTAGACCTTGGAAAACGCGATATTCGACATTTCCAATCGATCTGCATCAACAACAGCTAAAGATTCAGTTCCCAGGCGTCGCAATAGTCCTTCTTATTGAAAATTCACTCGTAGAGCTTGGAAAACGAGATATTCTTCATTTCCAATCGATCTGCATCAACAACAGCTAAAGATTCAGTTCCCAGGCGTCGCAATAGTGCTTATTGAAAATTCACTCGTACAGCTTGGAAAACGCGTTATTCGACATTTCCAATCGATCTGCATCGACAACAGCTAAAGATTCTGTTCCCGGGAGTCGCAATAGTCTTTATTATCAAAAATACACCCGTTTAGCATGGAAAATGCGATATTCGACATTTCCAATCGATCTGCATAGACAGCAGCTAAAGATTCAGTTCCCAGGCGTCGCAATAGGTCTTCTTATTGAAAATTCACTCGTAGAGATTGGAAAACGCGATATTCGACATTTCCATTCGATCTGCATCGACAACAGCTAAAGATTCAGTTCCCAGGCGTCGCAATAGTCCTACTAATTGAAAATTCCCTCGTAGAGCTTGGAAAACGCGATATTCGACATTTCCAATCGATCTGGATCGACAGCAGCTAAAGATTCAGTTCCCCGGCGTCGCAATAGTCCTTATTGAAAATTCACTCGTAGAGCTTGGAAAACGCGATATTCTTCATTTCCAATCGATCTGGATCGACAGCAGCTAAAGATTCAGTTCCCAGGCGTCGTAATAGTCCTACTAATTGAAAATTCCCTCGTAGAGCTTGGAAAACGCGATATTCGACATTTCCAATCGATCTGCATCAACAACAGCTAAAGATTCAGTTCCCAGGCGTCATAATCGTCCTTATTATCAAAAATACACTCGTATATCATGGAAAATGCGACATTCGACATTTCCAATCGATCTGGATCGACAGCAACTAAAGATTCAGTTCCCAGGCGTCGCAATAGTCCTTATTGAAAATTCACTCGTAGACCTTGGAAAACGCGATATTCGACATTTCCATTCGATCTGCATCGACAACAGCTACAGATTCAGTTCCCAGGGGTCGCAATAGTCCTTACTGAAAATTCACTCATAGAGCTTGGAAAACGCGATATTCGACATTTCCAATCGATCTGCATCAACAACAGCTATAGATTCAGTTCCCAGGCGTCGCAATAGTCCTTCTTATTGAAAATTCACTCGTAGAGCTTGGAAAACGCGATATTCGACATTTCCAATCGATCTGCATCGACAACAGCTAAAGATTCAGTTCCCGGGCGTCGAAATAGTCCTTATTGAAAATTCACTCGTGGAGCTTGGAAAACGCGATATTCTTCATTTCCAATCGATCTGCATCAACAACAGCTAAAGATTCAGTTCCCAGGCGTCGCAATCGTCCTTATTATCTAAAATACACTCGTATATCATGGAAAATGCGACATTCGACATTTCCAATCGATCTGGATCGACAGCAGCTAAAGATTCAGTTCCCAGGCGTCGCAATAGTCCTTATTGAAAATTCACTCGTAGACCTTGGAAAACGCGATATTCGACATTTCCAATCGACCTGCATCAACAACAGCTATAGATTCAGTTCCCAGGCGTCGCAATAGTCCTTCTTATTGAAAATTCACTCGTAGAGCTTGGAAAACGCGATATTCGACATTTCCAATCGATCTGCATCACAACAGCTAAAGATTCTGTTCCCGGGAGTCGCAATAGTCTTTATTATCAAAAATACACCCGTTTAGCATGGAAAATGCGATATTCGACATTTCCAATCGATCTGCATAGACAGCAGCTAAAGATTCAGTTCCCAGGCGTCGCAATAGTCCTTATTGAAAATTCACTCGTAGACCTTGGAAAACGCGATATTCGACATTTCCATTCGATCTGCATCGACAACAGCTACAGATTCAGTTCCCAGGGGTCGCAATAGTCCTTACTGAAAATTCACTCATAGAGCTTGGAAAACGAGATATTCTTCATTTCCAATCGATCTGCATCAACAACAGCTAAAGATTCAGTTCCCAGGCGTCGCAATAGTGCTTATTGAAAATTCACTCGTACAGCTTGGAAAACGCGTTATTCGACATTTCCAATCGATCTGCATCGACAACAGCTAAAGATTCTGTTCCCGGGAGTCGCAATAGTCTTTATTATCAAAAATACACCCGTTTAGCATGGAAAATGCGATATTCGACATTTCCAATCGATCTGCATAGACAGCAGCTAAAGATTCAGTTCCCAGGCGTCGCAATAGGTCTTCTTATTGAAAATTCACTCGTAGAGATTGGAAAACGCGATATTCGACATTTCCATTCGATCTGCATCGACAACAGCTAAAGATTCAGTTCCAAGGCGTCGCAATAGTCCTACTAATTGAAAATTCCCTCGTAGAGCTTGGAAAACGCGATATTCGACATTTCCAATCGATCTGGATCGACAGCAGCTAAAGATTCAGTTCCCCGGCGTCGCAATAGTCCTTATTGAAAATTCACTCGTAGAGCTTGGAAAACGCGATATTCGACATTTCCAATCGATCTGCATCACAACAGCTAAAGATTCAGTTCCCAGGCGTCATAATCGTCCTTATTATCAAAAATACACTCGTATATCATGGAAAATGCGACATTCGACATTTCCAATCGATCTGGATCGACAGCAACTAACGATTCAGTTCCCAGGCGTCGCACTAGTCCTTATTGAAAATTCACTCGTAGACCTTGGAAAACGCGATATTCGACATTTCCAATCGATCTGCATCAACAACAGCTAAAGATTCAGTTCCCAGGCGTCGCAATAGTCCTTCTTATTGAAAATTCACTCGTAGAGCTTGGAAAACGAGATATTCTTCATTTCCAATCGATCTGCATCAACAACAGCTAAAGATTCAGTTCCCAGGCGTCGCAATAGTGCTTATTGAAAATTCACTCGTACAGCTTGGAAAACGCGTTATTCGACATTTCCAATCGATCTGCATCGACAACAGCTAAAGATTCTGTTCCCGGGAGTCGCAATAGTCTTTATTATCAAAAATACACCCGTTTAGCATGGAAAATGCGATATTCGACATTTCCAATCGATCTGCATAGACAGCAGCTAAAGATTCAGTTCCCAGGCGTCGCAATAGGTCTTCTTATTGAAAATTCACTCGTAGAGATTGGAAAACGCGATATTCGACATTTCCATTCGATCTGCATCGACAACAGCTAAAGATTCAGTTCCCAGGCGTCGCAATAGTCCTACTAATTGAAAATTCCCTCGTAGAGCTTGGAAAACGCGATATTCGACATTTCCAATCGATCTGGATCGACAGCAGCTAAAGATTCAGTTCCCCGGCGTCGCAATAGTCCTTATTGAAAATTCACTCGTAGAGCTTGGAAAACGCGATATTCTTCATTTCCAATCGATCTGGATCGACAGCAGCTAAAGATTCAGTTCCCAGGCGTCGTAATAGTCCTACTAATTGAAAATTCCCTCGTAGAGCTTGGAAAACGCGATATTCGACATTTCCAATCGATCTGCATCAACAACAGCTAAAGATTCAGTTCCCAGGCGTCATAATCGTCCTTATTATCAAAAATACACTCGTATATCATGGAAAATGCGACATTCGACATTTCCAATCGATCTGGATCGACAGCAACTAAAGATTCAGTTCCCAGGCGTCGCAATAGTCCTTATTGAAAATTCACTCGTAGACCTTGGAAAACGCGATATTCGACATTTCCATTCGATCTGCATCGACAACAGCTACAGATTCAGTTCCCAGGGGTCGCAATAGTCCTTACTGAAAATTCACTCATAGAGCTTGGAAAACGCGATATTCGACATTTCCAATCGATCTGCATCAACAACAGCTATAGATTCAGTTCCCAGGCGTCGCAATAGTCCTTCTTATTGAAAATTCACTCGTAGAGCTTGGAAAACGCGATATTCGACATTTCCAATCGATCTGCATCGACAACAGCTAAAGATTCAGTTCCCGGGCGTCGAAATAGTCCTTATTGAAAATTCACTCGTGGAGCTTGGAAAACGCGATATTCTTCATTTCCAATCGATCTGCATCAACAACAGCTAAAGATTCAGTTCCCAGGCGTCGCAATCGTCCTTATTATCTAAAATACACTCGTATATCATGGAAAATGCGACATTCGACATTTCCAATCGATCTGGATCGACAGCAGCTAAAGATTCAGTTCCCAGGCGTCGCAATAGTCCTTATTGAAAATTCACTCGTAGACCTTGGAAAACGCGATATTCGACATTTCCAATCGACCTGCATCAACAACAGCTATAGATTCAGTTCCCAGGCGTCGCAATAGTCCTTCTTATTGAAAATTCACTCGTAGAGCTTGGAAAACGCGATATTCGACATTTCCAATCGATCTGCATCACAACAGCTAAAGATTCTGTTCCCGGGAGTCGCAATAGTCTTTATTATCAAAAATACACCCGTTTAGCATGGAAAATGCGATATTCGACATTTCCAATCGATCTGCATAGACAGCAGCTAAAGATTCAGTTCCCAGGCGTCGCAATAGTCCTTATTGAAAATTCACTCGTAGACCTTGGAAAACGCGATATTCGACATTTCCATTCGATCTGCATCGACAACAGCTACAGATTCAGTTCCCAGGGGTCGCAATAGTCCTTACTGAAAATTCACTCATAGAGCTTGGAAAACGAGATATTCTTCATTTCCAATCGATCTGCATCAACAACAGCTAAAGATTCAGTTCCCAGGCGTCGCAATAGTGCTTATTGAAAATTCACTCGTACAGCTTGGAAAACGCGTTATTCGACATTTCCAATCGATCTGCATCGACAACAGCTAAAGATTCTGTTCCCGGGAGTCGCAATAGTCTTTATTATCAAAAATACACCCGTTTAGCATGGAAAATGCGATATTCGACATTTCCAATCGATCTGCATAGACAGCAGCTAAAGATTCAGTTCCCAGGCGTCGCAATAGGTCTTCTTATTGAAAATTCACTCGTAGAGATTGGAAAACGCGATATTCGACATTTCCATTCGATCTGCATCGACAACAGCTAAAGATTCAGTTCCAAGGCGTCGCAATAGTCCTACTAATTGAAAATTCCCTCGTAGAGCTTGGAAAACGCGATATTCGACATTTCCAATCGATCTGGATCGACAGCAGCTAAAGATTCAGTTCCCCGGCGTCGCAATAGTCCTTATTGAAAATTCACTCGTAGAGCTTGGAAAACGCGATATTCGACATTTCCAATCGATCTGCATCACAACAGCTAAAGATTCAGTTCCCAGGCGTCATAATCGTCCTTATTATCAAAAATACACTCGTATATCATGGAAAATGCGACATTCGACATTTCCAATCGATCTGGATCGACAGCAACTAACGATTCAGTTCCCAGGCGTCGCACTAGTCCTTATTGAAAATTCACTCGTAGACCTTGGAAAACGCGATATTCGACATTTCCAATCGATCTGCATCAACAACAGCTAAAGATTCAGTTCCCAGGCGTCGCAATAGTCCTTCTTATTGAAAATTCACTCGTAGAGCTTGGAAAACGAGATATTCTTCATTTCCAATCGATCTGCATCAACAACAGCTAAAGATTCAGTTCCCAGGCGTCGCAATAGTGCTTATTGAAAATTCACTCGTACAGCTTGGAAAACGCGTTATTCGACATTTCCAATCGATCTGCATCGACAACAGCTAAAGATTCTGTTCCCGGGAGTCGCAATAGTCTTTATTATCAAAAATACACCCGTTTAGCATGGAAAATGCGATATTCGACATTTCCAATCGATCTGCATAGACAGCAGCTAAAGATTCAGTTCCCAGGCGTCGCAATAGGTCTTCTTATTGAAAATTCACTCGTAGAGATTGGAAAACGCGATATTCGACATTTCCATTCGATCTGCATCGACAACAGCTAAAGATTCAGTTCCCAGGCGTCGCAATAGTCCTACTAATTGAAAATTCCCTCGTAGAGCTTGGAAAACGCGATATTCGACATTTCCAATCGATCTGGATCGACAGCAGCTAAAGATTCAGTTCCCCGGCGTCGCAATAGTCCTTATTGAAAATTCACTCGTAGAGCTTGGAAAACGCGATATTCTTCATTTCCAATCGATCTGGATCGACAGCAGCTAAAGATTCAGTTCCCAGGCGTCGTAATAGTCCTACTAATTGAAAATTCCCTCGTAGAGCTTGGAAAACGCGATATTCGACATTTCCAATCGATCTGCATCAACAACAGCTAAAGATTCAGTTCCCAGGCGTCATAATCGTCCTTATTATCAAAAATACACTCGTATATCATGGAAAATGCGACATTCGACATTTCCAATCGATCTGGATCGACAGCAACTAAAGATTCAGTTCCCAGGCGTCGCAATAGTCCTTATTGAAAATTCACTCGTAGACCTTGGAAAACGCGATATTCGACATTTCCATTCGATCTGCATCGACAACAGCTACAGATTCAGTTCCCAGGGGTCGCAATAGTCCTTACTGAAAATTCACTCATAGAGCTTGGAAAACGCGATATTCTTCATTTCCAATCGATCTGCATCAACAACAGCTAAAGATTCAGTTCCCAGGCGTCATAATCGTCCTTATTATCAAAAATACACTCGTATATCATGGAAAATGCGACATTCGACATTTCCAATCGATCTGGATCGACAGCAACTAAAGATTCAGTTCCCAGGCGTCGCAATAGTCCTTCTTATTGAAAATTCACTCGTAGAGCTTGGAAAACGCGATATTCGACATTTCCAATCGATCTGCATCGACAACAGCTAAAGATTCAGTTCCCGGGCGTCGAAATAGTCCTTATTGAAAATTCACTCGTGGAGCTTGGAAAACGCGATATTCTTCATTTCCAATCGATCTGCATCAACAACAGCTAAAGATTCAGTTCCCAGGCGTCGCAATCGTCCTTATTATCTAAAATACACTCGTATATCATGGAAAATGCGACATTCGACATTTCCAATCGATCTGGATCGACAGCAGCTAAAGATTCAGTTCCCAGGCGTCGCAATAGTCCTTATTGAAAATTCACTCGTAGACCTTGGAAAACGCGATATTCGACATTTCCAATCGATCTGCATCAACAACAGCTATAGATTCAGTTCCCAGGCGTCGCAATAGTCCTTCTTATTGAAAATTCACTCGTAGAGCTTGGAAAACGCGATATTCGACATTTCCAATCGATCTGCATCACAACAGCTAAAGATTCTGTTCCCGGGAGTCGCAATAGTCTTTATTATCAAAAATACACCCGTTTAGCATGGAAAATGCGATATTCGACATTTCCAATCGATCTGCATAGACAGCAGCTAAAGATTCAGTTCCCAGGCGTCGCAATAGTGCTTATTGAAAATTCACTCGTACAGCTTGGAAAACGCGTTATTCGACATTTCCAATCGATCTGCATCGACAACAGCTAAAGATTCTGTTCCCGGGAGTCGCAATAGTCTTTATTATCAAAAATACACCCGTTTAGCATGGAAAATGCGATATTCGACATTTCCAATCGATCTGCATAGACAGCAGCTAAAGATTCAGTTCCCAGGCGTCGCAATAGGTCTTCTTATTGAAAATTCACTCGTAGAGATTGGAAAACGCGATATTCGACATTTCCATTCGATCTGCATCGACAACAGCTAAAGATTCAGTTCCCGGGAGTCGCAATAGTCTTTATTATCAAAAATACACCCGTTTAGCATGGAAAATGCGATATTCGACATTTCCAATCGATCTGCATAGACAGCAGCTAAAGATTCAGTTCCCAGGCGTCGCAATAGGTCTTCTTATTGAAAATTCACTCGTAGAGATTGGAAAACGCGATATTCGACATTTCCATTCGATCTGCATCGACAACAGCTAAAGATTCAGTTCCCAGGCGTCGCAATAGTCCTACTAATTGAAAATTCCCTCGTAGAGCTTGGAAAACGCGATATTCGACATTTCCAATCGATCTGCATCGACAACAGCTAAAGATTCAGTTCCCAGGCGTCGCAATAGTCCTTCTTATTGAAAATTCACTCATAGAGCTTGAAAAACGCGATATTCGACATTTCCAATCGATCTGCATCAACAACAGCTAAAGATTCAGTTCCCAGGCGTCGCAATAGTGCTTATTGAAAATTCACTCGTACAGCTTGGAAAACGCGTTATTCGACATTTCCAATCGATCTGCATCGACAACAGCTAAAGATTCAGTTCCCAGGCGTTGCAATAGTCTTTATTATGAAAAATACACTCGTATAGCATGGAAAATGCGACATTCGACATTTCCAATCGATCTGGATCGACAGCAGCTAAAGATTCATTTCCCAGGCGTCGCAATAGGTCTTCTTATTGAAAATTCACTCGTAGAGATTGGAAAACGCGATATTCGACATTTCCATTCGATCTGCATCGACAACAGCTAAAGATTCAGTTCCCAGGCGTCGCAATAGTCCTTACTGAAAATTCACTCATAGAGCTTGGAAAACGCGATATTCGACATTTCCAATCGATCTGCATCAACAACAGCTAAAGATTCAGTTCCCAGGCGTCGCAATAGTCCTTCTTATTGAAAATTCACTCGTAGAGCTTTGAAAACGCGATATTTGACATTTCCAATCGATCTGCATCGACAACAGCTAAAGATTCAGTTCCCAGGCGTCGCAATTGTCCTTATTGAAAATTCACTCGTAGAGCTTGGAAAACGCGATATTCTTCATTTCCAATCGATCTGCATCAACAGCAGCTAAAGATTCAGTTCCCAGGCGTCGCAATAGTGCTTATTGAAAATTCACTCGTACAGCTTGGAAAACGCGTTATTCGAAATTTCCAATCGATCTGCATCGACAACAGCTAAAGATTCAGTTCCCAGGCGTTGCAATAGTCTTTATTATGAAAAATACACTCGTATAGCATGGAAAATGCGACATTCGACATTTCCAATCGATCTGGATCGACAGCAGCTAAAGATTCAGTTCCCAGGCGTCGCAATAGGTCTTCTTATTGAAAATTCACTCGTAGAGATTGGAAAACGCGATATTCGACATTTCCATTCGATCTGCATCGACAACAGCTAAAGATTCAGTTCCCAGGCGTCGCAATAGTCCTTACTGAAAATTCACTCATAGAGCTTGGAAAACGCGATATTCGACATTTCCAATCGATCTGCATCAACAACAGCTAAAGATTCAGTTCCCAGGCGTCGCAATATTCCTTCTTAATGAAAATTCACTCGTAGTGCTTGAAAAACGCGATATTCGACATTTCCAATCGAACTGCATCGACAGCAGCCAAAGATGCAGTTCCCAGGCGTCGTAATAGTCCTACTAATTGAAAATTCCCTCGTAGAGCATGGAAAACGCGATATTCGACATTTCCAATCGATCTGCATCGACAACAGCTAAAGATTCAGTTCCCAGGCATCGCAATAGTCCTTATTGAAAATTCACTCGTAGAGCTTGGAAAACGCGATATTCTTCAGTTCCAATCGATCTGCATCAACAACAGCTAAAGATTCAGTTCCCAGGCGTCGCAATCGTCCTTATTATAAAAAATACACTCGTATATCATGGAAAATGCGACATTCGACATTTCCAATCGATCTGGATCGACAGCAGCTAAAGATTCAGTTCCCAGGCGTCGCAATAGTCTTTCTTATTGAAAATTCACTCGTAGAGATTGGAAAACGCGATATTCGACATTTCCATTCGATCTGCATCGACAACAGCTAAAGATTCAGTTCCCAGGGGTCGCAATAGTCCTTACTGAAAATACACTCATAGAGCTTGGAAAACGCGATATTCGACATTTCCAATCGATCTGCATCGACAACAGCTAAAGATTCAGTTCCCAGGCGTCGCAATAGTCCTTCTTATTGAAAATTCACTCATAGAGCTTGAAAAACGCGATATTCGACATTTCCAATCGATCTGCATCAACAACAGCTAAAGATTCAGTTCCCAGGCGTCGCAATAGTGCTTATTGAAAATTCACTCGTACAGCTTGGAAAACGCGTTATTCGACATTTCCAATCGATCTGCATCGACAACAGCTAAAGATTCAGTTCCCAGGCGTTGCAATAGTCTTTATTATGAAAAATACACTCGTATAGCATGGAAAATGCGACATTCGACATTTCCAATCGATCTGGATCGACAGCAGCTAAAGATTCATTTCCCAGGCGTCGCAATAGGTCTTCTTATTGAAAATTCACTCGTAGAGATTGGAAAACGCGATATTCGACATTTCCATTCGATCTGCATCGACAACAGCTAAAGATTCAGTTCCCAGGCGTCGCAATAGTCCTTACTGAAAATTCACTCATAGAGCTTGGAAAACGCGATATTCGACATTTCCAATCGATCTGCATCAACAACAGCTAAAGATTCAGTTCCCAGGCGTCGCAATAGTCCTTCTTATTGAAAATTCACTCGTAGAGCTTTGAAAACGCGATATTTGACATTTCCAATCGATCTGCATCGACAACAGCTAAAGATTCAGTTCCCAGGCGTCGCAATTGTCCTTATTGAAAATTCACTCGTAGAGCTTGGAAAACGCGATATTCTTCATTTCCAATCGATCTGCATCAACAGCAGCTAAAGATTCAGTTCCCAGGCGTCGCAATAGTCCTTACTGAAAATTCACTCATAGAGCTTGGAAAACGCGATATTCGACATTTCCAATCGATCTGCATCAACAACAGCTAAAGATTCAGTTCCCAGGCGTCGCAATATTCCTTCTTAATGAAAATTCACTCGTAGTGCTTGAAAAACGCGATATTCGACATTTCCAATCGAACTGCATCGACAGCAGCCAAAGATGCAGTTCCCAGGCGTCGTAATAGTCCTACTAATTGAAAATTCCCTCGTAGAGCTTGGAAAACGCGATATTCGACATTTCCAATCGATCTGCATCGACAACAGCTAAAGATTCAGTTCCCAGGCGTCGCAATAGTCCTTATTGAAAATTCACTCGTACAGCTTGGAAAACGCGTTATTCGAAATTTCCAATCGATCTGCATCGACAACAGCTAAAGATTCAGTTCCCAGGCGTTGCAATAGTCTTTATTATGAAAAACACACTCGTATAGCATGGAAAATGCGACATTCGACATTTCCAATCGATCTGGATCGACAGCAGCTAAAGATTCAGTTCCCAGGCGTCGCAATAGGTCTTCTTATTGAAAATTCACTCGTAGAGATTGGAAAACGCGATATTCGACATTTCCATTCGATCTGCATCGACAACAGCTAAAGATTCAGTTCCCAGGCGTCGCAATAGTCCTTACTGAAAATTCACTCATAGAGCTTGGAAAACGCGATATTCGACATTTCCAATCGATCTGCATCAACAACAGCTAAAGATTCAGTTCCCAGGCGTCGCAATAGTCCTTCTTAATGAAAATTCACTCGTAGTGCTTGAAAAACGCGATATTCGACATTTCCAATCGAACTGCATCGACAGCAGCCAAAGATGCAGTTCCCAGGCGTCGTAATAGTCCTTATTGAAAATTCACTCGTACAGCTTGGAAAACGCGTTATTCGAAATTTCCAATCGATCTGCATCGACAACAGCTAAAGATTCAGTTCCCAGGCGTTGCAATAGTCTTTATTATGAAAAATACACTCGTATAGCATGGAAAATGCGACATTCGACATTTCCAATCGATCTGGATCGACAGCAGCTAAAGATTCAGTTCCCAGGCGTCGCAATAGGTCTTCTTATTGAAAATTCACTCGTAGAGATTGGAAAACGCGATATTCGACATTTCCATTCGATCTGCATCGACAACAGCTAAAGATTCAGTTCCCAGGCGTCGCAATAGTCCTTACTGAAAATTCACTCATAGAGCTTGGAAAACGCGATATACGACATTTCCAATCGATCTGCATCAACAACAGCTAAAGATTCAGTTCCCAGGCGTCGCAATAGTCCTTCTTAATGAAAATTCACTCGTAGTGCTTGAAAAACGCGATATTCGACATTTCCAATCGAACTGCATCGACAGCAGCCAAAGATGCAGTTCCCAGGCGTCGTAATAGTCCTACTAATTGAAAATTCCCTCGTAGAGCTTGGAAAACGCGATATTCGACATTTCCAATCGATCTGCATCGACAACAGCTAAAGATTCAGTTCCCAGGCATCGCAATAGTCCTTATTGAAAATTCACTCGTAGAGCTTGGAAAACGCGAAATTCATCATTTCCAATCGATCTGCATCAACAACAGCTAAAGATTCAGTTCCCAGGCGTCGCAATCGTCCTTATTATAAAAAATACACTCGTATATCATGGAAAATGCGACATTCGACATTTCCAATCGATCTGGATCGACAGCAGCTAAAGATTCAGTTCCCAGGCGTCGCAATAGTCTTTCTTATTGAAAATTCACTCGTAGAGATTGGAAAACGCGATATTCGACATTTCCATTCGATCTGCATCGACAACAGCTAAAGATTCAGTTCCCAGGGGTCGCAATAGTCCTTACTGAAAATACACTCATAGAGCTTGGAAAACGCGATATTCGACATTTCCAATCGATCTGCATCGACAACAGCTAAAGATTCAGTTCCCAGGCGTCGAAATAGTCCTTATTGAAAATTCACTCGTAGAGCTTAGAAAACGCGATATACTTCATTTCCAATCGATCTGCATCAACAACAGCTAAAGATTCAGTTCCCAGGCGTCGCAATCGTCCTTATTATCAAAAATACACTCGTATAGCATGGAAAATGCGACATTCGACATTTCCAATCGATCTGGATCGACAGCAGCTAAAGATTCAGTTCCCAGGCGTCGCAATAGGTCTTCTTATTGAAAATTCTCTCGTAGAAATTGGAAAACGCGATATTCGACATTTCCATTCGATCTGCATCGACAACAGCTAAAGATTCAGTTCCCAGGCGTCGCAATAGTCCTTACTGAAAATTCACTCATAGAGCTTGGAAAACGCGATATTTGACATTTCCAATCGATCTGCATCAACAACAGCTAAAGATTCAGTTCCCAGGCGTCGCAATCGTCCTTATTATCAAAAATACACTCGTACAGTTTGGAAAACGCGTTATTCGAAATTTCCAATCGATCTGCATCGACAACAGCTAAAGATTCAGTTCCCAGGCGTTGCAATAGTCTTTATTATGAAAAATACACTCGTATAGCATGGAAAATGCGACATTCGACATTTCCAATCGATCTGGATCGACAGCAGCTAAAGATTCAGTTCCCAGGCGTCGCAATAGGTCTTCTTATTGAAAATTCACTCGTAGAAATTGGAAATCGCGATATTCGACATTTCCATTCGATCTGCATCGACAACAGCTAAAGATTCAGTTCCCAGGCGTCGCAATAGTCCTTTCTGAAAATTCACTCATAGAGCTTGGAAAACGCGATATTCGACATTTCCAATCGATCTGCATCAACAACAGCTAAAGATTCAGTTCCCAGGCGTCGCAATCGTCCTTATTATCAAAAATACACTCGTATATCATGGAAAATGCGACATTCGACATTTCCAATCGATCTGGATCGACAGCAGCTAAAGATTCAGTTCCCAGGCGTCGCAATAGTCCTTATTGAAAATTCACTCGTAGAGCTTGGAAAACGCGATATTCTTCATTTCCAATCGATCTGCATCAACAACAGCTAAAGATTCAGTTCCCAGGCGTCGAAATAGTCCTTATTGAAAATTCACTCGTAGAGCTTGGAAAACGCGATATTCTTCATTTCCAATCGATCTGCATCAACAACAGCTAAAGATTCAGTTCCCAGGCGTCGCAATCGTCCTTATTATCAAAAATACACTCGTATATCATGGAAAATGCGAAATTCGACATTTCCAATCGATCTGGATCGACAGCAGCTAAAGATTCAGTTCCCAGGCGTCGCAATAGTCCTTCTTATTGAAAATTCACTCGTAGAGCTTGGAAAACGCGATATTCGACATTTCCAATCGATCTGCATCAACAACAGCTAAAGATTCAGTTCCCAGGCGTCGCAATAGTCCTTCTTATTGAAAATTCACTCGTAGAGCTTGGAAAACGCGATATTCGACATTTCCAATCGATCTGCATCAACAACAGCTAAAGATTCAGTTCCCAGGCGTCGCAATCGTCCTTATTGAAAATTCACTCGTAGACCTTGGAACACGCGATATTCGACATTTCCATTCGATCTGCATCGACAACAGCTACAGATTCAGTTCCCAGGGGTCGCAATAGTCCTTACTGAAAATTCACTCATAGAGCTTGGAAAACGCGATATTCGACATTTCCAATCGATCTGCATCAACAACAGCTATAGATTCAGTTCCCAGGCGTCGAAATAGTCCTTATTGAAAATTCACTCGTGGAGCTTGGAAAACGCGATATTCGACATTTCCATTCGATCTGCATCAACAACAGCTAAAGATTCAGTTCCCAGGCGTCGCAATCGTCCTTATTATCAAAAATACACTCGTATATCATGGAAAATGCGAAATTCGACATTTCCAATCGATCTGGATCGACAGCAGCTAAAGATTCAGTTCCCAGGCGTCGCAATAGTCCTTCTTATTGAAAATTCACTCGTAGAGCTTGGAAAACGCGATATTCGACATTTCCAATCGATCTGCATCGACAACAGCTAAAGATTCAGTTCCCAGGCGTCGAAATAGTCCTTATTGAAAATTCACTCGTGGAGCTTGGAAAACGCGATATTCTTCATTTCCAATCGATCTGCATCAACAACAGCTAAAGATTCAGTTCCCAGGCGTCGCAATCGTCCTTATTATCTAAAATACACTCGTATATCATGGAAAATGCGACATTCGACATTTCCAATCGATCTGGATCGACAGCAGCTAAAGATTCAGTTCCCAGGCGTCGCAATAGTCCTTCTTATTGAAAATTCACTCGTAGAGATTGGAAAACGCGACATTCGACATTTCCATTCGATCTGCATCGACAACAGCTAAAGATTCAGTTCCCAGGGGTCGCAATAGTCCTTACTGAAAATTCACTCATAGAGCTTGGAAAACGCGATATTCGACATTTCCAATCGATCTGCATCAACAACAGCTATAGATTCAGTTCCCAGGCGTCGCAATAGTCCTTCTTATTGAAAATTCACTCGTAGACCTTGGAAAACGCGATATTCGACATTTCCAATCGATCTGCATCAACAACAGCTAAAGATTCAGTTCCCAGGCGTCGCAATAGTCCTTCTTATTGAAAATTCACTCGTAGAGCTTGGAAAACGCGATATTCGACATTTCCAATCGATCTGCATCAACAACAGCTAAAGATTCAGTTCCCAGGCGTCGCAATCGTCCTTATTATCTAAAATACACTCGTATAACATGGAAAATGCGAAATTCGACATTTCCAATCGATCTGGATCGACAGCAGCTAAAGATTCAGTTCCCAGGCGTTGCAATAGTCCTTCTTACAGAAAATTCACTCGTAGAGATTGGAAAACGCGATATTCGACATTTCCATTCGATCTGCATCGACAACAGCTAAAGATTCAGTTCCCAGGCGTCGCAATAGTCCTTATTGAAAATTCACTCGTAGAGCTTGGAAAACGCGATATTCTTCATTTCCAATCGATCTGCATCAACAGCAGCTAAAGATTCAGTTCCCAGGCGTCGCAATAGTCCTCCTTGTTGAAAATTCACTCGTAGAGCTTGGAAAACGCGATATTTGACATTTCCAATCGATCTGCATCGACAACAGCTAAAGATTCAGTTCCCAGGCGTCGCAATAGTCCTTATTGAAAATTCACTCGTAGAGCTTGGAAAACGCGATATTCTTCATTTCCAATCGATCTGCATCAACAGCAGCTAAAGATTCAGTTCCCAGGCGTCGCAATAGTGCTTATTGAAAATTCACTCGTACAGCTTGGAAAACGCGTTATTCGACATTTCCAATCGATCTGCATCGACAACAGCTAAAGATTCTGTTCCCGGGAGTCGCAATAGTCTTTATTATCAAAAATACACCCGTTTAGCATGGAAAATGCGATATTCGACATTTCCAATCGATCTGCATCGACAGCAGCTAAAGATTCAGTTCCCAGGCGTCGCAATAGGTCCTCTTATTGAAAATTCACTCGTAGAGATTGGAAAACGCGATATTCGACATTTCCATTCGATCTGCATCGACAACAGCTAAAGATTCAGTTCCCAGGCGTCGCAATAGTCCTTACTGAAAATTCACTCATAGAGCTTGGAAAACGCGATATTCGACATTTCCAATCGATCTGCATCAACAACAGTTAAGATTCAGTTCCCAGGCGTCGCAATAGTCCTTCTTATTGAAAATTCACTCGTAGTGCTTGAAAAACGCGATATTCGACATTTCCAATCGAACTGCATCGACAGCAGCCAAAGATGCAGTTCCCAGGCGTCGTAATAGTCCTACTAATTGAAAATTCCCTCGTAGAGCTTGGAAAACGCGATATTCGACATTTCCAATCGATCTGCATCGACAACAGCTAAAGATTCAGTTCCCACGCATCGCAATAGTCCTTATTGAAAATTCACTCGTAGAGCTTGGAAAACGCGATATTCTTCATTTCCAATCGATCTGCATCAACAACAGCTAAAGATTCAGTTCCCAGGCGTCGCAATCGTCCTTATTATCAAAAATACACTCGTATATCATGGAAAATGCGATATTCGACATTTCCAATCGATCTGCATCGACAGCAGCTAAAGATTCAGTTCCCAGGCGTCGCAATAGGTCCTCTTATTGAAAATTCACTCGTAGAGATTGGAAAACGCGATATTCGACATTTCCATTCGATCTGCATCGACAACAGCTAAAGATTCAGTTCCCAGGGGTCGCAATAGTCCTTACTGAAAATTCACTCATAGAGCTTGGAAAACGCGATATTCGACATTTCCAATCGATCTGCATCAACAACAGCTATAGATTCAGTTCCCAGGCGTCGCAATAGTCCTTCTTATTGAAAATTCACTCGTAGAGCTTGGAAAACGCGATATTCGACATTTCCAATCGATCTGCATCACAACAGCTAAAGATTCAGTTCCCAGGCGTCGCAATCGTCCTTATTATCTAAAATACACTCGTATATCATGGAAAATGCGACATTCGACATTTCCAATCGATCTGGATCGACAGCAGCTAAAGATTCAGTTCCCAGGCGTCGCAATAGTCCTTATTGAAAATTCACTCGTAGACCTTGGAAAACGCGCTATTCGACATTTCCAATCGATCTGCATCAACAACAGCTAAAGATTCAGTTCCCAGGCGTCGCAATAGTCCTTCTTATTGAAAATTCACTCGTAGAGCTTGGAAAACGCGATATTCGACATTTCCAATCGTTCTGCATCAACAACAGCTAAAGATTCAGTTCCCAGGCGTCGCAATCGTCCTTACTGAAAATTCACTCATAGAGCTTGGAAAACGCGATAATCGACATTTCCAATCGATCTGCATCAACAACAGCTAAAGATTCAGTTCCCAGGCGTCGCAATCGTCCTTATTATCTAAAATACACTCGTATATCATGGAAAATGCGACATTCGACATTTCCAATCGATCTGGATCGACAGCAGCTAAAGATTCAGTTCCCAGGCGTCGCAATAGTCCTTATTGAAAATTCACTCGTAGACCTTGGAAAACGCGATATTCGACATTTCCAATCGATCTGCATCAACAACAGCTAAAGATTCAGTTCCCAGGCGTCGCAATAGTCCTTCTTATTGAAAATTCACTCGTAGAGCTTGGAAAACGCGATATTCGACATTTCCAATCGATCTGCATCACAACAGCTAAAGATTCAGTTCCCAGGCGTCATAATCGTCCTTATTATCAAAAATACACTCGTATATCATGGAAAATGCGACATTCGACATTTCCAATCGATCTGGATCGACAGCAACTAAAGATTCAGTTCCCAGGCGTCGCAATAGTCCTTATTGAAAATTCACTCGTAGACCTTGGAAAACGCGATATTCGACATTTCCAATCGATCTGCATCAACAACAGCTATAGATTCAGTTCCCAGGCGTCGCAATAGTCCTTCTTATTGAAAATTCACTCGTAGAGCTTGGAAAACGCGATATTCGACATTTCCATTCGATCTGCATCGACAACAGCTACAGATTCAGTTCCCAGGGGTCGCAATAGTCCTTACTGAAAATTCACTCATAGAGCTTGGAAAACGCGATATTCGACATTTCCAATCGATCTGCATCAACAACAGCTATAGATTCAGTTCCCAGGCGTCGCAATAGTCCTTCTTATTGAAAATTCACTCGTAGAGCTTGGAAAACGCGATATTCGACATTTCCAATCGATCTGCATCGACAACAGCTAAAGATTCAGTTCCCAGGCGTCGAAATAGTCCTTATTGAAAATTCACTCGTGGAGCTTGGAAAACGCGATATTCTTCATTTCCAATCGATCTGCATCAACAACAGCTAAAGATTCAGTTCCCAGGCGTCGCAATCGTCCTTATTATCTAAAATACACTCGTATATCATGGAAAATGCGACATTCGACATTTCCAATCGATCTGGATCGACAGCAGCTAAAGATTCAGTTCCCAGGCGTCGCAATAGTCCTTATTGAAAATTCACTCGTAGACCTTGGAAAACGCGCTATTCGACATTTCCAATCGATCTGCATCAACAACAGCTAAAGATTCAGTTCCCAGGCGTCGCAATAGTCCTTCTTATTGAAAATTCACTCGTAGAGCTTGGAAAACGCGATATTCGACATTTCCAATCGATCTGCATCAACAACAGCTAAAGATTCAGTTCCCAGGCGTCGCAATCGTCCTTACTGAAAATTCACTCATAGAGCTTGGAAAACGCGATAATCGACATTTCCAATCGATCTGCATCAACAACAGCTAAAGATTCAGTTCCCAGGCGTCGCAATCGTCCTTATTATCTAAAATACACTCGTATATCATGGAAAATGCGACATTCGACATTTCCAATCGATCTGGATCGACAGCAGCTAAAGATTCAGTTCCCAGGCGTCGCAATAGTCCTTATTGAAAATTCACTCGTAGACCTTGGAAAACGCGATATTCGACATTTCCAATCGATCTGCATCAACAACAGCTAAAGATTCAGTTCCCAGGCGTCGCAATAGTCCTTCTTATTGAAAATTCACTCGTAGAGCTTGGAAAACGCGATATTCGACATTTCCAATCGATCTGCATCACAACAGCTAAAGATTCAGTTCCCAGGCGTCATAATCGTCCTTATTATCAAAAATACACTCGTATATCATGGAAAATGCGACATTCGACATTTCCAATCGATCTGGATCGACAGCAACTAAAGATTCAGTTCCCAGGCGTCGCAATAGTCCTTATTGAAAATTCACTCGTAGACCTTGGAAAACGCGATATTCGACATTTCCAATCGATCTGCATCAACAACAGCTATAGATTCAGTTCCCAGGCGTCGCAATAGTCCTTCTTATTGAAAATTCACTCGTAGAGCTTGGAAAACGCGATATTCGACATTTCCATTCGATCTGCATCGACAACAGCTACAGATTCAGTTCCCAGGGGTCGCAATAGTCCTTCTTATTGAAAATTCACTCGTAGAGCTTGGAAAACGCGATATTCGACATTTCCAATCGATCTGCATCACAACAGCTAAAGATTCAGTTCCCAGGCGTCGCAATCGTCCTTATTATCTAAAATACACTCGTATATCATGGAAAATGCGACATTCGACATTTCCAATCGATCTGGATCGACAGCAGCTAAAGATTCAGTTCCCAGGCGTCGCAATAGTCCTTATTGAAAATTCACTCGTAGACCTTGGAAAACGCGCTATTCGACATTTCCAATCGATCTGCATCAACAACAGCTAAAGATTCAGTTCCCAGGCGTCGCAATAGTCCTTCTTATTGAAAATTCACTCGTAGAGCTTGGAAAACGCGATATTCGACATTTCCAATCGATCTGCATCAACAACAGCTAAAGATTCAGTTCCCAGGCGTCGCAATCGTCCTTACTGAAAATTCACTCATAGAGCTTGGAAAACGCGATAATCGACATTTCCAATCGATCTGCATCAACAACAGCTAAAGATTCAGTTCCCAGGCGTCGCAATCGTCCTTATTATCTAAAATACACTCGTATATCATGGAAAATGCGACATTCGACATTTCCAATCGATCTGGATCGACAGCAGCTAAAGATTCAGTTCCCAGGCGTCGCAATAGTCCTTATTGAAAATTCACTCGTAGACCTTGGAAAACGCGATATTCGACATTTCCAATCGATCTGCATCAACAACAGCTAAAGATTCAGTTCCCAGGCGTCGCAATAGTCCTTCTTATTGAAAATTCACTCGTAGAGCTTGGAAAACGCGATATTCGACATTTCCAATCGATCTGCATCACAACAGCTAAAGATTCAGTTCCCAGGCGTCATAATCGTCCTTATTATCAAAAATACACTCGTATATCATGGAAAATGCGACATTCGACATTTCCAATCGATCTGGATCGACAGCAACTAAAGATTCAGTTCCCAGGCGTCGCACTAGTCCTTATTGAAAATTCACTCGTAGACCTTGGAAAACGCGATATTCGACATTTCCAATCGATCTGCATCAACAACAGCTAAAGATTCAGTTCCCAGGCGTCGCAATAGTCCTTCTTATTGAAAATTCACTCGTAGAGCTTGGAAAACGAGATATTCTTCATTTCCAATCGATCTGCATCAACAACAGCTAAAGATTCAGTTCCCAGGCGTCGCAATAGTGCTTATTGAAAATTCACTCGTACAGCTTGGAAAACGCGTTATTCGACATTTCCAATCGATCTGCATCGACAACAGCTAAAGATTCTGTTCCCGGGAGTCGCAATAGTCTTTATTATCAAAAATACACCCGTTTAGCATGGAAAATGCGATATTCGACATTTCCAATCGATCTGCATAGACAGCAGCTAAAGATTCAGTTCCCAGGCGTCGCAATAGGTCTTCTTATTGAAAATTCACTCGTAGAGATTGGAAAACGCGATATTCGACATTTCCATTCGATCTGCATCGACAACAGCTAAAGATTCAGTTCCCAGGCGTCGCAATAGTCCTTCTTATTGAAAATTCACTCGTAGTGCTTGAAAAACGCGATATTCGACATTTCCAATCGAACTGCATCGACAGAAGCCAAAGATGCAGTTCCCAGGCGTCGTAATAGTGCTTATTGAAAATTCACTCGTACAGCTTGGAAAACGCGTTATTCGACATTTCCAATCGATCTGCATCGACAACAGCTAAAGATTCATTTCCCAGGCGTCGCAATAGTCCTACTAATTGAAAATTCCCTCGTAGAGCTTGGAAAACGCGATATTCGACATTTCCAATCGATCTGGATCGACAGCAGCTGAAGATTCAGTTCCCCGGCGTAGCAATAGTCCTTATTGAAAATTCACTCGTAGAGCTTGGAAAACGCGATATTCTTCATTTCCAATCGATCTGGATCGACAGCAGCTAAAGATTCAGTTCCCAGGCGTCGTAATAGTCCTACTAATTGAAAATTCCCTCGTAGAGCTTGGAAAACGCGATATTCGACATTTCCAATCGATCTGCATCGACAACAGCTAAAGATTCAGTTCCCAGGCGTCGCAATAGTCCTTCTTATTGAAAATTCACTCATAGAGCTTGAAAAACGCGATATTCGACATTTCCAATCGATCTGCATCAACAACAGCTAAAGATTCAGTTCCCAGGCGTCGCAATAGTGCTTATTGAAAATTCACTCGTACAGCTTGGAAAACGCGTTATTCGACATTTCCAATCGATCTGCATCGACAACAGCTAAAGATTCAGTTCCCAGGCGTTGCAATAGTCTTTATTATGAAAAATACACTCGTATAGCATGGAAAATGCGACATTCGACATTTCCAATCGATCTGGATCGACAGCAGCTAAAGATTCATTTCCCAGGCGTCGCAATAGGTCTTCTTATTGAAAATTCACTCGTAGAGATTGGAAAACGCGATATTCGACATTTCCATTCGATCTGCATCGACAACAGCTAAAGATTCAGTTCCCAGGCGTCGCAATAGTCCTTACTGAAAATTCACTCATAGAGCTTGGAAAACGCGATATTCGACATTTCCAATCGATCTGCATCAACAACAGCTAAAGATTCAGTTCCCAGGCGTCGCAATAGTCCTTCTTATTGAAAATTCACTCGTAGAGCTTTGAAAACGCGATATTTGACCTTTCCAATCGATCTGCATCGACAACAGCTAAAGATTCAGTTCCCAGGCGTCGCAATTGTCCTTATTGAAAATTCACTCGTAGAGCTTGGAAAACGCGATATTCTTCATTTCCAATCGATCTGCATCAACAGCAGCTAAAGATTCAGTTCCCAGGCGTCGCAATAGTGCTTATTGAAAATTCACTCGTACAGCTTGGAAAACGCGTTATTCGAAATTTCCAATCGATCTGCATCGACAACAGCTAAAGATTCAGTTCCCAGGCGTTGCAATAGTCTTTATTATGAAAAATACACTCGTATAGCATGGAAAATGCGACATTCGACATTTCCAATCGATCTGGATCGATAGCAGCTAAAGATTCAGTTCCCAGGCGTCGCAATAGTCCTTATTGAAAATTCACTCGTAGAGCTTGGAAAACACGATATTCTTCATTTCCAATCGATCTGCATCAACAACAGCTAAAGATTCATTTCCCAGGCGTCGCAATAGGTCTTCTTATTGAAAATTCACTCGTAGAGATTGGAAAACGCGATATTCGACATTTCCATTCGATCTGCATCGACAACAGCTAAAGATTCAGTTCCCAGGCGTCGCAATAGTCCTTACTGAAAATTCACTCATAGAGCTTGGAAAACGCGATATTCGACATTTCCAATCGATCTGCATCAACAACAGCTAAAGATTCAGTTCCCAGGCGTCGCAATAGTCCTTCTTATTGAGAATTCACTCGTAGAGCTTTGAAAACGCGATATTTGACCTTTCCAATCGATCTGCATCGACAACAGCTAAAGATTCAGTTCCCAGGCGTCGCAATTGTCCTTATTGAAAATTCACTCGTAGAGCTTGGAAAACGCGATATTCTTCATTTCCAATCGATCTGCATCAACAACAGCTAAAGATTCAGTTCCCAGGCGTCGAAATAGTCCTTATTGAAAATTCACTCGTAGAGCTTGGAAAACGCGATATTCTTCATTTCCAATCGATCTGCATCAACAACAGCTAAAGATTCAGTTCCCAGGCGTCGCAATCGTCCTTATTATCAAAAATACACTCGTATATCATGGAAAATGCGAAATTCGACATTTCCAATCGATCTGGATCGACAGCAGCTAAAGATTCAGTTCCCAGGCGTCGCAATAGTCCTTCTTATTGATAATTCACTCGTAGAGATTGGAAAACGCGATATTCGACATTTCCATTCGATCTGCATCGACATCAGCTAAAGATTCAGTTCCCAGGGGTCGCAATTGTCCTTACTGAAAATTCACTCATAGAGCTTGGAAAACGCGATATTCGACATTTCCAATCGATCTGCAACAACAACAGCTATAGATTCAGTTCCCAGGCGTCGCAATAGTCCTTATTGAAAATTCACTCGTAGACCTTGGAAAACGCGATATTCGACATTTCCAATCGATCTGCATCAACAACAGCTAAAGATTCAGTTCCCAGGCGTCGCAATAGTCCTTCTTATTGAAAATTCACTCGTAGAGCTTGGAAAACGCGATATTCGACATTTCCAATCGATCTGCATCAACAACAGCTAAAGATTCAGTTCCCAGGCGTCGCAATCGTCCTTATTATCAAAAATACACTCGTATATCATGGAAAATGCGACATTCGACATTTCCAATCGATCTGGATCGACAGCAGCTAAAGATTCAGTTCCCAGGCGTCGCAATAGTCCTTATTGAAAATTCACTCGTAGACCTTGGAAAACGCGATATTCGACATTTCCAATCGATCTGCATCAACAACAGCTAAAGATTCAGTTCCCAGGCGTCGCAATAGTCCTTCTTATTGAAAATTCACTCGTAGAGCTTGGAAAACGCGATATTCTTCATTTCCAATCGATCTGCATCAACAACAGCTAAAGATTCAGTTCCCAGGCGTCGCAATCGTCCTTATTATCTAAAATACACTCGTATATCATGGAAAATGCGAAATTCGACATTTCCAATCGATCTGGATCGACAGCAGCTAAAGATTCAGTTCCCAGGCGTCGCAATAGTCCTTATTGAAAATTCACTCGTAGAGCTTGGAAAACGCGATATTCGACATTTCCAATCGATCTGCATCAACAACAGCTAAAGATTCAGTTCCCAGGCGTCGCAATAGTCCTTATTGAAAATTCACTCGTAGACCTTGGAAAACGCGATATTCGACATTTCCATTCGATCTGCATCGACAACAGCTACAGATTCAGTTCCCAGGGGTCGCAATAGTCCTTACTGAAAATTCACTCATAGAGCTTGGAAAACGCGATATTCGACATTTCCAATCGATCTGCATCAACAACAGCTATAGATTCAGTTCCCAGGCGTCGCAATAGTCCTTCTTATTGAAAATTCACTCGTAGAGCTTGGAAAACGCGATATTCGACATTTCCAATCGATCTGCATCGACAACAGCTAAAGATTCAGTTCCCAGGCGTCGAAATAGTCCTTATTGAAAGTTCACTCGTGGAGCTTGGAAAACGCGATATTCTTCATTTCCAATCGATCTGCATCAACAACAGCTAAAGATTCAGTTCCCAGGCGTCGCAATCGTCCTTATTATCTAAAATACACTCGTATATCATGGAAAATGCGACATTCGACATTTCCAATCGATCTGGATCGACAGCAGCTAAAGATTCAGTTCCCAGGCGTCGCAATAGTCCTTCTTATTGAAAATTCACTCGTAGAGATTGGAAAACGCGATATTCGACATTTCCATTCGATCTGCATCGACAACAGCTAAAGATTCAGTTCCCAGGGGTCGCAATAATCCTTACTGAAAATTCACTCATAGAGCTTGGAAAACGCGATATTCGACATTTCCAATCGATCTGCATCAACAACAGCTATAGATTCAGTTCCCAGGCGTCGCAATAGTCCTTCTTATTGAAAATTCACTCGTAGACCTTGGAAACCGCGATATTCGACATTTCCAATCGATCTGCATCAACAACAGCTAAAGATTCAGTTCCCAGGCGTCGCAATAGTCCTTCTTATTGAAAATTCACTCGTAGAGCTTGGAAAACGCGATATTCGACATTTCCAATCGATCTGCATCAACAACAGCTAAAGATTCAGTTCCCAGGCGTCGCAATCGTCCTTATTATCTAAAATACACTCGTATATCATGGAAAATGCGAAATTCGACATTTCCAATCGATCTGGATCGACAGCAGCTAAAGATTCAGTTCCCAGGCGTTGCAATAGTCCTTCTTACAGAAAATTCACTCGTAGAGATTGGAAAACGCGATATTCGACATTTCCATTCGATCTGCATCGACAACAGCTAAAGATTCAGTTCCCAGGCGTCGCAATAGTCCTTATTGAAAATTCACTCGTAGAGCTTGGAAAACGCGATATTCTTCATTTCCAATCGATCTGCATCAACAGCAGCTAAAGATTCAGTTCCCAGGCGTCGCAATAGTCCTCCTTATTGAAAATTCACTCGTAGAGCTTGGAAAACGCGATATTTGACATTTCCAATCGATCTGCATCGACAACAGCTAAAGATTCAGTTCCCAGGCGTCGCAATAGTCCTTATTGAAAATTCACTCGTAGAGCTTGGAAAACGCGATATTCTTCATTTCCAATCGATCTGCATCAACAGCAGCTAAAGATTCAGTTCCCAGGCGTCGCAATAGTGCTTATTGAAAATTCACTCGTACAGCTTGGAAAACGCGTTATTCGACATTTCCAATCGATCTGCATCGACAAGAGCTAAAGATTCTGTTCCCGGGAGTCGCAATAGTCTTTATTATCAAAAATACACCCGTTTAGCATGGAAAATGCGATATTCGACATTTCCAATCGATCTGCATCGACAGCAGCTAAAGATTCAGTTCCCATGCGTCGCAATAGGTCCTCTTATTGAAAATTCACTCGTAGAGAGTGGAAAACGCGATATTCGACATTTCCATTCGATCTGCATCGACAACAGCTAAAGATTCAGTTCCCAGGCGTCGCAATAGTCCTTACTGAAAATTCACTCATAGAGCTTGGAAAACGCGATATTCGACATTTCCAATCGATCTGCATCAACAACAGTTAAGATTCAGTTCCCAGGCGTCGCAATAGTCCTTCTTATTGAAAATTCACTCGTAGAGCTTGGAAAACGCGATATTCGACATTTCCAATCGATCTGCATCAACAACAGCTAAAGATTCAGTTCCCAGGCGTCGCAATCGTCCTTATTATCTAAAATACACTCGTATATCATGGAAAATGCGAAATTCGACATTTCCAATCGATCTGGAACGACAGCAGCTAAAGATTCAGTTCCCAGGCGTTGCAATAGTCCTTCTTACAGAAAATTCACTCGTAGAGATTGGAAAACGCGATATTCGACATTTCCATTCGATCTGCATCGACAACAGCTAAAGATTCAGTTCCCAGGCGTCGCAATAGTCCTTATTGAAAATTCACTCGTAGAGCTTGGAAAACGCGATATTCTTCATTTCCAATCGATCTGCATCAACAGCAGCTAAAGATTCAGTTCCCAGGCGTCGCAATAGTCCTCCTTATTGAAAATTCACTCGTAGAGCTTGGAAAACGCGATATTTGACATTTCCAATCGATCTGCATCGACAACAGCTAAAGATTCAGTTCCCAGGCGTCGCAATAGTCCTTATTGAAAATTCACTCGTAGAGCTTGGAAAACGCGTTATTCGACATTTCCAATCGATCTGCATCGACAACAGCTAAAGATTCTGTTCCCGGGAGTCGCAATAGTCTTTATTATCAAAAATACACCCGTTTAGCATGGAAAATGCGATATTCGACATTTCCAATCGATCTGCATCGACAGCAGCTAAAGATTCAGTTCCCATGCGTCGCAATAGGTCCTCTTATTGAAAATTCACTCGTAGAGAGTGGAAAACGCGATATTCGACATTTCCATTCGATCTGCATCGACAACAGCTAAAGATTCAGTTCCCAGGCGTCGCAATAGTCCTTACTGAAAATTCACTCATAGAGCTTGGAAAACGCGATATTCGACATTTCCAATCGATCTGCATCAACAACAGTTAAGATTCAGTTCCCAGGCGTCGCAATAGTCCTTCTTATTGAAAATTCACTCGTAGTGCTTGAAAAACGCGATATTCGACATTTCCAATCGAACTGCATCGACAGCAGCCAAAGATGCAGTTCCCAGGCGTCGTAATAGTCCTACTAATTGAAAATTCCCTCGTAGAGCTTGGAAAACGCGATATTTGACATTTCCAATCGATCTGCATCGACAACAGCTAAAGATTCAGTTCCCAGGCGTCGCAATAGTCCTTATTGAAAATTCACTCGTAGAGCTTGGAAAACGCGATATTCTTCATTTCCAATCGATCTGCATCAACAGCAGCTAAAGATTCAGTTCCCAGGCGTCGCAATAGTGCTTATTGAAAATTCACTCGTACAGCTTGGAAAACGCGTTATTCGACATTTCCAATCGATCTGCATCGACAAGAGCTAAAGATTCTGTTCCCGGGAGTCGCAATAGTCTTTATTATCAAAAATACACCCGTTTAGCATGGAAAATGCGATATTCGACATTTCCAATCGATCTGCATCGACAGCAGCTAAAGATTCAGTTCCCATGCGTCGCAATAGGTCCTCTTATTGAAAATTCACTCGTAGAGAGTGGAAAACGCGATATTCGACATTTCCATTCGATCTGCATCGACAACAGCTAAAGATTCAGTTCCCAGGCGTCGCAATAGTCCTTACTGAAAATTCACTCATAGAGCTTGGAAAACGCGATATTCGACATTTCCAATCGATCTGCATCAACAACAGTTAAGATTCAGTTCCCAGGCGTCGCAATAGTCCTTCTTATTGAAAATTCACTCGTAGAGCTTGGAAAACGCGATATTCGACATTTCCAATCGATCTGCATCAACAACAGCTAAAGATTCAGTTCCCAGGCGTCGCAATCGTCCTTATTATCTAAAATACACTCGTATATCATGGAAAATGCGAAATTCGACATTTCCAATCGATCTGGAACGACAGCAGCTAAAGATTCAGTTCCCAGGCGTTGCAATAGTCCTTCTTACAGAAAATTCACTCGTAGAGATTGGAAAACGCGATATTCGACATTTCCATTCGATCTGCATCGACAACAGCTAAAGATTCAGTTCCCAGGCGTCGCAATAGTCCTTATTGAAAATTCACTCGTAGAGCTTGGAAAACGCGATATTCTTCATTTCCAATCGATCTGCATCAACAGCAGCTAAAGATTCAGTTCCCAGGCGTCGCAATAGTCCTCCTTATTGAAAATTCACTCGTAGAGCTTGGAAAACGCGATATTCGACATTTCCAATCGATCTGCATCAACAACAGCTATAGATTCAGTTCCCAGGCGTCGCAATAGTCCTTCTTATTGAAAATTCACTCGTAGAGCTTGGAAAACGCGATATTCGACATTTCCAATCGATCTGCATCGACAACAGCTAAAGATTCAGTTCCCAGGCGTCGAAATAGTCCTTATTGAAAATTCACTCGTACAGCTTGGAAAACGCGTTATTCGACATTTCCAATCGATCTGCATCGACAACAGCTAAAGATCCTGTTCCCGGGAGTCGCAATAGTCTTTATTATCAAAAATACACCCGTTTAGCATGGAAAATGCGATATTCGACATTTCCAATCGTTCTGCATCGACAACAGCTAAAGATTCAGTTCCCAGGCATCGCAATAGTCCTTATTGAAAATTCACTCGTAGAGCTTGGAAAACGCGATATTCTTCATTTCCAATCGATCTGCATCAACAACAGCTAAAGATTCAGTTCCCAGGCGTCGCAATCGTCCTTATTATCAAAAATACACTCGTATATCATGGAAAATGCGACATTCGACATTTCCAATCGATCTGGATCGACAGCAGCTAAAGATTCAGTTCCCAGGCGTCGCAATAGTCCTTCTTATTGAAAATTCACTCGTAGAGATTGGAAAACGCGATATTCGACATTTCCATTCGATCTGCATCGACAACAGCTAAAGATTCAGTTCCCAGGGGTCGCAATAGTCCTTACTGAAAATTCACTCATAGAGCTTGGAAAACGCGATATTCGACATTTCCAATCGATCTGCATCAACAACAGCTATAGATTCAGTTCCCAGGCGTCGCAATAGTCCTTCTTATTGAAAATTCACTCGTAGAGCTTGGAAAACGCGATATTCGACATTTCCAATCGATCTGCATCGACAACAGCTAAAGATTCAGTTCCCAGGCGTCGAAATAGTCCTTATTGAAAATTCACTCGTAGAGCTTGGAAAACGCGATATTCTTCATTTCCAATCGATCTGCATCAACAACAGCTAAAGATTCAGTTTCCAGGCGTCGCAATCGTCCTTATTATCTAAAATACACTCGTATATCATGGAAAATGCGAAATTCGACATTTCCTATCGATCTGGATCGACAGCAGCTAAAGATTTAGTTCCCAGGCGTTGCAATAGTCCTTCTTACAGAGAATTCACTCGTAGGGCTTGGAAAACGCGATATTCGACATTTCCAATCGATCTGCATCAACAACAGCTAAAGATTCAGTTCCAAGGCGTCGCAATAGTGCTTATTGAAAATTCACTCGTACAGCTTGGAAAACGCGTTATTCGACATTTCCAATCGATCTGCATCGACAACAGCTAAAGATTCAGTTCCCAGGCGTTGCAATAGTCTTTATTATGAAAAATACACTCGTATAGCATGGAAAATGCGACATTCGACATTTCCAATCGATCTGGATCGACAGCAGCTAAAGATTCAGTTCCCAGGCGTCGCAATACGTCTTCTTATTGAAAATTCACTCGTAGAAATTGGAAAACGCGATATTCGACATTTCCATTCGATCTGCATCGACAACAGCTAAAGATTCAGTTCCCAGGCGTCGCAATAGTCCTTACTGAAAATTCACTCATAGAGCTTGGAAAACGCGATATTCGACATTTCCAATCGATCTGCATCAACAACAGCTAAAGATTCAGTTCCCAGGCGTCGCAATAGTCCTTCTTATTGAAAATTCACTCGTAGAGCTTGGAAAACGCGATATTCTTCATTTCCAATCGATCTGCATCAACAGCAGCTAAAGATTCAGTTCCCAGGCGTCGCAATAGTGCTTATTGAAAATTCACTCGTACAGCTTGGAAAACGCGTTATTCGACATTTCCAATCGATCTGCATCGACAACAGCTAAAGATTCTGTTCCCGGGAGTCGCAATAGTCTTTATTATCAAAAATACACCCGTTTAGCATGGAAAATGCGATATTCGACATTTCCAATCGATCTGCATCGACAGCAGCTAAAGATTCAGTTCCCAGGCGTCGCAATAGGTCTTCTTATTGAAAATTCACTCGAAGAGATTGGAAAACGCGATATTCGACATTTCCTTTCGATCTGCATCGACAACAGCTAAAGATTCAGTTCCCAGGCGTCGCAATAGTCCTTACTGAAAATTCACTCATAGTGCTTGGAAAACGCGATATTCGACATTTCCAATCGATCTGCATCAACAACAGCTAAAGATTCAGTTCCCAGGCGTCGCAATAGTCCTTCTTAATGAAAATTCACTCGTAGTGCTTGAAAAACGCGATATTCGACATTTCCAATCGAACTGCATCGACAGCAGCCAAAGATGCAGTTCCCAGGCGTCGTAATAGTCCTACTAATTGAAAATTCCCTCGTAGAGCTTGGAAAACGCGATATTCGACATTTCCAATCGATCTGCATCGACAACAGCTAAAGATTCAGTTCCCAGGCATCGCAATAGTCCTTATTGAAAATTCACTCGTAGAGCTTGGAAAACGCGATATTCTTCATTTCCAATCGATCTGCATCAACAACAGCTAAAGATTCAGTTCCCAGGCGTCGCAATCGTCCTTATTATAAAAAATACACTCGTATATCATGGAAAATGCGAAATTCGACATTTCCAATCGATCTGGATCGACAGCAGCTAAAGATTCAGTTCCCAGGCGTCGCAATAGTCCTTCTTATTGAAAATTCACTCGTAGAGATTGGAAAACGCGATATTCGACATTTCCATTCGATCTGCATCGACAACAGCTAAAGATTCAGTTCCCAGGGGTCGCAATAGTCCTTACTGAAAATTCACTCATAGAGCTTGGAAAACGCGATATTCGACATTTCCAATCGATCTGCATCAACAACAGCTATAGATTCAGTTCCCAGGCGTCGCAATAGTCCTTCTTATTGAAAATTCACTCGTAGAGCTTGGAAAACGCGATATTCGACATTTCCAATCGATCTGCATCGACAACAGCTAAAGATTCAGTTCCCAGGCGTCGAAATAGTCCTTATTGAAAATTCACTCGTAGAGCTTGGAAAACGCGATATTCTTCATTTCCAATCGATCTGCATCAACAACAGCTAAAGATTCAGTTCCCAGGCGTCGCAATCGTCCTTATTATCTAAAATACACTCGTATATCATGGAAAATGCGAAATTCGACATTTCCAATCGATCTGGATCGACAGCAGCTAAAGATTCAGTTCCCAGGCGTTCCAATAGTCCTTCTTACAGAAAATTCACTCGTAGAGCTTGGAAAACGCGATATTCGACATTTCCAATCGATCTGCATCGACAACAGCTAAAGATTCAGTACCCAGGCGTCGCAATAGTCCTAATTGAAAATTCACTCATAGAGCTTGAAAAACGCGATATTCGACATTTCCAATCGATCTGCATCAACAACAGCTAAAGATTCAGTTCCCAGGCGTCGCAATAGTGCTTATTGAAAATTCACTCGTACAGCTTGGAAAACGCGTTATTCGAAATTTCCAATCGATCTGCATCGACAACAGCTAAAGATTCAGTTCCCAGGCGTTGCAATAGTCTTTATTATGAAAAATACACTCGTATAGCATGGAAAATGCGACATTCGACATTTCCAATCGATCTGGATCGACAGCAGCTAAAGATTCAGTTCCCAGGCGTCGCAATAGTCCTTACTGAAAATTCACTCATAGAGCTTGGAAAACGCGATATTCGACATTTCCATTCGATCTGCATCGACAACAGCTAAAGATTCAGTTCCCAGGCGTCGCAATAGTCCTTACTGAAAATTCACTCATAGAGCTTGGAAAACGCGATATTCGACATTTCCAATCGATCTGCATCAACAACAGCTAAAGATTCAGTTCCCAGGCGTCGCAACCGTCCTTATTATCAAAAATACACTCGTATATCATGGAAAATGCGACATTCGACATTTCTAATCGATCTGGATCGACAGCAGCTAAAGATTCAGTTCCCAGGCGTCGCAATAGTCCTTATTGAAAATTCACTCGTAGAGCTTGGAAAACGCGATATTCGACATTTCCAATCGATCTGCATCGACAACAGCTAAAGATTCAGTTCCCAGGCATCGCAATAGTCCTTATTGAAAATTCACTCGTAGAGCTTGGAAAACGCGATATTCTTCATTTCCAATCGATCTGCATCAACAACAGCTAAAGATTCAGTTCCCAGGCGTCGCAATCGTCCTTATTATAAAAAATACACTCGTATATCATGGAAAATGCGAAATTCGACATTTCCAATCGATCTGGATCGACAGCAGCTAAAGATTCAGTTCCCAGGCGTCGCAATAGTCCTTCTTATTGAAAATTCACTCGTAGAGATTGGAAAACGCGATATTCGACATTTCCATTCGATCTGCATCGACAACAGCTAAAGATTCAGTTCCCAGGGGTCGCAATAGTCCTTACTGAAAATTCACTCATAGAGCTTGGAAAACGCGATATTCGACATTTCCAATCGATCTGCATCAACAACAGCTATAGATTCAGTTCCCAGGCGTCGCAATAGTCCTTCTTATTGAAAATTCACTCGTAGAGCTTGGAAAACGCGATATTCGACATTTCCAATCGATCTGCATCGACAACAGCTAAAGATTCAGTTCCCAGGCGTCGAAATAGTCCTTATTGAAAATTCACTCGTAGAGCTTGGAAAACGCGATATTCTTCATTTCCAATCGATCTGCATCAACAACAGCTAAAGATTCAGTTCCCAGGCGTCGCAATCGTCCTTATTATCTAAAATACACTCGTATATCATGGAAAATGCGAAATTCGACATTTCCAATCGATCTGGATCGACAGCAGCTAAAGATTCAGTTCCCAGGCGTTCCAATAGTCCTTCTTACAGAAAATTCACTCGTAGAGCTTGGAAAACGCGATATTCGACATTTCCAATCGATCTGCATCGACAACAGCTAAAGATTCAGTTCCCAGGCGTCGCAATAGTGCTTATTGAAAATTCACTCGTACAGCTTGGAAAACGCGTTATTCGAAATTTCCAATCGATCTGCATCGACAACAGCTAAAGATTCAGTTCCCAGGCGTTGCAATAGTCTTTATTATGAAAAATACACTCGTATAGCATGGAAAATGCGACATTCGACATTTCCAATCGATCTGGATCGACAGCAGCTAAAGATTCAGTTCCCAGGCGTCGCAATAGTCCTTACTGAAAATTCACTCATAGAGCTTGGAAAACGCGATATTCGACATTTCCATTCGATCTGCATCGACAACAGCTAAAGATTCAGTTCCCAGGCGTCGCAATAGTCCTTACTGAAAATTCACTCATAGAGCTTGGAAAACGCGATATTCGACATTTCCAATCGATCTGCATCAACAACAGCTAAAGATTCAGTTCCCAGGCGTCGCAACCGTCCTTATTATCAAAAATACACTCGTATATCATGGAAAATGCGACATTCGACATTTCCAATCGATCTGGATCGACAGCAGCTAAAGATTCAGTTCCCAGGCGTCGCAATAGTCCTTCTTATTGAAAATTCACTCGTAGAGATTGGAAAACGCGATATTCGACATTTCCATTCGATCTGCATCGACAACAGCTTAAGATTCAGTTCCCAGGGGTCGCAATAGTCCTTACTGAAAATTCACTCATAGAGCTTGGAAAACGCGTTATTCGACATTTCCAATCGATCTGCATCAACAACAGCTATAGATTCAGTTCCCAGGCGTCGCAATAGTCCTTCTTATTGAAAATTCACTCGTAGAGCTTGGAAAACGGGATATTCTTCATTTCCAATCGATCTGCATCAACAACAGCTAAAGATTCAGTTCCCAGGCGTCGCAATCGTCCTTATTATCAAAAATACACTCGTATATCATGGAAAATGCGAAATTCGACATTTCCAATCGATCTGGATCGACAGCAGCTAAAGATTCAGTTCCCAGGCGTCGCAATAGTCCTTCTTATTGATAATTCACTCGTAGAGATTGGAAAACGCGATATTCGACATTTCCATTCGATCTGCATCGACAGCAGCTAAAGGTTCAGTTCCCAGGGGTCGCAATAGTCCTTACTGAAAATTCACTCATAGAGCTTCGAAAACGCGATATTCGACATTTCCAATCGAACTGCATCAACAACAGCTATAGATTCAGTTCCCAGGCGTCGCAATAGTCCTTCTTATTGAAAATTCACTCGTAGAGCTTGGAAAACGCGATATTCGACATTTCCAATCGATCTGCATCGACAACAGCTAACGATTCAGTTCCCAGGCGTCGAAATAGTCCTTATTGAAAATTCACTCGTGGAGCTTGGAAAACGCGTTATTCGACATTTCCAATCGATCTGCATCAACAACAGCTATAGATTCAGTTCCCAGGCGTCGCAATAGTCCTTCTTATTGAAAATTCACTCGTAGAGCTTGGAAAACGCGATATTCGACATTTCCAATCGATCTGCATCGACAACAGCTAAAGATTCAGTTCCCAGGCGTCGAAATAGTCCTTATTGAAAATTCACTCGTAGAGCTTGGAAAACGCGATATTCTTCATTTCCAATCGATCTGCATCAACAACAGCTAAAGATTCAGTTCCCAGGCGTCGCAATCGTCCTTATTATCTAAAATACACTCGTATATCATGGAAAATGCGAAATTCGACATTTCCAATCGACCTGGATCGACAGCAGCTATAGATTCAGTTCCCAGGCGTTGCAATAGTCCTTCTTACAGAAAATTCACTCGTAGAGCTTGAAAAACGCGATATTCGACATTTCCAATCGATCTGCATCGACAACAGCTAAAGATTCAGTTCCCAGGCGTCGAAATAGTCCTTATTGAAAATTCACTCGTAGAGCTTGGAAAACGCGATATTCTTCATTTCCAATCGATCTGCATCAACAACAGCTAAAGATTCAGTTCCCAGGCGTCGCAATCGTCCTTATTATCTAAAATACACTCGTATATCATGGAAAATGCGAAATTCGACATTTCCAATCGATCTGGATCGACAGCAGCTATAGATTCAGTTCCCAGGCGTTGCAATAGTCCTTCTTACAGAAAATTCACTCGTAGAGCTTGGAAAACGCGATTTCGACATTTCCAATCGATCTGCATCGACAACAGCTAAAGATTCAGTACCCAGGCGTCGCAATAGTCCTAATTGAAAATTCACTCATAGAGCTTGAAAAACGCGATATTCGACATTTCCAATCGATCTGCATCAACAACAGCTAAAGATTCAGTTCCCAGGCGTCGCAATAGTCCTTACTGAAAATTCACTCATAGAGCTTGGAAAACGCGATATTCGACATTTCCAATCGATCTGCATCAACAACAGCTAAAGATTCAGTTCCCAGGCGTCGCAATCGTCCTTATTATCAAAAATACACTCGTATATCATGGAAAATGCGACATTCGACATTTCCAATCGATCTGGATCGACAGCAGCTAAAGATTCAGTTCCCAGGCGTCGCAATAGTCCTTCTTATTGAAAATTCACTCGTAGAGATTGGAAAACGCGATATTCGACATTTCCATTCGATCTGCATCGACAACAGCTTAAGATTCAGTTCTCAGGGGTCGCAATAGTCCTTACTGAAAATTCACTCATAGAGCTTGGATAACGCGTTATTCGACATTTCCAATCGATCTGCATCAACAACAGCTATAGATTCAGTTCCCAGGCGTCGCAATAGTCCTTCTTATTGAAAATTCACTCGTAGAGCTTGGAAAACGGGATATTCTTCATTTCCAATCGATCTGCATCAACAACAGCTAAAGATTCAGTTCCCAGGCGTCGCAATCGTCCTTATTATCAAAAATACACTCGTATATCATGGAAAATGCGAAATTCGACATTTCCAATCGATCTGGATCGACAGCAGCTAAAGATTCAGTTCCCAGGCGTCGCAATAGTCCTTCTTATTGATAATTCACTCGTAGAGATTGGAAAACGCGATATTCGACATTTCCATTCGATCTGCATCGACAGCAGCTAAAGATTCAGTTCCCAGGGGTCGCAATAGTCCTTACTGAAAATTCACTCATAGAGCTTCGAAAACGCGATATTCGACATTTCCAATCGATCTGCATCAACAACAGCTATAGATTCAGTTCCCAGGCGTCGCAATAGTCCTTCTTATTGAAAATTCACTCGTAGAGCTTGGAAAACGCGATATTCGACATTTCCAATCGATCTGCATCGACAACAGCTAAAGATTCAGTTCCCAGGCGTCGAAATAGTCCTTATTGAAAATTCACTCGTAGAGCTTGGAAAACGCGATATTCTTCATTTCCAATCGATCTGCATCAACAACAGCTAAAGATTCAGTTCCCAGGCGTCGCAATCGTCCTTATTATCTAAAATACACTCGTATATCATGGAAAATGCGAAATTCGACATTTCCAATCGATCTGGATCGACAGCAGCTATAGATTCAGTTCCCAGGCGTTGCAATAGTCCTTCTTACAGAAAATTCACTCGTAGAGCTTGGAAAACGCGATTTCGACATTTCCAATCGATCTGCATCGACAACAGCTAAAGATTCAGTACCCAGGCGTCGCAATAGTCCTAATTGAAAATTCACTCATAGAGCTTGAAAAACGCGATATTCGACATTTCCAATCGATCTGCATCAACAACAGCTAAAGATTCAGTTCCCAGGCGTCGCAATAGTGCTTATTGAAAATTCACTCGTACAGCTTGGAAAACGCGTTATTCGACATTTCCAATCGATCTGCATCGACAACAGCTAAAGATTCAGTTCCCAGGCGTTGCAATAGTCTTTATTATGAAAAATACACTCGTATAGCATGGAAAATGCGACATTCGACATTTCCAATCGATCTGGATCGACAGCAGCTAAAGATTCAGTTCCCAGGCGTCGCAATAGGTCTTCTTATTGAAAATTCACTCGTAGAACTTGGAAAACGCGATATTCGACATTTCCATTCGATCTGCATCGACAACAGCTAAAGATTCAGTTCCCAGGCGTCGCAATAGTCCTTACTGAAAATTCACTCATAGAGCTTGGAAAACGCGATATTCGACATTTCCAATCGATCTGCATCAACAACAGCTAAAGATTCAGTTCCCAGGCGTCGCAATCGTCCTTATTATCAAAAATACACTCGTATATCATGGAAAATGCGACATTCGACATTTACAATCGATCTGGATCGACAGCAGCTAAAGATTCAGTTCCCAGGCGTCGCAATAGTCCTTCTTATTGAAAATTCACTCGTAGAGATTGGAAAACGCGATATTCGACATTTCCATTCGATCTGCAGCGACAACAGCTAAAGATTCAGTTCCCAGGGGTCGCAATAGTCCTTACTGAAAATTCACTCATAGAGCTTGGAAAACGCGATATTCGACATTTCCAATCGATCTGCATCAACAACAGCTATAGATTCAGTTCCCAGGCGTCGCAATAGTCCTTCTTATTGAAAATTCACTCGTAGAGCTTGGAAAACGCGATATTCGACATTTCCAATCGATCTGCATCGACAACAGCTAAAGATTCAGTTCCCAGGCGTCGAAATAGTCCTTATTGAAAATTCACTCGTGGAGCTTGGAAAACGCGATATTCTTCATTTCCAATCGATCTGCATCAACAACAGCTAAAGATTCAGTTCCCAGGCGTCGCAATCGTCCTTATTATCTAAAATACACTCGTATATCATGGAAAATGCGAAATTCGACATTTCCAATCGATCTGGATCGACAGCAGCTAAAGATTCAGTTCCCAGGCGTTGCAATAGTCCTTCTTACAGAAAATTCACTCGTAGAGCTTGGAAAACGCGATTTTGACATTTCCAATCGATCTGCATCGCCAACAGCTAAAGATTCAGTACCCAGGCGTCGCAATAGTCCTAATTGAAAATTCACTCATAGAGCTTGAAAAACGCGATATTCGACATTTCCAATCGATCTGCATCAACAACAGCTAAAGATTCAGTTCCCAGGCGTCGCAATAGTGCTTATTGAAAATTCACTCGTACAGCTTGGAAAACGCGTTATTCGACATTTCCAATCGATCTGCATCGACAACAGCTAAAGATTCAGTTCCCAGGCGTTGCAATAGTCTTTATCATGAAAAATACACTCGTATAGCATGGAAAATGCGACATTCGACATTTCCAATCGATCTGGATCGACAGCAGCTAAAGATTCAGTTCCCAGGCGTCGCAATAGGTCTTCTTATTGAAAATTCACTCGTAGAAATGTGAAAACGCGATATTCGACATTTCCATTCGATCTGCATCGACAACAGCTAAAGATTCAGTTCCCAGGCGTCGCAATAGTCCTTACTGAAAATTCACTCATAGAGCTTGGAAAACGCGATATTCGACATTTCCAATCGATCTGCATCAACAACAGCTAAAGATTCAGTTCCCAGGCGTCGCAATAGTCCTTCTTATTGAAAATTCACTCGTAGAGCTTGGAAAACGCGATATTTGACATTTCCAATCGATCTGCATCGACAACAGTTAAAGATTCAGTTCCCAGGCGTCGCAATAGTCCTTATTGAAAATTCACTCGTAGAGCTTGGAAAACGCGATATTCTTCATTTCCAATCGATCTGCATCAACAGCAGCTAAAGATTCAGTTCCCAGGCGTCGCAATAGTGCTTATTGAAAATTCACTCGTACAGCTTGGAAAACGCGTTATTCGACATTTCCAATCGATCTGCATCGACAACAGCTAAAGATCCTGTTCCCGGGAGTCGCAATAGTCTTTATTATCAAAAATACACCCGTTTAGCATGGAAAATGCGATATTCGACATTTCCAATCGATCTGCATCGACAGCAGCTAAAGATTCAGTTCCCAGGCGTCGCAATAGGTCTTCTTATTGATAATTCACTCGTAGAGATTGGAAAACGCGATATTCGACATTTCCAATCGATCTGCATCGCCAACAGCTAAAGATTCAGTACCCAGGCGTCGCAATAGTCCTAATTGAAAATTCACTCATAGAGCTTGAAAAACGCGATATTCGACATTTCCAATCGATCTGCATCAACAACAGCTAAAGATTCAGTTCCCAGGCGTCGCAATAGTGCTTATTGAAAATTCACTCGTACAGCTTGGAAAACGCGTTATTCGACATTTCCAATCGATCTGCATCGACAACAGCTAAAGATTCAGTTCCCAGGCGTTGCAATAGTCTTTATTATGAAAAATACACTCGTATAGCATGGAAAATGCGACATTCGACATTTCCAATCGATCTGGATCGACAGCAGCTAAAGATTCAGTTCCCAGGCGTCGCAATAGTCCTTCTTATTGAAAATTCACTCGTAGAGATTGGAAAACGCGATATTCGACATTTCCATTCGATCTGCAGCGACAACAGCTAAAGATTCAGTTCCCAGGGGTCGCAATAGTCCTTACTGAAAATTCACTCATAGAGCTTGGAAAACGCGATATTCGACATTTCCAATCGATCTGCATCAACAACAGCTATAGATTCAGTTCCCAGGCGTCGCAATAGTCCTTCTTATTGAAAATTCACTCGTAGAGCTTGGAAAACGCGATATTCGACATTTCCAATCGATCTGCATCGACAACAGCTAAAGATTCAGTTCCCAGGCGTCGAAATAGTCCTTATTGAAAATTCACTCGTGGAGCTTGGAAAACGCGATATTCTTCATTTCCAATCGATCTGCATCAACAACAGCTAAAGATTCAGTTCCCAGGCGTTGCAATAGTCCTTCTTACAGAAAATTCACTCGTAGAGCTTGGAAAACGCGATTTCGACATTTCCAATCGATCTGCATCGACAACAGCTAAAGATTCAGTACCCAGGCGTCGCAATAGTCCTAATTGAAAATTCACTCATAGAGCTTGAAAAACGCGATATTCGACATTTCCAATCGATCTGCATCAACAACAGCTAAAGATTCAGTTCCCAGGCGTCGCAATAGTGCTTATTGAAAATTCACTCGTACAGCTTGGAAAACGCGTTATTCGACATTTCCAATCGATCTGCATCGACAACAGCTAAAGATTCAGTTCCCAGGCGTTGCAATAGTCTTTATTATGAAAAATACACTCGTATAGCATGGAAAATGCGACATTCGACATTTCCAATCGATCTGGATCGACAGCAGCTAAAGATTCAGTTCCCAGGCGTCGCAATAGGTCTTCTTATTGAAAATTCACTCGTAGAGATTGGAAAACGCGATATTCGACATTTCCATTCGATCTGCAGCGACAACAGCTAAAGATTCAGTTCCCAGGGGTCGCAATAGTCCTTACTGAAAATTCACTCATAGAGCTTGGAAAACGCGATATTCGACATTTCCAATCGATCTGCATCAACAACAGCTATAGATTCAGTTCCCAGGCGTCGCAATAGTCCTTCTTATTGAAAATTCACTCGTAGAGCTTGGAAAACGCGATATTCGACATTTCCAATCGATCTGCATCGACAACAGCTAAAGATTCAGTTCCCAGGCGTCGAAATAGTCCTTATTGAAAATTCACTCGTGGAGCTTGGAAAACGCGATATTCTTCATTTCCAATCGATCTGCATCAACAACAGCTAAAGATTCAGTTCCCAGGCGTCGCAATCGTCCTTATTATCTAAAATACACTCGTATATCATGGAAAATGCGAAATTCGACATTTCCAATCGATCTGGATCGACAGCAGCTAAAGATTCAGTTCCCAGGCGTTGCAATAGTCCTTCTTACAGAAAATTCACTCGTAGAGCTTGGAAAACGCGATTTCGACATTTCCAATCGATCTGCATCGCCAACAGCTAAAGATTCAGTACCCAGGCGTCGCAATAGTCCTAATTGAAAATTCACTCATAGAGCTTGAAAAACGCGATATTCGACATTTCCAATCGATCTGCATCAACAACAGCTAAAGATTCAGTTCCCAGGCGTCGCAATAGTGCTTATTGAAAATTCACTCGTACAGCTTGGAAAACGCGTTATTCGACATTTCCAATCGATCTGCATCGACAACAGCTAAAGATTCAGTTCCCAGGCGTTGCAATAGTCTTTATTATGAAAAATACACTCGTATAGCATGGAAAATGCGACATTCGACATTTCCAATCGATCTGGATCGACAGCAGCTAAAGATTCAGTTCCCAGGCGTCGCAATAGGTCTTCTTATTGAAAATTCACTCGTAGAAATGTGAAAACGCGATATTCGACATTTCCATTCGATCTGCATCGACAACAGCTAAAGATTCAGTTCCCAGGCGTCGCAATAGTCCTTACTGAAAATTCACTCATAGAGCTTGGAAAACGCGATATTCGACATTTCCAATCGATCTGCATCAACAACAGCTAAAGATTCAGTTCCCAGGCGTCGCAATAGTCCTTCTTATTGAAAATTCACTCGTAGAGCTTGGAAAACGCGATATTTGACATTTCCAATCGATCTGCATCGACAACAGTTAAAGATTCAGTTCCCAGGCGTCGCAATAGTCCTTATTGAAAATTCACTCGTAGAGCTTGGAAAACGCGATATTCTTCATTTCCAATCGATCTGCATCAACAGCAGCTAAAGATTCAGTTCCCAGGCGTCGCAATAGTGCTTATTGAAAATTCACTCGTACAGCTTGGAAAACGCGTTATTCGACATTTCCAATCGATCTGCATCGACAACAGCTAAAGATCCTGTTCCCGGGAGTCGCAATAGTCTTTATTATCAAAAATACACCCGTTTAGCATGGAAAATGCGATATTCGACATTTCCAATCGATCTGCATCGACAACAGCTAAAGATTCAGTTCCCAGGCGTCGAAATAGTCCTTATTGAAAATTCACTCGTAGAGCTTGGAAAACGCGATATTCTTCATTTCCAATCGATCTGCATCAACAACAGCTAAAGATTCAGTTCCCAGGCGTCGCAATCGTCCTTATTATCTAAAATACACTCGTATATCATGGAAAATGCGAAATTCGACATTTCCAATCGATCTGGATCGACAGCAGCTATAGATTCAGTTCCCAGGCGTTGCAATAGTCCTTCTTACAGAAAATTCACTCGTAGAGCTTGGAAAACGCGATTTCGACATTTCCAATCGATCTGCATCGACAACAGCTAAAGATTCAGTACCCAGGCGTCGCAATAGTCCTAATTGAAAATTCACTCATAGAGCTTGAAAAACGCGATATTCGACATTTCCAATCGATCTGCATCAACAACAGCTAAAGATTCAGTTCCCAGGCGTCGCAATAGTGCTTATTGAAAATTCACTCGTACAGCTTGGAAAACGCGTTATTCGACATTTCCAATCGATCTGCATCGACAACAGCTAAAGATTCAGTTCCCAGGCGTTGCAATAGTCTTTATTATGAAAAATACACTCGTATAGCATGGAAAATGCGACATTCGACATTTCCAATCGATCTGGATCGACAGCAGCTAAAGATTCAGTTCCCAGGCGTCGCAATAGGTCTTCTTATTGAAAATTCACTCGTAGAACTTGGAAAACGCGATATTCGACATTTCCATTCGATCTGCATCGACAACAGCTAAAGATTCAGTTCCCAGGCGTCGCAATAGTCCTTACTGAAAATTCACTCATAGAGCTTGGAAAACGCGATATTCGACATTTCCAATCGATCTGCATCAACAACAGCTAAAGATTCAGTTCCCAGGCGTCGCAATCGTCCTTATTATCAAAAATACACTCGTATATCATGGAAAATGCGACATTCGACATTTACAATCGATCTGGATCGACAGCAGCTAAAGATTCAGTTCCCAGGCGTCGCAATAGTCCTTCTTATTGAAAATTCACTCGTAGAGATTGGAAAACGCGATATTCGACATTTCCATTCGATCTGCAGCGACAACAGCTAAAGATTCAGTTCCCAGGGGTCGCAATAGTCCTTACTGAAAATTCACTCATAGAGCTTGGAAAACGCGATATTCGACATTTCCAATCGATCTGCATCAACAACAGCTATAGATTCAGTTCCCAGGCGTCGCAATAGTCCTTCTTATTGAAAATTCACTCGTAGAGCTTGGAAAACGCGATATTCGACATTTCCAATCGATCTGCATCGACAACAGCTAAAGATTCAGTTCCCAGGCGTCGAAATAGTCCTTATTGAAAATTCACTCGTGGAGCTTGGAAAACGCGATATTCTTCATTTCCAATCGATCTGCATCAACAACAGCTAAAGATTCAGTTCCCAGGCGTCGCAATCGTCCTTATTATCTAAAATACACTCGTATATCATGGAAAATGCGAAATTCGACATTTCCAATCGATCTGGATCGACAGCAGCTAAAGATTCAGTTCCCAGGCGTTGCAATAGTCCTTCTTACAGAAAATTCACTCGTAGAGCTTGGAAAACGCGATTTTGACATTTCCAATCGATCTGCATCGCCAACAGCTAAAGATTCAGTACCCAGGCGTCGCAATAGTCCTAATTGAAAATTCACTCATAGAGCTTGAAAAACGCGATATTCGACATTTCCAATCGATCTGCATCAACAACAGCTAAAGATTCAGTTCCCAGGCGTCGCAATAGTGCTTATTGAAAATTCACTCGTACAGCTTGGAAAACGCGTTATTCGACATTTCCAATCGATCTGCATCGACAACAGCTAAAGATCCTGTTCCCGGGAGTCGCAATAGTCTTTATTATCAAAAATACACCCGTTTAGCATGGAAAATGCGATATTCGACATTTCCAATCGATCTGCATCGACAACAGCTAAAGATTCAGTTCCCAGGCGTCGAAATAGTCCTTATTGAAAATTCACTCGTAGAGCTTGGAAAACGCGATATTCTTCATTTCCAATCGATCTGCATCAACAACAGCTAAAGATTCAGTTCCCAGGCGTCGCAATCGTCCTTATTATCTAAAATACACTCGTATATCATGGAAAATGCGAAATTCGACATTTCCAATCGATCTGGATCGACAGCAGCTATAGATTCAGTTCCCAGGCGTTGCAATAGTCCTTCTTACAGAAAATTCACTCGTAGAGCTTGGAAAACGCGATTTCGACATTTCCAATCGATCTGCATCGACAACAGCTAAAGATTCAGTACCCAGGCGTCGCAATAGTCCTAATTGAAAATTCACTCATAGAGCTTGAAAAACGCGATATTCGACATTTCCAATCGATCTGCATCAACAACAGCTAAAGATTCAGTTCCCAGGCGTCGCAATAGTGCTTATTGAAAATTCACTCGTACAGCTTGGAAAACGCGTTATTCGACATTTCCAATCGATCTGCATCGACAACAGCTAAAGATTCAGTTCCCAGGCGTTGCAATAGTCTTTATTATGAAAAATACACTCGTATAGCATGGAAAATGCGACATTCGACATTTCCAATCGATCTGGATCGACAGCAGCTAAAGATTCAGTTCCCAGGCGTCGCAATAGGTCTTCTTATTGAAAATTCACTCGTAGAACTTGGAAAACGCGATATTCGACATTTCCATTCGATCTGCATCGACAACAGCTAAAGATTCAGTTCCCAGGCGTCGCAATAGTCCTTACTGAAAATTCACTCATAGAGCTTGGAAAACGCGATATTCGACATTTCCAATCGATCTGCATCAACAACAGCTAAAGATTCAGTTCCCAGGCGTCGCAATCGTCCTTATTATCAAAAATACACTCGTATATCATGGAAAATGCGACATTCGACATTTACAATCGATCTGGATCGACAGCAGCTAAAGATTCAGTTCCCAGGCGTCGCAATAGTCCTTCTTATTGAAAATTCACTCGTAGAGATTGGAAAACGCGATATTCGACATTTCCATTCGATCTGCAGCGACAACAGCTAAAGATTCAGTTCCCAGGGGTCGCAATAGTCCTTACTGAAAATTCACTCATAGAGCTTGGAAAACGCGATATTCGACATTTCCAATCGATCTGCATCAACAACAGCTATAGATTCAGTTCCCAGGCGTCGCAATAGTCCTTCTTATTGAAAATTCACTCGTAGAGCTTGGAAAACGCGATATTCGACATTTCCAATCGATCTGCATCGACAACAGCTAAAGATTCAGTTCCCAGGCGTCGAAATAGTCCTTATTGAAAATTCACTCGTGGAGCTTGGAAAACGCGATATTCTTCATTTCCAATCGATCTGCATCAACAACAGCTAAAGATTCAGTTCCCAGGCGTCGCAATCGTCCTTATTATCTAAAATACACTCGTATATCATGGAAAATGCGAAATTCGACATTTCCAATCGATCTGGATCGACAGCAGCTAAAGATTCAGTTCCCAGGCGTTGCAATAGTCCTTCTTACAGAAAATTCACTCGTAGAGCTTGGAAAACGCGATTTTGACATTTCCAATCGATCTGCATCGCCAACAGCTAAAGATTCAGTACCCAGGCGTCGCAATAGTCCTAATTGAAAATTCACTCATAGAGCTTGAAAAACGCGATATTCGACATTTCCAATCGATCTGCATCAACAACAGCTAAAGATTCAGTTCCCAGGCGTCGCAATAGTGCTTATTGAAAATTCACTCGTACAGCTTGGAAAACGCGTTATTCGACATTTCCAATCGATCTGCATCGACAACAGCTAAAGATTCAGTTCCCAGGCGTTGCAATAGTCTTTATCATGAAAAATACACTCGTATAGCATGGAAAATGCGACATTCGACATTTCCAATCGATCTGGATCGACAGCAGCTAAAGATTCAGTTCCCAGGCGTCGCAATAGGTCTTCTTATTGAAAATTCACTCGTAGAAATGTGAAAACGCGATATTCGACATTTCCATTCGATCTGCATCGACAACAGCTAAAGATTCAGTTCCCAGGCGTCGCAATAGTCCTTACTGAAAATTCACTCATAGAGCTTGGAAAACGCGATATTCGACATTTCCAATCGATCTGCATCAACAACAGCTAAAGATTCAGTTCCCAGGCGTCGCAATAGTCCTTCTTATTGAAAATTCACTCGTAGAGCTTGGAAAACGCGATATTTGACATTTCCAATCGATCTGCATCGACAACAGTTAAAGATTCAGTTCCCAGGCGTCGCAATAGTCCTTATTGAAAATTCACTCGTAGAGCTTGGAAAACGCGATATTCTTCATTTCCAATCGATCTGCATCAACAGCAGCTAAAGATTCAGTTCCCAGGCGTCGCAATAGTGCTTATTGAAAATTCACTCGTACAGCTTGGAAAACGCGTTATTCGACATTTCCAATCGATCTGCATCGACAACAGCTAAAGATCCTGTTCCCGGGAGTCGCAATAGTCTTTATTATCAAAAATACACCCGTTTAGCATGGAAAATGCGATATTCGACATTTCCAATCGATCTGCATCGACAGCAGCTAAAGATTCAGTTCCCAGGCGTCGCAATAGGTCTTCTTATTGATAATTCACTCGTAGAGATTGGAAAACGCGATATTCGACATTTCCAATCGATCTGCATCGCCAACAGCTAAAGATTCAGTACCCAGGCGTCGCAATAGTCCTAATTGAAAATTCACTCATAGAGCTTGAAAAACGCGATATTCGACATTTCCAATCGATCTGCATCAACAACAGCTAAAGATTCAGTTCCCAGGCGTCGCAATAGTGCTTATTGAAAATTCACTCGTACAGCTTGGAAAACGCGTTATTCGACATTTCCAATCGATCTGCATCGACAACAGCTAAAGATTCAGTTCCCAGGCGTTGCAATAGTCTTTATTATGAAAAATACACTCGTATAGCATGGAAAATGCGACATTCGACATTTCCAATCGATCTGGATCGACAGCAGCTAAAGATTCAGTTCCCAGGCGTCGCAATAGTCCTTCTTATTGAAAATTCACTCGTAGAGATTGGAAAACGCGATATTCGACATTTCCATTCGATCTGCAGCGACAACAGCTAAAGATTCAGTTCCCAGGGGTCGCAATAGTCCTTACTGAAAATTCACTCATAGAGCTTGGAAAACGCGATATTCGACATTTCCAATCGATCTGCATCAACAACAGCTATAGATTCAGTTCCCAGGCGTCGCAATAGTCCTTCTTATTGAAAATTCACTCGTAGAGCTTGGAAAACGCGATATTCGACATTTCCAATCGATCTGCATCGACAACAGCTAAAGATTCAGTTCCCAGGCGTCGAAATAGTCCTTATTGAAAATTCACTCGTGGAGCTTGGAAAACGCGATATTCTTCATTTCCAATCGATCTGCATCAACAACAGCTAAAGATTCAGTTCCCAGGCGTTGCAATAGTCCTTCTTACAGAAAATTCACTCGTAGAGCTTGGAAAACGCGATTTCGACATTTCCAATCGATCTGCATCGACAACAGCTAAAGATTCAGTACCCAGGCGTCGCAATAGTCCTAATTGAAAATTCACTCATAGAGCTTGAAAAACGCGATATTCGACATTTCCAATCGATCTGCATCAACAACAGCTAAAGATTCAGTTCCCAGGCGTCGCAATAGTGCTTATTGAAAATTCACTCGTACAGCTTGGAAAACGCGTTATTCGACATTTCCAATCGATCTGCATCGACAACAGCTAAAGATTCAGTTCCCAGGCGTTGCAATAGTCTTTATTATGAAAAATACACTCGTATAGCATGGAAAATGCGACATTCGACATTTCCAATCGATCTGGATCGACAGCAGCTAAAGATTCAGTTCCCAGGCGTCGCAATAGGTCTTCTTATTGAAAATTCACTCGTAGAGATTGGAAAACGCGATATTCGACATTTCCATTCGATCTGCAGCGACAACAGCTAAAGATTCAGTTCCCAGGGGTCGCAATAGTCCTTACTGAAAATTCACTCATAGAGCTTGGAAAACGCGATATTCGACATTTCCAATCGATCTGCATCAACAACAGCTATAGATTCAGTTCCCAGGCGTCGCAATAGTCCTTCTTATTGAAAATTCACTCGTAGAGCTTGGAAAACGCGATATTCGACATTTCCAATCGATCTGCATCGACAACAGCTAAAGATTCAGTTCCCAGGCGTCGAAATAGTCCTTATTGAAAATTCACTCGTGGAGCTTGGAAAACGCGATATTCTTCATTTCCAATCGATCTGCATCAACAACAGCTAAAGATTCAGTTCCCAGGCGTCGCAATCGTCCTTATTATCTAAAATACACTCGTATATCATGGAAAATGCGAAATTCGACATTTCCAATCGATCTGGATCGACAGCAGCTAAAGATTCAGTTCCCAGGCGTTGCAATAGTCCTTCTTACAGAAAATTCACTCGTAGAGCTTGGAAAACGCGATTTCGACATTTCCAATCGATCTGCATCGCCAACAGCTAAAGATTCAGTACCCAGGCGTCGCAATAGTCCTAATTGAAAATTCACTCATAGAGCTTGAAAAACGCGATATTCGACATTTCCAATCGATCTGCATCAACAACAGCTAAAGATTCAGTTCCCAGGCGTCGCAATAGTGCTTATTGAAAATTCACTCGTACAGCTTGGAAAACGCGTTATTCGACATTTCCAATCGATCTGCATCGACAACAGCTAAAGATTCAGTTCCCAGGCGTTGCAATAGTCTTTATTATGAAAAATACACTCGTATAGCATGGAAAATGCGACATTCGACATTTCCAATCGATCTGGATCGACAGCAGCTAAAGATTCAGTTCCCAGGCGTCGCAATAGGTCTTCTTATTGAAAATTCACTCGTAGAAATGTGAAAACGCGATATTCGACATTTCCATTCGATCTGCATCGACAACAGCTAAAGATTCAGTTCCCAGGCGTCGCAATAGTCCTTACTGAAAATTCACTCATAGAGCTTGGAAAACGCGATATTCGACATTTCCAATCGATCTGCATCAACAACAGCTAAAGATTCAGTTCCCAGGCGTCGCAATAGTCCTTCTTATTGAAAATTCACTCGTAGAGCTTGGAAAACGCGATATTTGACATTTCCAATCGATCTGCATCGACAACAGTTAAAGATTCAGTTCCCAGGCGTCGCAATAGTCCTTATTGAAAATTCACTCGTAGAGCTTGGAAAACGCGATATTCTTCATTTCCAATCGATCTGCATCAACAGCAGCTAAAGATTCAGTTCCCAGGCGTCGCAATAGTGCTTATTGAAAATTCACTCGTACAGCTTGGAAAACGCGTTATTCGACATTTCCAATCGATCTGCATCGACAACAGCTAAAGATCCTGTTCCCGGGAGTCGCAATAGTCTTTATTATCAAAAATACACCCGTTTAGCATGGAAAATGCGATATTCGACATTTCCAATCGATCTGCATCGACAGCAGCTAAAGATTCAGTTCCCAGGCGTCGCAATAGGTCTTCTTATTGATAATTCACTCGTAGAGATTGGAAAACGCGATATTCGACATTTCCAATCGATCTGCATCGCCAACAGCTAAAGATTCAGTACCCAGGCGTCGCAATAGTCCTAATTGAAAATTCACTCATAGAGCTTGAAAAACGCGATATTCGACATTTCCAATCGATCTGCATCAACAACAGCTAAAGATTCAGTTCCCAGGCGTCGCAATAGTGCTTATTGAAAATTCACTCGTACAGCTTGGAAAACGCGTTATTCGACATTTCCAATCGATCTGCATCGACAACAGCTAAAGATTCAGTTCCCAGGCGTTGCAATAGTCTTTATTATGAAAAATACACTCGTATAGCATGGAAAATGCGACATTCGACATTTCCAATCGATCTGGATCGACAGCAGCTAAAGATTCAGTTCCCAGGCGTCGCAATAGTCCTTCTTATTGAAAATTCACTCGTAGAGATTGGAAAACGCGATATTCGACATTTCCATTCGATCTGCAGCGACAACAGCTAAAGATTCAGTTCCCAGGGGTCGCAATAGTCCTTACTGAAAATTCACTCATAGAGCTTGGAAAACGCGATATTCGACATTTCCAATCGATCTGCATCAACAACAGCTATAGATTCAGTTCCCAGGCGTCGCAATAGTCCTTCTTATTGAAAATTCACTCGTAGAGCTTGGAAAACGCGATATTCGACATTTCCAATCGATCTGCATCGACAACAGCTAAAGATTCAGTTCCCAGGCGTCGAAATAGTCCTTATTGAAAATTCACTCGTGGAGCTTGGAAAACGCGATATTCTTCATTTCCAATCGATCTGCATCAACAACAGCTAAAGATTCAGTTCCCAGGCGTCGCAATCGTCCTTATTATCTAAAATACACTCGTATATCATGGAAAATGCGAAATTCGACATTTCCAATCGATCTGGATCGACAGCAGCTAAAGATTCAGTTCCCAGGCGTTGCAATAGTCCTTCTTACAGAAAATTCACTCGTAGAGCTTGGAAAACGCGATTTCGACATTTCCAATCGATCTGCATCGCCAACAGCTAAAGATTCAGTACCCAGGCGTCGCAATAGTCCTAATTGAAAATTCACTCATAGAGCTTGAAAAACGCGATATTCGACATTTCCAATCGATCTGCATCAACAACAGCTAAAGATTCAGTTCCCAGGCGTCGCAATAGTGCTTATTGAAAATTCACTCGTACAGCTTGGAAAACGCGTTATTCGACATTTCCAATCGATCTGCATCGACAACAGCTAAAGATTCAGTTCCCAGGCGTTGCAATAGTCTTTATTATGAAAAATACACACGTATAGCATGGAAAATGCGACATTCGACATTTCCAATCGATCTGGATCGACAGCAGCTAAAGATTCAGTTCCCAGGCGTCGCAATAGGTCTTCTTATTGAAAATTCACTCGTAGAAATGTGAAAACGCGATATTCGACATTTCCATTCGATCTGCATCGACAACAGCTAAAGATTCAGTTCCCAGGCGTCGCAATAGTCCTTACTGAAAATTCACTCATAGAGCTTGGAAAACGCGATATTCGACATTTCCAATCGATCTGCATCAACAACAGCTAAAGATTCAGTTCCCAGGCGTCGCAATAGTCCTTCTTATTGAAAATTCACTCGTAGAGCTTGGAAAACGCGATATTTGACATTTCCAATCGATCTGCATCGACATCAGTTAAAGATTCAGTTCCCAGGCGTCGCAATAGTCCTTATTGAAAATTCACTCGTAGAGCTTGGAAAACGCGATATTCTTCATTTCCAATCGATCTGCATCAACAGCAGCTAAAGATTCAGTTCCCAGGCGTCGCAATAGTGCTTATTGAAAATTCACTCGTACAGCTTGGAAAACGCGTTATTCGACATTTCCAATCGATCTGCATCGACAACAGCTAAAGATCCTGTTCCCGGGAGTCGCAATAGTCTTTATTATCAAAAATACACCCGTTTAGCATGGAAAATGCGATATTCGACATTTCCAATCGATCTGCATCGACAGCAGCTAAAGATTCAGTTCCCAGGCGTCGCAATAGGTCTTCTTATTGATAATTCACTCGTAGAGATTGGAAAACGCGATATTCGACATTTCCAATCGATCTGCATCGCCAACAGCTAAAGATTCAGTACCCAGGCGTCGCAATAGTCCTAATTGAAAATTCACTCATAGAGCTTGAAAAACGCGATATTCGACATTTCCAATCGATCTGCATCAACAACAGCTAAAGATTCAGTTCCCAGGCGTCGCAATAGTGCTTATTGAAAATTCACTCGTACAGCTTGGAAAACGCGTTATTCGAAATTTCCAATCGATCTGCATCGACAACAGCTAAAGATTCAGTTCCCAGGCGTTGCAATAGTCTTTATTATGAAAAATACACTCGTATAGCATGGAAAATGCGACATTCGACATTTCCAATCGATCTGGATCGACAGCAGCTAAAGATTCAGTTCCCAGGCGTCGCAATAGGTCTTCTTATTGAAAATTCACTCGTAGAAATTGGAAAACGCGATATTCGACATTTCCATTCGATCTGCATCGACAACAGCTAAAGATTCAGTTCCCAGGCGTCGCAATAGTCCTTACTGAAAATTCACTCATAGAGCTTGGAAAACGCGATATTCGACATTTCCAATCGATCTGCATCAACAACAGCTAAAGATTCAGTTCCCAGGCGTCGCAATCGTCCTTATTATCAAAAATACACTCGTATATCATGGAAAATGCGACATTCGACATTTCCAATCGATCTGGATCGACAGCAGCTAAAGATTCAGTTCCCAGGCGTCGCAATAGTCCTTCTTATTGAAAATTCACTCGTAGAGATTGGAAAACGCGATATTCGACATTTCCATTCGATCTGCATCGACAACAGCTTAAGATTCAGTTCTCAGGGGTCGCAATAGTCCTTACTGAAAATTCACTCATAGAGCTTGGATAACGCGTTATTCGACATTTCCAATCGATCTGCATCAACAACAGCTATAGATTCAGTTCCCAGGCGTCGCAATAGTCCTTCTTATTGAAAATTCACTCGTAGAGCTTGGAAAACGGGATATTCTTCATTTCCAATCGATCTGCATCAACAACAGCTAAAGATTCAGTTCCCAGGCGTCGCAATCGTCCTTATTATCAAAAATACACTCGTATATCATGGAAAATGCGAAATTCGACATTTCCAATCGATCTGGATCGACAGCAGCTAAAGATTCAGTTCCCAGGCGTCGCAATAGTCCTTCTTATTGATAATTCACTCGTAGAGATTGGAAAACGCGATATTCGACATTTCCAATCGATCTGCATCAATAACATCTATAGATTCAGTTCCCAGGCGTCGCAATAGTCCTTCTTATTGAAAATTCACTCGTAGAGCTTGGTAAACGCGATATTCGACATTTCCAATCGATCTGCATCGACAACAGCTAACGATTCAGTTCCCAGGCGTCGAAATAGTCCTTATTGAAAATTCACTCGTGGAGCTTGGAAAACGCGATATTCTCCATTTCCAATCGATCTGCAACAACAACAGCTAAAGATTCAGTTCCCAGGCGTCGCAATCGTCCTTATTATCTAAAATACACTCGTATATCATGGAAAATGCGAAATTCGACATTTCCAATCGATCTGGATCGACAGCAGCTAAAGATTCAGTTCCCAGGCGTTGCAATAGTCCTTCTTACAGAAAATTCACTCGTAGAGCTTGGAAAACGCGATTTCGACATTTCCAATCGATCTGCATCGCCAACAGCTAAAGATTCAGTACCCAGGCGTCGCAATAGTCCTAATTGAAAATTCACTCATAGAGCTTGAAAAACGCGATATTCGACATTTCCAATCGATCTGTATCAACAACAGCTAAAGATTCAGTTCCCAGGCGTCGCAATAGTGCTTATTGAAAATTCACTCGTACAGCTTGGAAAACGCGTTATTCGACATTTCCAATCGATCTGCATCGACAACAGCTAAAGATTCAGTTCCCAGGCGTTGCAATAGTCTTTATTATGAAAAATACACTCGTATAGCATGGAAAATGCGACATTCGACATTTCCAATCGATCTGGATCGACAGCAGCTAAAGATTCAGTTCCCAGGCGTCGCAATAGTCCTTCTTATTGAAAATTCACTCGTAGAGATTGGAAAACGCGATATTCGACATTTCCATTCGATCTGCATCGACAACAGCTAAAGATTCAGTTCCCAGGGGTCGCAATAGTCCTTACTGAAAATTCACTCATAGAGCTTGGAAAACGCGATATTCGACATTTCCAATCGATCTGCATCAACAACAGCTATAGATTCAGTTCCCAGGCGTCGCAATAGTCCTTCTTATTGAAAATTCACTCGAAGAGCTTGGAAAACGCGATATTCGACATTTCCAATCGATCTGCATCGACAACAGCTAAAGATTCAGTTCCCAGGCGTCGAAATAGTCCTTATTGAAAATTCACTCGTAGAGCTTGGAAAACGCGATATTCTTCATTTCCAATCGATCTGCATCAACAACAGCTAAAGATTCAGTTCCCAGGCGTCGCAATCGTCCTTATTATCTAAAATACACTCGTATATCATGGAAAATGCGAAATTCGACATTTCCAATCGATCTGGATCGACAGCAGCTAAAGATTCAGTTCCCAGGCGTTGCAATAGTCCTTCTTACAGAAAATTCACTCGTAGAGCTTGGAAAACGCGATATTCGACATTTCCAATCGATCTGCATCGACAACAGCTAAAGATTCAGTACCCAGGCGTCGCAATAGTCCTAATTGAAAATTCACTCATAGAGCTTGAAAAACGCGATATTCGACATTTCCAATCGATCTGCATCAACAACAGCTAAAGATTCAGATCCCAGGCGTCGCAATAGTGCTTATTGAAAATTCACTCGTACAGCTTGGAAAACGCGTTATTCGAAATTTCCAATCGATCTGCATCGACAACAGCTAAAGATTCAGTTCCCAGGCGTTGCAATAGTCTTTATTATGAAACATACACTCGTATAGCATGGAAAATGCGACATTCGACATTTCCAATCGATCTGGATCGACAGCAGCTAAAGATTCAGTTCCCAGGCGTCGCAATAGGTCTTCTTATTGAAAATTCACTCGTAGAAATTGGAAAACGCGATATTCGACATTTCCATTCGATCTGCATCGACAACAGCTAAAGATTCAGTTCCCAGGCGTCGCAATAGTCCTTACTGAAAATTCACTCATAGAGCTTGGAAAACGCGATATTCGACATTTCCAATCGATCTGCATCAACAACAGCTAAAGATTCAGTTCCCAGGCGTCGCAATCGTCCTTATTATCAAAAATACACTCGTATATCATGGAAAATGCGACATTCGACATTTCCAATCGATCTGGATCGACAGCAGCTAAAGATTCAGTTCCCAGGCGTCGCAATAGTCCTTCTTATTGAAAATTCACTCGTAGAGATTGGAAAACGCGATATTCGACATTTCCATTCGATCTGCATCGACAACAGCTTAAGATTCAGTTCTCAGGGGTCGCAATAGTCCTTACTGAAAATTCACTCATAGAGCTTGGATAACGCGTTATTCGACATTTCCAATCGATCTGCATCAACAACAGCTATAGATTCAGTTCCCAGGCGTCGCAATAGTCCTTCTTATTGAAAATTCACTCGTAGAGCTTGGAAAACGGGATATTCTTCATTTCCAATCGATCTGCATCAACAACAGCTAAAGATTCAGTTCCCAGGCGTCGCAATCGTCCTTATTATCAAAAATACACTCGTATATCATGGAAAATGCGAAATTCGACATTTCCAATCGATCTGGATCGACAGCAGCTAAAGATTCAGTTCCCAGGCGTCGCAATAGTCCTTCTTATTGATAATTCACTCGTAGAGATTGGAAAACGCGATATTCGACATTTCCATTCGATCTGCATCGACAGCAGCTAAAGATTCAGTTCCCAGGGGTCGCAATAGTCCTTACTGAAAATTCACTCATAGAGCTTCGAAAACGCGATATTCGACATTTCCAATCGATCTGCATCAACAACAGCTATAGATTCAGTTCCCAGGCGTCGCAATAGTCCTTCTTATTGAAAATTCACTCGTAGAGCTTGGAAAACGCGATATTCGACATTTCCAATCGATCTGCATCGACAACAGCTAAAGATTCAGTTCCCAGGCGTCGAAATAGTCCTTATTGAAAATTCATTCGTAGAGCTTGGAAAACGCGATATTCTTCATTGCCAATCGATCTGCATCAACAACAGCTAAAGATTCAGTTCCCAGGCTTCGCAATCGTCCTTATTATCTAAAATACACTCGTATATCATGGAAAATGCGAAATTCGACATTTCCAATCGATCTGGATCGACAGCAGCTATAGATTCAGTTCCCAGGCGTTGCAATAGTCCTTCTTACAGAAAATTCACTCGTAGAGCTTGGAAAACGCGATTTCGACATTTCCAATCGATCTGCATCGACAACAGCTAAAGATTCAGTACCCAGGCGTCGCAATAGTCCTAATTGAAAATTCACTCATAGAGCTTGAAAAACGCGATATTCGACATTTCCAATCGATCTGCATCAACAACAGCTAAAGATTCAGTTCCCAGGCGTCGCAATAGTGCTTATTGAAAATTCACTCGTACAGCTTGGAAAACGCGTTATTCGACATTTCCAATCGATCTGCATCGACAACAGCTAAAGATTCAGTTCCCAGGCGTTGCAATAGTCTTTATTATGAAAAATACACTCGTATAGCATGGAAAATGCGACATTCGACATTTCCAATCGATCTGGATCGACAGCAGCTAAAGATTCAGTTCCCAGGCGTCGCAATAGGTCTTCTTATTGAAAATTCACTCGTAGAACTTGGAAAACGCGATATTCGACATTTCCATTCGATCTGCATCGACAACAGCTAAAGATTCAGTTCCCAGGCGTCGCAATAGTCCTTACTGAAAATTCACTCATAGAGCTTGGAAAACGCGATATTCGACATTTCCAATCGATCTGCATCAACAACAGCTAAAGATTCAGTTCCCAGGCGTCGCAATCGTCCTTATTATCAAAAATACACTCGTATATCATGGAAAATGCGACATTCGACATTTACAATCGATCTGGATCGACAGCAGCTAAAGATTCAGTTCCCAGGCGTCGCAATAGTCCTTCTTATTGAAAATTCACTCGTAGAGATTGGAAAACGCGATATTCGACATTTCCATTCGATCTGCAGCGACAACAGCTAAAGATTCAGTTCCCAGGGGTCGCAATAGTCCTTACTGAAAATTCACTCATAGAGCTTGGAAAACGCGATATTCGACATTTCCAATCGATCTGCATCAACAACAGCTATAGATTCAGTTCCCAGGCGTCGCAATAGTCCTTCTTATTGAAAATTCACTCGTAGAGCTTGGAAAACGCGATATTCGACATTTCCAATCGATCTGCATCGACAACAGCTAAAGATTCAGTTCCCAGGCGTCGAAATAGTCCTTATTGAAAATTCACTCGTGGAGCTTGGAAAACGCGATATTCTTCATTTCCAATCGATCTGCATCAACAACAGCTAAAGATTCAGTTCCCAGGCGTCGCAATCGTCCTTATTATCTAAAATACACTCGTATATCATGGAAAATGCGAAATTCGACATTTCCAATCGATCTGGATCGACAGCAGCTAAAGATTCAGTTCCCAGGCGTTGCAATAGTCCTTCTTACAGAAAATTCACTCGTAGAGCTTGGAAAACGCGATTTCGACATTTCCAATCGATCTGCATCGCCAACAGCTAAAGATTCAGTACCCAGGCGTCGCAATAGTCCTAATTGAAAATTCACTCATAGAGCTTGAAAAACGCGATATTCGACATTTCCAATCGATCTGCATCAACAACAGCTAAAGATTCAGTTCCCAGGCGTCGCAATAGTGCTTATTGAAAATTCACTCGTACAGCTTGGAAAACGCGTTATTCGACATTTCCAATCGATCTGCATCGACAACAGCTAAAGATTCAGTTCCCAGGCGTTGCAATAGTCTTTATTATGAAAAATACACTCGTATAGCATGGAAAATGCGACATTCGACATTTCCAATCGATCTGGATCGACAGCAGCTAAAGATTCAGTTCCCAGGCGTCGCAATAGGTCTTCTTATTGAAAATTCACTCGTAGAAATGTGAAAACGCGATATTCGACATTTCCATTCGATCTGCATCGACAACAGCTAAAGATTCAGTTCCCAGGCGTCGCAATAGTCCTTACTGAAAATTCACTCATAGAGCTTGGAAAACGCGATATTCGACATTTCCAATCGATCTGCATCAACAACAGCTAAAGATTCAGTTCCCAGGCGTCGCAATAGTCCTTCTTATTGAAAATTCACTCGTAGAGCTTGGAAAACGCGATATCTGACATTTCCAATCGATCTGCATCGACAACAGTTAAAGATTCAGTTCCCAGGCGTCGCAATAGTCCTTATTGAAAATTCACTCGTAGAGCTTGGAAAACGCGATATTCTTCATTTCCAATCGATCTGCATCAACAGCAGCTAAAGATTCAGTTCCCAGGCGTCGCAATAGTGCTTATTGAAAATTTACTCGTACAGCTTGGAAAACGCGTTATTCGACATTTCCAATCGATCTGCATCGACAACAGCTAAAGATCCTGTTCCCGGGAGTCGCAATAGTCTTTATTATCAAAAATACACCCGTTTAGCATGGAAAATGCGATATTCGACATTTCCAATCGATCTGCATCGACAGCAGCTAAAGATTCAGTTCCCAGGCGTCGCAATAGGTCTTCTTATTGATAATTCACTCGTAGAGATTGGAAAACGCGATATTCGACATTTCCAATCGATCTGCATCGCCAACAGCTAAAGATTCAGTACCCAGGCGTCGCAATAGTCCTAATTGAAAATTCACTCATAGAGCTTGAAAAACGCGATATTCGACATTTCCAATCGATCTGCATCAACAACAGCTAAAGATTCAGTTCCCAGGCGTCGCAATAGTGCTTATTGAAAATTCACTCGTACAGCTTGGAAAACGCGTTATTCGACATTTCCAATCGATCTGCATCGACAACAGCTAAAGATTCAGTTCCCAGGCGTTGCAATAGTCTTTATTATGAAAAATACACTCGTATAGCATGGAAAATGCGACATTCGACATTTCCAATCGATCTGGATCGACAGCAGCTAAAGATTCAGTTCCCAGGCGTCGCAATAGTCCTTCTTATTGAAAATTCACTCGTAGAGATTGGAAAACGCGATATTCGACATTTCCATTCGATCTGCAGCGACAACAGCTAAAGATTCAGTTCCCAGGGGTCGCAATAGTCCTTACTGAAAATTCACTCATAGAGCTTGGAAAACGCGATATTCGACATTTCCAATCGATCTGCATCAACAACAGCTATAGATTCAGTTCCCAGGCGTCGCAATAGTCCTTCTTATTGAAAATTCACTCGTAGAGCTTGGAAAACGCGATATTCGACATTTCCAATCGATCTGCATCGACAACAGCTAAAGATTCAGTTCCCAGGCGTCGAAATAGTCCTTATTGAAAATTCACTCGTGGAGCTTGGAAAACGCGATATTCTTCATTTCCAATCGATCTGCATCAACAACAGCTAAAGATTCAGTTCCCAGGCGTCGCAATCGTCCTTATTATCTAAAATACACTCGTATATCATGGAAAATGCGAAATTCGACATTTCCAATCGATCTGGATCGACAGCAGCTAAAGATTCAGTTCCCAGGCGTTGCAATAGTCCTTCTTACAGAAAATTCACTCGTAGAGCTTGGAAAACGCGATATTCGACATTTCCAATCGATCTGCATCGACAACAGCTAAAGATTCAGTACCCAGGCGTCGCAATAGTCCTAATTGAAAATTCACTCATAGAGCTTGAAAAACGCGATATTCGACATTTCCAATCGATCTGCATCAACAGCAGCTAAAGATTCAGTTCCCAGGCGTCGCAATAGTGCTTATTGAAAATTCACTCGTACAGCTTGGAAAACGCGTTATTCGAAATTTCCAATCGATCTGCATCGACAACAGCTAAAGATTCAGTTCCCAGGCGTTGCAATAGTCTTTATTATGAAAAATACACTCGTATAGCATGGAAAATGCGACATTCGACATTTCCAATCGATCTGGATCGACAGCAGCTAAAGATTCAGTTCCCAGGCGTCGCAATAGGTCTTCTTATTGAAAATTCACTCGTAGAAATTGGAAAACGCGATATTCGACATTTCCATTCGATCTGCATCGACAACAGCTAAAGATTCAGTTCCCAGGCGTCGCAATAGTCCTTACTGAAAATTCACTCATAGAGCTTGGAAAACGCGATATTCGACATTTCCAATCGATCTGCATCAACAACAGCTAAAGATTCAGTTCCCAGGCGTCGCAATCGTCCTTATTATCAAAAATACACTCGTATATCATGGAAAATGCGACATTCGACATTTCCAATCGATCTGGATCGACAGCAGCTAAAGATTCAGTTCCCAGGCGTCGCAATAGTCCTTCTTATTGAAAATTCACTCGTAGAGATTGGAAAACGCGATATTCGACATTTCCATTCGATCTGCATCGACAACAGCTTAAGATTCAGTTCTCAGGGGTCGCAATAGTCCTTACTGAAAATTCACTCATAGAGCTTGGATAACGCGTTATTCGACATTTCCAATCGATCTGCATCAACAACAGCTATAGATTCAGTTCCCAGGCGTCGCAATAGTCCTTCTTATTGAAAATTCACTCGTAGAGCTTGGAAAACGCGATTTCGACATTTCCAATCGATCTGCATCGACAACAGCTAAAGATTCAGTACCCAGGCGTCGCAATAGTCCTAATTGAAAATTCACTCATAGAGCTTGAAAAACGCGATATTCGACATTTCCAATCGATCTGCATCAACAACAGCTAAAGATTCAGTTCCCAGGCGTCGCAATAGTGCTTATTGAAAATTCACTCGTACAGCTTGGAAAACGCGTTATTCGACATTTCCAATCGATCTGCATCGACAACAGCTAAAGATTCAGTTCCCAGGCGTTGCAATAGTCTTTATTATGAAAAATACACTCGTATAGCATGGAAAATGCGACATTCGACATTTCCAATCGATCTGGATCGACAGCAGCTAAAGATTCAGTTCCCAGGCGTCGCAATAGGTCTTCTTATTGAAAATTCACTCGTAGAACTTGGAAAACGCGATATTCGACATTTCCATTCGATCTGCATCGACAACAGCTAAAGATTCAGTTCCCAGGCGTCGCAATAGTCCTTACTGAAAATTCACTCATAGAGCTTGGAAAACGCGATATTCGACATTTCCAATCGATCTGCATCAACAACAGCTAAAGATTCAGTTCCCAGGCGTCGCAATCGTCCTTATTATCAAAAATACACTCGTATATCATGGAAAATGCGACATTCGACATTTACAATCGATCTGGATCGACAGCAGCTAAAGATTCAGTTCCCAGGCGTCGCAATAGTCCTTCTTATTGAAAATTCACTCGTAGAGATTGGAAAACGCGATATTCGACATTTCCATTCGATCTGCAGCGACAACAGCTAAAGATTCAGTTCCCAGGGGTCGCAATAGTCCTTACTGAAAATTCACTCATAGAGCTTGGAAAACGCGATATTCGACATTTCCAATCGATCTGCATCAACAACAGCTATAGATTCAGTTCCCAGGCGTCGCAATAGTCCTTCTTATTGAAAATTCACTCGTAGAGCTTGGAAAACGCGATATTCGACATTTCCAATCGATCTGCATCGACAACAGCTAAAGATTCAGTTCCCAGGCGTCGAAATAGTCCTTATTGAAAATTCACTCGTGGAGCTTGGAAAACGCGATATTCTTCATTTCCAAGCGATCTGCATCAACAACAGCTAAAGATTCAGTTCCCAGGCGTCGCAATCGTCCTTATTATCTAAAATACACTCGTATATCATGGAAAATGCGAAATTCGACATTTCCAATCGATCTGGATCGACAGCAGCTAAAGATTCAGTTCCCAGGCGTCGAAATAGTCCTTATTGAAAATTCACTCGTAGAGCTTGGAAAACGCGATATTCTTCATTTCCAATCGATCTGCATCAACAACAGCTAAAGATTCAGTTCCCAGGCGTCGCAATCGTCCTTATTATCTAAAATACACTCGTATATCATGGAAAATGCGAAATTCGACATTTCCAATCGATCTGGATCGACAGCAGCTATAGATTCAGTTCCCAGGCGTTGCAATAGTCCTTCTTACAGAAAATTCACTCGTAGAGCTTGGAAAACGCGATTTCGACATTTCCAATCGATCTGCATCGACAACAGCTAAAGATTCAGTACCCAGGCGTCGCAATAGTCCTAATTGAAAATTCACTCATAGAGCTTGAAAAACGCGATATTCGACATTTCCAATCGATCTGCATCAACAACAGCTAAAGATTCAGTTCCCAGGCGTCGCAATAGTGCTTATTGAAAATTCACTCGTACAGCTTGGAAAACGCGTTATTCGACATTTCCAATCGATCTGCATCGACAACAGCTAAAGATTCAGTTCCCAGGCGTTGCAATAGTCTTTATTATGAAAAACACACTCGTATAGCATGGAAAATGCGACATTCGACATTTCCAATCGATCTGGATCGACAGCAGCTAAAGATTCAGTTCCCAGGCGTCGCAATAGGTCTTCTTATTGAAAATTCACTCGTAGAACTTGGAAAACGCGATATTCGACATTTCCATTCGATCTGCATCGACAACAGCTAAAGATTCAGTTCCCAGGCGTCGCAATAGTCCTTACTGAAAATTCACTCATAGAGCTTGGAAAACGCGATATTCGACATTTCCAATCGATCTGCATCAACAACAGCTAAAGATTCAGTTCCCAGGCGTCGCAATCGTCCTTATTATCAAAAATACACTCGTATATCATGGAAAATGCGACATTCGACATTTACAATCGATCTGGATCGACAGCAGCTAAAGATTCAGTTCCCTGGCGTCGCAATAGTCCTTCTTATTGAAAATTCACTCGTAGAGATTGGAAAACGCGATATTCGACATTTCCATTCGATCTGCAGCGACAACAGCTAAAGATTCAGTTCCCAGGGGTCGCAATAGTCCTTACTGAAAATTCACTCATAGAGCTTGGAAAACGCGATATTCGACATTTCCAATCGATCTGCATCAACAACAGCTATAGATTCAGTTCCCAGGCGTCGCAATAGTCCTTCTTATTGAAAATTCACTCGTAGAGCTTGGAAAACGCGATTTCGACATTTCCAATCGATCTGCATCGACAACAGCTAAAGATTCAGTACCCAGGCGTCGCAATAGTCCTAATTGAAAATTCACTCATAGAGCTTGAAAAACGCGATATTCGACATTTCCAATCGATCTGCATCAACAACAGCTAAAGATTCAGTTCCCAGGCGTCGCAATAGTGCTTATTGAAAATTCACTCGTACAGCTTGGAAAACGCGTTATTCGACATTTCCAATCGATCTGCATCGACAACAGCTAAAGATTCAGTTCCCAGGCGTTGCAATAGTCTTTATTATGAAAAATACACTCGTATAGCATGGAAAATGCGACATTCGACATTTCCAATCGATCTGGATCGACAGCAGCTAAAGATTCAGTTCCCAGGCGTCGCAATAGGTCTTCTTATTGAAAATTCACTCGTAGAACTTGGAAAACGCGATATTCGACATTTCCATTCGATCTGCATCGACAACAGCTAAAGATTCAGTTCCCAGGCGTCGCAATAGTCCTTACTGAAAATTCACTCATAGAGCTTGGAAAACGCGATATTCGACATTTCCAATCGATCTGCATCAACAACAGCTAAAGATTCAGTTCCCAGGCGTCGCAATCGTCCTTATTATCAAAAATACACTCGTATATCATGGAAAATGCGACATTCGACATTTACAATCGATCTGGATCGACAGCAGCTAAAGATTCAGTTCCCAGGCGTCGCAATAGTCCTTCTTATTGAAAATTCACTCGTAGAGATTGGAAAACGCGATATTCGACATTTCCATTCGATCTGCAGCGACAACAGCTAAAGATTCAGTTCCCAGGGGTCGCAATAGTCCTTACTGAAAATTCACTCATAGAGCTTGGAAAACGCGATATTCGACATTTCCAATCGATCTGCATCAACAACAGCTATAGATTCAGTTCCCAGGCGTCGCAATAGTCCTTCTTATTGAAAATTCACTCGTAGAGCTTGGAAAACGCGATATTCGACATTTCCAATCGATCTGCATCGACAACAGCTAAAGATTCAGTTCCCAGGCGTCGAAATAGTCCTTATTGAAAATTCACTCGTGGAGCTTGGAAAACGCGATATTCTTCATTTCCAAGCGATCTGCATCAACAACAGCTAAAGATTCAGTTCCCAGGCGTCGCAATCGTCCTTATTATCTAAAATACACTCGTATATCATGGAAAATGCGAAATTCGACATTTCCAATCGATCTGGATCGACAGCAGCTAAAGATTCAGTTCCCAGGCGTCGAAATAGTCCTTATTGAAAATTCACTCGTAGAGCTTGGAAAACGCGATATTCTTCATTTCCAATCGATCTGCATCAACAACAGCTAAAGATTCAGTTCCCAGGCGTCGCAATCGTCCTTATTATCTAAAATACACTCGTATATCATGGAAAATGCGAAATTCGACATTTCCAATCGATCTGGATCGACAGCAGCTATAGATTCAGTTCCCAGGCGTTGCAATAGTCCTTCTTACAGAAAATTCACTCGTAGAGCTTGGAAAACGCGATTTCGACATTTCCAATCGATCTGCATCGACAACAGCTAAAGATTCAGTACCCAGGCGTCGCAATAGTCCTAATTGAAAATTCACTCATAGAGCTTGAAAAACGCGATATTCGACATTTCCAATCGATCTGCATCAACAACAGCTAAAGATTCAGTTCCCAGGCGTCGCAATAGTGCTTATTGAAAATTCACTCGTACAGCTTGGAAAACGCGTTATTCGACATTTCCAATCGATCTGCATCGACAACAGCTAAAGATTCAGTTCCCAGGCGTTGCAATAGTCTTTATTATGAAAAACACACTCGTATAGCATGGAAAATGCGACATTCGACATTTCCAATCGATCTGGATCGACAGCAGCTAAAGATTCAGTTCCCAGGCGTCGCAATAGGTCTTCTTATTGAAAATTCACTCGTAGAACTTGGAAAACGCGATATTCGACATTTCCATTCGATCTGCATCGACAACAGCTAAAGATTCAGTTCCCAGGCGTCGCAATAGTCCTTACTGAAAATTCACTCATAGAGCTTGGAAAACGCGATATTCGACATTTCCAATCGATCTGCATCAACAACAGCTAAAGATTCAGTTCCCAGGCGTCGCAATCGTCCTTATTATCAAAAATACACTCGTATATCATGGAAAATGCGACATTCGACATTTACAATCGATCTGGATCGACAGCAGCTAAAGATTCAGTTCCCTGGCGTCGCAATAGTCCTTCTTATTGAAAATTCACTCGTAGAGATTGGAAAACGCGATATTCGACATTTCCATTCGATCTGCAGCGACAACAGCTAAAGATTCAGTTCCCAGGGGTCGCAATAGTCCTTACTGAAAATTCACTCATAGAGCTTGGAAAACGCGATATTCGACATTTCCAATCGATCTGCATCAACAACAGCTATAGATTCAGTTCCCAGGCGTCGCAATAGTCCTTCTTATTGAAAATTCACTCGTAGAGCTTGGAAAACGCGATATTCGACATTTCCAATCGATCTGCATCGACAACAGCTAAAGATTCAGTTCCCAGGCGTCGAAATAGTCCTTATTGAAAATTCACTCGTGGAGCTTGGAAAACGCGATATTCTTCATTTCCAATCGATCTGCATCAACAACAGCTAAAGATTCAGTTCCCAGGCGTCGCAATCGTCCTTATTATCTAAAATACACTCGTATATCATGGAAAATGCGAAATTCGACATTTCCAATCGATCTGGATCGACAGCAGCTAAAGATTCAGTTCCCAGGCGTTGCAATAGTCCTTCTTACAGAAAATTCACTCGTAGAGCTTGGAAAACGCGATTTCGACATTTCCAATCGATCTGCATCGCCAACAGCTAAAGATTCAGTACCCAGGCGTCGCAATAGTCCTAATTGAAAATTCACTCATAGAGCTTGAAAAACGCGATATTCGACATTTCCAATCGATCTGCATCAACAACAGCTAAAGATTCAGTTCCCAGGCGTCGCAATAGTGCTTATTGAAAATTCACTCGTACAGCTTGGAAAACGCGTTATTCGACATTTCCAATCGATCTGCATCGACAACAGCTAAAGATTCAGTTCCCAGGCGTTGCAATAGTCTTTATTATGAAAAATACACTCGTATAGCATGGAAAATGCGACATTCGACATTTCCAATCGATCTGGATCGACAGCAGCTAAAGATTCAGTTCCCAGGCGTCGCAATAGGTCTTCTTATTGAAAATTCACTCGTAGAAATGTGAAAACGCGATATTCGACATTTCCATTCGATCTGCATCGACAACAGCTAAAGATTCAGTTCCCAGGCGTCGCAATAGTCCTTACTGAAAATTCACTCATAGAGCTTGGAAAACGCGATATTCGACATTTCCAATCGATCTGCATCAACAACAGCTAAAGATTCAGTTCCCAGGCGTCGCAATAGTCCTTCTTATTGATAATTCACTCGTAGAGCTTGGAAAACGCGATATTTGACATTTCCAATCGATCTGCATCGACAACAGTTAAAGATTCAGTTCCCAGGCGTCGCAATAGTCCTTATTGAAAATTCACTCGTAGAGCTTGGAAAACGCGATATTCTTCATTTCCAATCGATCTGCATCAACAGCAGCTAAAGATTCAGTTCCCAGGCGTCGCAATAGTGCTTATTGAAAATTCACTCGTACAGCTTGGAAAACGCGTTATTCGACATTTCCAATCGATCTGCATCGACAACAGCTAAAGATCCTGTTCCCGGGAGTCGCAATAGTCTTTATTATCAAAAATACACCCGTTTAGCATGGAAAATGCGATATTCGACATTTCCAATCGATCTGCATCGACAGCAGCTAAAGATTCAGTTCCCAGGCGTCGCAATAGGTCTTCTTATTGATAATTCACTCGTAGAGATTGGAAAACGCGATATTCGACATTTCCATTCGATCTGCATCGACAACAGCTAAAGATTCAGTTCCCAGGCGTCGCAATAGTCCTTACTGAATATTCACTCATAGAGCTTGGAAAACGCGGTATTCGACATTTCCAATCGATCTGCATCAACAACAGCTAAAGATTCAGTTCCCAGGCGTCGCAATAGTCCTTCTTATTGAAAATTCACTCGTAGTGCATGAAAAACGCGATATTCGACATTTCCAATCGAACTGCATCGACAGCAGCCAAAGATGCAGTTCCCAGGCGTCGTAATAGTCCTACTAATTGAAAATTCCCTCGTAGAGCTTGGAAAACGCGATATTCGACATTTCCAATCGATCTGCATCGACAACAGCTAAAGATTCAGTTCCCAGGCATCGCAATAGTCCTTATTGAAAATTCACTCGTAGAGCTTGGAAAACGCGATATTCTTCATTTCCAATCGATCTGCATCAACAACAGCTAAAGATTCAGTTCCCAGGCGTCGCAATCGTCCTTATTATCAAAAATACACTTGTATATCATGGAAAATGCGACATTCGACATTTCCAATCGATCTGGATCGACAGCAGCTAAAGATTCAGTTCCCAGGCGTCGCAATAGTCCTTCTTATTGAAAATTCACTCGTAGAGATTGGAAAACGCGATATTCGACATTTCCATTCGATCTGCATCGACAACAGCTAAAGATTCAGTTCCCAGGGGTCGCAATAGTCCTTACTGAAAATTCACTCATAGAGCTTGGAAAACGCGATATTCGACATTTCCAATCGATCTGCATCAACAAAAGCTATAGATTCAGTTCCCAGGCGTCGCAATAGTCCTTCTTATTGAAAATTCACTCGTAGAGCTTGGAAAACGCGATATTCGACATTTCCAATCGATCTGCATCGACAACAGCTAAAGATTCAGTACCCAGGCGTCGCAATAGTCCTAATTGAAAATTCACTCATAGAGCTTGAAAAACGCGATATTCGACATTTCCAATCGATCTGCATCAACAACAGCTAAAGATTCAGTTCCCAGGCGTCGCAATAGTGCTTAATGAAAATTCACTCGTACAGCTTGGAAAACGCGTTATTCGACATTTCCAATCGATCTGCATCGACAACAGCTAAAGATTCAGTTCCCAGGCGTTGCAATAGTCTTTATTATGAAAAATACACTCGTATAGCATGGAAAATGCGACATTCGACATTTCCAATCGATCTGGATCGACAGCAGCTAAAGATTCAGTTCCCAGGCGTCGCAATACGTCTTCTTATTGAAAATTCACTCGTAGAAATTGGAAAACGCGATATTCGACATTTCCATTCGATCTGCATCGACAACAGCTAAAGATTCAGTTCCCAGGCGTCGAAATAGTCCTTATTGAAAATTCACTCGTACAGCTTGGAAAACGCGTTATTCGACATTTCCAATCGATCTGCATCGACAACAGCTAAAGATCCTGTTCCCGGGAGTCGCAATAGTCTTTATTATCAAAAATACACCCGTTTAGCATGGAAAATGCGATATTCGACATTTCCAATCGATCTGCATCGACAGCAGCTAAAGATTCAGTTCCCAGGCGTCGCAATAGGTCTTCTTATTGAAAATTCACTCGTAGAGATTGGAAAACGCGATATTCGACATTTCCAATCGATCTGCATCAACAACAGCTAAAGATTCAGTTCCCAGGCGTCACAATAGTCCTTCTTATTGAAAATTCACTCGTAGTGCTTGAAAAACGCGATATTCGACATTTCCAATCGAACTGCATCGACAGCAGCCAAAGATGCAGTTCCCAGGCGTCGTAATAGTCCTACTAATTGAAAATTCCCTCGTAGAGCTTGGAAAACGCGATATTCGACATTTCCAATCGATCTGCATCGACAACAGCTAAAGATTCAGTTCCCAGGCGTCGCAATCGTCCTTCTTACAGAAAATTCACTCGTAGAGCTTGGAAAACGCGATTTCGACATTTCCAATCGATCTGCATCGACAACAGCTAAAGATTCAGTTCCCAGGCGTCGCAATAGTCCTTACTGAAAATTCACTCATAGAGCTTGGAAAACGCGATATTCGACATTTCCAATCGATCTGCATCAACAACAGCTAAAGATTCAGTTCCCAGGCGTCGCAATAGTCCTTCTTATTGAAAATTCACTCGTAGAGCTTGGAAAACGCGATATTTGACATTTCCAATCGATCTGCATCGACAACAGTTAAAGATTCAGTTCCCAGGCGTCGCAATAGTCCTTATTGAAAATTCACTCGTAGAGCTTGGAAAACGCGATATTCTTCATTTCCAATCGATCTGCATCAACAGCAGCTAAAGATTCAGTTCCCAGGCGTCGCAATAGGTCTTCTTATTGATAATTCACTCGTAGAGATTGGAAAACGCGATATTCGACATTTCCAATCGATCTGCATCGCCAACAGCTAAAGATTCAGTACCCAGGCGTCGCAATAGTCCTAATTGAAAATTCACTCATAGAGCTTGAAAAACGCGATATTCGACATTTCCAATCGATCTGCATCAACAACAGCTAAAGATTCAGTTCCCAGGCGTCGCAATAGTGCTTATTGAAAATTCACTCGTACAGCTTGGAAAACGCGTTATTCGACATTTCCAATCGATCTGCATCGACAACAGCTAAAGATTCAGTTCCCAGGCGTTGCAATAGTCTTTATTATGAAAAATACACTCGTATAGCATGGAAAATGCGACATTCGACATTTCCAATCGATCTGGATCGACAGCAGCTAAAGATTCAGTTCCCAGGCGTCGCAATAGTCCTTCTTATTGAAAATTCACTCGTAGAGATTGGAAAACGCGATATTCGACATTTCCATTCGATCTGCATCGACAACAGCTAAAGATTCAGTTCCCAGGGGTCGCAATAGTCCTTACTGAAAATTCACTCATAGAGCTTGGAAAACGCGATATTCTTCATTTCCAATCGATCTGCATCAACAGCAGCTAAAGATTCAGTTCCCAGGCGTCGCAATAGTGCTTATTGAAAATTCACTCGTACAGCTTGGAAAACGCGTTATTCGACATTTCCAATCGATCTGCATCGACAACAGCTAAAGATCCTGTTCCCGGGAGTCGCAATAGTCTTTATTATCAAAAATACACCCGTTTAGCATGGAAAATGCGATATTCGACATTTCCAATCGATCTGCATCGACAGCAGCTAAAGATTCAGTTCCCAGGCGTCGCAATAGGTCTTCTTATTGATAATTCACTCGTAGAGATTGGAAAACGCGATATTCGACATTTCCATTCGATCTGCATCGACAACAGCTAAAGATTCAGTTCCCAGGCGTCGCAATAGTCCTTACTGAATATTCACTCATAGAGCTTGGAAAACGCGGTATTCGACATTTCCAATCGATCTGCATCAACAACAGCTAAAGATTCAGTTCCCAGGCGTCGCAATAGTCCTTCTTATTGAAAATTCACTCGTAGTGCATGAAAAACGCGATATTCGACATTTCCAATCGAACTGCATCGACAGCAGCCAAAGATGCAGTTCCCAGGCGTCGTAATAGTCCTACTAATTGAAAATTCCCTCGTAGAGCTTGGAAAACGCGATATTCGACATTTCCAATCGATCTGCATCGACAACAGCTAAAGATTCAGTTCCCAGGCATCGCAATAGTCCTTATTGAAAATTCACTCGTAGAGCTTGGAAAACGCGATATTCTTCATTTCCAATCGATCTGCATCAACAACAGCTAAAGATTCAGTTCCCAGGCGTCGCAATCGTCCTTATTATCAAAAATACACTTGTATATCATGGAAAATGCGACATTCGACATTTCCAATCGATCTGGATCGACAGCAGCTAAAGATTCTGTTCCCAGGCGTCGCAATAGTCCTTCTTATTGAAAATTCACTCGTAGAGATTGGAAAACGCGATATTCGACATTTCCATTCGATCTGCATCGACAACAGCTAAAGATTCAGTTCCCAGGGGTCGCAATAGTCCTTACTGAAAATTCACTCATAGAGCTTGGAAAACGCGATATTCGACATTTCCAATCGATCTGCATCAACAAAAGCTATAGATTCAGTTCCCAGGCGTCGCAATAGTCCTTCTTATTGAAAATTCACTCGTAGAGCTTGGAAAACGCGATATTCGACATTTCCAATCGATCTGCATCGACAACAGCTAAAGATTCAGTACCCAGGCGTCGCAATAGTCCTAATTGAAAATTCACTCATAGAGCTTGAAAAACGCGATATTCGACATTTCCAATCGATCTGCATCAACAACAGCTAAAGATTCAGTTCCCAGGCGTCGCAATAGTGCTTAATGAAAATTCACTCGTACAGCTTGGAAAACGCGTTATTCGACATTTCCAATCGATCTGCATCGACAACAGCTAAAGATTCAGTTCCCAGGCGTTGCAATAGTCTTTATTATGAAAAATACACTCGTATAGCATGGAAAATGCGACATTCGACATTTCCAATCGATCTGGATCGACAGCAGCTAAAGATTCAGTTCCCAGGCGTCGCAATACGTCTTCTTATTGAAAATTCACTCGTAGAAATTGGAAAACGCGATATTCGACATTTCCATTCGATCTGCATCGACAACAGCTAAAGATTCAGTTCCCAGGCGTCGAAATAGTCCTTATTGAAAATTCACTCGTACAGCTTGGAAAACGCGTTATTCGACATTTCCAATCGATCTGCATCGACAACAGCTAAAGATCCTGTTCCCGGGAGTCGCAATAGTCTTTATTATCAAAAATACACCCGTTTAGCATGGAAAATGCGATATTCGACATTTCCAATCGATCTGCATCGACAGCAGCTAAAGATTCAGTTCCCAGGCGTCGCAATAGGTCTTCTTATTGAAAATTCACTCGTAGAGATTGGAAAACGCGATATTCGACATTTCCAATCGATCTGCATCAACAACAGCTAAAGATTCAGTTCCCAGGCGTCACAATAGTCCTTCTTATTGAAAATTCACTCGTAGTGCTTGAAAAACGCGATATTCGACATTTCCAATCGAACTGCATCGACAGCAGCCAAAGATGCAGTTCCCAGGCGTCGTAATAGTCCTACTAATTGAAAATTCCCTCGTAGAGCTTGGAAAACGCGATATTCGACATTTCCAATCGATCTGCATCGACAACAGCTAAAGATTCAGTTCCCAGGCGTCGCAATCGTCCTTCTTACAGAAAATTCACTCGTAGAGCTTGGAAAACGCGATTTCGACATTTCCAATCGATCTGCATCGACAACAGCTAAAGATTCAGTTCCCAGGCGTCGCAATAGTCCTTACTGAAAATTCACTCATAGAGCTTGGAAAACGCGATATTCGACATTTCCAATCGATCTGCATCAACAACAGCTAAAGATTCAGTTCCCAGGCGTCGCAATAGTCCTTCTTATTGAAAATTCACTCGTAGAGCTTGGAAAACGCGATATTTGACATTTCCAATCGATCTGCATCGACAACAGTTAAAGATTCAGTTCCCAGGCGTCGCAATAGTCCTTATTGAAAATTCACTCGTAGAGCTTGGAAAACGCGATATTCTTCATTTCCAATCGATCTGCATCAACAGCAGCTAAAGATTCAGTTCCCAGGCGTCGCAATAGGTCTTCTTATTGATAATTCACTCGTAGAGATTGGAAAACGCGATATTCGACATTTCCAATCGATCTGCATCGCCAACAGCTAAAGATTCAGTACCCAGGCGTCGCAATAGTCCTAATTGAAAATTCACTCATAGAGCTTGAAAAACGCGATATTCGACATTTCCAATCGATCTGCATCAACAACAGCTAAAGATTCAGTTCCCAGGCGTCGCAATAGTGCTTATTGAAAATTCACTCGTACAGCTTGGAAAACGCGTTATTCGACATTTCCAATCGATCTGCATCGACAACAGCTAAAGATTCAGTTCCCAGGCGTTGCAATAGTCTTTATTATGAAAAATACACTCGTATAGCATGGAAAATGCGACATTCGACATTTCCAATCGATCTGGATCGACAGCAGCTAAAGATTCAGTTCCCAGGCGTCGCAATAGGTCTTCTTATTGAAAATTCACTCGTAGAAATGTGAAAACGCGATATTCGACATTTCCATTCGATCTGCATCGACAACAGCTAAAGATTCAGTTCCCAGGCGTCGCAATAGTCCTTACTGAAAATTCACTCATAGAGCTTGGAAAACGCGATATTCGACATTTCCAATCGATCTGCATCAACAACAGCTAAAGATTCAGTTCCCAGGCGTCGCAATAGTCCTTCTTATTGAAAATTCACTCGTAGAGCTTTGAAAACGCGATATTTGACATTTCCAATCGATCTGCATCGACAACAGTTAAAGATTCAGTTCCCAGGCGTCGCAATAGTCCTTATTGAAAATTCACTCGTAGAGCTTGGAAAACGCGATATTCTTCATTTCCAATCGATCTGCATCAACAGCAGCTAAAGATTCAGTTCCCAGGCGTCGCAATAGTGCTTATTGAAAATTCACTCGTACAGCTTGGAAAACGCGTTATTCGACATTTCCAATCGATCTGCATCGACAACAGCTAAAGATCCTGTTCCCGGGAGTCGCAATAGTCTTTATTATCAAAAATACACCCGTTTAGCATGGAAAATGCGATATTCGACATTTCCAATCGATCTGCATCGACAGCAGCTAAAGATTCAGTTCCCAGGCGTCGCAATAGGTCTTCTTATTGATAATTCACTCGTAGAGATTGGAAAACGCGATATTCGACATTTCCAATCGATCTGCATCGCCAACAGCTAAAGATTCAGTACCCAGGCGTCGCAATAGTCCTAATTGAAAATTCACTCATAGAGCTTGAAAAACGCGATATTCGACATTTCCAATCGATCTGCATCAACAACAGCTAAAGATTCAGTTCCCAGGCGTCGCAATAGTGCTTATTGAAAATTCACTCGTACAGCTTGGAAAACGCGTTATTCGACATTTCCAATCGATCTGCATCGACAACAGCTAAAGATTCAGTTCCCAGGCGTTGCAATAGTCTTTATTATGAAAAATACACTCGTATAGCATGGAAAATGCGACATTCGACATTTCCAATCGATCTGGATCGACAGCAGCTAAAGATTCAGTTCCCAGGCGTCGCAATAGTCCTTCTTATTGAAAATTCACTCGTAGAGATTGGAAAACGCGATATTCGACATTTCCATTCGATCTGCATCGACAACAGCTAAAGATTCAGTTCCCAGGGGTCGCAATAGTCCTTACTGAAAATTCACTCATAGAGCTTGGAAAACGCGATATTCGACATTTCCAATCGATCTGCATCAACAACAGCTATAGATTCAGTTCCCAGGCGTCGCAATAGTCCTTCTTATTGAAAATTCACTCGTAGAGCTTGGAAAACGCGATATTCGACATTTCCAATCGATCTGCATCGACAACAGCTAAAGATTCAGTTCCCAGGCGTCGAAATAGTCCTTATTGAAAATTCACTCGTAGAGCGTGGAAAACGCGATATTCTTCATTTCCAATCGATCTGCATCAACAACAGCTAAAGATTCAGTTCCCAGGCGTCGCAATCGTCCTTATTATCTAAAATACACTCGTATATCATGGAAAATGCGAAATTCGACATTTCCAATCGATCTGGATCGACAGCAGCTAAAGATTCAGTTCCCAGGCGTTGCAATAGTCCTTCTTACAGAAAATTCACTCGTAGAGCTTGGAAAACGCGATATTCGACATTTCCAATCGATCTGCATCGACAACAGCTAAAGATTCAGTACCCAGGCGTCGCAATAGTCCTAATTGAAAATTCACTCATAGAGCTTGAAAAACGCGATATTCGACATTTCCAATCGATCTGCATCAACAACAGCTAAAGATTCAGTTCCCAGGCGTCGCAATAGTGCTTATTGAAAATTCACTCGTACAGCTTGGAAAACGCGTTATTCGAAATTTCCAATCGATCTGCATCGACAACAGCTAAAGATTCAGTTCCCAGGCGTTGCAATAGTCTTTATTATGAAAAATACACTCGTATAGCATGGAAAATGCGACATTCGACATTTCCAATCGATCTGGATCGACAGCAGCTAAAGATTCAGTTCCCAGGCGTCGCAATAGGTCTTCTTATTGAAAATTCACTCGTAGAAATTGGAAAACGCGATATTCGACATTTCCATTCGATCTGCATCGACAACAGCTAAAGATTCAGTTCCCAGGCGTCGCAATAGTCCTTACTGAAAATTCACTCATAGAGCTTGGAAAACGCGATATTCGACATTTCCAATCGATCTGCATCAACAACAGCTAAAGATTCAGTTCCCAGGCGTCGCAATCGTCCTTATTATCAAAAATACACTCGTATATCATGGAAAATGCGACATTCGACATTTCCAATCGATCTGGATCGACAGCAGCTAAAGATTCAGTTCCCAGGCGTCGCAATAGTCCTTCTTATTGAAAATTCACTCGTAGAGATTGGAAAACGCGATATTCGACATTTCCATTCGATCTGCATCGACAACAGCTTAAGATTCAGTTCTCAGGGGTCGCAATAGTCCTTACTGAAAATTCACTCATAGAGCTTGGATAACGCGTTATTCGACATTTCCAATCGATCTGCATCAACAACAGCTATAGATTCAGTTCCCAGGCGTCGCAATAGTCCTTCTTATTGAAAATTCACTCGTAGAGCTTGGAAAACGGGATATTCTTCATTTCCAATCGATCTGCATCAACAACAGCTAAAGATTCAGTTCCCAGGCGTCGCAATCGTCCTTATTATCAAAAATACACTCGTATATCATGGAAAATGCGAAATTCGACATTTCCAATCGATCTGGATCGACAGCAGCTAAAGATTCAGTTCCCAGGCGTCGCAATAGTCCTTCTTATTGATAATTCACTCGTAGAGATTGGAAAACGCGATATTCGACATTTCCATTCGATCTGCATCGACAGCAGCTAAAGATTCAGTTCCCAGGGGTCGCAATAGTCCTTACTGAAAATTCACTCATAGAGCTTCGAAAACGCGATATTCGACATTTCCAATCGATCTGCATCAACAACAGCTATAGATTCAGTTCCCAGGCGTCGCAATAGTCCTTCTTATTGAAAATTCACTCGTAGAGCTTGGAAAACGCGATATTCGACATTTCCAATCGATCTGCATCGACAACAGCTAAAGATTCAGTTCCCAGGCGTCGAAATAGTCCTTATTGAAAATTCACTCGTAGAGCTTGGAAAACGCGATATTCTTCATTTCCAATCGATCTGCATCAACAACAGCTAAAGATTCAGTTCCCAGGCGTCGCAATCGTCCTTATTATCTAAAATACACTCGTATATCATGGAAAATGCGACATTCGACATTTACAATCGATCTGGATCGACAGCAGCTAAAGATTCAGTTCCCAGGCGTCGCAATAGTCCTTCTTATTGAAAATTCACTCGTAGAGATTGGAAAACGCGATATTCGACATTTCCATTCGATCTGCAGCGACAACAGCTAAAGATTCAGTTCCCAGGCGTCGAAATAGTCCTTATTGAAAATTCACTCGTGGAGCTTGGAAAACGCGATATTCGACATTTCCAATCGATCTGCATCAACAACAGCTATAGATTCAGTTCCCAGGCGTCGCAATAGTCCTTCTTATTGAAAATTCACTCGTAGAGCTTGGAAAACGCGATATTCGACATTTCCAATCGATCTGCATCGACAACAGCTAAAGATTCAGTTCCCAGGCGTCGAAATAGTCCTTATTGAAAATTCACTCGTGGAGCTTGGAAAACGCGATATTCTTCATTTCCAATCGATCTGCATCAACAACAGCTAAAGATTCAGTTCCCAGGCGTCGCAATCGTCCTTATTATCTAAAATACACTCGTATATCATGGAAAATGCGAAATTCGACATTTCCAATCGATCTGGATCGACAGCAGCTAAAGATTCAGTTCCCAGGCGTTGCAATAGTCCTTCTTACAGAAAATTCACTCGTAGAGCTTGGAAAACGCGATTTCGACATTTCCAATCGATCTGCATCGCCAACAGCTAAAGATTCAGTACCCAGGCGTCGCAATAGTCCTAATTGAAAATTCACTCATAGAGCTTGAAAAACGCGATATTCGACATTTCCAATCGATCTGCATCAACAACAGCTAAAGATTCAGTTCCCAGGCGTCGCAATAGTGCTTATTGAAAATTCACTCGTACAGCTTGGAAAACGCGTTATTCGACATTTCCAATCGATCTGCATCGACAACAGCTAAAGATTCAGTTCCCAGGCGTTGCAATAGTCTTTATTATGAAAAATACACTCGTATAGCATGGAAAATGCGACATTCGACATTTCCAATCGATCTGGATCGACAGCAGCTAAAGATTCAGTTCCCAGGCGTCGCAATAGGTCTTCTTATTGAAAATTCACTCGTAGAAATGTGAAAACGCGATATTCGACATTTCCATTCGATCTGCATCGACAACAGCTAAAGATTCAGTTCCCAGGCGTCGCAATAGTCCTTACTGAAAATTCACTCATAGAGCTTGGAAAACGCGATATTCGACATTTCCAATCGATCTGCATCAACAACAGCTAAAGATTCAGTTCCCAGGCGTCGCAATAGTCCTTCTTATTGAAAATTCACTCGTAGAGCTTGGAAAACGCGATATTTGACATTTCCAATCGATCTGCATCGACAACAGTTAAAGATTCAGTTCCCAGGCGTCGCAATAGTCCTTATTGAAAATTCACTCGTAGAGCTTGGAAAACGCGATATTCTTCATTTCCAATCGATCTGCATCAACAGCAGCTAAAGATTCAGTTCCCAGGCGTCGCAATAGTGCTTATTGAAAATTCACTCGTACAGCTTGGAAAACGCGTTATTCGACATTTCCAATCGATCTGCATCGACAACAGCTAAAGATCCTGTTCCCGGGAGTCGCAATAGTCTTTATTATCAAAAATACACCCGTTTAGCATGGAAAATGCGATATTCGACATTTCCAATCGATCTGCATCGACAGCAGCTAAAGATTCAGTTCCCAGGCGTCGCAATAGGTCTTCTTATTGATAATTCACTCGTAGAGATTGGAAAACGCGATATTCGACATTTCCATTCGATCTGCATCGACAACAGCTAAAGATTCAGTTCCCAGGCGTCGCAATAGTCCTTACTGAATATTCACTCATAGAGCTTGGAAAACGCGGTATTCGACATTTCCAATCGATCTGCATCAACAACAGCTAAAGATTCAGTTCCCAGGCGTCGCAATAGTCCTTCTTATTGAAAATTCACTCGTAGTGCATGAAAAACGCGATATTCGACATTTCCAATCGAACTGCATCGACAGCAGCCAAAGATGCAGTTCCCAGGCGTCGTAATAGTCCTACTAATTGAAAATTCCCTCGTAGAGCTTGGAAAACGCGATATTCGACATTTCCAATCGATCTGCATCGACAACAGCTAAAGATTCAGTTCCCAGGCATCGCAATAGTCCTTATTGAAAATTCACTCGTAGAGCTTGGAAAACGCGATATTCTTCATTTCCTATCGATCTGCATCAACAACAGCTAAAGATTCAGTTCCCAGGCGTCGCAATCGTCCTTATTATCAAAAATACACTTGTATATCATGGAAAATGCGACATTCGACATTTCCAATCGATCTGGATCGACAGCAGCTAAAGATTCAGTTCCCAGGCGTCGCAATAGTCCTTCTTATTGAAAATTCACTCGTAGAGATTGGAAAACGCGATATTCGACATTTCCATTCGATCTGCATCGACAACAGCTAAAGATTCAGTTCCCAGGGGTCGCAATAGTCCTTACTGAAAATTCACTCATAGAGCTTGGAAAACGCGATATTCGACATTTCCAATCGATCTGCATCAACAACAGCTATAGATTCAGTTCCCAGGCGTCGCAATAGTCCTTCTTATTGAAAATTCACTCGTAGAGCTTGGAAAACGCGATATTCGACATTTCCAATCGATCTGCATCGACAACAGCTAAAGATTCAGTACCCAGGCGTCGCAATAGTCCTAATTGAAAATTCACTCATAGAGCTTGAAAAACGCGATATTCGACATTTCCAATCGATCTGCATCAACAACAGCTAAAGATTCAGTTCCCAGGCGTCGCAATAGTGCTTAATGAAAATTCACTCGTACAGCTTGGAAAACGCGTTATTCGACATTTCCAATCGATCTGCATCGACAACAGCTAAAGATTCAGTTCCCAGGCGTTGCAATAGTCTTTATTATGAAAAATACACTCGTATAGCATGGAAAATGCGACATTCGACATTTCCAATCGATCTGGATCGACAGCAGCTAAAGATTCAGTTCCCAGGCGTCGCAATACGTCTTCTTATTGAAAATTCACTCGTAGAAATTGGAAAACGCGATATTCGACATTTCCATTCGATCTGCATCGACAACAGCTAAAGATTCAGTTCCCAGGTGTCGAAATAGTCCTTATTGAAAATTCACTCGTACAGCTTGGAAAACGCGTTATTCGACATTTTCAATCGATCTGCATCGACAACAGCTAAAGATCCTGTTCCCGGGAGTCGCAATAGTCTTTATTATCAAAAATACACCCGTTTAGCATGGAAAATGCGATATTCGACATTTCCAATCGATCTGCATCGACAGCAGCTAAAGATTCAGTTCCCAGGCGTCGCAATAGGTCTTCTTATTGATAATTCACTCGTAGAGATTGGAAAACGCGATATTCGACATTTCCAATCGATCTGCATCGCCAACAGCTAAAGATTCAGTACCCAGGCGTCGCAATAGTCCTAATTGAAAATTCACTCATAGAGCTTGAAAAACGCGATATTCGACATTTCCAATCGATCTGCATCAACAACAGCTAAAGATTCAGTTCCCAGGCGTCGCAATAGTGCTTATTGAAAATTCACTCGTACAGCTTGGAAAACGCGTTATTCGACATTTCCAATCGATCTGCATCGACAACAGCTAAAGATTCAGTTCCCAGGCGTTGCAATAGTCTTTATTATGAAAAATACACTCGTATAGCATGGAAAATGCGACATTCGACATTTCCAATCGATCTGGATCGACAGCAGCTAAAGATTCAGTTCCCAGGCGTCGCAATAGTCCTTACTGAAAATTCACTCATAGAGCTTGGAAAACGCGATATTCGACATTTCCAATCGATCTGCATCAACAACAGCTAAAGATTCAGTTCCCAGGCGTCACAATAGTCCTTCTTATTGAAAATTCACTCGTAGTGCTTGAAAAACGCGATATTCGACATTTCCATTCGATCTGCATCGACAACAGCTAAAGATTCAGTTCCCAGGCGTCGCAATAGTCCTTACTGAAAATTCACTCATAGAGCTTGGAAAACGCGATATTCGACATTTCCAATCGATCTGCATCAACAACAGCTAAAGATTCAGTTCCCAGGCGTCACAATAGTCCTTCTTATTGAAAATTCACTCGTAGTGCTTGGAAAACGCGATATTCGACATTTCCAATCGAACTGCATCGACAGCAGCCAAAGATGCAGTTCCCAGGCGTCGTAATAGTCCTACTAATTGAAAATTCCCTCGTAGAGCTTGGAAAACGCGATATTCGACATTTCCAATCGATCTGCATCGACAACAGCTAAAGATTCAGTTCCCAGGCGTCGCAATCGTCCTTATTATCAAAAATACACTCGTATATCATGGAAAATGCGACATTCGACATTTCCAATCGATCTGTATCGACAGCAGCTAAAGATTCAGTTCCCAGGCGTCGCAATAGTCCTTCTTATTGAAAATTCACTGGTAGAGATTGGAAAACGCGATATTCGACATTTCCATTCGATCTGCATCGACAACAGCTAAAGATTCAGTTCCCAGGGGTCGCAATAGTCCTTACTGAAAATTCACTCATAGAGCTTGGAAAACGCGATATTCGACATTTCCAATCGATCTGCATCGACAACAGCTAAAGATTCAGTTCCCAGGCGTCGAAATAGTCCTTATTGAAAATTCACTCGTAGAGCTTGGAAAACGCGATATTCTTCATTTCCAATCAATCTGCATCAACAACAGCTAAAGATTCAGTTTCCAGGCGTCGCAATCGTCCTTATTATCTAAAATACACTCGTATATCATGGAAAATGCGAAATTCGACATTTCCAATCGATCTGGATCGACAGCAGCTAAAGATTCAGTTCCCAGGCGTTGCAATAGTCCTTCTTACAGAGAATTCACTCGTAGGGCTTGGAAAACGCGATATTCGACATTTCCAATCGATCTGCATCAACAACAGCTAAAGATTCAGTTCCCAGGCGTCGCAATAGTCCTTATTATCTAAAATACACTCGTATATCATGGAAAATGCGAAATTCGACATTTCCAATCGATCTGGATCGACAGCAGCTAAAGATTCAGTTCCCAGGCGTTGCAATAGTCCTTCTTACAGAGAATTCACTCGTAGGGCTTGGAAAACGCGATATTCGACATTTCCAATCGATCTGCATCGACAACAGCTAAAGATTCAGTACCCAGGCGTCGCAATAGTCCTAATTGAAAATTCACTCATAGAGCTTGAAAAACGCGATATTCGACATTTCCAATCGATCTGCATCAACAACAGCTAAAGATTCAGTTCCCAGGCGTCGCAATAGTGCTTAATGAAAATTCACTCGTACAGCTTGGAAAACGCGTTATTCGACATTTCCAATCGATCTGCATCGACAACAGCTAAAGATTCAGTTCCCAGGCGTTGCAATAGTCTTTATTATGAAAAATACACTCGTATAGCATGGAAAATGCGACATTCGACATTTCCAATCGATCTGGATCGACAGCAGCTAAAGATTCAGTTCCCAGGCGTCGCAATACGTCTTCTTATTGAAAATTCACTCGTAGAAATTGGAAAACGCGATATTCGACATTTCCATTCGATCTGCATCGACAACAGCTAAAGATTCAGTTCCCAGGCGTCGCAATAGTCCTTACTGAAAATTCACTCATAGAGCTTGGGAACGATATATTCGACATTTCCAATCGATCTGCATCAACAACAGCCAAAGATGCAGTTCCCAGGCGTCGTAATAGTCCTACTAATTGAAAATTCCCTCGTAGAGCTTGGAAAACGCGATATTCGACATTTCCAATCGATCTGCATCGACAACAGCTAAAGATTCAGTTCCCAGGCATCGCAATAGTCCTTATTGAAAATTCACTCGTAGAGCTTGGAAAACGCGATATTCTTCATTTCCAATTGATCTGCATCGACAACAGCTAAATATTCAGTTCCCAGGCGTCGCCAAAGTCCTTATTGAGAATTCACTCGTAGTGCTTGAAAAACGCGATATTCGACATTTCCAATCGAACTGCATCGACAGCAGCCAAAGATGCAGTTCCCAGGCGTCGTAATAGTCCTTCTTATTGAAAATTCACTCGTAGAGATTGGAAAACGCGATATTCGACATTTCCACTCGATCTGCATCGACAACAGCTAAAGATTCAGTTCCCAGGGGTCGCAATAGTCCTTACTGAAAATTCACTCATAGAGCTTGGAAAACGCGATATTCGACATTTCCAATCGATCTGCATCAACAACAGCTATAGATTCAGTTCCCAGGCGTCGCAATAGTCCTTCTTATTGAAAATTCACTCGTAGAGCTTGGAAAACGCGATATTCGACATTTCCAATCGATCTGCATCGACAACAGCTAAAGCTTCAGTTCCCAGGCGTTGCAATAGTCTTTATTATGAAAAATACACTCGTATAGCATGGAAAATGCGACATTCGACATTTCCAATCGATCTGGATCGACAGCAGCTAAAGATTCAGTTCCCAGGCGTCGCAATAGGTCTTCTCGTTGAAAATTCACTCGTAGAAATTGGAAAACGCGATATTCGACATTTCCATTCGATCTGCATCGACAACAGCTAAAGATTCAGTTCCCAGGCGTCGCAATAGTCCTTCTTATTGAAAATTCACTCGTAGAGCTTGGAAAACGCGATATTTGACATTTCCAATCGATCTGCATCGACAACAGCTAAAGATTCAGTTCCCAGGCGTCGCCAAAGTCCTTATTGAGAATTCACTCGTAGTGCTTGAAAAACGCGATATTCGACATTTCCAATCGAACTGCATCGACAGCAGCCAAAGATGCAGTTCCCAGGCGTCGTAATAGTCCTACTAATTGAAAATTCCCTCGTAGAGCTTGGAAAACGCGATATTCGACATTTCCAATCGATCTGCATCGACAACAGCTAAAGATTCAGTTCCCAGGCATCGCAATAGTCCTTATTGAAAATTCACTCGTAGAGCTTGGAAAACGCGATATTCTTCATTTCCAATCGATCTGCATCAACAACAGCTAAAGATTCAGTTCCCAGGCGTCGCAATCGTCCTTATTATCTAAAATACACTCGTATATCATGGAAAATGCGAAATTCGACATTTCCAATCGATCTGGATCGACAGCAGCTATAGATTCAGTTCCCAGGCGTTGCAATAGTCCTTCTTACAGAAAATTCACTCGTAGAGCTTGGAAAACGCGATTTCGACATTTCCAATCGATCTGCATCGACAACAGCTAAAGATTCAGTACCCAGGCGTCGCAATAGTCCTAATTGAAAATTCACTCATAGAGCTTGAAAAACGCGATATTCGACATTTCCAATCGATCTGCATCAACAACAGCTAAAGATTCAGTTCCCAGGCGTCGCAATAGTGCTTATTGAAAATTCACTCGTACAGCTTGGAAAACGCGTTATTCGACATTTCCAATCGATCTGCATCGACAACAGCTAAAGATTCAGTTCCCAGGCGTTGCAATAGTCTTTATTATGAAAAACACACTCGTATAGCATGGAAAATGCGACATTCGACATTTCCAATCGATCTGGATCGACAGCAGCTAAAGATTCAGTTCCCAGGCGTCGCAATAGGTCTTCTTATTGAAAATTCACTCGTAGAACTTGGAAAACGCGATATTCGACATTTCCATTCGATCTGCATCGACAACAGCTAAAGATTCAGTTCCCAGGCGTCGCAATAGTCCTTACTGAAAATTCACTCATAGAGCTTGGAAAACGCGATATTCGACATTTCCAATCGATCTGCATCAACAACAGCTAAAGATTCAGTTCCCAGGCGTCGCAATCGTCCTTATTATCAAAAATACACTCGTATATCATGGAAAATGCGACATTCGACATTTACAATCGATCTGGATCGACAGCAGCTAAAGATTCAGTTCCCAGGCGTCGCAATAGTCCTTCTTATTGAAAATTCACTCGTAGAGATTGGAAAACGCGATATTCGACATTTCCATTCGATCTGCAGCGACAACAGCTAAAGATTCAGTTCCCAGGGGTCGCAATAGTCCTTACTGAAAATTCACTCATAGAGCTTGGAAAACGCGATATTCGACATTTCCAATCGATCTGCATCAACAACAGCTATAGATTCAGTTCCCAGGCGTCGCAATAGTCCTTCTTATTGAAAATTCACTCGTAGAGCTTGGAAAACGCGATATTCGACATTTCCAATCGATCTGCATCGACAACAGCTAAAGATTCAGTTCCCAGGCGTCGAAATAGTCCTTATTGAAAATTCACTCGTGGAGCTTGGAAAACGCGATATTCTTCATTTCCAATCGATCTGCATCAACAACAGCTAAAGATTCAGTTCCCAGGCGTCGCAATCGTCCTTATTATCTAAAATACACTCGTATATCATGGAAAATGCGAAATTCGACATTTCCAATCGATCTGGATCGACAGCAGCTAAAGATTCAGTTCCCAGGCGTTGCAATAGTCCTTCTTACAGAAAATTCACTCGTAGAGCTTGGAAAACGCGATTTCGACATTTCCAATCGATCTGCATCGCCAACAGCTAAAGATTCAGTACCCAGGCGTCGCAATAGTCCTAATTGAAAATTCACTCATAGAGCTTGAAAAACGCGATATTCGACATTTCCAATCGATCTGCATCAACAACAGCTAAAGATTCAGTTCCCAGGCGTCGCAATAGTGCTTATTGAAAATTCACTCGTACAGCTTGGAAAACGCGTTATTCGACATTTCCAATCGATCTGCATCGACAACAGCTAAAGATTCAGTTCCCAGGCGTTGCAATAGTCTTTATTATGAAAAATACACTCGTATAGCATGGAAAATGCGACATTCGACATTTCCAATCGATCTGGATCGACAGCAGCTAAAGATTCAGTTCCCAGGCGTCGCAATAGGTCTTCTTATTGAAAATTCACTCGTAGAAATGTGAAAACGCGATATTCGACATTTCCAATCGATCTGCATCAACAACAGCTAAAGATTCAGTTCCCAGGCGTCGCAATAGTGCTTATTGAAAATTCACTCGTACAGCTTGGAAAACGCGTTATTCGACATTTCCAATCGATCTGCATCGACAACAGCTAAAGATTCAGTTCCCAGGCGTTGCAATAGTCTTTATTATGAAAAACACACTCGTATAGCATGGAAAATGCGACATTCGACATTTCCAATCGATCTGGATCGACAGCAGCTAAAGATTCAGTTCCCAGGCGTCGCAATAGGTCTTCTTATTGAAAATTCACTCGTAGAACTTGGAAAACGCGATATTCGACATTTCCATTCGATCTGCATCGACAACAGCTAAAGATTCAGTTCCCAGGCGTCGCAATAGTCCTTACTGAAAATTCACTCATAGAGCTTGGAAAACGCGATATTCGACATTTCCAATCGATCTGCATCAACAACAGCTAAAGATTCAGTTCCCAGGCGTCGCAATCGTCCTTATTATCAAAAATACACTCGTATATCATGGAAAATACGACATTCGACATTTACAATCGATCTGGATCGACAGCAGCTAAAGATTCAGTTCCCAGGCGTCGCAATAGTCCTTCTTATTGAAAATTCACTCGTAGAGATTGGAAAACGCGATATTCGACATTTCCATTCGATCTGCAGCGACAACAGCTAAAGATTCAGTTCCCAGGGGTCGCAATAGTCCTTACTGAAAATTCACTCATAGAGCTTGGAAAACGCGATATTCGACATTTCCAATCGATCTGCATCAACAACAGCTATAGATTCAGTTCCCAGGCGTCGCAATAGTCCTTCTTATTGAAAATTCACTCGTAGAGCTTGGAAAACGCGATATTCGACATTTCCAATCGATCTGCATCGACAACAGCTAAAGATTCAGTTCCCAGGCGTCGAAATAGTCCTTATTGAAAATTCACTCGTGGAGCTTGGAAAACGCGATATTCTTCATTTCCAATCGATCTGCATCAACAACAGCTAAAGATTCAGTTCCCAGGCGTCGCAATCGTCCTTATTATCTAAAATACACTCGTATATCATGGAAAATGCGAAATTCGACATTTCCAATCGATCTGGATCGACAGCAGCTAAAGATTCAGTTCCCAGGCGTTGCAATAGTCCTTCTTACAGAAAATTCACTCGTAGAGCTTGGAAAACGCGATTTCGACATTTCCAATCGATCTGCATCGCCAACAGCTAAAGATTCAGTACCCAGGCGTCGCAATAGTCCTAATTGAAAATTCACTCATAGAGCTTGAAAAACGCGATATTCGACATTTCCAATCGATCTGCATCAACAACAGCTAAAGATTCAGTTCCCAGGCGTCGCAATAGTGCTTATTGAAAATTCACTCGTACAGCTTGGAAAACGCGTTATTCGACATTTCCAATCGATCTGCATCGACAACAGCTAAAGATTCAGTTCCCAGGCGTTGCAATAGTCTTTATTATGAAAAATACACTCGTATAGCATGGAAAATGCGACATTCGACATTTCCAATCGATCTGGATCGACAGCAGCTAAAGATTCAGTTCCCAGGCGTCGCAATAGGTCTTCTTATTGAAAATTCACTCGTAGAAATGTGAAAACGCGATATTCGACATTTCCATTCGATCTGCATCAACAACAGCTATAGATTCAGTTCCCAGGCGTCGCAATAGTCCTTCTTATTGAAAATTCACTCGTAGAGCTTGGAAAACGCGATATTTGACATTTCCAATCGATCTGCATCGACAACAGTTAAAGATTCAGTTCCCAGGCGTCGCAATAGTCCTTATTGAAAATTCACTCGTAGAGCTTGGAAAACGCGATATTCTTCATTTCCAATCGATCTGCATCAACAGCAGCTAAAGATTCAGTTCCCAGGCGTCGCAATAGTGCTTATTGAAAATTCACTCGTACAGCTTGGAAAACGCGTTATTCGACATTTCCAATCGATCTGCATCGACAACAGCTAAAGATCCTGTTCCCGGGAGTCGCAATAGTCTTTATTATCAAAAATACACCCGTTTAGCATGGAAAATGCGATATTCGACATTTCCAATCGATCTGCATCGACAGCAGCTAAAGATTCAGTTCCCAGGCGTCGCAATAGGTCTTCTTATTGATAATTCACTCGTAGAGATTGGAAAACGCGATATTCGACATTTCCATTCGATCTGCATCGACAACAGCTAAAGATTCAGTTCCCAGGCGTCGCAATAGTCCTTACTGAATATTCACTCATAGAGCTTGGAAAACGCGGTATTCGACATTTCCAATCGATCTGCATCAACAACAGCTAAAGATTCAGTTCCCAGGCGTCGCAATAGTCCTTCTTATTGAAAATTCACTCGTAGTGCATGAAAAACGCGATATTCGACATTTCCAATCGAACTGCATCGACAGCAGCCAAAGATGCAGTTCCCAGGCGTCGTAATAGTCCTACTAATTGAAAATTCCCTCGTAGAGCTTGGAAAACGCGATATTCGACATTTCCAATCGATCTGCATCGACAACAGCTAAAGATTCAGTTCCCAGGCATCGCAATAGTCCTTATTGAAAATTCACTCGTAGAGCTTGGAAAACGCGATATTCTTCATTTCCAATCGATCTGCATCAACAACAGCTAAAGATTCAGTTCCCAGGCGTCGCAATCGTCCTTATTATCAAAAATACACTTGTATATCATGGAAAATGCGACATTCGACATTTCCAATCGATCTGGATCGACAGCAGCTAAAGATTCAGTTCCCAGGCGTCGCAATAGTCCTTCTTATTGAAAATTCACTCGTAGAGATTGGAAAACGCGATATTCGACATTTCCATTCGATCTGCATCGACAACAGCTAAAGATTCAGTTCCCAGGGGTCGCAATAGTCCTTACTGAAAATTCACTCATAGAGCTTGGAAAACGCGATATTCGACATTTCCAATCGATCTGCATCAACAACAGCTATAGATTCAGTTCCCAGGCGTCGCAATAGTCCTTCTTATTGAAAATTCACTCGTAGAGCTTGGAAAACGCGATATTCGACATTTCCAATCGATCTGCATCGACAACAGCTAAAGATTCAGTACCCAGGCGTCGCAATAGTCCTAATTGAAAATTCACTCATAGAGCTTGAAAAACGCGATATTCGACATTTCCAATCGATCTGCATCAACAACAGCTAAAGATTCAGTTCCCAGGCGTCGCAATAGTGCTTATTGAAAATTCACTCGTACAGCTTGGAAAACGCGTTATTCGACATTTCCAATCGATCTGCATCGACAACAGCTAAAGATTCAGTTCCCAGGCGTTGCAATAGTCTTTATTATGAAAAATACACTCGTATAGCATGGAAAATGCGACATTCGACATTTCCAATCGATCTGGATCGACAGCAGCTAAAGATTCAGTTCCCAGGCGTCGCAATAGTCCTTACTGAAAATTCACTCATAGAGCTTGGAAAACGCGATATTCGACATTTCCAATCGATCTGCATCAACAACAGCTAAAGATTCAGTTCCCAGGCGTCACAATAGTCCTTCTTATTGAAAATTCACTCGTAGTGCTTGAAAAACGCGATATTCGACATTTCCATTCGATCTGCATCGACAACAGCTAAAGATTCAGTTCCCAGGCGTCGCAATAGTCCTTACTGAAAATTCACTCATAGAGCTTGGAAAACGCGATATTCGACATTTCCAATCGATCTGCATCGACAACAGCTAAAGATTCAGTTCCCAGGCGTCGAAATAGTCCTTATTGAAAATTCACTCGTGGAGCTTGGAAAACGCGATATTCTTCATTTCCAATCGATCTGCATCAACAACAGCTAAAGATTCAGTTCCCAGGCGTCGCAATCGTCCTTATTATCTAAAATACACTCGTATATCATGGAAAATGCGAAATTCGACATTTCCAATCGATCTGGATCGACAGCAGCTAAAGATTCAGTTCCCAGGCGTTGCAATAGTCCTTCTTACAGAAAATTCACTCGTAGAGCTTGGAAAACGCGATTTCGACATTTCCAATCGATCTGCATCGCCAACAGCTAAAGATTCAGTACCCAGGCGTCGCAATAGTCCTAATTGAAAATTCACTCATAGAGCTTGAAAAACGCGATATTCGACATTTCCAATCGATCTGCATCAACAACAGCTAAAGATTCAGTTCCCAGGCGTCGCAATAGTGCTTATTGAAAATTCACTCGTACAGCTTGGAAAACGCGTTATTCGACATTTCCAATCGATCTGCATCGACAACAGCTAAAGATTCAGTTCCCAGGCGTTGCAATAGTCTTTATTATGAAAAATACACTCGTATAGCATGGAAAATGCGACATTCGACATTTCCAATCGATCTGGATCGACAGCAGCTAAAGATTCAGTTCCCAGGCGTCGCAATAGGTCTTCTTATTGAAAATTCACTCGTAGAAATGTGAAAACGCGATATTCGACATTTCCATTCGATCTGCATCAACAACAGCTATAGATTCAGTTCCCAGGCGTCGCAATAGTCCTTCTTATTGAAAATTCACTCGTAGAGCTTGGAAAACGCGATATTTGACATTTCCAATCGATCTGCATCGACAACAGTTAAAGATTCAGTTCCCAGGCGTCGCAATAGTCCTTATTGAAAATTCACTCGTAGAGCTTGGAAAACGCGATATTCTTCATTTCCAATCGATCTGCATCAACAGCAGCTAAAGATTCAGTTCCCAGGCGTCGCAATAGTGCTTATTGAAAATTCACTCGTACAGCTTGGAAAACGCGTTATTCGACATTTCCAATCGATCTGCATCGACAACAGCTAAAGATCCTGTTCCCGGGAGTCGCAATAGTCTTTATTATCAAAAATACACCCGTTTAGCATGGAAAATGCGATATTCGACATTTCCAATCGATCTGCATCGACAGCAGCTAAAGATTCAGTTCCCAGGCGTCGCAATAGGTCTTCTTATTGATAATTCACTCGTAGAGATTGGAAAACGCGATATTCGACATTTCCATTCGATCTGCATCGACAACAGCTAAAGATTCAGTTCCCAGGCGTCGCAATAGTCCTTACTGAATATTCACTCATAGAGCTTGGAAAACGCGGTATTCGACATTTCCAATCGATCTGCATCAACAACAGCTAAAGATTCAGTTCCCAGGCGTCGCAATAGTCCTTCTTATTGAAAATTCACTCGTAGTGCATGAAAAACGCGATATTCGACATTTCCAATCGAACTGCATCGACAGCAGCCAAAGATGCAGTTCCCAGGCGTCGTAATAGTCCTACTAATTGAAAATTCCCTCGTAGAGCTTGGAAAACGCGATATTCGACATTTCCAATCGATCTGCATCGACAACAGCTAAAGATTCAGTTCCCAGGCATCGCAATAGTCCTTATTGAAAATTCACTCGTAGAGCTTGGAAAACGCGATATTCTTCATTTCCAATCGATCTGCATCAACAACAGCTAAAGATTCAGTTCCCAGGCGTCGCAATCGTCCTTATTATCAAAAATACACTTGTATATCATGGAAAATGCGACATTCGACATTTCCAATCGATCTGGATCGACAGCAGCTAAAGATTCAGTTCCCAGGCGTCGCAATAGTCCTTCTTATTGAAAATTCACTCGTAGAGATTGGAAAACGCGATATTCGACATTTCCATTCGATCTGCATCGACAACAGCTAAAGATTCAGTTCCCAGGGGTCGCAATAGTCCTTACTGAAAATTCACTCATAGAGCTTGGAAAACGCGATATTCGACATTTCCAATCGATCTGCATCAACAACAGCTATAGATTCAGTTCCCAGGCGTCGCAATAGTCCTTCTTATTGAAAATTCACTCGTAGAGCTTGGAAAACGCGATATTCGACATTTCCAATCGATCTGCATCGACAACAGCTAAAGATTCAGTACCCAGGCGTCGCAATAGTCCTAATTGAAAATTCACTCATAGAGCTTGAAAAACGCGATATTCGACATTTCCAATCGATCTGCATCAACAACAGCTAAAGATTCAGTTCCCAGGCGTCGCAATAGTGCTTATTGAAAATTCACTCGTACAGCTTGGAAAACGCGTTATTCGACATTTCCAATCGATCTGCATCGACAACAGCTAAAGATTCAGTTCCCAGGCGTTGCAATAGTCTTTATTATGAAAAATACACTCGTATAGCATGGAAAATGCGACATTCGACATTTCCAATCGATCTGGATCGACAGCAGCTAAAGATTCAGTTCCCAGGCGTCGCAATAGTCCTTACTGAAAATTCACTCATAGAGCTTGGAAAACGCGATATTCGACATTTCCAATCGATCTGCATCAACAACAGCTAAAGATTCAGTTCCCAGGCGTCACAATAGTCCTTCTTATTGAAAATTCACTCGTAGTGCTTGAAAAACGCGATATTCGACATTTCCATTCGATCTGCATCGACAACAGCTAAAGATTCAGTTCCCAGGCGTCGCAATAGTCCTTACTGAAAATTCACTCATAGAGCTTGGAAAACGCGATATTCGACATTTCCAATCGATCTGCATCGACAACAGCTAAAGATTCAGTTCCCAGGCATCGCAATAGTCCTTATTGAAAATTCACTCGTAGAGCTTGGAAAACGCGATATTCTTCATTTCCAATCGATCTGCATCAACAACAGCTAAAGATTCAGTTCCCAGGCGTCGCAATCGTCCTTATTATCTAAAATACACTCGTATATCATGGAAAATGCGAAATTCGACATTTCCAATCGATCTGGATCGACAGCAGCTATAGATTCAGTTCCCAGGCGTTGCAATAGTCCTTCTTACAGAAAATTCACTCGTAGAGCTTGGAAAACGCGATTTCGACATTTCCAATCGATCTGCATCGACAACAGCTAAAGATTCAGTACCCAGGCGTCGCAATAGTCCTAATTGAAAATTCACTCATAGAGCTTGAAAAACGCGATATTCGACATTTCCAATCGATCTGCATCAACAACAGCTAAAGATTCAGTTCCCAGGCGTCGCAATAGTGCTTATTGAAAATTCACTCGTACAGCTTGGAAAACGCGTTATTCGACATTTCCAATCGATCTGCATCGACAACAGCTAAAGATTCAGTTCCCAGGCGTTGCAATAGTCCTTATTATGAAAAACACACTCGTATAGCATGGAAAATGCGACATTCGACATTTCCAATCGATCTGGATCGACAGCAGCTAAAGATTCAGTTCCCAGGCGTCGCAATAGGTCTTCTTATTGAAAATTCACTCGTAGAACTTGGAAAACGCGATATTCGACATTTCCATTCGATCTGCATCGACAACAGCTAAAGATTCAGTTCCCAGGCGTCGCAATAGTCCTTACTGAAAATTCACTCATAGAGCTTGGAAAACGCGATATTCGACATTTCCAATCGATCTGCATCAACAACAGCTAAAGATTCAGTTCCCAGGCGTCGCAATCGTCCTTATTATCAAAAATACACTCGTATATCATGGAAAATGCGACATTCGACATTTACAATCGATCTGGATCGACAGCAGCTAAAGATTCAGTTCCCAGGCGTCGCAATAGTCCTTCTTATTGAAAATTCACTCGTAGAGATTGGAAAACGCGATATTCGACATTTCCATTCGATCTGCAGCGACAACAGCTAAAGATTCAGTTCCCAGGCGTCGCAATAGTCCTTCTTATTGAAAATTCACTCGTAGAGCTTGGAAAACGCGATATTCGACATTTCCAATCGATCTGCATCGACAACAGCTAAAGATTCAGTTCCCAGGCGTCGAAATAGTCCTTATTGAAAATTCACTCGTGGAGCTTGGAAAACGCGATATTCTTCATTTCCAATCGATCTGCATCAACAACAGCTAAAGATTCAGTTCCCAGGCGTCGCAATCGTCCTTATTATCTAAAATACACTCGTATATCATGGAAAATGCGAAATTCGACATTTCCAATCGATCTGGATCGACAGCAGCTAAAGATTCAGTTCCCAGGCGTTGCAATAGTCCTTCTTACAGAAAATTCACTCGTAGAGCTTGGAAAACGCGATTTCGACATTTCCAATCGATCTGCATCGCCAACAGCTAAAGATTCAGTACCCAGGCGTCGCAATAGTCCTAATTGAAAATTCACTCATAGAGCTTGAAAAACGCGATATTCGACATTTCCAATCGATCTGCATCAACAACAGCTAAAGATTCAGTTCCCAGGCGTCGCAATAGTGCTTATTGAAAATTCACTCGTACAGCTTGGAAAACGCGTTATTCGACATTTCCAATCGATCTGCATCGACAACAGCTAAAGATTCAGTTCCCAGGCGTTGCAATAGTCTTTATTATGAAAAATACACTCGTATAGCATGGAAAATGCGACATTCGACATTTCCAATCGATCTGGATCGACAGCAGCTAAAGATTCAGTTCCCAGGCGTCGCAATAGGTCTTCTTATTGAAAATTCACTCGTAGAAATGTGAAAACGCGATATTCGACATTTCCAATCGATCTGCATCAACAACAGCTAAAGATTCAGTTCCCAGGCGTCGCAATAGTGCTTATTGAAAATTCACTCGTACAGCTTGGAAAACGCGTTATTCGACATTTCCAATCGATCTGCATCGACAACAGCTAAAGATTCAGTTCCCAGGCGTTGCAATAGTCTTTATTATGAAAAACACACTCGTATAGCATGGAAAATGCGACATTCGACATTTCCAATCGATCTGGATCGACAGCAGCTAAAGATTCAGTTCCCAGGCGTCGCAATAGGTCTTCTTATTGAAAATTCACTCGTAGAACTTGGAAAACGCGATATTCGACATTTCCATTCGATCTGCATCGACAACAGCTAAAGATTCAGTTCCCAGGCGTCGCAATAGTCCTTACTGAAAATTCACTCATAGAGCTTGGAAAACGCGATATTCGACATTTCCAATCGATCTGCATCAACAACAGCTAAAGATTCAGTTCCCAGGCGTCGCAATCGTCCTTATTATCAAAAATACACTCGTATATCATGGAAAATGCGACATTCGACATTTACAATCGATCTGGATCGACAGCAGCTAAAGATTCAGTTCCCAGGCGTCGCAATAGTCCTTCTTATTGAAAATTCACTCGTAGAGATTGGAAAACGCGATATTCGACATTTCCATTCGATCTGCAGCGACAACAGCTAAAGATTCAGTTCCCAGGGGTCGCAATAGTCCTTACTGAAAATTCACTCATAGAGCTTGGAAAACGCGATATTCGACATTTCCAATCGATCTGCATCAACAACAGCTATAGATTCAGTTCCCAGGCGTCGCAATAGTCCTTCTTATTGAAAATTCACTCGTAGAGCTTGGAAAACGCGATATTCGACATTTCCAATCGATCTGCATCGACAACAGCTAAAGATTCAGTTCCCAGGCGTCGAAATAGTCCTTATTGAAAATTCACTCGTGGAGCTTGGAAAACGCGATATTCTTCATTTCCAATCGATCTGCATCAACAACAGCTAAAGATTCAGTTCCCAGGCGTCGCAATCGTCCTTATTATCTAAAATACACTCGTATATCATGGAAAATGCGAAATTCGACATTTCCAATCGATCTGGATCGACAGCAGCTAAAGATTCAGTTCCCAGGCGTTGCAATAGTCCTTCTTACAGAAAATTCACTCGTAGAGCTTGGAAAACGCGATTTCGACATTTCCAATCGATCTGCATCGCCAACAGCTAAAGATTCAGTACCCAGGCGTCGCAATAGTCCTAATTGAAAATTCACTCATAGAGCTTGAAAAACGCGATATTCGACATTTCCAATCGATCTGCATCAACAACAGCTAAAGATTCAGTTCCCAGGCGTCGCAATAGTGCTTATTGAAAATTCACTCGTACAGCTTGGAAAACGCGTTATTCGACATTTCCAATCGATCTGCATCGACAACAGCTAAAGATTCAGTTCCCAGGCGTTGCAATAGTCTTTATTATGAAAAATACACTCGTATAGCATGGAAAATGCGACATTCGACATTTCCAATCGATCTGGATCGACAGCAGCTAAAGATTCAGTTCCCAGGCGTCGCAATAGGTCTTCTTATTGAAAATTCACTCGTAGAAATGTGAAAACGCGATATTCGACATTTCCATTCGATCTGCATCAACAACAGCTATAGATTCAGTTCCCAGGCGTCGCAATAATCCTTCTTATTGAAAATTCACTCGTAGAGCTTGGAAAACGCGATATTTGACATTTCCAATCGATCTGCATCGACAACAGTTAAAGATTCAGTTCCCAGGCGTCGCAATAGTCCTTATTGAAAATTCACTCGTAGAGCTTGGAAAACGCGATATTCTTCATTTCCAATCGATCTGCATCAACAGCAGCTAAAGATTCAGTTCCCAGGCGTCGCAATAGTGCTTATTGAAAATTCACTCGTACAGCTTGGAAAACGCGTTATTCGACATTTCCAATCGATCTGCATCGACAACAGCTAAAGATCCTGTTCCCGGGAGTCGCAATAGTCTTTATTATCAAAAATACACCCGTTTAGCATGGAAAATGCGATATTCGACATTTCCAATCGATCTGCATCGACAGCAGCTAAAGATTCAGTTCCCAGGCGTCGCAATAGGTCTTCTTATTGATAATTCACTCGTAGAGATTGGAAAACGCGATATTCGACATTTCCATTCGATCTGCATCGACAACAGCTAAAGATTCAGTTCCCAGGCGTCGCAATAGTCCTTACTGAATATTCACTCATAGAGCTTGGAAAACGCGGTATTCGACATTTCCAATCGATCTGCATCAACAACAGCTAAAGATTCAGTTCCCAGGCGTCGCAATAGTCCTTCTTATTGAAAATTCACTCGTAGTGCATGAAAAACGCGATATTCGACATTTCCAATCGAACTGCATCGACAGCAGCCAAAGATGCAGTTCCCAGGCGTCGTAATAGTCCTACTAATTGAAAATTCCCTCGTAGAGCTTGGAAAACGCGATATTCGACATTTCCAATCGATCTGCATCGACAACAGCTAAAGATTCAGTTCCCAGGCATCGCAATAGTCCTTATTGAAAATTCACTCGTAGAGCTTGGAAAACGCGATATTCTTCATTTCCAATCGATCTGCATCAACAACAGCTAAAGATTCAGTTCCCAGGCGTCGCAATCGTCCTTATTATCAAAAATACACTTGTATATCATGGAAAATGCGACATTCGACATTTCCAATCGATCTGGATCGACAGCAGCTAAAGATTCAGTTCCCAGGCGTCGCAATAGTCCTTCTTATTGAAAATTCACTCGTAGAGATTGGAAAACGCGATATTCGACATTTCCATTCGATCTGCATCGACAACAGCTAAAGATTCAGTTCCCAGGGGTCGCAATAGTCCTTACTGAAAATTCACTCATAGAGCTTGGAAAACGCGATATTCGACATTTCCAATCGATCTGCATCAACAACAGCTATAGATTCAGTTCCCAGGCGTCGCAATAGTCCTTCTTATTGAAAATTCACTCGTAGAGCTTGGAAAACGCGATATTCGACATTTCCAATCGATCTGCATCGACAACAGCTAAAGATTCAGTACCCAGGCGTCGCAATAGTCCTAATTGAAAATTCACTCATAGAGCTTGAAAAACGCGATATTCGACATTTCCAATCGATCTGCATCAACAACAGCTAAAGATTCAGTTCCCAGGCGTCGCAATAGTGCTTATTGAAAATTCACTCGTACAGCTTGGAAAACGCGTTATTCGACATTTCCAATCGATCTGCATCGACAACAGCTAAAGATTCAGTTCCCAGGCGTTGCAATAGTCTTTATTATGAAAAATACACTCGTATAGCATGGAAAATGCGACATTCGACATTTCCAATCGATCTGGATCGACAGCAGCTAAAGATTCAGTTCCCAGGCGTCGCAATAGTCCTTACTGAAAATTCACTCATAGAGCTTGGAAAACGCGATATTCGACATTTCCAATCGATCTGCATCAACAACAGCTAAAGATTCAGTTCCCAGGCGTCACAATAGTCCTTCTTATTGAAAATTCACTCGTAGTGCTTGAAAAACGCGATATTCGACATTTCCATTCGATCTGCATCGACAACAGCTAAAGATTCAGTTCCCAGGCGTCGCAATAGTCCTTACTGAAAATTCACTCATAGAGCTTGGAAAACGCGATATTCGACATTTCCAATCGATCTGCATCAACAACAGCTAAAGATTCAGTTCCCAGGCGTCACAATAGTCCTTCTTATTGAAAATTCACTCGTAGTGCTTGAAAAACGCGATATTCGACATTTCCAATCGAACTGCATCGACAGCAGCCAAAGATGCAGTTCCCAGGCGTCGTAATAGTCCTACTAATTGAAAATTCCCTCGTAGAGCTTGGAAAACGCGATATTCGACATTTCCAATCGATCTGCATCGACAACAGCTAAAGATTCAGTTCCCAGGCGTCGCAATCGTCCTTATTATCAAAAATACACTCGTATATCATGGAAAATGCGACATTCGACATTTCCAATCGATCTGTATCGACAGCAGCTAAAGATTCAGTTCCCAGGCGTCGCAATAGTCCTTCTTATTGAAAATTCACTGGTAGAGATTGGAAAACGCGATATTCGACATTTCCATTCGATCTGCATCGACAACAGCTAAAGATTCAGTTCCCAGGGGTCGCAATAGTCCTTACTGAAAATTCACTCATAGAGCTTGGAAAACGCGATATTCGACATTTCCAATCGATCTGCATCGACAACAGCTAAAGATTCAGTTCCCAGGCGTCGAAATAGTCCTTATTGAAAATTCACTCGTAGAGCTTGGAAAACGCGATATTCTTCATTTCCAATCAATCTGCATCAAGAACAGCTAAAGATTCAGTTTCCAGGCGTCGCAATCGTCCTTATTATCTAAAATACACTCGTATATCATGGAAAATGCGAAATTCGACATTTCCAATCGATCTGGATCGACAGCAGCTAAAGATTCAGTTCCCAGGCGTTGCAATAGTCCTTCTTACAGAGAATTCACTCGTAGGGCTTGGAAAACGCGATATTCGACATTTCCAATCGATCTGCATCAACAACAGCTAAAGATTCAGTTCCCAGGCGTCGCAATAGTGCTTAATGAAAATTCACTCGTACAGCTTGGAAAACGCGTTATTCGACATTTCCAATCGATCTGCATCGACAACAGCTAAAGATTCAGTTCCCAGGCGTCGCAATAGTCCTAATTGAAAATTCACTCATAGAGCTTGGGAAACGCGATATTCGACATTTCCAATCGATCTGCATCAATAACAGCTAAAGATTCAGTTCCCAGGCGTCGCAATAGTCCTTATTATCTAAAATACACTCGTATATCATGGAAAATGCGAAATTCGACATTTCCAATCGATCTGGATCGACAGCAGCTAAAGATTCAGTTCCCAGGCGTTGCAATAGTCCTTCTTACAGAGAATTCACTCGTAGGGCTTGGAAAACGCGATATTCGACATTTCCAATCGATCTGCATCGACAACAGCTAAAGATTCAGTACCCAGGCGTCGCAATAGTCCTTATTATCAAAAATACACTCGTATATCATGGAAAATGCGACATTCGACATTTCCAATCGATCTGTATCGACAGCAGCCAAAGATTCAGTTCCCAGGCGTCGCAATAGTCCTTCTTATTGAAAATTCACTGGTAGAGATTGGAAAACGCGATATTCGACATTTCCATTCGATCTGCATCGACAACAGCTAAAGATTCAGTTCCCAGGGGTCGCAATAGTCCTTACTGAAAATTCACTCATAGAGCTTGGAAAACGCGATATTCGACATTTCCAATCGATCTGCATCGACAACAGCTAAAGATTCAGTTCCCAGGCGTCGAAATAGTCCTTATTGAAAATTCACTCGTAGAGCTTGGAAAACGCGATATTCTTCATTTCCAATCAATCTGCATCAAGAACAGCTAAAGATTCAGTTTCCAGGCGTCGCAATCGTCCTTATTATCTAAAATACACTCGTATATCATGGAAAATGCGAAATTCGACATTTCCAATCGATCTGGATCGACAGCAGCTAAAGATTCAGTTCCCAGGCGTTGCAATAGTCCTTCTTACAGAGAATTCACTCGTAGGGCTTGGAAAACGCGATATTCGACATTTCCAATCGATCTGCATCAACAACAGCTAAAGATTCAGTTCCCAGGCGTCGCAATAGTGCTTAATGAAAATTCACTCGTACAGCTTGGAAAACGCGTTATTCGACATTTCCAATCGATCTGCATCGACAACAGCTAAAGATTCAGTTCCCAGGCGTCGCAATAGTCCTAATTGAAAATTCACTCATAGAGCTTGGGAAACGCGATATTCGACATTTCCAATCGATCTGCATCAATAACAGCTAAAGATTCAGTTCCCAGGCGTCGCAATAGTCCTTATTATCTAAAATACACTCGTATATCATGGAAAATGCGAAATTCGACATTTCCAATCGATCTGGATCGACAGCAGCTAAAGATTCAGTTCCCAGGCGTTGCAATAGTCCTTCTTACAGAGAATTCACTCGTAGGGCTTGGAAAACGCGATATTCGACATTTCCAATCGATCTGCATCGACAACAGCTAAAGATTCAGTACCCAGGCGTCGCAATAGTCCTAATTGAAAATTCACTCATAGAGCTTGAAAAACGCGATATTCGACATTTCCAATCGATCTGCATCAACAACAGCTAAAGATTCAGTTCCCAGGCGTCGCAATAGTGCTTAATGAAAATTCACTCGTACAGCTTGGAAAACGCGTTATTGGACATTTCCAATCGATCTGCATCGACAACAGCTAAAGATTCAGTTCCCAGGCGTTGCAATAGTCTTTATTATGAAAAATACACTCGTATATCATGGAAAATGCGACATTCGACATTTCCAATCGATCTGGATCGACAGCAGCTAAAGATTCAGTTCCCAGGCGTCGCAATACGTCTTCTTATTGAAAATTCACTCGTAGAAATTGGAAAACGCGATATTCGACATTTCCATTCGATCTGCATCGACAACAGCTAAAGATTCAGTTCCCAGGCGTCGCAATAGTCCTTACTGAAAATTCACTCATAGAGCTTGGGAAACGCGATATTCGACATTTCCAATCGATCTGCATCAACAACAGCCAAAGATGCAGTTCCCAGGCGTCGTAATAGTCCTACTAATTGAAAATTCCCTCGTAGAGCTTGGAAAACGCGATATTCGACATTTCCAATCGATCTGCATCGACAACAGCTAAAGATTCAGTTCCCAGGCATCGCAATAGTCCTTATTGAAAATTCACTCGTAGAGCTTGGAAAACGCGATATTCTTCATTTCCAATTGATCTGCATCGACAACAGCTAAATATTCAGTTCCCAGGCGTCGCCAAAGTCCTTATTGAGAATTCACTCGTAGTGCTTGAAAAACGCGATATTCGACATTTCCAATCGAACTGCATCGACAGCAGCCAAAGATGCAGTTCCCAGGCGTCGTAATAGTCCTTCTTATTGAAAATTCACTCGTAGAGATTGGAAAACGCGATATTCGACATTTCCACTCGATCTGCATCGACAACAGCTAAAGATTCAGTTCCCAGGGGTCGCAATAGTCCTTACTGAAAATTCACTCATAGAGCTTGGAAAACGCGATATTCGACATTTCCAATCGATCTGCATCAACAACAGCTATAGATTCAGTTCCCAGGCGTCGCAATAGTCCTTCTTATTGAAAATTCACTCGTAGAGCTTGGAAAACGCGATATTCGACATTTCCAATCGATCTGCATCGACAACAGCTAAAGCTTCAGTTCCCAGGCGTTGCAATAGTCTTTATTATGAAAAATACACTCGTATAGCATGGAAAATGCGACATTCGACATTTCCAATCGATCTGGATCGACAGCAGCTAAAGATTCAGTTCCCAGGCGTCGCAATAGGTCTTCTTGTTGATAATTCACTCGTAGAAATTGGAAAACGCGATATTCGACATTTCCATTCGATCTGCATCGACAACAGCTAAAGATTCAGTTCCCAGGCGTCGCAATAGTCCTTCTTATTGAAAATTCACTCGTAGAGCTTGGAAAACGCGATATTTGACATTTCCAATCGATCTGCATCGACAACAGCTAAAGATTCAGTTCCCAGGCGTCGCCAAAGTCCTTATTGAGAATTCACTCGTAGTGCTTGAAAAACGCGATATTCGACATTTCCAATCGAACTGCATCGACAGCAGCCAAAGATGCAGTTCCCAGGCGTCGTAATAGTCCTACTAATTGAAAATTCCCTCGTAGAGCTTGGAAAACGCGATATTCGACATTTCCAATCGATCTGCATCGACAACAGCTAAAGATTCAGTTCCCAGGCATCGCAATAGTCCTTATTGAAAATTCACTCGTAGAGCTTGGAAAACGCGATATTCTTCATTTCCAATCGATCTGCATCAACAACAGCTAAAGATTCAGTTCCCAGGCGTCGCAATCGTCCTTATTATCAAAAATACACTCGTATATCATGGAAAATGCGACATTCGACATTTCCAATCGATCTGGATCGACAGCAGCTAAAGATTCAGTTCCCAGGCGTCGCAATAGTCCTTATTGAAAATTCACTCGTAGAGCTTGGAAAACGCGATATTCTTCATTTCCAATCGATCTGCATCAACAACAGCTAATCATTCAGTTCCCAGGCGTCGCAATAGTCCTTCTTATTGAAAATTCACTCGTAGAGATTGGAAAACGCGATATTCGACATTTCCATTCGATCTGCATCGACAACAGCTAAAGATTCAGTTCCCAGGCGTCGCAATAGTCCTTCTTATTGAAAATTCACTCGTTGAGCTTGGAAAACGCGATATTCGACATTTCCAATCGATCTGCATCGACAACAGCTAAAGATTCAGTTCCCAGGCGTCGAAATAGTCCTTATTAAAAATTCACACGTAGAGCTTGGAAAACGCGATATTCTTCATTTCCAATCGATCTGCATCAACAACAGCTAAAGATTCAGTTCCCAGGCGTCGCAATAGTCCTTCTTATTGAAAATTCACTCGTAGAGCTTGGAAAACGCGATATTCGACATTTCCAATCGATCTGCATCGACAACAGCTAAAGCTTCAGTTCCCAGGCGTTGCAATAGTCTTTATTATGAAAAATACACTCGTATAGCATGGAAAATGCGACATTCGACATTTCCAATCGATCTGGATCGACAGCAGCTAAAGATTCAGTTCCCAGGCGTCGCAATAGGTCTTCTTGTTGATAATTCACTCGTAGAAATTGGAAAACGCGATATTCGACATTTCCATTCGATCTGCATCGACAACAGCTAAAGATTCAGTTCCCAGGCGTCGCAATAGTCCTTCTTATTGAAAATTCACTCGTAGAGCTTGGAAAACGCGATATTTGACATTTCCAATCGATCTGCATCGACAACAGCTAAAGATTCAGTTCCCAGGCGTCGCCAAAGTCCTTATTGAGAATTCACTCGTAGTGCTTGAAAAACGCGATATTCGACATTTCCAATCGAACTGCATCGACAGCAGCCAAAGATGCAGTTCCCAGGCGTCGTAATAGTCCTACTAATTGAAAATTCCCTCGTAGAGCTTGGAAAACGCGATATTCGACATTTCCAATCGATCTGCATCGACAACAGCTAAAGATTCAGTTCCCAGGCATCGCAATAGTCCTTATTGAAAATTCACTCGTAGAGCTTGGAAAACGCGATATTCTTCATTTCCAATCGATCTGCATCAACAACAGCTAAAGATTCAGTTCCCAGGCGTCGCAATCGTCCTTATTATCAAAAATACACTCGTATATCATGGAAAATGCGACATTCGACATTTCCAATCGATCTGGATCGACAGCAGCTAAAGATTCAGTTCCCAGGCGTCGCAATAGTCCTTATTGAAAATTCACTCGTAGAGCTTGGAAAACGCGATATTCTTCATTTCCAATCGATCTGCATCAACAACAGCTAATCATTCAGTTCCCAGGCGTCGCAATAGTCCTTCTTATTGAAAATTCACTCGTAGAGATTGGAAAACGCGATATTCGACATTTCCATTCGATCTGCATCGACAACAGCTAAAGATTCAGTTCCCAGGCGTCGCAATAGTCCTTCTTATTGAAAATTCACTCGTTGAGCTTGGAAAAGGCGATATTCGACATTTCCAATCGATCTGCATCGACAACAGCTAAAGATTCAGTTCCCAGGCGTCGAAATAGTCCTTATTAAAAATTCACACGTAGAGCTTGGAAAACGCGATATTCTTCATTTCCAATCGATCTGCATCAACAACAGCTAAAGATTCAGTTCCCAGGCGTCGCAATAGTCCTTCTTATTGAAAATTCACTCGTAGAGCTTGGAAAACGCGATATTCGACATTTCCAATCGATCTGCATCGACAACAGCTAAAGATTCAGTACCCAGGCGTCGCAATAGTCCTTATTGAAAATTCACTCATAGAGCTTGAAAAACGCGATATTTGACATTTCCAATCGATCTGCATCGACAACAGCTAAAGATTCAGTTCCCAGGCGTCGCCAAAGTCCTTATTGAGAATTCACTCGTAGTGCTTGAACAACGCGATATTCGACATTTCCAATCGAACTGCATCGCCACAGCTAAAGATTCAGTTCCCAGGCGTCGCAATAGTCCTTCTTATTGAAAATTCACTCGTAGAGATTGGAAAACGCGATATTCGACATTTCCATTCGATCTGCATCGCCACAGCTAAAGATTCAGTTCCCAGGCGTCGCAATAGTCCTTCTTATTGAAAATTCACTCGTAGAGCTTGGAAAACGCGATATTCTTCATTTCCAATCGATCTGCATCAACAACAGCTAATCATTCAGTTCCCAGGCGTCGCAATAGTCCTTCTTATTGAAAATTCACTCGTAGAGATTGGAAAACGCGATATTCGACATTTCCATTCGATCTGCATCGCCACAGCTAAAGATTCAGTTCCCAGGCGTCGCAATAGTCCTTCTTATTGAAAATTCACTCGTTGAGCTTGGAAAACGCGATATTCGACATTTCCAATCGATCTGCATCGACAACAGCTAAAGATTCAGTTCCCAGGCGTCGAAATAGTCCTTATTGAAAATTCACACGTAGAGCTTGGAAAACGCGATATTCTTCATTTCCAATCGATCTGCATCAACAACAGCTAAAGATTCAGTTCCCAGGCGTCGCAATAGTCCTTCTTATTGAAAATTCACTCGTAGAGCTTGGAAAACGCGATATTCGACATTTCCAATCGATCTGCATCAACAACAGCTAAAGATTCTGTTCCCAGGAGTCGCAATAGTCTTTATTATCAAAAATACACCCGTTTAGCATGGAAAATGCGATATTCGACATTTCCAATTGATCTGCATCGACAACAGCTAAATATTCAGTTCCCAGGCGTCGCCAAAGTCCTTATTGAGAATTCACTCGTAGTGCTTGAAAAACGCGATATTCGACATTTCCAATCGAACTGCATCGACAGCAGCCAAAGATGCAGTTCCCAGGCGTCGTAATAGTCCTACTAATTGAAAATTCCCTCGTAGAGCTTGGAAAACGCGATATTCGACATTTCCAATCGATCTGCATCGACAACAGCTAAAGATTCAGTTCCCAGGCATCGCAATAGTCCTTATTGAAAATTCACTCGTAGAGCTTGGAAAACGCGATATTATATATCGATCTGCATCAACAACAGCTAAAGATTCAGATCCCAGGAGTCGCAATCGTCCTTATTATCAAAAATACACTCGTATATCATGGAAAATGCGACATTCGACATTTCCAATCGATCTGGATCGACAGCAGCTAAAGATTCAGTTCCCAGGCGTCGCAATAGTCCTTATTGAAAATTCACTCGTATAGCTTGGAAAACGCGATATTCTTCATTTCCAATCGATCTGCATCAACAACAGCTAATCATTCAGTTCCCAGGCGTCGCAATAGTCCTTCTTATTGAAAGTTCACTCGTAGAGATTGGAAAACGCGATATTCGACATTTCCATTCGATCTGCATCGACAACAGCTAAATATTCAGTTCCCAGGCGTCGCAATAGTCCTTATTGAAAATTCACTCGTTGAGCTTGGAAAACGCGATATTCTTCATTTCCAATCGATCTGCATCAACAACAGCTAAAGATTCAGTTCCCAGGCGTCGCAATCGTCCTTATTATCAAAAATACACTCGTATATCATGGAAAATGCGAAATTCGACATTTCGAATCGATCTGGATCGACAGCAGCTAAAGATTCAGTTCCCAGGCGTTGCAATAGTCCTTCTTACAGAAAATTCACTCGTAGAGCTTGGAAAACGCGATATTCGACATTTCCAATCGATCTGCATCGACAACAGCTAAAGATTCAGTACCCAGGCGTCGCAATAGTCCTTATTGAAAATTCACTCATAGAGCTTGAAAAACGCGATATTCGACATTTCCAATCGAACTGCATCGACAGCAGCCAAAGATGCAGTTCCCAGGCGTCGTAATAGTCCTACTAATTGAAAATTCCCTCGTAGAGCTTGGAAAACGCGATATTCGACATTTCCAATCGATCTGCATCGACAACAGCTAAAGATTCAGTTCCCAGGCGTCGAAATAGTCCTTATTGAAAATTCACACGTAGAGCTTGGAAAACGCGATATTCTTCATTTCCAATCGATCTGCATCAACAACAGCTAAAGATTCAGTTCCCAGGCGTCGCAATAGTCCTTCTTATTGAAAATTCACTCGTAGAGCTTGGAAAACGCGATATTCGACATTTCCAATCGATCTGCATCAACAACAGCTAAAGATTCTGTTCCCAGGAGTCGCAATAGTCTTTATTATCAAAAATACACCCGTTTAGCATGGAAAATGCGATATTCGACATTTCCAATTGATCTGCATCGACAACAGCTAAATATTCAGTTCCCAGGCGTCGCCAAAGTCCTTATTGAGAATTCACTCGTAGTGCTTGAAAAACGCGATATTCGACATTTCCAATCGAACTGCATCGACAGCAGCCAAAGATGCAGTTCCCAGGCGTCGTAATAGTCCTACTAATTGAAAATTCCCTCGTAGAGCTTGGAAAACGCGATATTCGACATTTCCAATCGATCTGCATCGACAACAGCTAAAGATTCAGTTCCCAGGCATCGCAATAGTCCTTATTGAAAATTCACTCGTAGAGCTTGGAAAACGCGATATTCTTCATTTCCAATCGATCTGCATCAACAACAGCTAAAGATTCAGATCCCAGGAGTCGCAATCGTCCTTATTATCAAAAATACACTCGTATATCATGGAAAATGCGACATTCGACATTTCCAATCGATCTGGATCGACAGCAGCTAAAGATTCAGTTCCCAGGCGTCGCAATAGTCCTTATTGAAAATTCACTCGTAGAGCTTGGAAAACGCGATATTCTTCATTTCCAATCGATCTGCATCAACAACAGCTAATCATTCAGTTCCCAGGCGTCGCAATAGTCCTTCTTATTGAAAGTTCACTCGTAGAGATTGGAAAACGCGATATTCGACATTTCCATTCGATCTGCATCGACAACAGCTAAAGATTCAGTTCCCAGGCGTCGCAATAGTCCTTATTGAAAATTCACTCGTTGAGCTTGGAAAACGCGATATTCTTCATTTCCAATCGATCTGCATCAACAACAGCTAAAGATTCAGTTCCCAGGCGTCGCAATCGTCCTTATTATCAAAAATACACTCGTATATCATGGAAAATGCGAAATTCGACATTTCCAATCGATCTGGATCGACAGCAGCTAAAGATTCAGTTCCCAGGCGTTGCAATAGTCCTTCTTACAGAAAATTCACTCGTAGAGCTTGGAAAACGCGATATTCGACATTTCCAATCGATCTGCATCGACAACAGCTAAAGATTCAGTTCCCAGGCGTTGCAATAGTCTTTATTATGAAAAATACACTCGTATAGCATGGAAAATGCGACATTCGACATTTCCAATCGATCTGGATCGACAGCAGCTAAAGATTCAGTTCCCAGGCGTCGCAATAGGTCTTCTTATTGAAAATTCACTCGTAGAAATGTGAAAACGCGATATTCGACATTTCCATTCGATCTGCATCAACAACAGCTATAGATTCAGTTCCCAGGCGTCGCAATAGTCCTTCTTATTGAAAATTCACTCGTAGAGCTTGGAAAACGCGATATTTGACATTTCCAATCGATCTGCATCGACAACAGTTAAAGATTCAGTTCCCAGGCGTCGCAATAGTCCTTATTGAAAATTCACTCGTAGAGCTTGGAAAACGCGATATTCTTCATTTCCAATCGATCTGCATCAACAGCAGCTAAAGATTCAGTTCCCAGGCGTCGCAATAGTGCTTATTGAAAATTCACTCGTACAGCTTGGAAAACGCGTTATTCGACATTTCCAATCGATCTGCATCGACAACAGCTAAAGATCCTGTTCCCGGGAGTCGCAATAGTCTTTATTATCAAAAATACACCCGTTTAGCATGGAAAATGCGATATTCGACATTTCCAATCGATCTGCATCGACAGCAGCTAAAGATTCAGTTCCCAGGCGTCGCAATAGGTCTTCTTATTGATAATTCACTCGTAGAGATTGGAAAACGCGATATTCGACATTTCCATTCGATCTGCATCGACAACAGCTAAAGATTCAGTTCCCAGGCGTCGCAATAGTCCTTACTGAATATTCACTCATAGAGCTTGGAAAACGCGGTATTCGACATTTCCAATCGATCTGCATCAACAACAGCTAAAGATTCAGTTCCCAGGCGTCGCAATAGTCCTTCTTATTGAAAATTCACTCGTAGTGCATGAAAAACGCGATATTCGACATTTCCAATCGAACTGCATCGACAGCAGCCAAAGATGCAGTTCCCAGGCGTCGTAATAGTCCTACTAATTGAAAATTCCCTCGTAGAGCTTGGAAAACGCGATATTCGACATTTCCAATCGATCTGCATCGACAACAGCTAAAGATTCAGTTCCCAGGCATCGCAATAGTCCTTATTGAAAATTCACTCGTAGAGCTTGGAAAACGCGATATTCTTCATTTCCAATCGATCTGCATCAACAACAGCTAAAGATTCAGTTCCCAGGCGTCGCAATCGTCCTTATTATCAAAAATACACTTGTATATCATGGAAAATGCGACATTCGACATTTCCAATCGATCTGGATCGACAGCAGCTAAAGATTCAGTTCCCAGGCGTCGCAATAGTCCTTCTTATTGAAAATTCACTCGTAGAGATTGGAAAACGCGATATTCGACATTTCCATTCGATCTGCATCGACAACAGCTAAAGATTCAGTTCCCAGGGGTCGCAATAGTCCTTACTGAAAATTCACTCATAGAGCTTGGAAAACGCGATATTCGACATTTCCAATCGATCTGCATCAACAACAGCTATAGATTCAGTTCCCAGGCGTCGCAATAGTCCTTCTTATTGAAAATTCACTCGTAGAGCTTGGAAAACGCGATATTCGACATTTCCAATCGATCTGCATCGACAACAGCTAAAGATTCAGTACCCAGGCGTCGCAATAGTCCTAATTGAAAATTCACTCATAGAGCTTGAAAAACGCGATATTCGACATTTCCAATCGATCTGCATCAACAACAGCTAAAGATTCAGTTCCCAGGCGTCGCAATAGTGCTTAATGAAAATTCACTCGTACAGCTTGGAAAACGCGTTATTCGACATTTCCAATCGATCTGCATCGACAACAGCTAAAGATTCAGTTCCCAGGCGTTGCAATAGTCTTTATTATGAAAAATACACTCGTATAGCATGGAAAATGCGACATTCGACATTTCCAATCGATCTGGATCGACAGCAGCTAAAGATTCAGTTCCCAGGCGTCGCAATACGTCTTCTTATTGAAAATTCACTCGTAGAAATTGGAAAACGCGATATTCGACATTTCCATTCGATCTGCATCGACAACAGCTAAAGATTCAGTTCCCAGGCGTCGAAATAGTCCTTATTGAAAATTCACTCGTACAGCTTGGAAAACGCGTTATTCGACATTTCCAATCGATCTGCATCGACAACAGCTAAAGATCCTGTTCCCGGGAGTTGCAATAGTCTTTATTATCAAAAATACACCCGTTTAGCATGGAAAATGCGATATTCGACATTTCCAATCGATCTGCATCGACAGCAGCTAAAGATTCAGTTCCCAGGCGTCGCAATAGGTCTTCTTATTGATAATTCACTCGTAGAGATTGGAAAACGCGATATTCGACATTTCCAATCGATCTGCATCGCCAACAGCTAAAGATTCAGTACCCAGGCGTCGCAATAGTCCTAATTGAAAATTCACTCATAGAGCTTGAAAAACGCGATATTCGACATTTCCAATCGATCTGCATCAACAACAGCTAAAGATTCAGTTCCCAGGCGTCGCAATAGTGCTTATTGAAAATTCACTCGTACAGCTTGGAAAACGCGTTATTCGACATTTCCAATCGATCTGCATCGACAACAGCTAAAGATTCAGTTCCCAGGCGTTGCAATAGTCTTTATTATGAAAAATACACTCGTATAGCATGGAAAATGCGACATTCGACATTTCCAATCGATCTGGATCGACAGCAGCTAAAGATTCAGTTCCCAGGCGTCGCAATAGTCCTTACTGAAAATTCACTCATAGAGCTTGGAAAACGCGATATTCGACATTTCCAATCGATCTGCATCAACAACAGCTAAAGATTCAGTTCCCAGGCGTCACAATAGTCCTTCTTATTGAAAATTCACTCGTAGTGCTTGAAAAACGCGATATTCGACATTTCCATTCGATCTGCATCGACAACAGCTAAAGATTCAGTTCCCAGGCGTCGCAATAGTCCTTACTGAAAATTCACTCATAGAGCTTGGAAAACGCGATATTCGACATTTCCAATCGATCTGCATCAACAACAGCTAAAGATTCAGTTCCCAGGCGTCACAATAGTCCTTCTTATTGAAAATTCACTCGTAGTGCTTGAAAAACGCGATATTCGACATTTCCAATCGAACTGCATCGACAGCAGCCAAAGATGCAGTTCCCAGGCGTCGTAATAGTCCTACTAATTGAAAATTCCCTCGTAGAGCTTGGAAAACGCGATATTCGACATTTCCAATCGATCTGCATCGACAACAGCTAAAGATTCAGTTCCCAGGCGTCGAAATAGTCCTTATTGAAAATTCACTCGTAGAGCTTGGAAAACGCGATATTCTTCATTTCCAATCAATCTGCATCAACAACAGCTAAAGATTCAGTTTCCAGGCGTCGCAATCGTCCTTATTATCTAAAATACACTCGTATATCATGGAAAATGCGAAATTCGACATTTCCAATCGATCTGGATCGACAGCAGCTAAAGATTCAGTTCCCAGGCGTTGCAATAGTCCTTCTTACAGAGAATTCACTCGTAGGGCTTGGAAAACGCGATATTCGACATTTCCAATCGATCTGCATCAACAACAGCTAAAGATTCAGTTCCCAGGCGTCGCAATAGTGCTTAATGAAAATTCACTCGTACAGCTTGGAAAACGCGTTATTCGACATTTCCAATCGATCTGCATCGACAACAGCTAAAGATTCAGTTCCCAGGCGTCGCAATAGTCCTAATTGAAAATTCACTCATAGAGCTTGGGAAACGCGATATTCGACATTTCCAATCGATCTGCATCAATAACAGCTAAAGATTCAGTTCCCAGGCGTCGCAATAGTCCTTATTATCTAAAATACACTCGTATATCATGGAAAATGCGAAATTCGACATTTCCAATCGATCTGGATCGACAGCAGCTAAAGATTCAGTTCCCAGGCGTCGCAATACGTCTTCTTATTGAAAATTCACTCGTAGAAATTGGAAAACGCGATATTCGACATTTCCATTCGATCTGCATCGACAACAGCTAAAGATTCAGTTCCCAGGCGTCGCAATAGTCCTTACTGAAAATTCACTCATAGAGCTTGGGAAACGCGATATTCGACATTTCCAATCGATCTGCATCAACAACAGCCAAAGATGCAGTTCCCAGGCGTCGTAATAGTCCTACTAATTGAAAATTCCCTCGTAGAGCTTGGAAAACGCGATATTCGACATTTCCAATCGATCTGCATCGACAACAGCTAAAGATTCAGTTCCCAGGCATCGCAATAGTCCTTATTGAAAATTCACTCGTAGAGCTTGGAAAACGCGATATTCTTCATTTCCAATTGATCTGCATCGACAACAGCTAAATATTCAGTTCCCAGGCGTCGCCAAAGTCCTTATTGAGAATTCACTCGTAGTGCTTGAAAAACGCGATATTCGACATTTCCAATCGAACTGCATCGACAGCAGCCAAAGATGCAGTTCCCAGGCGTCGTAATAGTCCTTCTTATTGAAAATTCACTCGTAGAGATTGGAAAACGCGATATTCGACATTTCCACTCGATCTGCATCGACAACAGCTAAAGATTCAGTTCCCAGGGGTCGCAATAGTCCTTACTGAAAATTCACTCATAGAGCTTGGAAAACGCGATATTCGACATTTCCAATCGATCTGCATCAACAACAGCTATAGATTCAGTTCCCAGGCGTCGCAATAGTCCTTCTTATTGAAAATTCACTCGTAGAGCTTGGAAAACGCGATATTCGACATTTCCAATCGATCTGCATCGACAACAGCTAAAGCTTCAGTTCCCAGGCGTTGCAATAGTCTTTATTATGAAAAATACACTCGTATAGCATGGAAAATGCGACATTCGACATTTCCAATCGATCTGGATCGACAGCAGCTAAAGATTCAGTTCCCAGGCGTCGCAATAGGTCTTCTTGTTGATAATTCACTCGTAGAAATTGGAAAACGCGATATTCGACATTTCCATTCGATCTGCATCGACAACAGCTAAAGATTCAGTTCCCAGGCGTCGCAATAGTCCTTCTTATTGAAAATTCACTCGTAGAGCTTGGAAAACGCGATATTTGACATTTCCAATCGATCTGCATCGACAACAGCTAAAGATTCAGTTCCCAGGCGTCGCCAAAGTCCTTATTGAGAATTCACTCGTAGTGCTTGAAAAACGCGATATTCGACATTTCCAATCGAACTGCATCGACAGCAGCCAAAGATGCAGTTCCCAGGCGTCGTAATAGTCCTACTAATTGAAAATTCCCTCGTAGAGCTTGGAAAACGCGATATTCGACATTTCCAATCGATCTGCATCGACAACAGCTAAAGATTCAGTTCCCAGGCATCGCAATAGTCCTTATTGAAAATTCACTCGTAGAGCTTGGAAAACGCGATATTCTTCATTTCCAATCGATCTGCATCAACAACAGCTAAAGATTCAGTTCCCAGGCGTCGCAATCGTCCTTATTATCAAAAATACACTCGTATATCATGGAAAATGCGACATTCGACATTTCCAATCGATCTGGATCGACAGCAGCTAAAGATTCAGTTCCCAGGCGTCGCAATAGTCCTTATTGAAAATTCACTCGTAGAGCTTGGAAAACGCGATATTCTTCATTTCCAATCGATCTGCATCAACAACAGCTAATCATTCAGTTCCCAGGCGTCGCAATAGTCCTTCTTATTGAAAATTCACTCGTAGAGATTGGAAAACGCGATATTCGACATTTCCATTCGATCTGCATCGACAACAGCTAAAGATTCAGTTCCCAGGCGTCGCAATAGTCCTTCTTATTGAAAATTCACTCGTTGAGCTTGGAAAACGCGATATTCGACATTTCCAATCGATCTGCATCGACAACAGCTAAAGATTCAGTTCCCAGGCGTCGCCAAAGTCCTTATTGAGAATTCACTCGTAGTGCTTGAACAACGCGATATTCGACATTTCCAATCGAACTGCATCGCCACAGCTAAAGATTCAGTTCCCAGGCGTCGCAATAGTCCTTCTTATTGAAAATTCACTCGTAGAGATTGGAAAACGCGATATTCGACATTTCCATTCGATCTGCATCGCCACAGCTAAAGATTCAGTTCCCAGGCGTCGCAATAGTCCTTCTTATTGAAAATTCACTCGTAGAGCTTGGAAAACGCGATATTCTTCATTTCCAATCGATCTGCATCAACAACAGCTAATCATTCAGTTCCCAGGCGTCGCAATAGTCCTTCTTATTGAAAATTCACTCGTAGAGATTGGAAAACGCGATATTCGACATTTCCATTCGATCTGCATCGCCACAGCTAAAGATTCAGTTCCCAGGCGTCGCAATAGTCCTTCCTATTGAAAATTCACTCGTTGAGCTTGGAAAACGCGATATTCGACATTTCCAATCGATCTGCATCGACAACAGCTAAAGATTCAGTTCCCAGGCGTCGAAATAGTCCTTATTGAAAATTCACACGTAGAGCTTGGAAAACGCGATATTCTTCATTTCCAATCGATCTGCATCAACAACAGCTAAAGATTCAGTTCCCAGGCGTCGCAATAGTCCTTCTTATTGAAAATTCACTCGTAGAGCTTGGAAAACGCGATATTCGACATTTCCAATCGATCTGCATCAACAACAGCTAAAGATTCTGTTCCCAGGAGTCGCAATAGTCTTTATTATCAAAAATACACCCGTTTAGCATGGAAAATGCGATATTCGACATTTCCAATTGATCTGCATCGACAACAGCTAAATATTCAGTTCCCAGGCGTCGCCAAAGTCCTTATTGAGAATTCACTCGTAGTGCTTGAAAAACGCGATATTCGACATTTCCAATCGAACTGCATCGACAGCAGCCAAAGATGCAGTTCCCAGGCGTCGTAATAGTCCTACTAATTGAAAATTCCCTCGTAGAGCTTGGAAAACGCGATATTCGACATTTCCAATCGATCTGCATCGACAACAGCTAAAGATTCAGTTCCCAGGCATCGCAATAGTCCTTATTGAAAATTCACTCGTAGAGCTTGGAAAACGCGATATTCTTCATTTCCAATCGATCTGCATCAACAACAGCTAAAGATTCAGATCCCAGGAGTCGCAATCGTCCTTATTATCAAAAATACACTCGTATATCATGGAAAATGCGACATTCGACATTTCCAATCGATCTGGATCGACAGCAGCTAAAGATTCAGTTCCCAGGCGTCGCAATAGTCCTTATTGAAAATTCACTCGTAGAGCTTGGAAAACGCGATATTCTTCATTTCCAATCGATCTGCATCAACAACAGCTAATCATTCAGTTCCCAGGCGTCGCAATAGTCCTTCTTATTGAAAGTTCACTCGTAGAGATTGGAAAACGCGATATTCGACATTTCCATTCGATCTGCATCGACAACAGCTAAAGATTCAGTTCCCAGGCGTCGCAATAGTCCTTATTGAAAATTCACTCGTTGAGCTTGGAAAACGCGATATTCTTCATTTCCAATCGATCTGCATCAACAACAGCTAAAGATTCAGTTCCCAGGCGTCGCAATCGTCCTTATTATCAAAAATACACTCGTATATCATGGAAAATGCGAAATTCGACATTTCCAATCGATCTGGATCGACAGCAGCTAAAGATTCAGTTCCCAGGCGTTGCAATAGTCCTTCTTACAGAAAATTCACTCGTAGAGCTTGGAAAACGCGATATTCGACATTTCCAATCGATCTGCATCGACAACAGCTAAAGATTCAGTACCCAGGCGTCGCAATAGTCCTTATTGAAAATTCACTCATAGAGCTTGAAAAACGCGATATTCGACATTTCCAATCGAACTGCATCGACAGCAGCCAAAGATGCAGTTCCCAGGCGTCGTAATAGTCCTACTAATTGAAAATTCCCTCGTAGAGCTTGGAAAACGCGATATTCGACATTTCCAATCGATCTGCATCGACAACAGCTAAAGATTCAGTTCCCAGGCGTCGAAATAGTCCTTATTGAAAATTCACACGTAGAGTTTGGAAAACGCGATATTCTTCATTTCCAATCGATCTGCATCAACAACAGCTAAAGATTCAGTTCCCAGGCGTCGCAATAGTCCTTCTTATTGAAAATTCACTCGTAGAGCTTGGAAAACGCGATATTCGACATTTCCAATCGATCTGCATCAACAACAGCTAAAGATTCTGTTCCCAGGAGTCGCAATAGTCTTTATTATCAAAAATACACCCGTTTAGCATGGGAAATGCGATATTCGACATTTCCAATTGATCTGCATCGACAACAGCTAAATATTCAGTTCCCAGGCGTCGCCAAAGTCCTTATTGAGAATTCACTCGTAGTGCTTGAAAAACGCGATATTCGACATTTCCAATCGAACTGCATCGACAGCAGCCAAAGATGCAGTTCCCAGGCGTCGTAATAGTCCTACTAATTGAAAATTCCCTCGTAGAGCTTGGAAAACGCGATATTCGACATTTCCAATCGATCTGCATCGACAACAGCTAAAGATTCAGTTCCCAGGCATCGCAATAGTCCTTATTGAAAATTCACTCGTAGAGCTTGGAAAACGCGATATTCTTCATTTCCAATCGATCTGCATCAACAACAGCTAAAGATTCAGATCCCAGGAGTCGCAATCGTCCTTATTATCAAAAATACACTCGTATATCATGGAAAATGCGACATTCGACATTTCCAATCGATCTGGATCGACAGCAGCTAAAGATTCAGTTCCCAGGCGTCGCAATAGTCCTTATTGAAAATTCACTCGTAGAGCTTGGAAAACGCGATATTCTTCATTTCCAATCGATCTGCATCAACAACAGCTAATCATTCAGTTCCCAGGCGTCGCAATAGTCCTTCTTATTGAAAGTTCACTCGTAGAGATTGGAAAACGCGATATTCGACATTTCCATTCGATCTGCATCGACAACAGCTAAAGATTCAGTTCCCAGGCGTCGCAATAGTCCTTATTGAAAATTCACTCGTTGAGCTTGGAAAACGCGATATTCTTCATTTCCAATCGATCTGCATCAACAACAGCTAAAGATTCAGTTCCCAGGCGTCGCAATCGTCCTTATTATCAAAAATACACTCGTATATCATGGAAAATGCGAAATTCGACATTTCCAATCGATCTGGATCGACAGCAGCTAAAGATTCAGTTCCCAGGCGTCGCAATAGTCCTTCTTATTGAAAATTCCCTCGTAGATCTTGGAAAACGCGATATTCTTCATTTCCAATCGATCTGCATCAACAACAGCTAAAGATTCAGTTCCCAGGCGTCGCAATCGTCCTTATTATCAAAAATACACTCGTATATCATGGAAAACGCGTTATTCGACATTTCCAATCGATCTGCATCGACAACAGCTAAAGATTCAGTTCCCAGGCGTTGCAATAGTCTTTATTATGAAAAATACACTCGTATAGCATGGAAAATGCGACATTCGACATTTCCAATCGATCTGGATCGACAGCAGCTAAAGATTCAGTTCCCAGGCGTCGCAATAGTCCTTCTTATTGAAAATTCCCTCGTAGATCTTGGAAAACGCGATATTCTTCATTTCCAATCGATCTGCATCAACAACAGCTAAAGATTCAGTTCCCAGGCGTCGCAATCGTCCTTATTATCAAAAATACACTCGTATATCATGGAAAATGCGACATTCGACATTTCCAATCGATCTGCATCGACAACAACTAAAGATTCTGTTCCCAGGCGTCGCAATAGTCCTTCTTATTGAAAATTTACTCGTAGAGCTTGGAAAACGCGATATTCGACATTTCCAATCGATCTGCATCGACAACAGCTAAAGATTCAGTTCCCAGGCGTCGAAATAGTCCTTATTGAAAATTCACACGTAGAGCTTGGAAAACGCGATATTCTTCATTTCCAATCGATCTCCATCAACAACAGCTAAAGATTCAGTTCCCAGGCGTCGCAATAGTCCTTCTTATTGAAAATTCACTCGTAGAGCTTGGAAAACGCGATATTCGACATTTCCAATCGATCTGCATCGACAACAGCTAAAGATTCAGTACCCAGGCATCGCAATAGTCCTTATTGAAAATTCACTCATAGAGCTTGAAAAACGCGATATTCGACATTTCCAATCGATCTGCATCAACAACAGCTAATGATTCTGTTCCCAGGAGTCGCAATAGTCTTTATTATCAAAAATACACCCGTTTAGCATGGAAAATGCGATATTCGACATTTCCAATCGATCTGCATCGACAACAGCTAAATATTCAGTTCCCAGGCGTCGCCAAAGTCCTTATTGAGAATTCACTCGTAGTGCTTGAAAAACGCGATATTCGACATTTCCAATCGATCTGCATCGACAACAGCTAAATATTCAGTTCCCAGGCGTCGCCAAAGTCCTTATTGAGAATTCACTCGTAGTGCTTGAAAAACGCGATATTCGACATTTCCAATCGAACTGCATCGACAGCAGCCAAAGATGCAGTTCCCAGGCGTCGTAATAGTCCTACTAATTGAAAAATCCCTCGTAGAGCTTGGAAAACGCGATATTCTTCATTTCCAATCGATCTGCATCAACAACAGCTAAAGATTCAGTTCCCAGGCGTCGCAATCGTCCTTATTATCAAAAATACACTCGTATGTCATGGAAAATGCGACATTCGACATTTCCAATCGATCTGGATCGACAGCAGCTAAAGATTCTGTTCCCAGGCGTCGCAATAGTCCTTATTGAAAATTCACTCGTAGAGCTTGGAAAACGCGATATTCTTCATTTCCAATCGATCTGCATCAACAACAGTTAATCATTCAGTTCCCAGGCGTCGCAATAGTCCTTCTTATTGAAAATTCACTCGTAGAGATTGGAAAACGCGATATTCGACATTTCCATTCGATCTGCATCGACAACAGCTAAAGATTCAGTTCCCAGGCGTCGCAATAGTCCTTCTTATTGAAAATTCACTCGTAGAGCTTGGAAAACGCGATATTCGACATTTCCAATCGATCTGCATCGACAACAGCTAAAGATTCTGTTCCCAGGAGTCGCAATAGTCTTTATTATCAAAAATACACCCGTTTAGCATGGAAAATGCGATATTCGACATTTCCAATCGATCTGCATCGACAACAGCTAAATATTCAGTTCCCAGGCGTCGCCAAAGTCCTTATTGAGAATTCACTCGTAGTGCTTGAAAAACGCGATATTCGACATTTCCAATCGATCTGCATCGACAACAGCTAAATATTCAGTTCCCAGGCGTCGCCAAAGTCCTTATTGAGAATTCACTCGTAGTGCTTGAAAAACGCGATATTCGACATTTCCAATCGAACTGCATCGACAGCAGCCAAAGATGCAGTTCCCAGGCGTCGTAATAGTCCTACTAATTGAAAATTCCCTCGTAGAGCTTGGAAAACGCGATATTCTTCATTTCCAATCGATCTGCATCAACAACAGCTAAAGATTCAGTTCCCAGGCGTCGCAATCGTCCTTATTATCAAAAATACACTCGTATGTCATGGAAAATGCGACATTCGACATTTCCAATCGATCTGGATCGACAGCAGCTAAAGATTCAGTTCCCAGGCGTCGCAATAGTCCTTATTGAAAATTCACTCGTAGAGCTTGGAAAACGCGATATTCTTCATTTCCAATCGATCTGCATCAACAACAGCTAATCATTCAGTTCCCAGGCGTCGCAATAGTCCTTCTTATTGAAAATTCACTCGTAGAGATTGGAAAACGCGATATTCGACATTTCCATTCGATCTGCATCGACAACAGCTAAAGATTCAGTTCCCAGGCGTCGCAATAGTCCTTCTTATTGAAAATTCACTCGTAGAGCTTGGAAAACGCGATATTCGACATTTCCAATCGATCTGCATCGACAACAGCTAAAGATTCAGTTCCCAGGCGTCGAAATAGTCCTTATTGAAAATTCACACGTAGAGCTTGGAAAACGCGATATTCTTCATTTCCAATCGATCTGCATCAACAACAGCTAAAGATTCAGTTCCCAGGCGTCGCAATAGTCCTTCTTATTGAAAATTCACTCGTAGAGCTTGGAAAACGCGATATTCGACATTTCCAATCGATCTGCATCAACAACAGCTAAAGATTCTGTTCCCAGGAGTCGCAATAGTCTTTATTATCAAAAATACACCCGTTTAGCATGGAAAATGCGATATTCGACATTTCCAATTGATCTGCATCGACAACAGCTAAATATTCAGTTCCCAGGCGTCGCCAAAGTCGTTATTGAGAATTCACTCGTAGTGCTTGAAAAACGCGATATTCGACATTTCCAATCGAACTGCATCGACAGCAGCCAAAGATGCAGTTCCCAGGCGTCGTAATAGTCCTACTAATTGAAAATTCCCTCGTAGAGCTTGGAAAACGCGATATTCGACATTTCCAATCGATCTGCATCGACAACAGCTAAAGATTCAGTTCCCAGGCATCGCAATAGTCCTTATTGAAAATTCACTCGTAGAGCTTGGAAAACGCGATATTCTTCATTTCCAATCGATCTGCATCAACAACAGCTAAAGATTCAGTTCCCAGGCGTCGAAATAGTCCTTATTGAAAATTCACACGTAGAGCTTGGAAAACGCGATATTCTTCATTTCCAATCGATCTGCATCAACAACAGCTAAAGATTCAGTTCCCAGGCGTCGCAATAGTCCTTCTTATTGAAAATTCACTCGTAGAGCTTGGAAAACGCGATATTCGACATTTCCAATCGATCTGCATCGACAACAGCTAAAGATTCAGTACCCAGGCATCGCAATAGTCCTTATTGAAAATTCACTCATAGAGCTTGAAAAACGCGATATTCGACATTTCCAATCGATCTGCATCAACAACAGCTAAAGATTCTGTTCCCAGGAGTCGCAATAGTCTTTATTATCAAAAATACACCCGTTTAGCATGGAAAATGCGATATTCGACATTTCCAATCGATCTGCATCGACAACAGCTAAATATTCAGTTCCCAGGCGTCGCCAAAGTCCTTATTGAGAATTCACTCGTAGTGCTTGAAAAACGCGATATTCGACATTTCCAACCGATCTGCATCGACAACAGCTAAATATTCAGTTCCCAGGCGTCGCCAAAGTCCTTATTGAGAATTCACTCGTAGTGCTTGAAAAACGCGATATTCGACATTTCCAATCGAACTGCATCGACAGCAGCCAAAGATGCAGTTCCCAGGCGTCGTAATAGTCCTACTAATTGAAAATTCCCTCGTAGAGCTTGGAAAACGCGATATTCTTCATTTCCAATCGATCTGCATCAACAACAGCTAAAGATTCAGTTCCCAGGCGTCGCAATCGTCCTTATTATCAAAAATACACTCGTATGTCATGGAAAATGCGACATTCGACATTTCCAATCGATCTGGATCGACAGCAGCTAAAGATTCAGTTCCCAGGCGTCGCAATAGTCCTTATTGAAAATTCACTCGTAGAGCTTGGAAAACGCGATATTCTGCATTTCCAATCGATCTGCATCAACAACAGCTAATCATTCAGTTCCCAGGCGTCGCAATAGTCCTTCTTATTGAAAATTCACTCGTAGAGATTGGAAAACGCGATATTCGACATTTCCATTCGATCTGCATCGACAACAGCTAAAGATTCAGTTCCCAGGCGTCGCAATAGTCCTTCTTATTGAAAATTCACTCGTAGAGCTTGGAAAACGCGATATTCGACATTTCCAATCGATCTGCATCGACAACAGCTAAAGATTCTGTTCCCAGGAGTCGCAATAGTCTTTATTATCAAAAATACACCCGTTTAGCATGGAAAATGCGATATTCGACATTTCCAATCGATCTGCATCGACAACAGCTAAATATTCAATTCCCAGGCGTCGCCAAAGTCCTTATTGAGAATTCACTCGTAGTGCTTGAAAAACGCGATATTCGACATTTCCAATCGATCTGCATCGACAACAGCTAAATATTCAGTTCCCAGGCGTCGCCAAAGTCCTTATTGAGAATTCACTCGTAGTGCTTGAAAAACGCGATATTCGACATTTCCAATCGAACTGCATCGACAGCAGCCAAAGATGCAGTTCCCAGGCGTCGTAATAGTCCTACTAATTGAAAATTCCCTCGTAGAGCTTGGAAAACGCGATATTCTTCATTTCCAATCGATCTGCATCAACAACAGCTAAAGATTCAGTTCCCAGGCGTCGCAATCGTCGTTATTATCAAAAATACACTCGTATGTCATGGAAAATGCGACATTCGACATTTCCAATCGATCTGGATCGACAGCAGCTAAAGATTCAGTTCCCAGGCGTCGCAATAGTCCTTATTGAAAATTCACTCGTAGAGCTTGGAAAACGCGATATTCTTCATTTCCAATCGATCTGCATCAACAACAGCTAATCATTCAGTTCCCAGGCGTCGCAATAGTCCTTCTTATTGAAAATTCACTCGTAGAGATTGGAAAACGCGATATTCGACATTTCCATTCGATCTGCATCGACAACAGCTAAAGATTCAGTTCCCAGGCGTCGCAATAGTCCTTCTTATTGAAAATTCACTCGTAGAGCTTGGAAAACGCGATATTCGACATTTCCAATCGATCTGCATCGACAACAGCTAAAGATTCAGTTCCCAGGCGTCGAAATAGTCCTTATTGAAAATTCACACGTAGAGCTTGGAAAACGCGATATTCTTCATTTCCAATCGATCTGCATCAACAACAGCTAAAGATTCAGTTCCCAGGCGTCGCAATAGTTCTTCTTATTGAAAATTCACTCGTAGAGCTTGGAAAACGCGATATTCGACATTTCCAATCGATCTGCATCAACAACAGCTAAAGATTCTGTTCCCAGGAGTCGCAATAGTCTTTATTATCAAAAATACACCCGTTTAGCATGGAAAATGCGATATTCGACATTTCCAATTGATCTGCATCGACAACAACTAAATATTCAGTTCCCAGGCGTCGCCAAAGTCCTTATTGAGAATTCACTCGTAGTGCTTGGAAAACGCGATATTCTTCATTTCCAATCGATCTGCATCAACAACAGCTAAAGATTCAGATCCCAGGAGTCGCAATCGTCCTTATTATCAAAAATATACTCGTATATCATGGAAAATGCGACATTCGACATTTCCAATCGATCTGGATCGACAGCAGCTAAAGATTCAGTTCCCAGGCGTCGCAATAGTCCTTAGTGAAAATTCACTCGTAGAGCTTGGAAAACGCGATATTCTTCATTTCCAATCGATCTGCATCAACAACAGCTAATGATTCAGTTCCCAGGCGTCACAATAGTCCTTCTTATTCAAAGTTCACTCGTAGAGATTGGAAAACGCGATATTCGACATTTCCATTCGATCTGCATCGACAACAGCTAAAGATTCAGTTCCCAGGCGTCGCAATAGTCCTTATTGAAAATTCACTCGTTGAGCTTGGAAAACGCGATATTCTTCATTTCCAATCGATCTGCATCAACAACAGCTAAAGATTCAGTTCCCAGGCGTCGCAATCGTCCTTATTATCAAAAATACACTCGTATATCATGGAAAATGCGAAATTCGACATTTCCAATCGATCTGGATCGACAGCAGCTAAAGATTCAGTTCCCAGGCGTTGCAATAGTCCTTCTTACAGAAAATTCACTCGTAGAGCTTGGAAAACGCGATATTCGACATTTCCAATCGATCTGCATCGACAACAGCTAAAGATTCAGTACCCAGGCGTCGCAATAGTCCTTATTGAAAATTCACTCATAGAGCTTGAAAAACGCGATATTCGACATTTCCAATCGATCTGCATCAACAACAGCTAAAGATTCAGTTCCCAGGCGTCGCAATAGTGCTTATTGAAAATTCACTCGTACAGCTTGGAAAACGCGTTATTCGACATTTCCAATCGATCTGCATCGACAACAGCTAAAGATTCAGTTCCCAGGCGTTGCAATAGTCTTTATTATGAAAAATACACTCGTATAGCATGGAAAATGCGACATTCGACATTTCCAATCGATCTGGATCGACAGCAGCTAAAGATTCAGTTCCCAGGCGTCGCAATAGTCCTTCTCATTGAAAATTCCCTCGTAGAGCTTGGAAAACGCGATATTCTTCATTTCCAATCGATCTGCATCAACAACAGCTAAAGATTCAGTTCCCAGGCGTCGCAATCGTCCTTATTATCAAAAATACACTCGTATATCATGGAAAATGCGACATTCGACATTTCCAATCGATCTGCATCGACAACAGCTAAAGATTCAGTTCCCAGGCGTCGCAATAGTCCTTCTTATTGAAAATTTACTCGTAGAGCTTGGAAAACGCGATATTCGACATTTCCAATCGATCTGCATCGACAACAGCTAAAGATTCAGTTCCCAGGCGTCGAAATAGTCCTTATTGAAAATTCACACGTAGAGCTTGGAAAACGCGATATTCTTCATTTCCAATCGATCTGCATCAACAACAGCTAAAGATTCAGTTCCCAGGCGTCGCAATAGTCCTTCTTATTGAAAATTCACTCGTAGAGCTTGGAAAACGCGATATTCGACATTTCCAATCGATCTGCATCGACAACAGCTAAAGATTCAGTACCCAGGCATCGCAATAGTCCTTATTGAAAATTCACTCATAGAGCTTGAAAAACGCGATATTCGACATTTCCAATCGATCTGCATCAACAACAGCTAAAGATTCTGTTCCCAGGAGTCGCAATTGTCTTTATTATCAAAAATACACCCGTTTAGCATGGAAAATGCGATATTCGACATTTCCAATCGATCTGCATCGACAACAGCTAAATATTCAGTTCCCAGGCGTCGCCAAAGTCCTTATTGAGAATTCACTCGTAGTGCTTGAAAAACGCGATATTCGACATTTCCAATCGATCTGCATCGACAACAGCTAAATATTCAGTTCCCAGGCGTCGCCAAAGTCCTTATTGAGAATTCACTCGTAGTGCTTGAAAAACGCGATATTCGACATTTCCAATCGAACTGCATCGACAGCAGCCAAAGATGCAGTTCCCAGGCGTCGTAATAGTCCTACTAATTGAAAATTCCTTCGTAGAGCTTGGAAAACGCGATATTCGACATTTCCAATCGATCTGCATCGACAACAGCTAAAGATTCAGTTCCCAGGCGTCGCAATCGTCCTTATTATCAAAAATACACTCGTATGTCATGGAAAATGCGACATTCGACATTTCCAATCGATCTGGATCGACAGCAGCTAAAGATTCAGTTCCCAGGCGTCGCAATAGTCCTTATTAAAATTCACTCGTAGAGCTTGGAAACGCGATATTCTTCATTTCCAATCGATCTGCATCAACAACAGCTAATCATTCAGTTCCCAGGCGTCGCAATAGTCCTTCTTATTGAAAATTCACACGTAGAGATTGGAAAACGCGATATTCGACATTTCCATTCGATCTGCATCGACAACAGCTAAAGATTCAGTTCCCAGGGGTCGCAATAGTCCTTACTGAAAATTCACTCGTAGAGCTTGGAAAACGCGATATTCTTCATTTCCAATCGATCTGCATCAACAGCAGCTAAAGATTCAGTTCCCAGGCGTCGCAATCGTCCTTATTATCAAAAATACACTCGTATATCATGGAAAATGCGACATTCGACATTTCCAATCGATCTGCATCGACAGCAGCTAAAGATTCAGTTCCCAGGCGTCGCCATAGTCCTTATTGAAAATTCACTCGTAGAGCTTGGAAAACGCGATATTCTTCATTTCCAATCGATCTGCATCAACAACAGCTAATCGTTCAGTTCCCAGGCGTCGCAATAGTCCTTCTTCTTGAAAATTCACTCGTAGAGATTGGAAAACGCGATATTCGACATTTCCATTCGATCTGCATCGACAACAGCTAAAGATTCAGTTCCCAGGGGTCGCAATAGTCCTTACTGAAAATTCACTCATAGAGCTTGGAAAACGCGATATTCGACATTTCCAATCGATCTGCATCAACAACAGCTATAGATTCAGTTCCCAGGCGTCGCAATAGTCCTTATTGAAAATTCACTCGTAGACCTTGGAAAACGCGATATTCGACATTTCCAATCGATCTGCATCAACAACAGCTAAAGATTCAGTTCCCAGGCGTCGAAATAGTCCTTATTGAAAATTCACACGTTGAGCTTGGAAAACGCGATATTCTTCATTTCCAATCGATCTGCATCAACAACAGCTAAAGATTCAGTTCCCAGGCGTCGCAATAGTCCTTCTTATTGAAAATTCAATCGTAGAGCTTGGAAAACACGATATTCGACATTTCCAATCGATCTGCATCGACAACAGCTAAAGATTCAGTACCCAGGCGTCGCAATAGTCCTTATTGAAAATTCACTCATAGAGCTTGAAAAACGCGATATTCGACATTTCCAATCGATCTGCATCAACAACAGCTAAAGATTCTGTTCCCAGGAGTCGCCATAGTCTTTATTATCAAAAATACACCTGTTTAGCATGGAAAATGCGATATTCGACATTTCCAATCGATCTGCATCGACAACAGCTAAAGATTCAGTTCCCAGGCGTCGCAATAGTCCTTATTGAAAATTCACTCGTAGAGCTTGGAAAACGCGATATTCTTCATTTCCAATCGATCTGCATCAACAACAGCTAAAGATTCAGTTCCCAGGCGTCGCAATCGTCCTTATTATCAAAAATACACTCGTATATCATGAAAAATTCGACATTCGACATTTCCAATCGATCTGGATCGACAGCAGCTAAAGATTCAGTTCCCAGGCGTCGCAATAGTCCTTATTGAAAATTCACTCGTAGACCTTGGAAAACGCGATATTCGACATTTCCAATCGATCTGCATCAACAACAGCTAAAGATTCAGTTCCCAGGCGTCGCAATAGTCCTTATTGAAAATTCACTCATAGAGCTTGAAAAACGCGATATTCGACATTTCCAATCGATCTGCATCGACAACAGCTAAAGATTCAGTTCCCAGGCGTTGCAATAGTCTTTATTATGAAAAATACACTCGTATAGCATGGAAAATGCGACATTAGACATTTCCATTCGATCTGCATCGACAACAGCTAAAGATTCAGTTCCCAGGCGTCGCAATAGTCCTTTCTGAAAATTCACTCATAGAGCTTGGAAAACGCGATATTCGACATTTCCAATCGATCTGCATCAACAACAGCTAAAGATTCAGTTCCCAGGCGTCGCAATAGTCCTTCTTATTGAAAATTCACTCGTAGAGCTTGGAAAACGCGATATTCGACATTTCCAATCGATCTGCATCAACAACAGCTAAAGATTCAGTTCCCAGGCGTCGCAATAGTCCTTATTGAAAATTCACTCATAGAGCTTGAAAAACGCGATATTCTTCATTTCCAATCGATCTGGATCGACAGCTGCTAAAGATTCAGTTCCCAGGCGTCGCAATAGTCCTTATTAAAAATTCACTCGTAGAGCTTGGAAAACGCGATATTCTTCATTTCCAATCGATCTGCATCAATAACAGCAAAAGATTCAGTTCCCAGGCGTCGCATTCGTCCTTATTATAAAAAATACACACGTATATCATGGAAAATGCGACATTCGACATTTCCAATCGATCTGGATCGACAGCAGCTAAAGATTCAGTTCCCAGGCGTCGCAATAGTCCTTATTGAAAATTCACTCGTAGAGCTTGGAAAACGCGATATTCTTCATTTCCAATCGATCTGCATCAACAACAGCTAATCGTTCAGTTCCCAGGCGTCGCAATAGTCCTTCTTCTTGAAAATTCACTCGTAGAGCTTGGAAAACGCGATATTCGACATTTCCAATCGATCTGCATCGACAACAGCTAAAGATTCAGTTCCCAGGCGTCGAAATAGTCCTTATTGAAAATTTACACGTTGAGCTTGGAAAACGCGATATTCTTCATTTCCAATCGATCTGCATCAACAACAGCTAAAGATTCAGTTCCCAGGCGTCGCAATAGTCCTTCTTATTGAAAATTCACTCGTAGAGCTTGGAAAACGCGATATTCGACATTTCCAATCGATCTGCATCGACAACAGCTAAAGATTCAGTTCCCAGGCGTCGAAATAGTCCTTATTGAAAATTCACACGTTGAGCTTGGAAAACGCGATATTCTTCATTTCCAATCGATCTGCATCAACAACAGCTAATCGTTCAGTTCCCAGGCGTCGCAATAGTCCTTCTTCTTGAAAATTCACTCGTAGAGATTGGAAAACGCGATATTCGACATTTCCAATCGATCTGCATCGACAACAGCTAAAGATTCAGTTCCCAGGCGTCGCCATAGTCCTTATTGAAAATTCACTCGTAGAGCTTGGAAAACGCGATATTCTTCATTTCCAATCGATCTGCATCAACAACAGCTAATCGTTCAGTTCCCAGGCGTCGCAATAGTCCTTCTTCTTGAAAATTCACTCGTAGAGATTGGAAAACGCGATATTCGACATTTCCATTCGATCTGCATCGACAACAGCTAAAGATTCAGTTCCCAGGGGTCGCAATAGTCCTTACTGAAAATTCACTCATAGAGCTTGGAAAACGCGATATTCGACATTTCCAATCGATCTGCATCAACAACAGCTATAGATTCAGTTCCCAGGCGTCGCAATAGTCCTTATTGAAAATTCACTCGTAGACCTTGGAAAACGCGATATTCGACATTTCCAATCGATCTGCATCAACAACAGCTAAAGATTCAGTTCCCAGGCGTCGAAATAGTCCTTATTGAAAATTCACACGTTGAGCTTGGAAAACGCGATATTCTTCATTTCCAATCGATCTGCATCAACAACAGCTAAAGATTCAGTTCCCAGGCGTCGCAATAGTCCTTCTTCTTGAAAATTCAATCGTAGAGCTTGGAAAACACGATATTCGACATTTCCAATCGATCTGCATCGACAACAGCTAAAGATTCAGTACCCAGGCGTCGCAATAGTCCTTATTGAAAATTCACTCATAGAGCTTGAAAAACGCGATATTCGACATTTCCAATCGATCTGCATCAACAACAGCTAAAGATTCTGTTCCCAGGAGTCGCCATAGTCTTTATTATCAAAAATACACCTGTTTAGCATGGAAAATGCGATATTCGACATTTCCAATCGATCTGCATCGACAACAGCTAAAGATTCAGTTCCCAGGCGTCGCAATAGTCCTTATTGAAAATTCACTCGTAGAGCTTGGAAAACGCGATATTCTTCATTTCCAATCAATCTGCATCAACAACAGCTAAAGATTCAGTTCCCAGGCGTCGCAATCGTCCTTATTATCAAAAATACACTCGTATATCATGAAAAATTCGACATTCGACATTTCCAATCGATCTGGATCGACAGCAGCTAAAGATTCAGTTCCCAGGCGTCGCAATAGTCCTTATTGAAAATTCACTCGTAGACCTTGGAAAACGCGATATTCGACATTTCCAATCGATCTGCATCAACAACAGCTAAAGATTCAGTTCCCAGGCGTCGCAATAGTCCTTATTGAAAATTCACTCATAGAGCTTGAAAAACGCGATATTCGACATTTCCAATCGATCTGCATCGACAACAGCTAAAGATTCAGTTCCCAGGCGTTGCAATAGTCTTTATTATGAAAAATACACTCGTATAGCATGGAAAATGCGACATTAGACATTTCCATTCGATCTGCATCGACAACAGCTAAAGATTCAGTTCCCAGGCGTCGCAATAGTCCTTTCTGAAAATTCACTCATAGAGCTTGGAAAACGCGATATTCGACATTTCCAATCGATCTGCATCAACAACAGCTAAAGATTCAGTTCCCAGGCGTCGCAATAGTCCTTCTTATTGAAAATTCACTCGTAGAGCTTGGAAAACGCGATATTCGACATTTCCAATCGATCTGCATCAACAACAGCTAAAGATTCAGTTCCCAGGCGTCGCAATAGTCCTTATTGAAAATTCACTCATAGAGCTTGAAAAACGCGATATTCTTCATTTCCAATCGATCTGGATCGACAGCTGCTAAAGATTCAGTTCCCAGGCGTCGCAATAGTCCTTATTAAAAATTCACTCGTAGAGCTTGGAAAACGCGATATTATTCATTTCCAATCGATCTGCATCAACAACAGCTAATCATTCAGTTCCCAGGCGTCGCAATAGTCCTTCTTATTGAAAATTCACTCGTAGAGATTGGAAAACGCGATATTCGACATTTCCATTCGATCTGCATCGACAACAGCTAAAGATTCAGTTCCCAGGCGTCGAAATAGTCCTTATTGAAAATTCACACGTTGAGCTTGGAAAACGCGATATTCTTCATTTCCAATCGATCTGCATCAACAACAGCTAAAGATTCAGTTCCCAGGCGTCGCAATAGTCCTTCTTATTGAAAATTCACTCGTAGAGCTTGGAAAACGCGATATTCGACATTTCCAATCGATCTGCATCGACAACAGCTAAAGATTCAGTTCCCAGGCGTCGAAATAGTCCTTATTGAAAATTCACACGTTGAGCTTGGAAAACGCGATATTCTTCATTTCCAATCGATCTGCATCAACAACAGCTAAAGATTCAGTTCCCAGGCGTCGCAATAGTCCTTCTTATTGAAAATTCACTCGTAGAGCTTGGAAAACGCGATATTCGACATTTCCATTCGATCTGCATCGACAACAGCTAAAGATTCAGTTCCCAGGCGTCGCAATAGTCCTTACTGAAAATTCACTCATAGAGCTTGGAAAACGCGATATTCGACATTTCCAATCGATCTGCATCAACAACAGCTAAAGATTCAGTTCCCAGGCGTCGCAATAGTGCTTATTGAAAATTCACTCGTAGAGCTTGGAAAACGCGATATTCTTCATTTCCAATCGATCTGCATCAACAGCAGCTAAAGATTCAGTTCCCAGGTGTCGCAATCGTCCTTATTATCAAAAATACACTCGTATATCATGGAAAATGCGACATTCCACATTTCCAATCGATCTGGATCGACAGCAGCTAAAGATTCAGTTCCCAGGCGTCGCAATAGTCCTTACTGAAAATTCACTCATAGAGCTTGGAAAACGCGATATTCGACATTTCCAATCGATCTGCATCAACAACAGCTATAGATTCAGTTCCCAGGCGTCGCAATAGTCCTTCTTATTGAAAATTCACTCGTAGAGCTTGGAAAACGCGATATTCGACATTTCCAATCGATCTGCATCAACAACAGCTAAAGATTCAGTTCCCAGGCGTCGCAATCGTCCTTATTATCAAAAATACACTCGTATATCATGGAAAATGCGACATTCGACATTTCCAATCGATCTGGATCGACAGCAGCTAAAGATTCAGTTCCCCGGCGTCGCAATAGTCCTTATTGAAAATTCACTCGTAGAGCTTGGAAAACGCGATATTCGACATTTCCAATCGATCTGCATCAACAACAGCTAAAGATTCAGTTCCCAGGCATCGCAATAGTGCTTATTGAAAATTCACTCGTACAGCTTGGAAAACGCGATATTCGACATTTCTAATCGATCTGCATCGACAACAGCTAAAGATTCAGTTCCCAGGCGTTGCAATAGTCTTTATTATGAAAAATACACTCGTATAGCAAGGAAAATGCGACATTCGACATTTCCAATCGATCTGGATCGACAGCAGCTAAAGCTTCAGTTCCCAGGCGTTGCAATAGTCCTTCTTACAGAAAATTCACTCGTAGAGCTTGGAAAACGCGATATTTGACATTTCCAATCGATCTGCATCGCCAACAGCTAAAGATTCAGTTCCCAGGCGTCGCAATAGTCCTTAATGAAAATTCACTCGTAGAGCTTGGAAAACGCGATATTCTTCATTTCCAATCGATCTGGATCGACAGCAGCTAAAGATTCAGTTCCCAGGCGTCGCAATAGTCCTTACTGAAAATTCACTCGTAGAGCTTGGAAAACGCGATATTCGACATTTCCAATCTATCTGCATCAACAACAGCTAAAGATTCAGTTCCCAGGCGTCGCAATAGTCCTTATTAAAAATTCACTCGTAGAGCTTGGTAAACGCGATATTCTTCATTTCCAATCGATCTGCATCAACAACAGCTAAAGATTCAGTTCCCAGGCGTCGCAATCGTCCTTATTATCTAAAATACACTCGTATATCATGGGAAATGCGACATTCGACATTTCCAATCGATCTGGATCGACAGCAGCTAAAGATTCAGTTCCCAGGCGTTGCAATAGTCCTTCTTACAGAAAATTCACTCGTAGAGCTTGGAAAACGCGATATTCGACATTTCCAATCGATCTGCATCGCCAACAGCTAAAGATTCAGTTCCCAGGCGTCGCAATAGTCCTTATTGAAAATTCACTCGTAGAGCTTGGAATACGCGATATTCTTCATTTCCAATCGATCTGGATCGACAGCAGCTAAAGATTCAGTTCCCAGGCGTCGCAATAGTCCTTACTGAAAATTCACTCGTAGAGCTTGGAAAACGCGATATTTGACATTTCCAATCGATCTGCATCGCCAACAGCTAAAGATTCAGTTCCCAGGCGTCGCAATAGTCCTTAATGAAAATTCACTCGTAGAGCTTGGAAAACGCGATATTCTTCATTTCCAATCGATCTGGATCGACAGCAGCTAAAGATTCAGTTCCCAGGCGTCGCAATAGTCCTTACTGAAAATTCACTCGTAGAGCTTGGAAAACGCGATATTCGACATTTCCAATCTATCTGCATCAACAACAGCTAAAGATTCAGTTCCCAGGCGTCGCAATAGTCCTTATTAAAAATTCACTCGTAGAGCTTGGTAAACGCGATATTCTTCATTTCCAATCGATCTGCATCAACAACAGCTAAAGATTCAGTTCCCAGGCGTCGCAATCGTCCTTATTATCTAAAATACACTCGTATATCATGGGAAATGCGACATTCGACATTTCCAATCGATCTGGATCGACAGCAGCTAAAGATTCAGTTCCCAGGCGTTGCAATAGTCCTTCTTACAGAAAATTCACTCGTAGAGCTTGGAAAACGCGATATTCTTCATTTCCAATCGATCTGCATCAATAACAGCAAAAGATTCAGTTCCCAGGCGTCGCATTCGTCCTTATTATAAAAAATACACACGTATATCATGGAAAATGCGACATTCGACATTTCCAATCGATCTGGATCGACAGCAGCTAAAGATTCAGTTCCCAGGCGTCGCAATAGTCCTTATTGAAAATTCACTCGTAGAGCTTGGAAAACGCGATATTCTTCATTTCCAATCGATCTGCATCAACAACAGCTAATCGTTCAGTTCCCAGGCGTCGCAATAGTCCTTCTTCTTGAAAATTCACTCGTAGAGCTTGGAAAACGCGATATTCGACATTTCCAATCGATCTGCATCGACAACAGCTAAAGATTCAGTTCCCAGGCGTCGCAATAGTCCTTATTGAAAATTCACACGTTGAGCTTGGAAAACGCGATATTCTTCATTTCCAATCGATCTGCATCAACAACAGCTAAAGATTCAGTTCCCAGGCGTCGCAATAGTCCTTCTTATTGAAAATTCACTCGTAGAGCTTGGAAAACGCGATATTCGACATTTCCAATCGATCTGCATCGACAACAGCTAAAGATTCAGTTCCCAGGCGTCGAAATAGTCCTTATTGAAAATTCACACGTTGAGCTTGGAAAACGCGATATTCTTCATTTCCAATCGATCTGCATCAACAACAGCTAAAGATTCAGTTCCCAGGCGTCGCAATAGTCCTTCTTATTGAAAATTCACTCGTAGAGCTTGGAAAACGCGATATTCGACATTTCCATTCGATCTGCATCGACAACAGCTAAAGATTCAGTTCCCAGGCGTCACAATAGTCCTTACTGAAAATTCACTCATAGAGCTTGGAAAACGCGATATTCGACATTTCCAATCGATCTGCATCAACAACAGCTAAAGATTCAGTTCCCAGGCGTCGCAATAGTGCTTATTGAAAATTCACTCGTAGAGCTTGGAAAACGCGATATTCTTCATTTCCAATCGATCTGCATCAACAGCAGCTAAAGATTCAGTTCCCAGGTGTCGCAATCGTCCTTATTATCAAAAATACACTCGTATATCATGGAAAATGCGACATTCCACATTTCCAATCGATCTGGATCGACAGCAGCTAAAGATTCAGTTCCCAGGCGTCGCAATAGTCCTTACTGAAAATTCACTCATAGAGCTTGGAAAACGCGATATTCGACATTTCCAATCGATCTGCATCAACAACAGCTATAGATTCAGTTCCCAGGCGTCGCAATAGTCCTTCTTATTGAAAATTCACTCGTAGAGCTTGGAAAACGCGATATTCGACATTTCCAATCGATCTGCATCAACAACAGCTAAAGATTCAGTTCCCAGGCGTCGCAATCGTCCTTATTATCAAAAATACACTCGTATATCATGGAAAATGCGACATTCGACATTTCCAATCGATCTGGATCGACAGCAGCTAAAGATTCAGTTCCCCGGCGTCGCAATAGTCCTTATTGAAAATTCACTCGTAGAGCTTGGAAAACGCGATATTCGACATTTCCAATCGATCTGCATCAACAACAGCTAAAGATTCAGTTCCCAGGCATCGCAATAGTGCTTATTGAAAATTCACTCGTACAGCTTGGAAAACGCGATATTCGACATTTCTAATCGATCTGCATCGACAACAGCTAAAGATTCAGTTCCCAGGCGTTGCAATAGTCTTTATTATGAAAAATACACTCGTATAGCAAGGAAAATGCGACATTCGACATTTCCAATCGATCTGGATCGACAGCAGCTAAAGCTTCAGTTCCCAGGCGTTGCAATAGTCCTTCTTACAGAAAATTCACTCGTAGAGCTTGGAAAACGCGATATTTGACATTTCCAATCGATCTGCATCGCCAACAGCTAAAGATTCAGTTCCCAGGCGTCGCAATAGTCCTTAATGAAAATTCACTCGTAGAGCTTGGAAAACGCGATATTCTTCATTTCCAATCGATCTGGATCGACAGCAGCTAAAGATTCAGTTCCCAGGCGTCGCAATAGTCCTTACTGAAAATTCACTCGTAGAGCTTGGAAAACGCGATATTCGACATTTCCAATCTATCTGCATCAACAACAGCTAAAGATTCAGTTCCCAGGCGTCGCAATAGTCCTTATTAAAAATTCACTCGTAGAGCTTGGTAAACGCGATATTCTTCATTTCCAATCGATCTGCATCAACAACAGCTAAAGATTCAGTTCCCAGGCGTCGCAATCGTCCTTATTATCTAAAATACACTCGTATATCATGGGAAATGCGACATTCGACATTTCCAATCGATCTGGATCGACAGCAGCTAAAGATTCAGTTCCCAGGCGTTGCAATAGTCCTTCTTACAGAAAATTCACTCGTAGAGCTTGGAAAACGCGATATTCGACATTTCCAATCGATCTGCATCGCCAACAGCTAAAGATTCAGTTCCCAGGCGTCGCAATAGTCCTTATTGAAAATTCACTCGTAGAGCTTGGAATACGCGATATTCTTCATTTCCAATCGATCTGGATCGACAGCAGCTAAAGATTCAGTTCCCAGGCGTCGCAATAGTCCTTACTGAAAATTCACTCGTAGAGCTTGGAAAACGCGATATTCGACATTTCAAATCGATCTGCATCAACAACAGCCAAAGATTCAGTTCCCAGGCGTCGCAATAGTGCTTATTGAAAATTCACTCGTACAGCTTGGAAAACGCGATATTCGACATTTCCAATCGATCTGCATCGACAACAGCTAAAGATTCAGTTCCCAGGCGTTGCAATAGTCTTTATTATGAAAAATACACTCGTATAGCATGGAAAATGCGACATTAGACATTTCCATTCGATCTGCATCGACAACAGCTAAAGATTCAGTTCCTAGGCGTCGCAATAGTCCTTTCTGAAAATTCACTCATAGAGCTTGGAAAACGCGATATTCGACATTTCCAATCGATCTGCATCAACAACAGCTAAAGATTCAGTTCCCAGGCGTCGCAATAGTCCTTCTTTTTGAAAATTCACTCGTAGAGCTTGAAACACGCGATATTCGACATTTCCAATCGATCTGCATCGACAACAGCTAAAGATTCAGTTCCCAGGCGTCGCAATAGTCCTTACTGAAAATTCACTCGTAGAGCTTGGAAAACGCGATATTCGACATTTCCAATCGATCTGCATCAACAACAGCTATAGATTCAGTTCCCAGGCGTCGCAATAGTCCTTCTTATTGAAAATTCACTCGTAGAGCTTGGAAAACGCGATATTCGACATTTCCAATCGATCTGCATCGACAACAGCTAAAGATTCAGTTCCCAGGCGTCGCAATCGTCCTTATTATCAAAAATACACTCGTATATCATGGAAAATGCGACATTCGACATTTCCAATCGATCTGGATCGACAGCAGCTAAAGATTCAGTTCCCCGGCGTCGCAATAGTCCTTATTGAAAATTCACTCGTAGAGCTTGGAAAACGCGATATTCGACATTTCCAATCGATCTGCATCAACAACAGCTAAAGATTCAGTTCCCAGGCATCGCAATAGTGCTTATTGAAAATTCACTCGTACAGCTTGGAAAACGCGATATTCGACATTTCCAATCGATCTGCATCGACAACAGCTAAAGATTCAGTTCCCAGGCGTTGCAATAGTCTTTATTATGAAAAATACACTCGTATAGCATGGAAAATGCGACATTCGACATTTCCAATCGATCTGGATCGACAGCAGCTAAAGATTCAGTTCCCCGGCGTCGCAATAGTCCTTATTGAAAATTCACTCGTAGAGCTTGGAAAACGCGATATTTGACATTTCCAATCGATCTGCATCGCCAACAGCTAAAGATTCAGTTCCCAGGCGTCGCAATAGTCCTTAATGAAAATTCACTCGTAGAGCTTGGAAAACGCGATATTCTTCATTTCCAATCGATCTGGATCGACAGCAGCTAAAGATTCAGTTCCCAGGCGTCGCAATAGTCCTTACTGAAAATTCACTCGTAGAGCTTGGAAAACGCGATATTCGACATTTCCAATCTATCTGCATCAACAACAGCTAAAGATTCAGTTCCCAGGCGTCGCAATAGTCCTTATTAAAAATTCACTCGTAGAGCTTGGTAAACGCGATATTCTTCATTTCCAATCGATCTGCATCAACAACAGCTAAAGATTCAGTTCCCAGGCGTCGCAATCGTCCTTATTATCAAAAATACACTCGTATATCATGAAAAATTCGACATTCGACATTTCCAATCGATCTGGATCGACAGCAGCTAAAGATTCAGTTCCCAGGCGTCGCAATAGTCCTTATTGAAAATTCACTCGTAGACCTTGGAAAACGCGATATTCGACATTTCCAATCGATCTGCATCAACAACAGCTAAAGATTCAGTTCCCAGGCGTCGCAATAGTCCTTATTGAAAATTCACTCATAGAGCTTGAAAAACGCGATATTCGACATTTCCAATCGATCTGCATCGACAACAGCTAAAGATTCAGTTCCCAGGCGTTGCAATAGTCTTTATTATGAAAAATACACTCGTATAGCATGGAAAATGCGACATTAGACATTTCCATTCGATCTGCATCGACAACAGCTAAAGATTCAGTTCCCAGGCGTCGCAATAGTCCTTTCTGAAAATTCACTCATAGAGCTTGGAAAACGCGATATTCGACATTTCCAATCGATCTGCATCAACAACAGCTAAAGATTCAGTTCCCAGGCGTCGCAATAGTCCTTCTTATTGAAAATTCACTCGTAGAGCTTGGAAAACGCGATATTCGACATTTCCAATCGATCTGCATCAACAACAGCTAAAGATTCAGTTCCCAGGCGTCGCAATAGTCCTTATTGAAAATTCACTCATAGAGCTTGAAAAACGCGATATTCTTCATTTCCAATCGATCTGGATCGACAGCTGCTAAAGATTCAGTTCCCAGGCGTCGCAATAGTCCTTATTAAAAATTCACTCGTAGAGCTTGGAAAACGCGATATTCTTCATTTCCAATCGATCTGCATCAATAACAGCAAAAGATTCAGTTCCCAGGCGTCGCATTCGTCCTTATTATAAAAAATACACACGTATATCATGGAAAATGCGACATTCGACATTTCCAATCGATCTGGATCGACAGCAGCTAAAGATTCAGTTCCCAGGCGTCGCAATAGTCCTTATTGAAAATTCACTCGTAGAGCTTGGAAAACGCGATATTCTTCATTTCCAATCGATCTGCATCAACAACAGCTAATCGTTCAGTTCCCAGGCGTCGCAATAGTCCTTCTTCTTGAAAATTCACTCGTAGAGCTTGGAAAACGCGATATTCGACATTTCCAATCGATCTGCATCGACAACAGCTAAAGATTCAGTTCCCAGGCGTCGAAATAGTCCTTATTGAAAATTTACACGTTGAGCTTGGAAAACGCGATAATCTTCATTTCCAATCGATCTGCATCAACAACAGCTAAAGATTCAGTTCCCAGGCGTCGCAATAGTCCTTCTTATTGAAAATTCACTCGTAGAGCTTGGAAAACGCGATATTCGACATTTCCAATCGATCTGCATCGACAACAGCTAAAGATTCAGTTCCCAGGCGTCGAAATAGTCCTTATTGAAAATTCACACGTTGAGCTTGGAAAACGCGATATTCTTCATTTCCAATCGATCTGCATCAACAACAGCTAATCGTTCAGTTCCCAGGCGTCGCAATAGTCCTTCTTCTTGAAAATTCACTCGTAGAGATTGGAAAACGCGATATTCGACATTTCCAATCGATCTGCATCGACAACAGCTAAAGATTCAGTTCCCAGGCGTCGCCATAGTCCTTATTGAAAATTCACTCGTAGAGCTTGGAAAACGCGATATTCTTCATTTCCAATCGATCTGCATCAACAACAGCTAATCGTTCAGTTCCCAGGCGTCGCAATAGTCCTTCTTCTTGAAAATTCACTCGTAGAGATTGGAAAACGCGATATTCGACATTTCCATTCGATCTGCATCGACAACAGCTAAAGATTCAGTTCCCAGGGGTCGCAATAGTCCTTACTGAAAATTCACTCATAGAGCTTGGAAAACGCGATATTCGACATTTCCAATCGATCTGCATCAACAACAGCTATAGATTCAGTTCCCAGGCGTCGCAATAGTCCTTATTGAAAATTCACTCGTAGACCTTGGAAAACGCGATATTCGACATTTCCAATCGATCTGCATCAACAACAGCTAAAGATTCAGTTCCCAGGCGTCGAAATAGTCCTTATTGAAAATTCACACGTTGAGCTTGGAAAACGCGATATTCTTCATTTCCAATCGATCTGCATCAACAACAGCTAAAGATTCAGTTCCCAGGCGTCGCAATAGTCCTTCTTATTGAAAATTCAATCGTAGAGCTTGGAAAACAAGATATTCGACATTTCCAATCGATCTGCATCGACAACAGCTAAAGATTCAGTACCCAGGCGTCGCAATAGTCCTTATTGAAAATTCACTCATAGAGCTTGAAAAACGCGATATTCGACATTTCCAATCGATCTGCATCAACAACAGCTAAAGATTCTGTTCCCAGGAGTCGCCATAGTCTTTATTATCAAAAATACACCTGTTTAGCATGGAAAATGCGATATTCGACATTTCCAATCGATCTGCATCGACAACAGCTAAAGATTCAGTTCCCAGGCGTCGCAATAGTCCTTATTGAAAATTCACTCGTAGAGCTTGGAAAACGCGATATTCTTCATTTCCAATCAATCTGCATCAACAACAGCTAAAGATTCAGTTCCCAGGCGTCGCAATCGTCCTTATTATCAAAAATACACTCGTATATCATGAAAAATTCGACATTCGACATTTCCAATCGATCTGGATCGACAGCAGCTAAAGATTCAGTTCCCAGGCGTCGCAATAGTCCTTATTGAAAATTCACTCGTAGACCTTGGAAAACGCGATATTCGACATTTCCAATCGATCTGCATCAACAACAGCTAAAGATTCAGTTCCCAGGCGTCGCAATAGTCCTTATTGAAAATTCACTCATAGAGCTTGAAAAACGCGATATTCGACATTTCCAATCGATCTGCATCGACAACAGCTAAAGATTCAGTTCCCAGGCGTTGCAATAGTCTTTATTATGAAAAATACACTCGTATAGCATGGAAAATGCGACATTAGACATTTCCATTCGATCTGCATCGACAACAGCTAAAGATTCAGTTCCCAGGCGTCGCAATAGTCCTTTCTGAAAATTCACTCATAGAGCTTGGAAAACGCGATATTCGACATTTCCAATCGATCTGCATCAACAACAGCTAAAGATTCAGTTCCCAGGCGTCGCAATAGTCCTTCTTATTGAAAATTCACTCGTAGAGCTTGGAAAACGCGATATTCGACATTTCCAATCGATCTGCATCAACAACAGCTAAAGATTCAGTTCCCAGGCGTCGCAATAGTCCTTATTGAAAATTCACTCATAGAGCTTGAAAAACGCGATATTCTTCATTTCCAATCGATCTGGATCGACAGCTGCTAAAGATTCAGTTCCCAGGCGTCGCAATAGTCCTTATTAAAAATTCACTCGTAGAGCTTGGAAAACGCGATATTATTCATTTCCAATCGATCTGCATCAACAACAGCTAATCATTCAGTTCCCAGGCGTCGCAATAGTCCTTCTTATTGAAAATTCACTCGTAGAGATTGGAAAACGCGATATTCGACATTTCCATTCGATCTGCATCGACAACAGCTAAAGATTCAGTTCCCAGGCGTCGAAATAGTCCTTATTGAAAATTCACACGTTGAGCTTGGAAAACGCGATATTCTTCATTTCCAATCGATCTGCATCAACAACAGCTAAAGATTCAGTTCCCAGGCGTCGCAATAGTCCTTCTTATTGAAAATTCACTCGTAGAGCTTGGAAAACGCGATATTCGACATTTCCAATCGATCTGCATCGACAACAGCTAAAGATTCAGTTCCCAGGCGTCGAAATAGTCCTTATTGAAAATTCACACGTTGAGCTTGGAAAACGCGATATTCTTCATTTCCAATCGATCTGCATCAACAACAGCTAAAGATTCAGTTCCCAGGCGTCGCAATAGTCCTTCTTATTGAAAATTCACTCGTAGAGCTTGGAAAACGCGATATTCGACATTTCCATTCGATCTGCATCGACAACAGCTAAAGATTCAGTTCCCAGGCGTCGCAATAGTCCTTACTGAAAATTCACTCATAGAGCTTGGAAAACGCGATATTCGACATTTCCAATCGATCTGCATCAACAACAGCTAAAGATTCAGTTCCCAGGCGTCGCAATAGTGCTTATTGAAAATTCACTCGTAGAGCTTGGAAAACGCGATATTCTTCATTTCCAATCGATCTGCATCAACAGCAGCTAAAGATTCAGTTCCCAGGTGTCGCAATCGTCCTTATTATCAAAAATACACTCGTATATCATGGAAAATGCGACATTCCACATTTCCAATCGATCTGGATCGACAGCAGCTAAAGATTCAGTTCCCAGGCGTCGCAATAGTCCTTACTGAAAATTCACTCATAGAGCTTGGAAAACGCGATATTCGACATTTCCAATCGATCTGCATCAACAACAGCTATAGATTCAGTTCCCAGGCGTCGCAATAGTCCTTCTTATTGAAAATTCACTCGTAGAGCTTGGAAAACGCGATATTCGACATTTCCAATCGATCTGCATCAACAACAGCTAAAGATTCAGTTCCCAGGCGTCGCAATCGTCCTTATTATCAAAAATACACTCGTATATCATGGAAAATGCGACATTCGACATTTCCAATCGATCTGGATCGACAGCAGCTAAAGATTCAGTTCCCCGGCGTCGCAATAGTCCTTATTGAAAATTCACTCGTAGAGCTTGGAAAACGCGATATTCGACATTTCCAATCGATCTGCATCAACAACAGCTAAAGATTCAGTTCCCAGGCATCGCAATAGTGCTTATTGAAAATTCACTCGTACAGCTTGGAAAACGCGATATTCGACATTTCTAATCGATCTGCATCGACAACAGCTAAAGATTCAGTTCCCAGGCGTTGCAATAGTCTTTATTATGAAAAATACACTCGTATAGCAAGGAAAATGCGACATTCGACATTTCCAATCGATCTGGATCGACAGCAGCTAAAGCTTCAGTTCCCAGGCGTTGCAATAGTCCTTCTTACAGAAAATTCACTCGTAGAGCTTGGAAAACGCGATATTTGACATTTCCAATCGATCTGCATCGCCAACAGCTAAAGATTCAGTTCCCAGGCGTCGCAATAGTCCTTAATGAAAATTCACTCGTAGAGCTTGGAAAACGCGATATTCTTCATTTCCAATCGATCTGGATCGACAGCAGCTAAAGATTCAGTTCCCAGGCGTCGCAATAGTCCTTACTGAAAATTCACTCGTAGAGCTTGGAAAACGCGATATTCGACATTTCCAATCTATCTGCATCAACAACAGCTAAAGATTCAGTTCCCAGGCGTCGCAATAGTCCTTATTAAAAATTCACTCGTAGAGCTTGGTAAACGCGATATTCTTCATTTCCAATCGATCTGCATCAACAACAGCTAAAGATTCAGTTCCCAGGCGTCGCAATCGTCCTTATTATCTAAAATACACTCGTATATCATGGGAAATGCGACATTCGACATTTCCAATCGATCTGGATCGACAGCAGCTAAAGATTCAGTTCCCAGGCGTTGCAATAGTCCTTCTTACAGAAAATTCACTCGTAGAGCTTGGAAAACGCGATATTCGACATTTCCAATCGATCTGCATCGCCAACAGCTAAAGATTCAGTTCCCAGGCGTCGCAATAGTCCTTATTGAAAATTCACTCGTAGAGCTTGGAATACGCGATATTCTTCATTTCCAATCGATCTGGATCGACAGCAGCTAAAGATTCAGTTCCCAGGCGTCGCAATAGTCCTTACTGAAAATTCACTCGTAGAGCTTGGAAAACGCGATATTTGACATTTCCAATCGATCTGCATCGCCAACAGCTAAAGATTCAGTTCCCAGGCGTCGCAATAGTCCTTAATGAAAATTCACTCGTAGAGCTTGGAAAACGCGATATTCTTCATTTCCAATCGATCTGGATCGACAGCAGCTAAAGATTCAGTTCCCAGGCGTCGCAATAGTCCTTACTGAAAATTCACTCGTAGAGCTTGGAAAACGCGATATTCGACATTTCCAATCTATCTGCATCAACAACAGCTAAAGATTCAGTTCCCAGGCGTCGCAATAGTCCTTATTAAAAATTCACTCGTAGAGCTTGGTAAACGCGATATTCTTCATTTCCAATCGATCTGCATCAACAACAGCTAAAGATTCAGTTCCCAGGCGTCGCAATCGTCCTTATTATCTAAAATACACTCGTATATCATGGGAAATGCGACATTCGACATTTCCAATCGATCTGGATCGACAGCAGCTAAAGATTCAGTTCCCAGGCGTTGCAATAGTCCTTCTTACAGAAAATTCACTCGTAGAGCTTGGAAAACGCGATATTCTTCATTTCCAATCGATCTGCATCAATAACAGCAAAAGATTCAGTTCCCAGGCGTCGCATTCGTCCTTATTATAAAAAATACACACGTATATCATGGAAAATGCGACATTCGACATTTCCAATCGATCTGGATCGACAGCAGCTAAAGATTCAGTTCCCAGGCGTCGCAATAGTCCTTATTGAAAATTCACTCGTAGAGCTTGGAAAACGCGATATTCTTCATTTCCAATCGATCTGCATCAACAACAGCTAATCGTTCAGTTCCCAGGCGTCGCAATAGTCCTTCTTCTTGAAAATTCACTCGTAGAGCTTGGAAAACGCGATATTCGACATTTCCAATCGATCTGCATCGACAACAGCTAAAGATTCAGTTCCCAGGCGTCGCAATAGTCCTTATTGAAAATTCACACGTTGAGCTTGGAAAACGCGATATTCTTCATTTCCAATCGATCTGCATCAACAACAGCTAAAGATTCAGTTCCCAGGCGTCGCAATAGTCCTTCTTATTGAAAATTCACTCGTAGAGCTTGGAAAACGCGATATTCGACATTTCCAATCGATCTGCATCGACAACAGCTAAAGATTCAGTTCCCAGGCGTCGAAATAGTCCTTATTGAAAATTCACACGTTGAGCTTGGAAAACGCGATATTCTTCATTTCCAATCGATCTGCATCAACAGCAGCTAAAGATTCAGTTCCCAGGTGTCGCAATCGTCCTTATTATCAAAAATACACTCGTATATCATGGAAAATGCGACATTCCACATTTCCAATCGATCTGGATCGACAGCAGCTAAAGATTCAGTTCCCAGGCGTCGCAATAGTCCTTACTGAAAATTCACTCATAGAGCTTGGAAAACGCGATATTCGACATTTCCAATCGATCTGCATCAACAACAGCTATAGATTCAGTTCCCAGGCGTCGCAATAGTCCTTCTTATTGAAAATTCACTCGTAGAGCTTGGAAAACGCGATATTCGACATTTCCAATCGATCTGCATCAACAACAGCTAAAGATTCAGTTCCCAGGCGTCGCAATCGTCCTTATTATCAAAAATACACTCGTATATCATGGAAAATGCGACATTCGACATTTCCAATCGATCTGGATCGACAGCAGCTAAAGATTCAGTTCCCCGGCGTCGCAATAGTCCTTATTGAAAATTCACTCGTAGAGCTTGGAAAACGCGATATTCGACATTTCCAATCGATCTGCATCAACAACAGCTAAAGATTCAGTTCCCAGGCATCGCAATAGTGCTTATTGAAAATTCACTCGTACAGCTTGGAAAACGCGATATTCGACATTTCTAATCGATCTGCATCGACAACAGCTAAAGATTCAGTTCCCAGGCGTTGCAATAGTCTTTATTATGAAAAATACACTCGTATAGCAAGGAAAATGCGACATTCGACATTTCCAATCGATCTGGATCGACAGCAGCTAAAGCTTCAGTTCCCAGGCGTTGCAATAGTCCTTCTTACAGAAAATTCACTCGTAGAGCTTGGAAAACGCGATATTTGACATTTCCAATCGATCTGCATCGCCAACAGCTAAAGATTCAGTTCCCAGGCGTCGCAATAGTCCTTAATGAAAATTCACTCGTAGAGCTTGGAAAACGCGATATTCTTCATTTCCAATCGATCTGGATCGACAGCAGCTAAAGATTCAGTTCCCAGGCGTCGCAATAGTCCTTACTGAAAATTCACTCGTAGAGCTTGGAAAACGCGATATTCGACATTTCCAATCTATCTGCATCAACAACAGCTAAAGATTCAGTTCCCAGGCGTCGCAATAGTCCTTATTAAAAATTCACTCGTAGAGCTTGGTAAACGCGATATTCTTCATTTCCAATCGATCTGCATCAACAACAGCTAAAGATTCAGTTCCCAGGCGTCGCAATCGTCCTTATTATCTAAAATACACTCGTATATCATGGGAAATGCGACATTCGACATTTCCAATCGATCTGGATCGACAGCAGCTAAAGATTCAGTTCCCAGGCGTTGCAATAGTCCTTCTTACAGAAAATTCACTCGTAGAGCTTGGAAAACGCGATATTCGACATTTCCAATCGATCTGCATCGCCAACAGCTAAAGAATCAGTTCCCAGGCGTCGCAATAGTCCTTATTGAAAATTCACTCGTAGAGCTTGGAATACGCGATATTCTTCATTTCCAATCGATCTGGATCGACAGCAGCTAAAGATTCAGTTCCCAGGCGTCGCAATAGTCCTTACTGAAAATTCACTCGTAGAGCTTGGAAAACGCGATATTCGACATTTCAAATCGATCTGCATCAACAACAGCCAAAGATTCAGTTCTCAGGCGTCGCAATAGTGCTTATTGAAAATTCACTCGTACAGCTTGGAAAACGCGATATTCGACATTTCCAATCGATCTGCATCGACAACAGCTAAAGATTCAGTTCCCAGGCGTTGCAATAGTCTTTATTATGAAAAATACACTCGTATAGCATGGAAAATGCGACATTAGACATTTCCATTCGATCTGCATCGACAACAGCTAAAGATTCAGTTCCTAGGCGTCGCAATAGTCCTTTCTGAAAATTCACTCATAGAGCTTGGAAAACGCGATATTCGACATTTCCAATCGATCTGCATCAACAACAGCTAAAGATTCAGTTCCCAGGCGTCGCAATAGTCCTTCTTTTTGAAAATTCACTCGTAGAGCTTGAAACACGCGATATTCGACATTTCCAATCGATCTGCATCGACAACAGCTAAAGATTCAGTTCCCAGGCGTCGCAATAGTCCTTACTGAAAATTCACTCGTAGAGCTTGGAAAACGCGATATTCGACATTTCCAATCGATCTGCATCAACAACAGCTATAGATTCAGTTCCCAGGCGTCGCAATAGTCCTTCTTATTGAAAATTCACTCGTAGAGCTTGAAAAACGCGATATTCGACATTTCCAATCGATCTGCATCGACAACAGCTAAAGATTCAGTTCCCAGGCGTCGCAATCGTCCTTATTATCAAAAATACACTCGTATATCATGGAAAATGCGACATTCGACATTTCCAATCGATCTGGATCGACAGCAGCTAAAGATTCAGTTCCCCGGCGTCGCAATAGTCCTTATTGAAAATTCACTCGTAGAGCTTGGAAAACGCGATATTCGACATTTCCAATCGATCTGCATCAACAACAGCTAAAGATTCAGTTCCCAGGCATCGCAATAGTGCTTATTGAAAATTCACTCGTACAGCTTGGAAAACGCGATATTCGACATTTCCAATCGATCTGCATCGACAACAGCTAAAGATTCAGTTCCCAGGCGTTGCAATAGTCTTTATTATGAAAAATACACTCGTATAGCATGGAAAATGCGACATTCGACATTTCCAATCGATCTGGATCGACAGCAGCTAAAGCTTCAGTTCCCAGGCGTTGCAATAGTCCTTCTTACAGAAAATTCACTCGTAGAGCTTGGAAAACGCGATATTTGACATTTCCAATCGATCTGCATCGCCAACAGCTAAAGATTCAGTTCCCAGGCGTCGCAATAGTCCTTAATGAAAATTCACTCGTAGAGCTTGGAAAACGCGATATTCTTCATTTCCAATCGATCTGGATCGACAGCAGCTAAAGATTCAGTTCCCAGGCGTCGCAATAGTCCTTACTGAAAATTCACTCGTAGAGCTTGGAAAACGCGATATTCGACATTTCCAATCTATCTGCATCAACAACAGCTAAAGATTCAGTTCCCAGGCGTCGCAATAGTCCTTATTAAAAATTCACTCGTAGAGCTTGGTAAACGCGATATTCTTCATTTCCAATCGATCTGCATCAACAACAGCTAAAGATTCAGTTCCCAGGCGTCGCAATCGTCCTTATTATCTAAAATACACTCGTATATCATGGGAAATGCGACATTCGACATTTCCAATCGATCTGGATCGACAGCAGCTAAAGATTCAGTTCCCAGGCGTTGCAATAGTCCTTCTTACAGAAAATTCACTCGTAGAGCTTGGAAAACGCGATATTCGACATTTCCAATCGATCTGCATCGCCAACAGCTAAAGATTCAGTTCCCAGGCGTCGCAATAGTCCTTATTGAAAATTCACTCGTAGAGCTTGGAATACGCGATATTCTTCATTTCCAATCGATCTGGATCGACAGCAGCTAAAGATTCAGTTCCCAGGCGTCGCAATAGTCCTTACTGAAAATTCACTCGTAGAGCTTGGAAAACGCGATATTCGACATTTCAAATCGATCTGCATCAACAACAGCCAAAGATTCAGTTCCCAGGCGTCGCAATAGTGCTTATTGAAAATTCACTCGTACAGCTTGGAAAACGCGATATTCGACATTTCCAATCGATCTGCATCGACAACAGCTAAAGATTCAGTTCCCAGGCGTTGCAATAGTCTTTATTATGAAAAATACACTCGTATAGCATGGAAAATGCGACATTAGACATTTCCATTCGATCTGCATCGACAACAGCTAAAGATTCAGTTCCTAGGCGTCGCAATAGTCCTTTCTGAAAATTCACTCATAGAGCTTGGAAAACGCGATATTCGACATTTCCAATCGATCTGCATCAACAACAGCTAAAGATTCAGTTCCCAGGCGTCGCAATAGTCCTTCTTTTTGAAAATTCACTCGTAGAGCTTGGAACACGCGATATTCGACATTTCCAATCGATCTGCATCGACAACAGCTAAAGATTCAGTTCCCAGGCGTCGCAATAGTCCTTACTGAAAATTCACTCGTAGAGCTTGGAAAACGCGATATTCGACATTTCCAATCGATCTGCATCAACAACAGCTATAGATTCAGTTCCCAGGCGTCGCAATAGTCCTTCTTATTGAAAATTCACTCGTAGAGCTTGGAAAACGCGATATTCGACATTTCCAATCGATCTGCATCGACAACAGCTAAAGATTCAGTTCCCAGGCGTCGCAATCGTCCTTATTATCAAAAATACACTCGTATATCATGGAAAATGCGACATTCGACATTTCCAATCGATCTGGATCGACAGCAGCTAAAGATTCAGTTCCCCGGCGTCGCAATAGTCCTTATTGAAAATTCACTCGTAGAGCTTGGAAAACGCGATATTCGACATTTCCAATCGATCTGCATCAACAACAGCTAAAGATTCAGTTCCCAGGCATCGCAATAGTGCTTATTGAAAATTCACTCGTACAGCTTGGAAAACGCGATATTCGACATTTCCAATCGATCTGCATCGACAACAGCTAAAGATTCAGTTCCCAGGCGTTGCAATAGTCTTTATTATGAAAAATACACTCGTATAGCATGGAAAATGCGACATTCGACATTTTCAATCGATCTGGATCGACAGCAGCTAAAGATTCAGTTCCCAGGCGTTGCAATAGTCCTTCTTACAGAAAATTCACTCGTAGAGCTTGGAAAACGCGATATTCGACATTTCCAATCGATCTGCATCGCCAACAGCTAAAGATTCAGTTCCCAGGCGTCGCAATAGTCCTTAATGAAAATTCACTCGTAGAGCTTGGAAAACGCGATATTCTTCATTTCCAATCGATCTGGATCGACAGCAGCTAAAGATTCAGTTCCCAGGCGTCGCAATAGTCCTTACTGAAAATTCACTCGTAGAGCTTGGAGAACGCGATATTCGACATTTCAAATCGATCTGCATCAACAACAGCTAAAGATTCAGTTCCCAGGCGTCGCAATAGTGCTTATTGAAAATTCACTCGTACAGCTTGGAAAACGCGATATTCGACATTTCCAATCGATCTGCATCGACAACAGCTAAAGATTCAGTTCCCAGGCGTTGCAATAGTCTTTATTATGAAAAATACACTCGTATAGCATGGAAAATGCGACATTCGACATTTCCAATCGATCTGGATCGACAGCAGCTAAAGATTCAGTTCCCAGGCGTCGCAATAGGTCTTCTTATAGAAAATTCACTCGTAGAGATTGGAAAACGCGATATTCGACATTTCCATTCGATCTGCATCGACAACAGCTAAAGATTCAGTTCCCAGGCGTCGCAATAGTCCTTACTGAAAATTCAATCATAGAGCTTGGAAAACGCGATATTCGACATTTCCAATCGATCTGCATCAACAACAGCTAAAGATTCAGTTCGCAGGCGTCGCAATAGTCCTTCTTATTGAAAATTCACTCGTAGAGCTTGGAAAACGCGATATTTGACATTTCCAATCGATCTGCATCGACAACAGCTAAAGATTCAGTTCCCAGGCGTCGCAATAGTCCTTATTGAAAATTCACTCGTAGAGCTTGGAAAACGCAATATTCTTCATTTCCAATCGATCTGCATCAACAGCAGCTAAAGATTCAGTTCCCAGGCGTCGCAATAGTCCTTATTGAAAATTCACTCGTAGAGCTTGGAAAACGCGATATTCGACATTTCCAATCGATCTGCATCAACAACAGCTATAGATTCAGTTCCCAGGCGTCGCAATAGTCCTTCTTATTGAAAATTCACTCGTAGAGCTTGGAAAACGCGATATTCGACATTTCCAACCGATCTGCATCAACAACAGCTAAAGATTCAGTTCCCAGGCGTCGCAATCGTCCTTATTATCTAAAATACACTCGTATATCATGGGAAATGCGACATTCGACATTTCCAATCGATCTGGATCGACAGCAGCTAAAGATTCAGTTCCCAGGCGTTGCAATAGTCCTTCTTACAGAAAATTCACTCGTAGAGCTTGGAAAACGCGATATTCGACATTTCCAATCGATCTGCATCGCCAACAGCTAAAGATTCAGTTCCCAGGCGTCGCAATAGTCCTTATTGAAAATTCACTCGTAGAGCTTGGAATACGCGATATTCTTCATTTCCAATCGATCTGGATCGACAGCAGCTGAAGATTCAGTTCCCAGGCGTCGCAATAGTCCTTACTGAAAATTCACTCGTAGAGCTTGGAAAACGCGATATTCGACATTTCAAATCGATCTGCATCAACAACAGCCAAAGATTCAGTTCCCAGGCGTCGCAATAGTGCTTATTGAAAATTCACTCGTACAGCTTGGAAAACGCGATATTCGACATTTCCAATCGATCTGCATCGACAACAGCTAAAGATTCAGTTCCCAGGCGTTGCAATAGTCTTTATTATGAAAAATACACTCGTATAGCATGGAAAATGCGACATTAGACATTTCCATTCGATCTGCATCGACAACAGCTAAAGATTCAGTTCCTAGGCGTCGCAATAGTCCTTTCTGAAAATTCACTCATAGAGCTTGGAAAACGCGATATTCGACATTTCCAATCGATCTGCATCAACAACAGCTAAAGATTCAGTTCCCAGGCGTCGCAATAGTCCTTCTTTTTGAAAATTCACTCGTAGAGCTTGGAACACGCGATATTCGACATTTCCAATCGATCTGCATCGACAACAGCTAAAGATTCAGTTCCCAGGCGTCGCAATAGTCCTTACTGAAAATTCACTCGTAGAGCTTGGAAAACGCGATATTCGACATTTCCAATCGATCTGCATCAACAACAGCTATAGATTCAGTTCCCAGGCGTCGCAATAGTCCTTCTTATTGAAAATTCACTCGTAGAGCTTGGAAAACGCGATATTCGACATTTCCAATCGATCTGCATCAACAACAGCTAAAGATTCAGTTCCCAGGCGTCGCAATCGTCCTTATTATCAAAAATACACTCGTATATCATGGAAAATGCGACATTCGACATTTCCAATCGATCTGGATCGACAGCAGCTAAAGATTCAGTTCCCCGGCGTCGCAATAGTCCTTATTGAAAATTCACTCGTAGAGCTTGGAAAACGCGATATTCGACATTTCCAATCGATCTGCATCAACAACAGCTAAAGATTCAGTTCCCAGGCATCGCAATAGTGCTTATTGAAAATTCACTCGTACAGCTTGGAAAACGCGATATTCGACATTTCCAATCGATCTGCATCGACAACAGCTAAAGATTCAGTTCCCAGGCGTTGCAATAGTCTTTATTATGAAAAATACACTCGTATAGCATGGAAAATGCGACATTCGACATTTTCAATCGATCTGGATCGACAGCAGCTAAAGATTCAGTTCCCAGGCGTTGCAATAGTCCTTCTTACGGAAAATTCACTCGTAGAGCTTGGAAAACGCGATATTCGACATTTCCAATCGATCTGCATCGCCAACAGCTAAAGATTCAGTTCCCAGGCGTCGCAATAGTCCTTAATGAAAATTCACTCGTAGAGCTTGGAAAACGCGATATTCTTCATTTCCAATCGATCTGGATCGACAGCAGCTAAAGATTCAGTTCCCAGGCGTCGCAATAGTCCTTACTGAAAATTCACTCGTAGAGCTTGGAGAACGCGATATTCGACATTTCAAATCGATCTGCATCAACAACAGCTAAAGATTCAGTTCCCAGGCGTCGCAATAGTGCTTATTGAAAATTCACTCGTACAGCTTGGAAAACGCGATATTCGACATTTCCAATCGATCTGGATCGACAGCAGCTAAAGATTCAGTTCCCAGGCGTCGCAATAGTCCTTACTGAAAATTCACTCGTAGAGCTTGGAGAACGCGATATTCGACATTTCCATTCGATCTGCATCGACAACAGCTAAAGATTCAGTTCCCAGGCGTCGCAATAGTCCTTACTGAAAATTCAATCATAGAGCTTGGAAAACGCGATATTCGACATTTCCAATCGATCTGCATCAACAACAGCTAAAGATTCAGTTCGCAGGCGTCGCAATAGTCCTTCTTATTGAAAATTCACTCGTAGAGCTTGGAAAACGCGATATTTGACATTTCCAATCGATCTGCATCGACAACAGCTAAAGATTCAGTTCCCAGGCGTCGCAATAGTCCTTATTGAAAATTCACTCGTAGAGCTTGGAAAACGCAATATTCTTCATTTCCAATCGACCTGCATCAACAGCAGCTAAAGATTCAGTTCCCAGGCGTCGCAATAGTCCTTATTGAAAATTCACTCGTAGAGCTTGGAAAACGCGATATTCGACATTTCCAATCGATCTGCATCAACAACAGCTATAGATTCAGTTCCCAGGCGTTGCAATAGTCTTTATTATGAAAAATACACTCGTATAGCAAGGAAAATGCGTCATTCGACATTTCCAATCGATCTGGATCGACAGCAGCTAAAGATTCAGTTCCCAAGCGTCGCAATAGGTCTTCTTATTGAAAATTCACTCGTAGAGATTGGAAAACGCGATATTCGACATTTCCATTCGATCTGCATCGACAACAGCTAAAGATTCAGTTCCCAGGCGTCGCAATAGTCCTTACTGAAAATTCACTCATAGAGCTTGGAAAACGCGATATTCGACATTTCCAACCGATCTGCATCAACAACAGCTAAAGATTCAGTTCCCAGGCATCGCAATAGTGCTTATTGAAAATTCACTCGTACAGCTTGGAAAACGCGATATTCGACATTTCCAATCGATCTGCATCGACAACAGCTAAAGATTCAGTTCCCAGGCGTTGCAATAGTCTTTATTATGAAAAATACACTCGTATAGCAAGGAAAATGCGTCATTCGACATTTCCAATCGATCTGGATCGACAGCAGCTAAAGATTCAGTTCCCAAGCGTCGCAATAGGTCTTCTTATTGAAAATTCACTCGTAGAGATTGGAAAACGCGATATTCGACATTTCCATTCGATCTGCATCGACAACAGCTAAAGATTCAGTTCCCAGGCGTCGCAATAGTCCTTACTGAAAATTCACTCATAGAGCTTGGAAAACGCGATATTCGACATTTCCAATCTATCTGCATCAACAACAGCTAAAGATTCAGTTCCCAGGCGTCGCAATAGTCCTTATTAAAAATTCACTCGTACAGCTTGGAAAACGCGATATTCGACATTTCCAATCGATCTGCATCGACAACAGCTAAAGATTCAGTTCCCAGGCGTTGCAATAGTCTTTATTATGAAAAATACACTCGTATAGCAAGGAAAATGCGTCATTCGACATTTCCAATCGATCTGGATCGACAGCAGCTAAAGATTCAGTTCCCAAGCGTCGCAATAGGTCTTCTTATTGAAAATTCACTCGTAGAGATTGGAAAACGCGATGTTCGACATTTCCAATCGATCTGCATCAACAACAGCTAAAGATTCAGTTCCCAGGCGTCGCAATAGTCCTTCTTATTGAAAATTCACTCGTAGAGCTTGGAAAACGCGATATTTGACATTTCCAATCGATCTGCATCGACAACAGCTAAAGATTCAGTTCCCAGGCGTCGCAATAGTCCTTATTGAAAATTCACTCGTAGAGCTTGGAAAACGCGATATTCTTCATTTCCAATCGATCTGCATCAACAGCAGTTAAAGATTCAGTTCCCAGGCGTCGCAATCGTCCTTATTATCAAAAATACACTCGTATATCATGGAAAATGCGACATTCGACATTTCCAATCGATCTGGATCGACAGCAGCTAAAGATTCAGTTCCCAGGCGTCGCAATAGTCCTTATTGAAAATTCACTCGTAGAGCTTGGAAAACGCGATATTCGACTTTTCCAATCGATCTGCATCAACAACAGCTAAAGATTCAGTTCCCAGGCGTCGCAATAGTCCTTCTTATTGAAAATTCACTCGTAGAGCTTGGAAAACGCGATATTTGACATTTCCAATCGATCTGCATCGACAACAGCTAAAGATTCAGTTCCCAGGCGTCGCCATAGTCCTTATTGAAAATTCACTCGTAGAGCTTGGAAAACGCGATATTCTTCATTTCCAATCGATCTGCATCAACAGCAGCTAAAGATTCAGTTCCCAGGCGTCGCAATCGTCCTTATTATCAAAAATACACTCGTATATCATGGAAAATGCGACATTCGACATTTCCAATCGATCTGGATCGACAGCAGCTAAAGATTCAGTTCCCAGACGTCGCAATAGTCCTTATTGAAAATTCACTCGTAGAGCTTGGAAAACGCGATATTCGACATTTCCAATCTATCTGCATCAACAACAGCTAAAGATTCAGTTCCCAGGCGTCGCAATAGTCCTTATTAAAAATTCACTCGTAGAGCTTGGTAAACGCGATATTCTTCATTTCCAATCGATCTGCATCAACAACAGCTAAAGATTCAGTTCCCAGGCGTCGCAATCGTCATTATTATCTAAAATACACTCGTATATCATGGGAAATGCGACATTCGACATTTCCAATCGATCTGGATCGACAGCAGCTAAAGATTCAGTTCCCAGGCGTTGCAATAGTCCTTCTTACAGAAAATTCACTCGTAGAGCTTGAAAACGCGATATTCGACATTTCCAATCGATCTGCATCGCCAACAGCTAAAGATTCAGTTCCCAGGCGTCGCAATAGTCCTTATTGAAAATTCACTCGTAGAGCTTGGAAAACGCGATATTCTTCATTTCCAATCGATCTGGATCGACAGCAGCTAAAGATTCAGTTCCCAGGCGTCGCAATAGTCCTTACTGAAAATTCACTCGTAGAGCTTGGAAAACGCGATATTCGACATTTCAAATCGATCTGCATCAACAACAGCCAAAGATTCAGTTCCCAGGCGTCGCAATAGTGCTTATTGAAAATTCACTCGTACAGCTTGGAAAACGCGATATTCGACATTTCCAATCGATCTGCATCGACAACAGCTAAAGATTCAGTTCCCAGGCGTTGCAATAGTCTTTATTATGAAAAATACACTCGTATAGCAAGGAAAATGCGTCATTCGACATTTCCAATCGATCTGGATCGACAGCAGCTAAAGATTCAGTTCCCAAGCGTCGCAATAGGTCTTCTTATTGAAAATTCACTCGTAGAGATTGGAAAACGCGATGTTCGACATTTCCAATCGATCTGCATCAACAACAGCTAAAGATTCAGTTCCCAGGCGTCGCAATAGTCCTTCTTATTGAAAATTCACTCGTAGAGCTTGGAAAACGCGATATTTGACATTTCCAATCGATCTGCATCGACAACAGCTAAAGATTCAGTTCCCAGGCGTCGCAATAGTCCTTATTGAAAATTCACTCGTAGAGCTTGGAAAACGCGATATTCTTCATTTCCAATCGATCTGCATCAACAGCAGTTAAAGATTCAGTTCCCAGGCGTCGCAATCGTCCTTATTATCAAAAATACACTCGTATATCATGGAAAATGCGACATTCGACATTTCCAATCGATCTGGATCGACAGCAGCTAAAGATTCAGTTCCCAGGCGTCGCAATAGTCCTTATTGAAAATTCACTCGTAGAGCTTGGAAAACGCGATATTCTTCATTTCCAATCGATCTGGATCGACAGCAGCTAAAGATTCAGTTCCCAGGCGTCGCAATAGTCCTTACTGAAAATTCACTCGTAGAGCTTGGAAAACGCGATATTCGACATTTCAAATCGATCTGCATCAACAACAGCCAAAGATTCAGTTCCCAGGCGTCGCAATAGTGCTTATTGAAAATTCACTCGTACAGCTTGGAAAACGCGATATTCGACATTTCCAATCGATCTGCATCGACAACAGCTAAAGATTCAGTTCCCAGGCGTTGCAATAGTCTTTATTATGAAAAATACACTCGTATAGCAAGGAAAATGCGTCATTCGACATTTCCAATCGATCTGGATCGACAGCAGCTAAAGATTCAGTTCCCAGGCGTTGCAATAGTCCTTCTTACAGAAAATTCACTCGTAGAGCTTGAAAACGCGATATTCGACATTTCCAATCGATCTGCATCGCCAACAGCTAAAGATTCAGTTCCCAGGCGTCGCAATAGTCCTTCTTATTGAAAATTCACTCGTAGAGCTTGGAAAACGCGATATTTGACATTTCCAATCGATCTGCATCGACAACAGCTAAAGATTCAGTTCCCAGGCGTCGCAATAGTCCTTATTGAAAATTCACTCGTAGAGCTTGGAAAACGCGATATTCTTCATTTCCAATCGATCTGCATCAACAGCAGTTAAAGATTCAGTTCCCAGGCGTCGCAATCGTCCTTATTATCAAAAATACACTCGTATATCATGGAAAATGCGACATTCGACATTTCCAATCGATCTGGATCGACAGCAGCTAAAGATTCAGTTCCCAGGCGTCGCAATAGTCCTTACTGAAAATTCACTCGTAGAGCTTGGAAAACGCGATATTCGACATTTCAAATCGATCTGCATCAACAACAGCCAAAGATTCAGTTCCCAGGCGTCGCAATAGTGCTTATTGAAAATTCACTCGTACAGCTTGGAAAACGCGATATTCGACATTTCCAATCGATCTGCATCGACAACAGCTAAAGATTCAGTTCCCAGGCGTTGCAATAGTCTTTATTATGAAAAATACACTCGTATAGCAAGGAAAATGCGTCATTCGACATTTCCAATCGATCTGGATCGACAGCAGCTAAAGATTCAGTTCCCAGGCGTTGCAATAGTCCTTCTTACAGAAAATTCACTCGTAGAGCTTGAAAACGCGATATTCGACATTTCCAATCGATCTGCATCGCCAACAGCTAAAGATTCAGTTCCCAGGCGTCGCAATAGTCCTTCTTATTGAAAATTCACTCGTAGAGCTTGGAAAACGCGATATTTGACATTTCCAATCGATCTGCATCGACAACAGCTAAAGATTCAGTTCCCAGGCGTCGCAATAGTCCTTATTGAAAATTCACTCGTAGAGCTTGGAAAACGCGATATTCTTCATTTCCAATCGATCTGCATCAACAGCAGTTAAAGATTCAGTTCCCAGGCGTCGCAATCGTCCTTATTATCAAAAATACACTCGTATATCATGGAAAATGCGACATTCGACATTTCCAATCGATCTGGATCGACAGCAGCTAAAGATTCAGTTCCCAGGCGTCGCAATAGTCCTTATTGAAAATTCACTCGTAGAGCTTGGAAAACGCGATATTCTTCATTTCCAATCGATCTGGATCGACAGCAGCTAAAGATTCAGTTCCCAGGCGTCGCAATAGTCCTTACTGAAAATTCACTCGTAGAGCTTGGAAAACGCGATATTCGACATTTCAAATCGATCTGCATCAACAACAGCCAAAGATTCAGTTCCCAGGCGTCGCAATAGTGCTTATTGAAAATTCACTCGTACAGCTTGGAAAACGCGATATTCGACATTTCCAATCGATCTGCATCGACAACAGCTAAAGATTCAGTTCCCAGGCGTTGCAATAGTCTTTATTATGAAAAATACACTCGTATAGCATGGAAAATGCGACATTCGACATTTCCAATCGATCTGGATCGACAGCAGCTAAAGATTCAGTTCCCAGGCGTCGCAATAGGTCTTCTTATAGAAAATTCACTCGTAGAGATTGGAAAACGCGATATTCGACATTTCCATTCGATCTGCATCGACAACAGCTAAAGATTCAGTTCCCAGGCGTCGCAATAGTCCTTACTGAAAATTCACTCATAGAGCTTGGAAAACGCGATATTCGACATTTCCAATCGATCTGCATCAACAACAGCTATAGATTCAGTTCCCAGGCGTCGCAATAGTCCTTCTTATTGAAAATTCACTCGTAGAGCTTGGAAAACGCGATATTCGACATTTCCAATCGATCTGCATCGACAACAGCTAAAGATTCAGTTACCAGGCGTCGAAATAGTCCTTATTGAAAATTCACACGTTGAGCTTGGAAAACGCGATATTCTTCATTTCCAATCGATCTGCATCAACAACAGCTAAAGATTCAGTTCCCAGGCGTCGCAATAGTCCTTCTTATTGAAAATTCACTCGTAGAGCTTGGAAAACACGATATTCGACATTTCCAATCGATCTGCATCGACAACAGCTAAAGATTCAGTACCCAGGCGTCGCAATAGTCCTTATTGAAAATTCACTCATAGAGCTTGAAAAACGCGATATTCGACATTTCCAATCGATCTGCATCAACAACAGCTAAAGATTCTGTTCCCAGGAGTCGCAATAGTCTTTATTATCAAAAATACACCTGTTTAGCATGGAAAATGCGATATTCGACATTTCCAATCGATCTGCATCGACAACAGCTAAAGATTCAGTTCCCAGGCGTCGCAATAGTCCTTATTGAAAATTCACTCATAGAGCTTGAAAAACGCGATATTCGACATTTCCAATCGATCTGGATCGACAGCAGCTAAAGATTCAGTTCCCAGGCGTCGCAATAGTCCTTACTGAAAATTCACTCATTGAGCTTGGAAAACGCGATATTCGACATTTCCAATCGATCTGCATCAACAGCAGCTAAAGATTCAGTTCCCAGGCGTCGCAATCGTCCTTATTATCAAAAATACACTCGTATATCATGGAAAATGCGACATTCGACATTTCCAATCGATCTGGATCGACAGCAGCTAAAGATTCAGTTCCCAGGCGTCGCAATAGTCCTTATTGAAAATTCACTCGTAGAGCTTGGAAAACGCGATATTCTTCATTTCCAATCGATCTGGATCGACAGCAGCTAAAGATTCAGTTCCCAGGCGTCGCAATAGTCCCTACTGAAAATTCACTCATAGAGCTTGGAAAACGCGATATTCGACATTTCCAATCGATCTGCATCAACAACAGCTATAGATTCAGTTCCCAGGCGTCGCAATAGTCCTTCTTATTGAAAATTCACTCGTAGAGCTTGGAAAACGCGATATTCTTCATTTCCAATCGATCTGCATCAACAACAGCAAAAGATTCAGTTCCCAGGCGTCGCAATCGTCCTTATTATCAAAAATACACTCGTATATCATGGAAAATGCGACATTCGACATTTCCAATCGATCTGGATCGACAGCAGCTAAAGATTCAGTTCCCAGGCGTCGCAATAGTCCTTATTGAAAATTCACTCGTAGAGCTTGGAAAACGCGATATTCTTCATTTCCAATCGATCTGCATCAACAACAGCTAATCGTTCAGTTCCCAGGCGTCGCAATAGTCCTTCTTCTTGAAAATTCACTCGTAGAGATTGGAAAACGCGATATTCGACATTTCCATTCGATCTGCATCGACAACAGCTAAGGATTCAGTTCCCAGGGGTCGCAATAGTCCTTACTGAAAATTCACTCATAGAGCTTGGAAAACGCGATATTCGACATTTCCAATCGATCTGCATCAACAACAGCTATAGATTCAGTTCCCAGGCGTCGCAATAGTCCTTCTTATTGAAAATTCACTCGTAGAGCTTGGAAAACGCGATATTCGACATTTCCAATCAATCTGCATCGACAACAGCTAAAGATTCAGTACCCAGGCGTCGCAATAGTCCTTATTGAAAATTCACTCATAGAGCTTGAAAAACGCGATATTCGACATTTCCAATCGATCTGCATCAACAACAGCTAAAGATTCTGTTCCCAGGAGTCGCAATAGTCTTTATTATCAAAAATACACCTGTTTAGCATGGAAAATGCGATATTCGACATTTCCAATCGATCTGCATCGACAACAGCTAAAGATTCAGTTCCCAGGCGTCGCAATAGTCCTTATTGAAAATTCACTCATAGAGCTTGAAAAACGCGATATTCGACATTTCCAATCGAACTGCATCAACAACAGCTAAAGATTAGGTTCCCAGGCGTCGTAATAGTGCTTATTGAAAATTCACTCGTACAGCTTGGAAAACGCGATATTCGACATTTCCAATCGATCTGCATCGACAACAGCTAAAGATTCAGTTCCCAGGCGTCGCAATAGTCCTTATTGAAAATTCACTCGTAGAGCTTGGAAAACGCGATATTCTTCATTTCCAATCGATCTGCATCAACAACAGCTAAAGATTCAGTTCCCAGGCGTCGCAATCGTCCTTATTATCAAAAATACACTCGTATATCATGGAAAATTCGACATTCGACATTTCCAATCGATCTGGATCGACAGCAGCTAAAGATTCAGTTCCCAGGCGTCGCAATAGTCCTTATTGAAAATTCACTCATAGAGCTTGAAAAACGCGATATTCGACATTTCCAATCGATCTGCATCGACAACAGCTAAAGATTCAGTTCCCAGGCGTTGCAATAGTCTTTATTATGAAAAATACACTCGTATAGCATGGAAAATGCGACATTAGACATTTCCATTCGATCTGCATCGACAACAGCTAAAGATTCAGTTCCCAGGCGTCGCAATAGTCCTTTCTGAAAATTCACTCATAGAGCTTGGAAAACGCGATATTCGACATTTCCAATCGATCTGCATCAACAACAGCTAAAGATTCAGTTCCCAGGCGTCGCAATAGTCCTTCTTATTGAAAATTCACTCGTAGAGCATGGAAAACGCGATATTCGACATTTCCAATCGATCTGCATCGACAACAGCTAAAGATTCAGTTCCCAGGCGTCGCAATAGTCCTTATTGAAAATTCACTCGTAGAGCTTGGAAAACGCGATATTCGACATTTCCAATCGATCTGCATCGACAACAGCTAACGATTCAGTTCCCAGGCGTTGCAATAGTCTTTATTATGAAAAATACACTCGTATAGCAAGGAAAATGCGACATTCGACATTTCCAATCGATCTGGATCGACAGCAGCTAAAGATTCAGTTCCCAAGCGTCGCAATAGGTCTTCTTATTGAAAATTCACTCGTAGAGATTGGAAAACGCGATATTCGACATTTCCATTCGATCTGCATCGACAACAGCTAAAGATTCAGTTCCCCGGCGTCGCAATAGTCCTTATTGAAAATTCACTCGTAGTGCTTGGAAAACGCGATATTCGACATTTCCAATCGATCTGCATCAACAACAGCTAAAGATTCAGTTCCCAGGCGTTGCAATAGTCTTTATTATGAAAAATACACTCGTATAGCAAGGAAAATGCGACATTCGACATTTCCAATCGATCTGGATCGACAGCAGCTAAAGATTCAGTTCCCAAGCGTCGCAATAGGTCTTCTTATTGAAAATTCACTCGTAGAGATTGGAAAGCGCGATATTCGACATTTCCATTCGATCTGCATCGACAGCAGCTAAAGATTCAGTTCCCAGGCGTCGCAATAGTCCTTATTGAAAATTCACTCGTAGACCTTGGAAAACGCGATATTCGACATTTCCAATCGATCTGCATCAACAACAGCTAAAGATTCAGTTCCCAAGCGTCGCAATAGGTCTTCTTATTGAAAATTCACTCGTAGAGATTGGAAAACGCGATATTCGACATTTCCATTCGATCTGCATCGACAACAGCTAAAGATTCAGTTCCCAGGCGTCGCAATAGTCCTTACTGAAAATTCACTCATAGAGCTTGGAAAACGCGATATTCGACATTTCCAATCGATCTGCATCAACAACAGCTAAAGATTCAGTTCCCAGGCGTCGCAATAGTGCTTATTGAAAATTCACTCGTAGAGCTTGGAAAACGCGATATTCTTCATTTCCAATCGATCTGCATCAACAGCAGCTAAAGATTCAGTTCCCAGGTGTCGCAATCGTCCTTATTATCAAAAATACACTCGTATATCATGGAAAATGCGACATTCGACATTTCCAATCGATCTGGATCGACAGCAGCTAAAGATTCAGTTCCCCGGCGTCGCAATAGTCCTTATTGAAAATTCACTCGTAGAGCTTGGAAAACGCGATATTCGACATTTCCAATCGATCTGCATCAACAACAGCTAAAGATTCAGTTCCCAGGCGTCGCAATCGTCCTTATTATCAAAAATACACTCGTATATCATGGAAAATGCGACATTCGACATTTCCAATCGATCTGGATCGACAGCAGCTAAAGATTCAGTTCCCCGGCGTCGCAATAGTCCTTATTGAAAATTCACTCGTAGAGCTTGGAAAACGCGATATTCGACATTTCCAATCGATCTGCATCAACAACAGCTAAAGATTCAGTTCCCAGGCATCGCAATAGTGCTTATTGAAAATTCACTCGTACAGCTTGGAAAACGCGATATTCGACATTTCTAATCGATCTGCATCGACAACAGCTAAAGATTCAGTTCCCAGGCGTTGCAATAGTCTTTATTATGAAAAATACACTCGTATAGCAAGGAAAATGCGACATTCGACATTTCCAATCGATCTGGATCGACAGCAGCTAAAGATTCAGTTCCCAGGCGTTGCAATAGTCCTTCTTACAGAAAATTCACTCGTAGAGCTTGGAAAACGCGATATTTGACATTTCCAATCGATCTGCATCGCCAACAGCTAAAGATTCAGTTCCCAGGCGTCGCAATAGTCCTTAATGAAAATTCACTCGTAGAGCTTGGAAAACGCGATATTCTTCATTTCCAATCGATCTGGATCGACAGCAGCTAAAGATTCAGTTCCCAGGCGTCGCAATAGTCCTTACTGAAAATTCACTCGTAGAGCTTGGAAAACGCGATATTCGACATTTCCAATCTATCTGCATCAACAACAGCTAAAGATTCAGTTCCCAGGCGTCGCAATAGTCCTTATTAAAAATTCACTCGTAGAGCTTGGTAAACGCGATATTCTTCATTTCCAATCGATCTGCATCAACAACAGCTAAAGATTCAGTTCCCAGGCGTCGCAATCGTCCTTATTATCTAAAATACACTCGTATATCATGGGAAATACGACATTCGACATTTCCAATCGATCTGGATCGACAGCAGCTAAAGATTCAGTTCCCAGGCGTTGCAATAGTCCTTCTTACAGAAAATTCACTCGTAGAGCTTGGAAAACGCGATATTCTTCATTTCCAATCGATCTGGATCGACAGCAGCTAAAGATTCAGTTCCCAGGCGTCGCAATAGTCCTTACTGAAAATTCACTCGTAGAGCTTGGAAAACGCGATATTCGACATTTCCAATCTATCTGCATCAACAACAGCTAAAGATTCAGTTCCCAGGCGTCGCAATAGTCCTTATTAAAAATTCACTCGTAGAGCTTGGTAAACGCGATATTCTTCATTTCCAATCGATCTGCATCAACAACAGCTAAAGATTCAGTTCCCAGGCGTCGCAATCGTCCTTATTATCTAAAATACACTCGTATATCATGGGAAATACGACATTCGACATTTCCAATCGATCTGGATCGACAGCAGCTAAAGATTCAGTTCCCAGGCGTTGCAATAGTCCTTCTTACAGAAAATTCACTCGTAGAGCTTGGAAAACGCGATATTCGACATTTCCAATCGATCTGCATCGCCAACAGCTAAAGATTCAGTTCCCAGGCGTCGCAATAGTCCTTCTTATTGAAAATTCACTCGTAGAGCTTGGAAAACGCGATATTCGACATTTCCAATCGATCTGCATCAACAACAGCTAAAGATTCAGTTCCCAGGCGTCGCAATCGTCCTTATTATCAAAAATACACTCGTATATCATGGAAAATGCGACATTCGACATTTCCAATCGATCTGGATCGACAGCAGCTAAAGATTCAGTTCCCCGGCGTCGCAATAGTCCTTATTGAAAATTCACTCGTAGAGCTTGGAAAACGCGATATTCGACATTTCCAATCGATCTGCATCAACAACAGCTAAAGATTCAGTTCCCAGGCATCGCAATAGTGCTTATTGAAAATTCACTCGTACAGCTTGGAAAACGCGATATTCGACATTTCTAATCGATCTGCATCGACAACAGCTAAAGATTCAGTTCCCAGGCGTTGCAATAGTCTTTATTATGAAAAATACACTCGTATAGCAAGGAAAATGCGACATTCGACATTTCCAATCGATCTGGATCGACAGCAGCTAAAGATTCAGTTCCCAGGCGTTGCAATAGTCCTTCTTACAGAAAATTCACTCGTAGAGCTTGGAAAACGCGATATTTGACATTTCCAATCGATCTGCATCGCCAACAGCTAAAGATTCAGTTCCCAGGCGTCGCAATAGTCCTTAATGAAAATTCACTCGTAGAGCTTGGAAAACGCGATATTCTTCATTTCCAATCGATCTGGATCGACAGCAGCTAAAGATTCAGTTCCCAGGCGTCGCAATAGTCCTTACTGAAAATTCACTCGTAGAGCTTGGAAAACGCGATATTCGACATTTCCAATCTATCTGCATCAACAACAGCTAAAGATTCAGTTCCCAGGCGTCGCAATAGTCCTTATTAAAAATTCACTCGTAGAGCTTGGTAAACGCGATATTCTTCATTTCCAATCGATCTGCATCAACAACAGCTAAAGATTCAGTTCCCAGGCGTCGCAATCGTCCTTATTATCTAAAATACACTCGTATATCATGGGAAATACGACATTCGACATTTCCAATCGATCTGGATCGACAGCAGCTAAAGATTCAGTTCCCAGGCGTTGCAATAGTCCTTCTTACAGAAAATTCACTCGTAGAGCTTGGAAAACGCGATATTCTTCATTTCCAATCGATCTGGATCGACAGCAGCTAAAGATTCAGTTCCCAGGCGTCGCAATAGTCCTTACTGAAAATTCACTCGTAGAGCTTGGAAAACGCGATATTCGACATTTCCAATCTATCTGCATCAACAACAGCTAAAGATTCAGTTCCCAGGCGTCGCAATAGTCCTTATTAAAAATTCACTCGTAGAGCTTGGTAAACGCGATATTCTTCATTTCCAATCGATCTGCATCAACAACAGCTAAAGATTCAGTTCCCAGGCGTCGCAATCGTCCTTATTATCTAAAATACACTCGTATATCATGGGAAATACGACATTCGACATTTCCAATCGATCTGGATCGACAGCAGCTAAAGATTCAGTTCCCAGGCGTTGCAATAGTCCTTCTTACAGAAAATTCACTCGTAGAGCTTGGAAAACGCGATATTCGACATTTCCAATCGATCTGCATCGCCAACAGCTAAAGATTCAGTTCCCAGGCGTCGCAATAGTCCTTATTGAAAATTCACTCGTAGAGCTTGGAATACGCGATATTCTTCATTTCCAATCGATCTGGATCGACAGCAGCTAAAGATTCAGTTCCCAGGCGTCGCAATAGTCCTTACTGAAAATTCACTCGTAGAGCTTGGAAAACGCGATATTCGACATTTCCAATCGATCTGCATCAACAACAGCTAAAGATTCAGTTCCCAGGCGTCGCAATAGTGCTTGTTGAAAATTCACTCGTAGAGCTTGGAAAACGCGATATTCTTCATTTCCAATCGATCTGCATCAACAGCAGCTAAAGATTCAGTTCCCAGGTGTCGCAATCGTCCTTATTATCAAAAATACACTCGTATATCATGGAAAATGCGACATTCCACATTTCCAATCGATCTGGATCGACAGCAGCTAAAGATTCAGTTCCCAGGCGTCGCAATAGTCCTTACTGAAAATTCACTCATAGAGCTTGGAAAACGCGATATTCGACATTTCCAATCGATCTGCATCAACAACAGCTATAGATTCAGTTCCCAGGCGTCGCAATAGTCCTTCTTATTGAAAATTCACTCGTAGAGCTTGGAAAACGCGATATTCGACATTTCCAATCGATCTGCATCAACAACAGCTAAAGATTCAGTTCCCAGGCGTCGCAATCGTCCTTATTATCAAAAATACACTCGTATATCATGGAAAATGCGACATTCGACATTTCCAATCGATCTGGATCGACAGCAGCTAAAGATTCAGTTCCCCGGCGTCGCAATAGTCCTTATTGAAAATTCACTCGTAGAGCTTGGAAAACGCGATATTCGACATTTCCAATCGATCTGCATCAACAACAGCTAAAGATTCAGTTCCCAGGCATCGCAATAGTGCTTATTGAAAATTCACTCGTACAGCTTGGAAAACGCGATATTCGACATTTCTAATCGATCTGCATCGTCAACAGCTAAAGATTCAGTTCCCAGGCGTTGCAATAGTCTTTATTATGAAAAATACACTCGTATAGCAAGGAAAATGCGACATTCGACATTTCCAATCGATCTGGATCGACAGCAGCTAAAGATTCAGTTCCCAGGCGTTGCAATAGTCCTTCTTACAGAAAATTCACTCGTAGAGCTTGGAAAACGCGATATTTGACATTTCCAATCGATCTGCATCGCCAACAGCTAAAGATTCAGTTCCCAGGCGTCGCAATAGTCCTTAATGAAAATTCACTCGTAGAGCTTGGAAAACGCGATATTCTTCATTTCCAATCGATCTGGATCGACAGCAGCTAAAGATTCAGTTCCCAGGCGTCGCAATAGTCCTTACTGAAAATTCACTCGTAGAGCTTGGAAAACGCGATATTCGACATTTCCAATCTATCTGCATCAACAACAGCTAAAGATTCAGTTCCCAGGCGTCGCAATAGTCCTTATTAAAAATTCACTCGTAGAGCTTGGTAAACGCGATATTCTTCATTTCCAATCGATCTGCATCAACAACAGCTAAAGATTCAGTTCCCAGGCGTCGCAATCGTCCTTATTATCTAAAATACACTCGTATATCATGGGAAATACGACATTCGACATTTCCAATCGATCTGGATCGACAGCAGCTAAAGATTCAGTTCCCAGGCGTTGCAATAGTCCTTCTTACAGAAAATTCACTCGTAGAGCTTGGAAAACGCGATATTCGACATTTCCAATCGATCTGCATCGCCAACAGCTAAAGATTCAGTTCCCAGGCGTCGCAATAGTCCTTATTGAAAATTCACTCGTAGAGCTTGGAATACGCGATATTCTTCATTTCCAATCGATCTGGATCGACAGCAGCTAAAGATTCAGTTCCCAGGCGTCGCAATAGTCCTTACTGAAAATTCACTCGTAGAGCTTGGAAAACGCGATATTCGACATTTCAAATCGATCTGCATCAACAACAGCCAAAGATTCAGTTCCCAGGCGTCGCAATAGTGCTTATTGAAAATTCACTCGTACAGCTTGGAAAACGCGATATTCGACATTTCCAATCGATCTGCATCGACAACAGCTAAAGATTCAGTTCCCAGGCGTTGCAATAGTCTTTATTATGAAAAATACACTCGTATAGCATGGAAAATGCGACATTAGACATTTCCATTCGATCTGCATCGACAACAGCTAAAGATTCAGTTCCTAGGCGTCGCAATAGTCCTTTCTGAAAATTCACTCATAGAGCTTGGAAAACGCGATATTCGACATTTCCAATCGATCTGCATCAACAACAGCTAAAGATTCAGTTCCCAGGCGTCGCAATAGTCCTTCTTTTTGAAAATTCACTCGTAGAGCTTGGAAAACGCGATATTCGACATTTCCAATCGATCTGCATCGACAACAGCTAAAGATTCAGTTCCCAGGCGTCGCAATAGTCCTTACTGAAAATTCACTCGTAGAGCTTGGAAAACGCGATATTCGACATTTCCAATCGATCTGCATCAACAACAGCTATAGATTCAGTTCCCAGGCGTCGCAATAGTCCTTCTTATTGAAAATTCACTCGTAGAACTTGGAAAACGCGATATTCGACATTTCCAATCGATCTGCATCAACAACAGCTAAAGATTCAGTTCCCAGGCGTCGCAATCGTCCTTATTATCAAAAATACACTCGTATATCATGGAAAATGCGACATTCGACATTTCCAATCGATCTGGATCGACAGCAGCTAAAGATTCAGTTCCCCGGCGTCGCAATAGTCCTTATTGAAAATTCACTCGTAGAGCTTGGAAAACGCGATATTCGACATTTCCAATCGATCTGCATCAACAACAGCTAAAGATTCAGTTCCCAGGCATCGCAATAGTGCTTATTGAAAATTCACTCGTACAGCTTGGAAAACGCGATATTCGACATTTCCAATCGATCTGCATCGACAACAGCTAAAGATTCAGTTCCCAGGCGTTGCAATAGTCTTTATTATGAAAAATACACTCGTATAGCATGGAAAATGCGACATTCGACATTTTCAATCGATCTGGATCGACAGCAGCTAAAGATTCAGTTCCCAGGCGTTGCAATAGTCCTTCTTACAGAAAATTCACTCGTAGAGCTTGGAAAACGCGATATTCGACATTTCCAATCGATCTGCATCGCCAACAGCTAAAGATTCAGTTCCCAGGCGTCGCAATAGTCCTTAATGAAAATTCACTCGTAGAGCTTGGAAAACGCGATATTCTTCATTTCCAATCGATCTGGATCGACAGCAGCTAAAGATTCAGTTCCCAGGCGTCGCAATAGTCCTTACTGAAAATTCACTCGTAGAGCTTGGAGAACGCGATATTCGACATTTCAAATCGATCTGCATCAACAACAGCTAAAGATTCAGTTCCCAGGCGTCGCAATAGTGCTTATTGAAAATTCACTCGTACAGCTTGGAAAACGCGATATTCGACATTTCCAATCGATCTGCATCGACAACAGCTAAAGATTCAGTTCCCAGGCGTTGCAATAGTCTTTATTATGAAAAATACACTCGTATAGCATGGAAAATGCGACATTCGACATTTCCAATCGATCTGGATCGACAGCAGCTAAAGATTCAGTTCCCAGGCGTCGCAATAGGTCTTCTTATAGAAAATTCACTCGTAGAGATTGGAAAACGCGATATTCGACATTTCCATTCGATCTGCATCGACAACAGCTAAAGATTCAGTTCCCAGGCGTCGCAATAGTCCTTACTGAAAATTCACTCATAGAGCTTGGAAAACGCGATATTCGACATTTCCAATCGATCTGCATCAACAACAGCTAAAGATTCAGTTCGCAGGCGTCGCAATAGTCCTTCTTATTGAAAATTCACTCGTAGAGCTTGGAAAACGCGATATTTGACATTTCCAATCGATCTGCATCGACAACAGCTAAAGATTCAGTTCCCAGGCGTCGCAATAGTCCTTATTGAAAATTCACTCGTAGAGCTTGGAAAACGCAATATTCTTCATTTCCAATCGATCTGCATCAACAGCAGCTAAAGATTCAGTTCCCAGGCGTCGCAATAGTCCTTATTGAAAATTCACTCGTAGAGCTTGGAAAACGCGATATTCGACATTTCCAATCGATCTGCATCAACAACAGCTATAGATTCAGTTCCCAGGCGTCGCAATAGTCCTTCTTATTGAAAATTCACTCGTAGAGCTTGGAAAACGCGATATTCGACATTTCCAACCGATCTGCATCAACAACAGCTAAAGATTCAGTTCCCAGGCATCGCAATAGTGCTTATTGAAAATTCACACGTACAGCTTGGAAAACGCGATATTCGACATTTCCAATCGATCTGCATCGACAACAGCTAAAGATTCAGTTCCCAGGCGTTGCAATAGTCTTTATTATGAAAAATACACTCGTATAGCAAGGAAAATGCGTCATTCGACATTTCCAATCGATCTGGATCGACAGCAGCTAAAGATTCAGTTCCCAAGCGTCGCAATAGGTCTTCTTATTGAAAATTCACTCGTAGAGCTTGGAAAACGCGATATTCTTCATTTCCAATCGATCTGCATCAACAGCAGCTAAAGATTCAGTTCCCAGGTGTCGCAATCGTCCTTATTATCAAAAATACACTCGTATATCATGGAAAATGCGACATTCCACATTTCCAATCGATCTGGATCGACAGCAGCTAAAGATTCAGTTCCCAGGCGTCGCAATAGTCCTTACTGAAAATTCACTCATAGAGCTTGGAAAACGCGATATTCGACATTTCCAATCGATCTGCATCAACAACAGCTATAGATTCAGTTCCCAGGCGTCGCAATAGTCCTTCTTATTGAAAATTCACTCGTAGAGCTTGGAAAACGCGATATTCGACATTTCCAATCGATCTGCATCAACAACAGCTAAAGATTCAGTTCCCAGGCGTCGCAATCGTCCTTATTATCAAAAATACACTCGTATATCATGGAAAATGCGACATTCGACATTTCCAATCGATCTGGATCGACAGCAGCTAAAGATTCAGTTCCCCGGCGTCGCAATAGTCCTTATTGAAAATTCACTCGTAGAGCTTGGAAAACGCGATATTCGACATTTCCAATCGATCTGCATCAACAACAGCTAAAGATTCAGTTCCCAGGCATCGCAATAGTGCTTATTGAAAATTCACTCGTACAGCTTGGAAAACGCGATATTCGACATTTCTAATCGATCTGCATCGTCAACAGCTAAAGATTCAGTTCCCAGGCGTTGCAATAGTCTTTATTATGAAAAATACACTCGTATAGCAAGGAAAATGCGACATTCGACATTTCCAATCGATCTGGATCGACAGCAGCTAAAGATTCAGTTCCCAGGCGTTGCAATAGTCCTTCTTACAGAAAATTCACTCGTAGAGCTTGGAAAACGCGATATTTGACATTTCCAATCGATCTGCATCGCCAACAGCTAAAGATTCAGTTCCCAGGCGTCGCAATAGTCCTTAATGAAAATTCACTCGTAGAGCTTGGAAAACGCGATATTCTTCATTTCCAATCGATCTGGATCGACAGCAGCTAAAGATTCAGTTCCCAGGCGTCGCAATAGTCCTTACTGAAAATTCACTCGTAGAGCTTGGAAAACGCGATATTCGACATTTCCAATCTATCTGCATCAACAACAGCTAAAGATTCAGTTCCCAGGCGTCGCAATAGTCCTTATTAAAAATTCACTCGTAGAGCTTGGTAAACGCGATATTCTTCATTTCCAATCGATCTGCATCAACAACAGCTAAAGATTCAGTTCCCAGGCGTCGCAATCGTCCTTATTATCTAAAATACACTCGTATATCATGGGAAATACGACATTCGACATTTCCAATCGATCTGGATCGACAGCAGCTAAAGATTCAGTTCCCAGGCGTTGCAATAGTCCTTCTTACAGAAAATTCACTCGTAGAGCTTGGAAAACGCGATATTCGACATTTCCAATCGATCTGCATCGCCAACAGCTAAAGATTCAGTTCCCAGGCGTCGCAATAGTCCTTATTGAAAATTCACTCGTAGAGCTTGGAATACGCGATATTCTTCATTTCCAATCGATCTGGATCGACAGCAGCTAAAGATTCAGTTCCCAGGCGTCGCAATAGTCCTTACTGAAAATTCACTCGTAGAGCTTGGAAAACGCGATATTCGACATTTCAAATCGATCTGCATCAACAACAGCCAAAGATTCAGTTCCCAGGCGTCGCAATAGTGCTTATTGAAAATTCACTCGTACAGCTTGGAAAACGCGATATTCGACATTTCCAATCGATCTGCATCGACAACAGCTAAAGATTCAGTTCCCAGGCGTTGCAATAGTCTTTATTATGAAAAATACACTCGTATAGCATGGAAAATGCGACATTAGACATTTCCATTCGATCTGCATCGACAACAGCTAAAGATTCAGTTCCTAGGCGTCGCAATAGTCCTTTCTGAAAATTCACTCATAGAGCTTGGAAAACGCGATATTCGACATTTCCAATCGATCTGCATCAACAACAGCTAAAGATTCAGTTCCCAGGCGTCGCAATAGTCCTTCTTTTTGAAAATTCACTCGTAGAGCTTGGAAAACGCGATATTCGACATTTCCAATCGATCTGCATCGACAACAGCTAAAGATTCAGTTCCCAGGCGTCGCAATAGTCCTTACTGAAAATTCACTCGTAGAGCTTGGAAAACGCGATATTCGACATTTCCAATCGATCTGCATCAACAACAGCTATAGATTCAGTTCCCAGGCGTCGCAATAGTCCTTCTTATTGAAAATTCACTCGTAGAACTTGGAAAACGCGATATTCGACATTTCCAATCGATCTGCATCAACAACAGCTAAAGATTCAGTTCCCAGGCGTCGCAATCGTCCTTATTATCAAAAATACACTCGTATATCATGGAAAATGCGACATTCGACATTTCCAATCGATCTGGATCGACAGCAGCTAAAGATTCAGTTCCCCGGCGTCGCAATAGTCCTTATTGAAAATTCACTCGTAGAGCTTGGAAAACGCGATATTCGACATTTCCAATCGATCTGCATCAACAACAGCTAAAGATTCAGTTCCCAGGCATCGCAATAGTGCTTATTGAAAATTCACTCGTACAGCTTGGAAAACGCGATATTCGACATTTCCAATCGATCTGCATCGACAACAGCTAAAGATTCAGTTCCCAGGCGTTGCAATAGTCTTTATTATGAAAAATACACTCGTATAGCATGGAAAATGCGACATTCGACATTTTCAATCGATCTGGATCGACAGCAGCTAAAGATTCAGTTCCCAGGCGTTGCAATAGTCCTTCTTACAGAAAATTCACTCGTAGAGCTTGGAAAACGCGATATTCGACATTTCCAATCGATCTGCATCGCCAACAGCTAAAGATTCAGTTCCCAGGCGTCGCAATAGTCCTTAATGAAAATTCACTCGTAGAGCTTGGAAAACGCGATATTCTTCATTTCCAATCGATCTGGATCGACAGCAGCTAAAGATTCAGTTCCCAGGCGTCGCAATAGTCCTTACTGAAAATTCACTCGTAGAGCTTGGAGAACGCGATATTCGACATTTCAAATCGATCTGCATCAACAACAGCTAAAGATTCAGTTCCCAGGCGTCGCAATAGTGCTTATTGAAAATTCACTCGTACAGCTTGGAAAACGCGATATTCGACATTTCCAATCGATCTGCATCGACAACAGCTAAAGATTCAGTTCCCAGGCGTTGCAATAGTCTTTATTATGAAAAATACACTCGTATAGCATGGAAAATGCGACATTCGACATTTCCAATCGATCTGGATCGACAGCAGCTAAAGATTCAGTTCCCAGGCGTCGCAATAGGTCTTCTTATAGAAAATTCACTCGTAGAGATTGGAAAACGCGATATTCGACATTTCCATTCGATCTGCATCGACAACAGCTAAAGATTCAGTTCCCAGGCGTCGCAATAGTCCTTACTGAAAATTCACTCATAGAGCTTGGAAAACGCGATATTCGACATTTCCAATCGATCTGCATCAACAACAGCTAAAGATTCAGTTCGCAGGCGTCGCAATAGTCCTTCTTATTGAAAATTCACTCGTAGAGCTTGGAAAACGCGATATTTGACATTTCCAATCGATCTGCATCGACAACAGCTAAAGATTCAGTTCCCAGGCGTCGCAATAGTCCTTATTGAAAATTCACTCGTAGAGCTTGGAAAACGCAATATTCTTCATTTCCAATCGATCTGCATCAACAGCAGCTAAAGATTCAGTTCCCAGGCGTCGCAATAGTCCTTATTGAAAATTCACTCGTAGAGCTTGGAAAACGCGATATTCGACATTTCCAATCGATCTGCATCAACAACAGCTATAGATTCAGTTCCCAGGCGTCGCAATAGTCCTTCTTATTGAAAATTCACTCGTAGAGCTTGGAAAACGCGATATTCGACATTTCCAACCGATCTGCATCAACAACAGCTAAAGATTCAGTTCCCAGGCATCGCAATAGTGCTTATTGAAAATTCACACGTACAGCTTGGAAAACGCGATATTCGACATTTCCAATCGATCTGCATCGACAACAGCTAAAGATTCAGTTCCCAGGCGTTGCAATAGTCTTTATTATGAAAAATACACTCGTATAGCAAGGAAAATGCGTCATTCGACATTTCCAATCGATCTGGATCGACAGCAGCTAAAGATTCAGTTCCCAAGCGTCGCAATAGGTCTTCTTATTGAAAATTCACTCGTAGAGATTGGAAAACGCGATATTCGACATTTCCATTCGATCTGCATCGACAACAGCTAAAGATTCAGTTCCCAGGCGTCGCAATAGTCCTTACTGAAAATTCACTCATAGAGCTTGGAAAACGCGATATTCGACATTTCCAATCTATCTGCATCAACAACAGCTAAAGATTCAGTTCCCAGGCGTCGCAATAGTCCTTATTAAAAATTCACTCGTACAGCTTGGAAAACGCGATATTCGACATTTCCAATCGATCTGCATCGACAACAGCTAAAGATTCAATTCCCAGGCGTTGCAATAGTCTTTATTATGAAAAATACACTCGTATAGCAAGGAAAATGCGTCATTCGACATTTCCAATCGATCTGGATCGACAGCAGCTAAAGATTCAGTTCCCAAGCGTCGCAATAGGTCTTCTTATTGAAAATTCACTCGTAGAGATTGGAAAACGCGATGTTCGACATTTCCAATCGATCTGCATCAACAACAGCTAAAGATTCAGTTCCCAGGCGTCGCAATAGTCCTTATTGAAAATTCACTCGTAGAGCTTGGAAAACGCGATATTCGACATTTCCAATCTATCTGCATCAACAACAGCTAAAGATTCAGTTCCCAGGCGTCGCAATAGTCCTTATTAAAAATTCACTCGTAGAGCTTGGTAAACGCGATATTCTTCATTTCCAATCGATCTGCATCAACAACAGCTAAAGATTCAGTTCCCAGGCGTCGCAATCGTCCTTATTATCTAAAATACACTCGTATATCATGGGAAATGCGACATTCGACATTTCCAATCGATCTGGATCGACAGCAGCTAAAGATTCAGTTCCCAGGCGTCGCAATAGTCCTTATTGAAAATTCACTCGTAGAGCTTGGAAAACGCGATATTCGACTTTTCCAATCGATCTGCATCAACAACAGCTAAAGATTCAGTTCCCAGGCGTCGCAATAGTCCTTCTTATTGAAAATTCACTCGTAGAGCTTGGAAAACGCGATATTTGACATTTCCAATCGATCTGCATCGACAACAGCTAAAGATTCAGTTCCCAGGCGTCGCCATAGTCCTTATTGAAAATTCACTCGTAGAGCTTGGAAAACGCGATATTCTTCATTTCCAATCGATCTGCATCAACAGCAGCTAAAGATTCAGTTCCCAGGCGTCGCAATCGTCCTTATTATCAAAAATACACTCGTATATCATGGAAAATGCGACATTCGACATTTCCAATCGATCTGGATCGACAGCAGCTAAAGATTCAGTTCCCAGACGTCGCAATAGTCCTTATTGAAAATTCACTCGTAGAGCTTGGAAAACGCGATATTCGACATTTCCAATCTATCTGCATCAACAACAGCTAAAGATTCAGTTCCCAGGCGTCGCAATAGTCCTTATTAAAAATTCACTCGTAGAGCTTGGTAAACGCGATATTCTTCATTTCCAATCGATCTGCATCAACAACAGCTAAAGATTCAGTTCCCAGGCGTCGCAATCGTCATTATTATCTAAAATACACTCGTATATCATGGGAAATGCGACATTCGACATTTCCAATCGATCTGGATCGACAGCAGCTAAAGATTCAGTTCCCAGGCGTTGCAATAGTCCTTCTTACAGAAAATTCACTCGTAGAGCTTGGAAAACGCGATATTCGACATTTCCAATCGATCTGCATCGCCAACAGCTAAAGATTCAGTTCCCAGGCGTCGCAATAGTCCTTATTGAAAATTCACTCGTAGAGCTTGGAAAACGCGATATTCTTCATTTCCAATCGATCTGGATCGACAGCAGCTAAAGATTCAGTTCCCAGGCGTCGCAATAGTCCTTACTGAAAATTCACTCGTAGAGCTTGGAAAACGCGATATTCGACATTTCAAATCGATCTGCATCAACAACAGCCAAAGATTCAGTTCCCAGGCGTCGCAATAGTGCTTATTGAAAATTCACTCGTACAGCTTGGAAAACGCGATATTCGACATTTCCAATCGATCTGCATCGACAACAGCTAAAGATTCAGTTCCCAGGCGTTGCAATAGTCTTTATTATGAAAAATACACTCGTATAGCATGGAAAATGCGACATTCGACATTTCCAATCGATCTGGATCGACAGCAGCTAAAGATTCAGTTCCCAGGCGTCGCAATAGGTCTTCTTATAGAAAATTCACTCGTAGAGATTGGAAAACGCGATATTCGACATTTCCATTCGATCTGCATCGACAACAGCTAAAGATTCAGTTCCCAGGCGTCGCAATAGTCCTTACTGAAAATTCACTCATAGAGCTTGGAAAACGCGATATTCGACATTTCCAATCGATCTGCATCAACAACAGCTATAGATTCAGTTCCCAGGCGTCGCAATAGTCCTTCTTATTGAAAATTCACTCGTAGAGCTTGGAAAACGCGATATTCGACATTTCCAATCGATCTGCATCGACAACAGCTAAAGATTCAGTTACCAGGCGTCGAAATAGTCCTTATTGAAAATTCACACGTTGAGCTTGGAAAACGCGATATTCTTCATTTCCAATCGATCTGCATCAACAACAGCTAAAGATTCAGTTCCCAGGCGTCGCAATAGTCCTTCTTATTGAAAATTCACTCGTAGAGCTTGGAAAACACGATATTCGACATTTCCAATCGATCTGCATCGACAACAGCTAAAGATTCAGTACCCAGGCGTCGCAATAGTCCTTATTGAAAATTCACTCATAGAGCTTGAAAAACGCGATATTCGACATTTCCAATCGATCTGCATCAACAACAGCTAAAGATTCTGTTCCCAGGAGTCGCAATAGTCTTTATTATCAAAAATACACCTGTTTAGCATGGAAAATGCGATATTCGACATTTCCAATCGATCTGCATCGACAACAGCTAAAGATTCAGTTCCCAGGCGTCGCAATAGTCCTTATTGAAAATTCACTCATAGAGCTTGAAAAACGCGATATTCGACATTTCCAATCGATCTGGATCGACAGCAGCTAAAGATTCAGTTCCCAGGCGTCGCAATAGTCCTTACTGAAAATTCACTCATAGAGCTTGGAAAACGCGATATTCGACATTTCCAATCGATCTGCATCAACAACAGCTAAAGATTCAGTTCGCAGGCGTCGCAATAGTCCTTCTTATTGAAAATTCACTCGTAGAGCTTGGAAAACGCGATATTTGACATTTCCAATCGATCTGCATCGACAACAGCTAAAGATTCAGTTCCCAGGCGTCGCAATAGTCCTTATTGAAAATTCACTCGTAGAGCTTGGAAAACGCAATATTCTTCATTTCCAATCGATCTGCATCAACAGCAGCTAAAGATTCAGTTCCCAGGCGTCGCAATAGTCCTTATTGAAAATTCACTCGTAGAGCTTGGAAAACGCGATATTCGACATTTCCAATCGATCTGCATCAACAACAGCTATAGATTCAGTTCCCAGGCGTCGCAATAGTCCTTCTTATTGAAAATTCACTCGTAGAGCTTGGAAAACGCGATATTCGACATTTCCAACCGATCTGCATCAACAACAGCTAAAGATTCAGTTCCCAGGCATCGCAATAGTGCTTATTGAAAATTCACTCGTACAGCTTGGAAAACGCGATATTCGACATTTCCAATCGATCTGCATCGACAACAGCTAAAGATTCAGTTCCCAGGCGTTGCAATAGTCTTTATTATGAAAAATACACTCGTATAGCAAGGAAAATGCGTCATTCGACATTTCCAATCGATCTGGATCGACAGCAGCTAAAGATTCAGTTCCCAAGCGTCGCAATAGGTCTTCTTATTGAAAATTCACTCGTAGAGATTGGAAAACGCGATATTCGACATTTCCATTCGATCTGCATCGACAACAGCTAAAGATTCAGTTCCCAGGCGTCGCAATAGTCCTTACTGAAAATTCACTCATAGAGCTTGGAAAACGCGATATTCGACATTTCCAATCTATCTGCATCAACAACAGCTAAAGATTCAGTTCCCAGGCGTCGCAATAGTCCTTATTAAAAATTCACTCGTACAGCTTGGAAAACGCGATATTCGACATTTCCAATCGATCTGCATCGACAACAGCTAAAGATTCAATTCCCAGGCGTTGCAATAGTCTTTATTATGAAAAATACACTCGTATAGCAAGGAAAATGCGTCATTCGACATTTCCAATCGATCTGGATCGACAGCAGCTAAAGATTCAGTTCCCAAGCGTCGCAATAGGTCTTCTTATTGAAAATTCACTCGTAGAGATTGGAAAACGCGATGTTCGACATTTCCAATCGATCTGCATCAACAACAGCTAAAGATTCAGTTCCCAGGCGTCGCAATAGTCCTTATTGAAAATTCACTCGTAGAGCTTGGAAAACGCGATATTCGACATTTCCAATCTATCTGCATCAACAACAGCTAAAGATTCAGTTCCCAGGCGTCGCAATAGTCCTTATTAAAAATTCACTCGTAGAGCTTGGTAAACGCGATATTCTTCATTTCCAATCGATCTGCATCAACAACAGCTAAAGATTCAGTTCCCAGGCGTCGCAATCGTCCTTATTATCTAAAATACACTCGTATATCATGGGAAATGCGACATTCGACATTTCCAATCGATCTGGATCGACAGCAGCTAAAGATTCAGTTCCCAGGCGTCGCAATAGTCCTTATTGAAAATTCACTCGTAGAGCTTGGAAAACGCGATATTCGACTTTTCCAATCGATCTGCATCAACAACAGCTAAAGATTCAGTTCCCAGGCGTCGCAATAGTCCTTCTTATTGAAAATTCACTCGTAGAGCTTGGAAAACGCGATATTTGACATTTCCAATCGATCTGCATCGACAACAGCTAAAGATTCAGTTCCCAGGCGTCGCCATAGTCCTTATTGAAAATTCACTCGTAGAGCTTGGAAAACGCGATATTCTTCATTTCCAATCGATCTGCATCAACAGCAGCTAAAGATTCAGTTCCCAGGCGTCGCAATCGTCCTTATTATCAAAAATACACTCGTATATCATGGAAAATGCGACATTCGACATTTCCAATCGATCTGGATCGACAGCAGCTAAAGATTCAGTTCCCAGACGTCGCAATAGTCCTTATTGAAAATTCACTCGTAGAGCTTGGAAAACGCGATATTCGACATTTCCAATCTATCTGCATCAACAACAGCTAAAGATTCAGTTCCCAGGCGTCGCAATAGTCCTTATTAAAAATTCACTCGTAGAGCTTGGTAAACGCGATATTCTTCATTTCCAATCGATCTGCATCAACAACAGCTAAAGATTCAGTTCCCAGGCGTCGCAATCGTCATTATTATCTAAAATACACTCGTATATCATGGGAAATGCGACATTCGACATTTCCAATCGATCTGGATCGACAGCAGCTAAAGATTCAGTTCCCAGGCGTTGCAATAGTCCTTCTTACAGAAAATTCACTCGTAGAGCTTGGAAAACGCGATATTCGACATTTCCAATCGATCTGCATCGCCAACAGCTAAAGATTCAGTTCCCAGGCGTCGCAATAGTCCTTATTGAAAATTCACTCGTAGAGCTTGGAAAACGCGATATTCTTCATTTCCAATCGATCTGGATCGACAGCAGCTAAAGATTCAGTTCCCAGGCGTCGCAATAGTCCTTACTGAAAATTCACTCGTAGAGCTTGGAAAACGCGATATTCGACATTTCAAATCGATCTGCATCAACAACAGCCAAAGATTCAGTTCCCAGGCGTCGCAATAGTGCTTATTGAAAATTCACTCGTACAGCTTGGAAAACGCGATATTCGACATTTCCAATCGATCTGCATCGACAACAGCTAAAGATTCAGTTCCCAGGCGTTGCAATAGTCTTTATTATGAAAAATACACTCGTATAGCATGGAAAATGCGACATTCGACATTTCCAATCGATCTGGATCGACAGCAGCTAAAGATTCAGTTCCCAGGCGTCGCAATAGGTCTTCTTATAGAAAATTCACTCGTAGAGATTGGAAAACGCGATATTCGACATTTCCATTCGATCTGCATCGACAACAGCTAAAGATTCAGTTCCCAGGCGTCGCAATAGTCCTTACTGAAAATTCACTCATAGAGCTTGGAAAACGCGATATTCGACATTTCCAATCGATCTGCATCAACAACAGCTATAGATTCAGTTCCCAGGCGTCGCAATAGTCCTTCTTATTGAAAATTCACTCGTAGAGCTTGGAAAACGCGATATTCGACATTTCCAATCGATCTGCATCGACAACAGCTAAAGATTCAGTTACCAGGCGTCGAAATAGTCCTTATTGAAAATTCACACGTTGAGCTTGGAAAACGCGATATTCTTCATTTCCAATCGATCTGCATCAACAACAGCTAAAGATTCAGTTCCCAGGCGTCGCAATAGTCCTTCTTATTGAAAATTCACTCGTAGAGCTTGGAAAACACGATATTCGACATTTCCAATCGATCTGCATCGACAACAGCTAAAGATTCAGTACCCAGGCGTCGCAATAGTCCTTATTGAAAATTCACTCATAGAGCTTGAAAAACGCGATATTCGACATTTCCAATCGATCTGCATCAACAACAGCTAAAGATTCTGTTCCCAGGAGTCGCAATAGTCTTTATTATCAAAAATACACCTGTTTAGCATGGAAAATGCGATATTCGACATTTCCAATCGATCTGCATCGACAACAGCTAAAGATTCAGTTCCCAGGCGTCGCAATAGTCCTTATTGAAAATTCACTCATAGAGCTTGAAAAACGCGATATTCGACATTTCCAATCGATCTGGATCGACAGCAGCTAAAGATTCAGTTCCCAGGCGTCGCAATAGTCCTTACTGAAAATTCACTCATAGAGCTTGGAAAACGCGATATTCGACATTTCCAATCGATCTGCATCAACAGCAGCTAAAGATTCAGTTCCCAGGCGTCGCAATCGTCCTTATTATCAAAAATACACTCGTATATCATGGAAAATGCGACATTCGACATTTCCAATCGATCTGGATCGACAGCAGCTAAAGATTCAGTTCCCAGGCGTCGCAATAGTCCTTATTGAAAATTCACTCGTAGAGCTTGGAAAACGCGATATTCGACATTTCCAATCGATCTGCATCGACAACAGCTAAAGATTCAGTTCCCAGGCGTCGCAATAGTCCTTACTGAAAATTCACTCGTAGAGCTTGGAAAACGCGATATTCGACATTTCCAATCGATCTGCATCAACAACAGCTATAGATTCAGTTCCCAGGCGTCGCAATAGTCCTTCTTATTGAAAATTCACTCGTAGAACTTGGAAAACGCGATATTCGACATTTCCAATCGATCTGCATCAACAACAGCTAAAGATTCAGTTCCCAGGCGTCGCAATCGTCCTTATTATCAAAAATACACTCGTATATCATGGAAAATGCGACATTCGACATTTCCAATCGATCTGGATCGACAGCAGCTAAAGATTCAGTTCCCCGGCGTCGCAATAGTCCTTATTGAAAATTCACTCGTAGAGCTTGGAAAACGCGATATTCGACATTTCCAATCGATCTGCATCAACAACAGCTAAAGATTCAGTTCCCAGGCATCGCAATAGTGCTTATTGAAAATTCACTCGTACAGCTTGGAAAACGCGATATTCGACATTTCCAATCGATCTGCATCGACAACAGCTAAAGATTCAGTTCCCAGGCGTTGCAATAGTCTTTATTATGAAAAATACACTCGTATAGCATGGAAAATGCGACATTCGACATTTTCAATCGATCTGGATCGACAGCAGCTAAAGATTCAGTTCCCAGGCGTTGCAATAGTCCTTCTTACAGAAAATTCACTCGTAGAGCTTGGAAAACGCGATATTCGACATTTCCAATCGATCTGCATCGCCAACAGCTAAAGATTCAGTTCCCAGGCGTCGCAATAGTCCTTAATGAAAATTCACTCGTAGAGCTTGGAAAACGCGATATTCTTCATTTCCAATCGATCTGGATCGACAGCAGCTAAAGATTCAGTTCCCAGGCGTCGCAATAGTCCTTACTGAAAATTCACTCGTAGAGCTTGGAGAACGCGATATTCGACATTTCAAATCGATCTGCATCAACAACAGCTAAAGATTCAGTTCCCAGGCGTCGCAATAGTGCTTATTGAAAATTCACTCGTACAGCTTGGAAAACGCGATATTCGACATTTCCAATCGATCTGCATCGACAACAGCTAAAGATTCAGTTCCCAGGCGTTGCAATAGTCTTTATTATGAAAAATACACTCGTATAGCATGGAAAATGCGACATTCGACATTTCCAATCGATCTGGATCGACAGCAGCTAAAGATTCAGTTCCCAGGCGTCGCAATAGGTCTTCTTATAGAAAATTCACTCGTAGAGATTGGAAAACGCGATATTCGACATTTCCATTCGATCTGCATCGACAACAGCTAAAGATTCAGTTCCCAGGCGTCGCAATAGTCCTTACTGAAAATTCACTCATAGAGCTTGGAAAACGCGATATTCGACATTTCCAATCGATCTGCATCAACAACAGCTAAAGATTCAGTTCGCAGGCGTCGCAATAGTCCTTCTTATTGAAAATTCACTCGTAGAGCTTGGAAAACGCGATATTTGACATTTCCAATCGATCTGCATCGACAACAGCTAAAGATTCAGTTCCCAGGCGTCGCAATAGTCCTTATTGAAAATTCACTCGTAGAGCTTGGAAAACGCAATATTCTTCATTTCCAATCGATCTGCATCAACAGCAGCTAAAGATTCAGTTCCCAGGCGTCGCAATAGTCCTTATTGAAAATTCACTCGTAGAGCTTGGAAAACGCGATATTCGACATTTCCAATCGATCTGCATCAACAACAGCTATAGATTCAGTTCCCAGGCGTCGCAATAGTCCTTCTTATTGAAAATTCACTCGTAGAGCTTGGAAAACGCGATATTCGACATTTCCAACCGATCTGCATCAACAACAGCTAAAGATTCAGTTCCCAGGCATCGCAATAGTGCTTATTGAAAATTCACTCGTACAGCTTGGAAAACGCGATATTCGACATTTCCAATCGATCTGCATCGACAACAGCTAAAGATTCAGTTCCCAGGCGTTGCAATAGTCTTTATTATGAAAAATACACTCGTATAGCAAGGAAAATGCGTCATTCGACATTTCCAATCGATCTGGATCGACAGCAGCTAAAGATTCAGTTCCCAAGCGTCGCAATAGGTCTTCTTATTGAAAATTCACTCGTAGAGATTGGAAAACGCGATATTCGACATTTCCATTCGATCTGCATCGACAACAGCTAAAGATTCAGTTCCCAGGCGTCGCAATAGTCCTTACTGAAAATTCACTCATAGAGCTTGGAAAACGCGATATTCGACATTTCCAATCTATCTGCATCAACAACAGCTAAAGATTCAGTTCCCAGGCGTCGCAATAGTCCTTATTAAAAATTCACTCGTACAGCTTGGAAAACGCGATATTCGACATTTCCAATCGATCTGCATCGACAACAGCTAAAGATTCAATTCCCAGGCGTTGCAATAGTCTTTATTATGAAAAATACACTCGTATAGCAAGGAAAATGCGTCATTCGACATTTCCAATCGATCTGGATCGACAGCAGCTAAAGATTCAGTTCCCAAGCGTCGCAATAGGTCTTCTTATTGAAAATTCACTCGTAGAGATTGGAAAACGCGATGTTCGACATTTCCAATCGATCTGCATCAACAACAGCTAAAGATTCAGTTCCCAGGCGTCGCAATAGTCCTTATTGAAAATTCACTCGTAGAGCTTGGAAAACGCGATATTCGACATTTCCAATCTATCTGCATCAACAACAGCTAAAGATTCAGTTCCCAGGCGTCGCAATAGTCCTTATTAAAAATTCACTCGTAGAGCTTGGTAAACGCGATATTCTTCATTTCCAATCGATCTGCATCAACAACAGCTAAAGATTCAGTTCCCAGGCGTCGCAATCGTCCTTATTATCTAAAATACACTCGTATATCATGGGAAATGCGACATTCGACATTTCCAATCGATCTGGATCGACAGCAGCTAAAGATTCAGTTCCCAGGCGTCGCAATAGTCCTTATTGAAAATTCACTCGTAGAGCTTGGAAAACGCGATATTCGACTTTTCCAATCGATCTGCATCAACAACAGCTAAAGATTCAGTTCCCAGGCGTCGCAATAGTCCTTCTTATTGAAAATTCACTCGTAGAGCTTGGAAAACGCGATATTTGACATTTCCAATCGATCTGCATCGACAACAGCTAAAGATTCAGTTCCCAGGCGTCGCCATAGTCCTTATTGAAAATTCACTCGTAGAGCTTGGAAAACGCGATATTCTTCATTTCCAATCGATCTGCATCAACAGCAGCTAAAGATTCAGTTCCCAGGCGTCGCAATCGTCCTTATTATCAAAAATACACTCGTATATCATGGAAAATGCGACATTCGACATTTCCAATCGATCTGGATCGACAGCAGCTAAAGATTCAGTTCCCAGACGTCGCAATAGTCCTTATTGAAAATTCACTCGTAGAGCTTGGAAAACGCGATATTCGACATTTCCAATCTATCTGCATCAACAACAGCTAAAGATTCAGTTCCCAGGCGTCGCAATAGTCCTTATTAAAAATTCACTCGTAGAGCTTGGTAAACGCGATATTCTTCATTTCCAATCGATCTGCATCAACAACAGCTAAAGATTCAGTTCCCAGGCGTCGCAATCGTCATTATTATCTAAAATACACTCGTATATCATGGGAAATGCGACATTCGACATTTCCAATCGATCTGGATCGACAGCAGCTAAAGATTCAGTTCCCAGGCGTTGCAATAGTCCTTCTTACAGAAAATTCACTCGTAGAGCTTGGAAAACGCGATATTCGACATTTCCAATCGATCTGCATCGCCAACAGCTAAAGATTCAGTTCCCAGGCGTCGCAATAGTCCTTATTGAAAATTCACTCGTAGAGCTTGGAAAACGCGATATTCTTCATTTCCAATCGATCTGGATCGACAGCAGCTAAAGATTCAGTTCCCAGGCGTCGCAATAGTCCTTACTGAAAATTCACTCGTAGAGCTTGGAAAACGCGATATTCGACATTTCAAATCGATCTGCATCAACAACAGCCAAAGATTCAGTTCCCAGGCGTCGCAATAGTGCTTATTGAAAATTCACTCGTACAGCTTGGAAAACGCGATATTCGACATTTCCAATCGATCTGCATCGACAACAGCTAAAGATTCAGTTCCCAGGCGTTGCAATAGTCTTTATTATGAAAAATACACTCGTATAGCATGGAAAATGCGACATTCGACATTTCCAATCGATCTGGATCGACAGCAGCTAAAGATTCAGTTCCCAGGCGTCGCAATAGGTCTTCTTATAGAAAATTCACTCGTAGAGATTGGAAAACGCGATATTCGACATTTCCATTCGATCTGCATCGACAACAGCTAAAGATTCAGTTCCCAGGCGTCGCAATAGTCCTTACTGAAAATTCACTCATAGAGCTTGGAAAACGCGATATTCGACATTTCCAATCGATCTGCATCAACAACAGCTATAGATTCAGTTCCCAGGCGTCGCAATAGTCCTTCTTATTGAAAATTCACTCGTAGAGCTTGGAAAACGCGATATTCGACATTTCCAATCGATCTGCATCGACAACAGCTAAAGATTCAGTTACCAGGCGTCGAAATAGTCCTTATTGAAAATTCACACGTTGAGCTTGGAAAACGCGATATTCTTCATTTCCAATCGATCTGCATCAACAACAGCTAAAGATTCAGTTCCCAGGCGTCGCAATAGTCCTTCTTATTGAAAATTCACTCGTAGAGCTTGGAAAACACGATATTCGACATTTCCAATCGATCTGCATCGACAACAGCTAAAGATTCAGTACCCAGGCGTCGCAATAGTCCTTATTGATAATTCACTCATAGAGCTTGAAAAACGCGATATTCGACATTTCCAATCGATCTGCATCAACAACAGCTAAAGATTCTGTTCCCAGGAGTCGCAATAGTCTTTATTATCAAAAATACACCTGTTTAGCATGGAAAATGCGATATTCGACATTTCCAATCGATCTGCATCGACAACAGCTAAAGATTCAGTTCCCAGGCGTCGCAATAGTCCTTATTGAAAATTCACTCATAGAGCTTGAAAAACGCGATATTCGACATTTCCAATCGATCTGGATCGACAGCAGCTAAAGATTCAGTTCCCAGGCGTCGCAATAGTCCTTACTGAAAATTCACTCATAGAGCTTGGAAAACGCGATATTCGACATTTCCAATCGATCTGCATCAACAGCAGCTAAAGATTCAGTTCCCAGGCGTCGCAATCGTCCTTATTATCAAAAATACACTCGTATATCATGGAAAATGCGACATTCGACATTTCCAATCGATCTGGATCGACAGCAGCTAAAGATTCAGTTCCCAGGCGTCGCAATAGTCCTTATTGAAAATTCACTCGTAGAGCTTGGAAAACGCGATATTCTTCATTTCCAATCGATCTGGATCGACAGCAGCTAAAGATTCAGTTCCCAGGCGTCGCAATAGTCCTTACTGAAAATTCACTCATAGAGCTTGGAAAACGCGATATTCGACATTTCCAATCGATCTGCATCAACAACAGCTATAGATTCAGTTCCCAGGCGTCGCAATAGTCCTTCTTATTGAAAATTCACTCGTAGAGCTTGGAAAACGCGATATTCTTCATTTCCAATCGATCTGCATCAACAACAGCAAAAGATTCAGTTCCCAGGCGTCGCAATCGTCCTTATTATCAAAAATACACTCGTATATCATGGAAAATGCGACATTCGACATTTCCAATCGATCTGGATCGACAGCAGCTAAAGATTCAGTTCCCAGGCGTCGCAATAGTCCTTATTGAAAATTCACTCGTAGAGCTTGGAAAACGCGATATTCTTCATTTCCAATCGATCTGCATCAACAACAGCTAATCGTTCAGTTCCCAGGCGTCGCAATAGTCCTTCTTCTTGAAAATTCACTCGTAGAGATTGGAAAACGCGATATTCGACATTTCCATTCGATCTGCATCGACAACAGCTAAGGATTCAGTTCCCAGGGGTCGCAATAGTCCTTACTGAAAATTCACTCATAGAGCTTGGAAAACGCGATATTCGACATTTCCAATCGATCTGCATCAACAACAGCTATAGATTCAGTTCCCAGGCGTCGCAATAGTCCTTCTTATTGAAAATTCACTCGTAGAGCTTGGAAAACGCGATATTCGACATTTCCAATCAATCTGCATCGACAACAGCTAAAGATTCAGTACCCAGGCGTCGCAATAGTCCTTATTGAAAATTCACTCATAGAGCTTGAAAAACGCGATATTCGACATTTCCAATCGATCTGCATCAACAACAGCTAAAGATTCTGTTCCCAGGAGTCGCAATAGTCTTTATTATCAAAAATACACCTGTTTAGCATGGAAAATGCGATATTCGACATTTCCAATCGATCTGCATCGACAACAGCTAAAGATTCAGTTCCCAGGCGTCGCAATAGTCCTTATTGAAAATTCACTCATAGAGCTTGAAAAACGCGATATTCGACATTTCCAATCGAACTGCATCAACAACAGCTAAAGATTAGGTTCCCAGGCGTCGTAATAGTGCTTATTGAAAATTCACTCGTACAGCTTGGAAAACGCGATATTCGACATTTCCAATCGATCTGCATCGACAACAGCTAAAGATTCAGTTCCCAGGCGTCGCAATAGTCCTTATTGAAAATTCACTCGTAGAGCTTGGAAAACGCGATATTCTTCATTTCCAATCGATCTGCATCAACAACAGCTAAAGATTCAGTTCCCAGGCGTCGCAATCGTCCTTATTATCAAAAATACACTCGTATATCATGGAAAATTCGACATTCGACATTTCCAATCGATCTGGATCGACAGCAGCTAAAGATTCAGTTCCCAGGCGTCGCAATAGTCCTTATTGAAAATTCACTCATAGAGCTTGAAAAACGCGATATTCGACATTTCCAATCGATCTGCATCGACAACAGCTAAAGATTCAGTTCCCAGGCGTTGCAATAGTCTTTATTATGAAAAATACACTCGTATAGCATGGAAAATGCGACATTAGACATTTCCATTCGATCTGCATCGACAACAGCTAAAGATTCAGTTCCCAGGCGTCGCAATAGTCCTTTCTGAAAATTCACTCATAGAGCTTGGAAAACGCGATATTCGACATTTCCAATCGATCTGCATCAACAACAGCTAAAGATTCAGTTCCCAGGCGTCGCAATAGTCCTTCTTATTGAAAATTCACTCGTAGAGCATGGAAAACGCGATATTCGACATTTCCAATCGATCTGCATCGACAACAGCTAAAGATTCAGTTCCCAGGCGTCGCAATAGTCCTTATTGAAAATTCACTCGTAGAGCTTGGAAAACGCGATATTCGACATTTCCAATCGATCTGCATCGACAACAGCTAACGATTCAGTTCCCAGGCGTTGCAATAGTCTTTATTATGAAAAATACACTCGTATAGCAAGGAAAATGCGATATTCGACATTTCCAATCGATCTGGATCGACAGCAGCTAAAGATTCAGTTCCCAAGCGTCGCAATAGGTCTTCTTATTGAAAATTCACTCGTAGAGATTGGAAAACGCGATATTCGACATTTCCATTCGATCTGCATCGACAACAGCTAAAGATTCAGTTCCCAGGCGTCGCAATAGTCCTTACTGAAAATTCACTCATAGAGCTTGGAAAACGCGATATTCGACATTTCCAATCGATCTGCATCAACAACAGCTAAAGATTCAGTTCCCAGGCGTCGCAATAGTGCTTATTGAAAATTCACTCGTAGAGCTTGGAAAACGCGATATTCTTCATTTCCAATCGATCTGCATCAACAGCAGCTAAAGATTCAGTTCCCAGGTGTCGCAATCGTCCTTATTATCAAAAATACACTCGTATATCATGGAAAATGCGACATTCCACATTTCCAATCGATCTGGATCGACAGCAGCTAAAGATTCAGTTCCCAGGCGTCGCAATAGTCCTTACTGAAAATTCACTCATAGAGCTTGGAAAACGCGATATTCGACATTTCCAATCGATCTGCATCAACAACAGCTATAGATTCAGTTCCCAGGCGTCGCAATAGTCCTTCTTAATGAAAATTCACTCGTAGAGCTTGGAAAACGCGATATTGGACATTTCCAATCGATCTGCATCAACAACAGCTAAAGATTCTGTTCCCAGGCGTCGCAATCGTCCTTATTATCAAAAATACACTCGTATATCATGGAAAATGCGACATTCGACATTTCCAATCGATCTGGATCGACAGCAGCTAAAGATTCAGTTCCCCGGCGTCGCAATAGTCCTTATTGAAAATTCACTCGTAGTGCTTGGAAAACGCGATATTCGACATTTCCAATCGATCTGCATCAACAACAGCTAAAGATTCAGTTCCCAGGCGTTGCAATAGTCTTTATTATGAAAAATACACTCGTATAGCAAGGAAAATGCGACATTCGACATTTCCAATCGATCTGGATCGACAGCAGCTAAAGATTCAGTTCCCAAGCGTCGCAATAGGTCTTCTTATTGAAAATTCACTCGTAGAGATTGGAAAGCGCGATATTCGACATTTCCATTCGATCTGCATCGACAGCAGCTAAAGATTCAGTTCCCAGGCGTCGCAATAGTCCTTATTGAAAATTCACTCGTAGACCTTGGAAAACGCGATATTCGACATTTCCAATCGATCTGCATCAACAACAGCTAAAGATTCAGTTCCCAAGCGTCGCAATAGGTCTTCTTATTGAAAATTCACTCGTAGAGATTGGAAAACGCGATATTCGACATTTCCATTCGATCTGCATCGACAGCAGCTAAAGATTCAGTTCCCAGGCGTCGCAATAGTCCTTATTGAAAATTCACTCGTAGACCTTGGAAAACGCGATATTCGACATTTCCAATCGATCTGCATCAACAACAGCTAAAGATTCAGTTCCCAGGCGTCGCAATAGTCCTTATTGAAAATTCACTCATAGAGCTTGAAAAACGCGATATTCGACATTTCCAATCGATCTGCATCGACAACAGCTATAGATTCAGTTCCCAGGCGTTGCAATAGTCTTTATTATGAAAAATACACTCGTATAGCATGGAAAATGCGACATTAGACATTTCCATTCGATCTGCATCGACAACAGCTAAGGATTCAGTTCCCAGGCGTCGCAATAGTCCTTCTTATTGAAAATTCACTCGTAGAGCTTGGAAAACGCGATATTCGACATTTCCAATCGATCTGCATCGACAACAGCTAAAGATTCAGTTCCCAGGCGTCGCAATAGTCCTTATTGAAAATTCACTCGTAGAGCTTGGAAAACGCGATATTCGACATTTCCAATCGATCTGCATCGACAACAGCTAACGATTCAGTTCCCAGGCGTTGCAATAGTCTTTATTATGAAAAATACACTCGTATAGCAAGGAAAATGCGACATTCGACATTTCCAATCGATCTGGATCGACAGCAGCTAAAGATTCAGTTCCCAAGCGTCGCAATAGGTCTTCTTATTGAAAATTCACTCGTAGAGATTGGAAAGCGCGATATTCGACATTTCCATTCGATCTGCATCGACAGCAGCTAAAGATTCAGTTCCCAGGCGTCGCAATAGTCCTTATTGAAAATTCACTCGTAGACCTTGGAAAACGCGATATTCGACATTTCCGATCGATCTGCATCAACAACAGCTAAAGATTCAGTTCCCAGGCGTCGCAATAGTCCTTATTGAAAATTCACTCATAGAGCTTGAAAAACGCGATATTCGACATTTCCAATCGATCTGCATCGACAACAGCTATAGATTCAGTTCCCAGGCGTTGCAATAGTCTTTATTATGAAAAATACACTCGTATAGCATGGAAAATGCGACATTAGACATTTCCATTCGATCTGCATCGACAACAGCTAAAGATTCAGTTCCCAGGCGTCGCAATAGTCCTTTCTGAAAATTCACTCATAGAGCTTGGAAAACGCGATATTCGACATTTCCAATCGATCTGCATCAACAACAGCTATAGATTCAGTTCCCAGGCGTCGCAATAGTCCTTCTTATTGAAAATTCACTCGTAGAGCTTGGAAAACGCGATATTCGACATTTCCAATCGATCTGCATCGACAACAGCTAAAGATTCAGTTCCCAGGCGTCGCAATAGTCCTTATTGAAAATTCACTCGTAGAGCTTGGAAAACGCGATATTCGACATTTCCAATCGATCTGCATCGACAACAGCTAAAGATTCAGTTCCCAGGCGTTGCAATAGTCTTTATTATGAAAAATACACTCGTATAGCAAGGAAAATGCGACATTCGACATTTCCAATCGATCTGCATCGACAACAGCTAAAGATTCAGTTCCCAGGCGTCGCAATAGTCCTTACTGAAAATTCACTCATAGAGCTTGGAAAACGCGATATTCGACATTTCCAATCGATCTGCATCAACAACAGCTAAAGATTCAGTTCCCAGGCGTTGCAATAGTCTTTATTATGAAAAATACACTCGTATAGCAAGGAAAATGCGACATTCGACATTTCCAATCGATCTGGATCGGCAGCAGCTAAAGATTCAGTTCCCAAGCATCGCAATAGGTCTTCTTATTGAAAATTCACTCGTAGAGATTGGAAAACGCGATATTCGACATTTCCATTCGATCTGCATCGACAGCAGCTAAAGATTCAGTTCCCATGCGTCGCAATAGTCCTTATTGAAAATTCACTCGTAGACCTTGGAAAACGCGATATTCGACATTTCCAATCGATCTGCATCAACAACAGCTAAAGATTCAGTTCCCAGGCGTCGCAATAGTCCTTATTGAAAATTCAGTCATAGAGCTTGAAAAACGCGATATTCGACATTTCCAATCGATCTGCATCGACAACAGCTATAGATTCAGTTCCCAGGCGTTGCAATAGTCTTTATTATGAAAAATACACTCGTATAGCATGGAAAATGCGACATTAGACATTTCCATTCGATCTGCATCGACAACAGCTAAAGATTCAGTTCCCAGGCGTCCAATAGTCCTTTCTGAAAATTCACTCATAGAGCTTGGAAAACGCGATATTCGACATTTCCAATCGATCTGCATCAACAACAGCTATAGATTCAGTTCCCAGGCGTCGCAATAGTCCTTCTTATTGAAAATTCACTCGTAGAGCTTGGAAAACGCGATATTCGACATTTCCAATCGATCTGCATCGACAACAGCTAAAGATTCAGTTCCCAGGCGTCGCAATAGTCCTTATTGAAAATTCACTCGTAGAGCTTGGAAAACGCGATATTCGACATTTCCAATCGATCTGCATCGACAACAGCTAAAGATTCAGTTCCCAGGCGTTGCAATAGTCTTTATTATGAAAAATACACTCGTATAGCAAGGAAAATGCGACATTCGACATTTCCAATCGAGCTGGATCGACAGCAGCTAAAGATTCAGTTCCCAGGCGTCGCAATAGTCCTTACTGAAAATTCACTCATAGAGCTTGGAAAACGCGATATTCGACATTTCCAATCGATCTGCATCAACAGCAGCTAAAGATTCAGTTCCCAGGCGTCGCAATCGTCCTTATTATCAAAAATACACTCGTATATCATGGAAAATGCGACATTCGACATTTCCAATCGATCTGGATCGACAGCAGCTAAAGATTCAGTTCCCAGGCGTCGCAATAGTCCTTACTGAAAATTCACTCATAGAGCTTGGAAAACGCGATATTCGACATTTCCAATCGATCTGCATCAACAACAGCTATAGATTCATTTCCCAGGCGTCGCAATAGTCCTTCTTAATGAAAATTCACTTGTAGAGCTTGGAAAACGCGATATTGGACATTTCCAATCGATCTGCATCAACAACAGCTAAAGATTCTGTTCCCAGGCGTCGCAATCGTCCTTATTATCAAAAATACACTCGTATATCATGGAAAATGCGACATTCGACATTTCCAATCGATCTGGATCGACAGCAGCTAAAGATTCAGTTCCCCGGCGTCGTAATAGTCCTTATTGAAAATTCACTCGTAGTGCTTGGTAAACGCGATATTCGACATTTCCAATCGATCTGCATCAACAACAGCTAAAGATTCAGTTCCCAGGCGTTGCAATAGTCTTTATTATGAAAAATACACTCGTATAGCAAGGAAAATGCGACATTCGACATTTCCAATCGATCTGGATCGACAGCAGCTAAAGATTCAGTTCCCAAGCGTCGCAATAGGTCTTCTTATTGAAAATTCACTCGTAGAGATTGGAAAACGCGATATTCGACATTTCCATTCGATCTGCATCGACAGCAGCTAAAGATTCAGTTCCCAGGCGTCGCAATAGTCCTTATTGAAAATTCACTCGTAGACCTTGGAAAACGCGATATTCGACATTTCCAATCGATCTGCATCAACAACAGCTAAAGATTCAGTTCCCAGGCGTCGCAATAGTCCTTATTGAAAATTCACTCATAGAGCTTGAAAAACGCGATATTCGACATTTCCAATCGATCTGCATCGACAACAGCTAAAGATTCAGTTCCCAGGCGTTGCAATAGTCTTTATTATGAAAAATACACTCGTATAGCATGGAAAATGCGACATTAGACATTTCCATTCGATCTGCATCGACAACAGCTAAAGATTCAGTTCCCAGGCGTCGCAATAGTCCTTTCTGAAAATTCACTAATAGAGCTTGGAAAACGCGATATTCGACATTTCCAATCGATCTGCATCAACAACAGCTATAGATTCAGTTCCCAGGCGTCGCAATAGTCCTTCTTATTGAAAATTCACTCGTAGAGCTTGGAAAACGCGATATTCGACATTTCCAATCGATCTGCATCGACAACAGCTAAAGATTCAGTTCCCAGGCGTCGCAATAGTCCTTATTGAAAATTCACTCATAGAGCTTGAAAAACGCGATATTCGACATTTCCAATCGATCTGCATCGACAACAGCTAAAGATTCAGTTCCCAGGCGTTGCAATAGTCTTTATTATGAAAAATACACTCGTATAGCATGGAAAATGCGACATTAGACATTTCCATTCGATCTGCATCGACAACAGCTAAAGATTCAGTTCCCAGGCGTCGCAATAGTCCTTTCTGAAAATTCACTCATAGAGCTTGGAAAACGCGATATTCGACATTTCCAATCGATCTGCATCAACAACAGCTAAAGATTCAGTTCCCAGGCGTCGCAATAGTCCTTCTTATTGAAAATTCACTCGTAGAGCTTGGAAAACGCGATATTCGACATTTCCAATCGATCTGCATCGACAACAGCTAAAGATTCAGTTCCCAGGCGTCGCAATAGTCCTTATTGAAAATTCACTCGTAGAGCTTGGAAAACGCGATATTCGACATTTCCAATCGATCTGCATCGACAACAGCTAACGATTCAGTTCCCAGGCGTTGCAATAGTCTTTATTATGAAAAATACACTCGTATAGCAAGGAAAATGCGACATTCGACATTTCCAATCGATCTGGATCGACAGCAGCTAAAGATTCAGTTCCCAAGCGTCGCAATAGGTCTTCTTATTGAAAATTCACTCGTAGAGATTGGAAAACGCGATATTCGACATTTCCATTCGATCTGCATCGACAACAGCTAAAGATTCAGTTCCCAGGCGTCGCAATAGTCCTTACTGAAAATTCACTCATAGAGCTTGGAAAACGCGATATTCGACATTTCCAATCGATCTGCATCAACAACAGCTAAAGATTCAGTTCCCAGGCGTCGCAATAGTGCTTATTGAAAATTCACTCGTAGAGCTTGGAAAACGCGATATTCTTCATTTCCAATCGATCTGCATCAACAGCAGCTAAAGATTCAGTTCCCAGGTGTCGCAATCGTCCTTATTATAAAAAATACACTCGTATATCATGGAAAATGCGACATTCCACATTTCCAATCGATCTGGATCGACAGCAGCTAAAGATTCAGTTCCCAGGCGTCGCAATAGTCCTTACTGAAAATTCACTCATAGAGCTTGGAAAACGCGATATTCGACATTTCCAATCGATCTGCATCAACAACAGCTATAGATTCAGTTCCCAGGCGTCGCAATAGTCCTTCTTAATGAAAATTCACTCGTAGAGCTTGGAAAACGCGATATTGGACATTTCCAATCGATCTGCATCAACAACAGCTAAAGATTCTGTTCCCAGGCGTCGCAATCGTCCTTATTATCAAAAATACACTCGTATATCATGGAAAATGCGACATTCGACATTTCCAATCGATCTGCAACAACAACAGCTAAAGATTCAGTTCCCAGGCGTTGCAATAGTCTTTATTATGAAAAATACACTCGTATAGCAAGGAAAATGCGACATTCGACATTTCCAATCGATCTGGATCGACAGCAGCTAAAGATTCAGTTCCCAAGCGTCGCAATAGGTCTTCTTATTGAAAATTCACTCGTAGAGATTGGAAAACGCGATATTCGACATTTCCATTCGATCTGCATCGACAACAGCTAAAGATTCAGTTCCCAGGCGTCGCAATAGTCCTTACTGAAAATTCACTCATAGAGCTTGGAAAACGCGATATTCGACATTTCCAATCGATCTGCATCAACAGCAGCTAAAGATTCAGTTCCCAGGCGTCGCAATCGTCCTTATTATCAAAAATACACTCGTATATCATGGAAAATGCGACATTCGACATTTCCAATCGATCTGGATCGACAGCAGCTAAAGATTCAGTTCCCAGGCGTCGCAATAGTCCTTACTGAAAATTCACTCATAGAGCTTGGAAAACGCGATATTCGACATTTCCAATCGATCTGCATCAACAACAGCTATAGATTCATTTCCCAGGCGTCGCAATAGTCCTTCTTAATGAAAATTCACTTGTAGAGCTTGGAAAACGCGATATTGGACATTTCCAATCGATCTGCATCAACAACAGCTAAAGATTCTGTTCCCAGGCGTCGCAATCGTCCTTATTATCAAAAATACACTCGTATATCATGGAAAATGCGACATTCGACATTTCCAATCGATCTGGATCGACAGCAGCTAAAGATTCAGTTCCCCGGCGTCGCAATAGTCCTTATTGAAAATTCACTCGTAGTGCTTGGTAAACGCGATATTCGACATTTCCAATCGATCTGCATCAACAACAGCTAAAGATTCAGTTCCCAGGCGTTGCAATAGTCTTTATTATGAAAAATACACTCGTATAGCAAGGAAAATGCGACATTCGACATTTCCAATCGATCTGGATCGACAGCAGCTAAAGATTCAGTTCCCAAGCGTCGCAATAGGTCTTCTTATTGAAAATTCACTCGTAGAGATTGGAAAACGCGATATTCGACATTTCCAATCGATCTGCATCAACAACAGCTAAAGATTCAGTTCCCAGGCGTTGCAATAGTCTTTATTATGAAAAATACACTCGTATAGCAAGGAAAATGCGACATTCGACATTTCCAATCGATCTGGATCGACAGCAGCTAAAGATTCAGTTCCCAAGCGTCGCAGTAGGTCTTCTTATTGAAAATTCACTCGTAGAGATTGGAAAACGCGATATTCGACATTTCCATTCGATCTGCATCGACAGCAGCTAAAGATTCAGTTCCCAGGCGTCGCAATAGTCCTTATTGAAAATTCACTCGTAGACCTTGGAAAACGCGATATTCGACATTTCCAATCGATCTGCATCAACAACAGCTAAAGATTCAGTTCCCAGGCGTCGCAATAGTCCTTATTGAAAATTCACTCATAGAGCTTGAAAAACGCGATATTCGACATTTCCAATCGATCTGCATCGACAACAGCTAAAGATTCAGTTCCCAGGCGTTGCAATAGTCTTTATTATGAAAAATACACTCGTATAGCATGGAAAATGCGACATTAGACATTTCCATTCGATCTGCATCGACAACAGCTAAAGATTCAGTTCCCAGGCGTCGCAATAGTCCTTTCTGAAAATTCACTAATAGAGCTTGGAAAACGCGATATTCGACATTTCCAATCGATCTGCATCAACAACAGCTATAGATTCAGTTCCCAGGCGTCGCAATAGTCCTTCTTATTGAAAATTCACTCGTAGAGCTTGGAAAACGCGATATTCGACATTTCCAATCGATCTGCATCGACAACAGCTAAAGATTCAGTTCCCAGGCGTCGCAATAGTCCTTATTGAAAATTCACTCATAGAGCTTGAAAAACGCGATATTCGACATTTCCAATCGATCTGCATCGACAACAGCTAAAGATTCAGTTCCCAGGCGTTGCAATAGTCTTTATTATGAAAAATACACTCGTATAGCATGGAAAATGCGACATTAGACATTTCCATTCGATCTGCATCGACAACAGCTAAAGATTCAGTTCCCAGGCGTCGCAATAGTCCTTTCTGAAAATTCACTCATAGAGCTTGGAAAACGCGATATTCGACATTTCCAATCGATCTGCATCAACAACAGCTAAAGATTCAGTTCCCAGGCGTCGCAATAGTCCTTCTTATTGAAAATTCACTCGTAGAGCTTGGAAAACGCGATATTCGACATTTCCAATCGATCTGCATCGACAACAGCTAAAGATTCAGTTCCCAGGCGTCGCAATAGTCCTTATTGAAAATTCACTCGTAGAGCTTGGAAAACGCGATATTCGACATTTCCAATCGATCTGCATCGACAACAGCTAACGATTCAGTTCCCAGGCGTTGCAATAGTCTTTATTATGAAAAATACACTCGTATAGCAAGGAAAATGCGACATTCGACATTTCCAATCGATCTGGATCGACAGCAGCTAAAGATTCAGTTCCCAAGCGTCGCAATAGGTCTTCTTATTGAAAATTCACTCGTAGAGATTGGAAAACGCGATATTCGACATTTCCATTCGATCTGCATCGACAACAGCTAAAGATTCAGTTCCCAGGCGTCGCAATAGTCCTTACTGAAAATTCACTCATAGAGCTTGGAAAACGCGATATTCGACATTTCCAATCGATCTGCATCAACAACAGCTAAAGATTCAGTTCCCAGGCGTCGCAATAGTGCTTATTGAAAATTCACTCGTAGAGCTTGGAAAACGCGATATTCTTCATTTCCAATCGATCTGCATCAACAGCAGCTAAAGATTCAGTTCCCAGGTGTCGCAATCGTCCTTATTATAAAAAATACACTCGTATATCATGGAAAATGCGACATTCCACATTTCCAATCGATCTGGATCGACAGCAGCTAAAGATTCAGTTCCCAGGCGTCGCAATAGTCCTTACTGAAAATTCACTCATAGAGCTTGGAAAACGCGATATTCGACATTTCCAATCGATCTGGATCGACAGCAGCTAAAGATTCAGTTCCCCGGCGTCGCAATAGTCCTTATTGAAAATTCACTCGTAGTGCTTGGTAAACGCGATATTCGACATTTCCAATCGATCTGCATCAACAACAGCTAAAGATTCAGTTCCCAGGCGTTGCAATAGTCTTTATTATGAAAAATACACTCGTATAGCAAGGAAAATGCGACATTCGACATTTCCAATCGATCTGGATCGACAGCAGCTAAAGATTCAGTTCCCAAGCGTCGCAATAGGTCTTCTTATTGAAAATTCACTCGTAGAGATTGGAAAACGCGATATTCGACATTTCCAATCGATCTGCATCAACAACAGCTAAAGATTCAGTTCCCAGGCGTTGCAATAGTCTTTATTATGAAAAATACACTCGTATAGCAAGGAAAATGCGACATTCGACATTTCCAATCGATCTGGATCGACAGCAGCTAAAGATTCAGTTCCCAAGCGTCGCAATAGGTCTTCTTATTGAAAATTCACTCGTAGAGATTGGAAAACGCGATATTCGACATTTCCATTCGATCTGCATCGACAGCAGCTAAAGATTCAGTTCCCAGGCGTCGCAATAGTCCTTATTGAAAATTCACTCGTAGACCTTGGAAAACGCGATATTCGACATTTCCAATCGATCTGCATCAACAACAGCTAAAGATTCAGTTCCCAGGCGTCGCAATAGTCCTTATTGAAAATTCACTCATAGAGCTTGAAAAACGCGATATTCGACATTTCCAATCGATCTGCATCGACAACAGCTAAAGATTCAGTTCCCAGGCGTTGCAATAGTCTTTATTATGAAAAATACACTCGTATAGCATGGAAAATGCGACATTAGACATTTCCATTCGATCTGCATCGACAACAGCTAAAGATTCAGTTCCCAGGCGTCGCAATAGTCCTTTCTGAAAATTCACTAATAGAGCTTGGAAAACGCGATATTCGACATTTCCAATCGATCTGCATCAACAACAGCTATAGATTCAGTTCCCAGGCGTCGCAATAGTCCTTCTTATTGAAAATTCACTCGTAGAGCTTGGAAAACGCGATATTCGACATTTCCAATCGATCTGCATCGACAACAGCTAAAGATTCAGTTCCCAGGCGTCGCAATAGTCCTTATTGAAAATTCACTCATAGAGCTTGAAAAACGCGATATTCGACATTTCCAATCGATCTGCATCGACAACAGCTAAAGATTCAGTTCCCAGGCGTTGCAATAGTCTTTATTATGAAAAATACACTCGTATAGCATGGAAAATGCGACATTAGACATTTCCATTCGATCTGCATCGACAACAGCTAAAGATTCAGTTCCCAGGCGTCGCAATAGTCCTTTCTGAAAATTCACTCATAGAGCTTGGAAAACGCGATATTCGACATTTCCAATCGATCTGCATCAACAACAGCTAAAGATTCAGTTCCCAGGCGTCGCAATAGTCCTTCTTATTGAAAATTCACTCGTAGAGCTTGGAAAACGCGATATTCGACATTTCCAATCGATCTGCATCGACAACAGCTAAAGATTCAGTTCCCAGGCGTCGCAATAGTCCTTATTGAAAATTCACTCGTAGAGCTTGGAAAACGCGATATTCGACATTTCCAATCGATCTGCATCGACAACAGCTAACGATTCAGTTCCCAGGCGTTGCAATAGTCTTTATTATGAAAAATACACTCGTATAGCAAGGAAAATGCGACATTCGACATTTCCAATCGATCTGGATCGACAGCAGCTAAAGATTCAGTTCCCAAGCGTCGCAATAGGTCTTCTTATTGAAAATTCACTCGTAGAGATTGGAAAACGCGATATTCGACATTTCCATTCGATCTGCATCGACAACAGCTAAAGATTCAGTTCCCAGGCGTCGCAATAGTCCTTACTGAAAATTCACTCATAGAGCTTGGAAAACGCGATATTCGACATTTCCAATCGATCTGCATCAACAACAGCTAAAGATTCAGTTCCCAGGCGTCGCAATAGTGCTTATTGAAAATTCACTCGTAGAGCTTGGAAAACGCGATATTCTTCATTTCCAATCGATCTGCATCAACAGCAGCTAAAGATTCAGTTCCCAGGTGTCGCAATCGTCCTTATTATAAAAAATACACTCGTATATCATGGAAAATGCGACATTCCACATTTCCAATCGATCTGGATCGACAGCAGCTAAAGATTCAGTTCCCAGGCGTCGCAATAGTCCTTACTGAAAATTCACTCATAGAGCTTGGAAAACGCGATATTCGACATTTCCAATCGATCTGCATCAACAACAGCTATAGATTCAGTTCCCAGGCGTCGCAATAGTCCTTCTTAATGAAAATTCACTCGTAGAGCTTGGAAAACGCGATATTGGACATTTCCAATCGATCTGCATCAACAACAGCTAAAGATTCTGTTCCCAGGCGTCGCAATCGTCCTTATTATCAAAAATACCCTCGAATATCATGGAAAATGCGACATTCGACATTTCCAATCGATCTGCAACAACAACAGCTAAAGATTCAGTTCCCAGGCGTTGCAATAGTCTTTATTATGAAAAATACACTCGTATAGCAAGGAAAATGCGACATTCGACATTTCCAATCGATCTGGATCGACAGCAGCTAAAGATTCAGTTCCCAAGCGTCGCAATAGGTCTTCTTATTGAAAATTCACTCGTAGAGATTGGAAAACGCGATATTCGACATTTCCATTCGATCTGCATCGACAGCAGCTAAAGATTCAGTTCCCAGGCGTCGCAATAGTCCTTATTGAAAATTCACTCGTAGACCTTGGAAAACGCGATATTCGACATTTCCAATCGATCTGCATCAACAACAGCTAAAGATTCAGTTCCCAGGCGTCGCAATAGTCCTTATTGAAAATTCACTCATAGAGCTTGAAAAACGCGATATTCGACATTTCCAATCGATCTGCATCGACAACAGCTAAAGATTCAATTCCCAGGCGTTGCAATAGTCTTTATTATGAAAAATACACTCGTATAGCATGGAAAATGCGACATTAGACATTTCCATTCGATCTGCATCGACAACAGCTAAAGATTCAGTTCCCAGGCGTCGCAATAGTCCTTTCTGAAAATTCACTCATAGAGCTTGGAAAACGCGATATTCGACATTTCCAATCGATCTGCATCAACAACAGCTATAGATTCAGTTCCCAGGCGTCGCAATAGTCCTTCTTATTGAAAATTCACTCGTAGAGCTTGGAAAACGCGATATTCGACATTTCCAATCGATCTGCATCGACAACAGCTAAAGATTCAGTTCCCAGGCGTCGCAATAGTCCTTATTGAAAATTCACTCGTAGAGCTTGGAAAACGCGATATTCGACATTTCCAATCGATCTGCATCGACAACAGCTAAAGATTCAGTTCCCAGGCGTTGCAATAGTCTTTATTATGAAAAATACACTCGTATAGCAAGGAAAATGCGACATTCGACATTTCCAATCGAGCTGGATCGACAGCAGCTAAAGTTTCAGTTCCCAAGCGTCGCAATAGGTCTTCTTATTGAAAATTCACTCGTAGAGATTGGAAAACGCGATATTCGACATTTCCATTCGATCTGCATCGACAACAGCTAAAGATTCAGTTCCCAGGCGTCGCAATAGTCCTTACTGAAAATTCACTCATAGAGCTTGGAAAACGCGATATTCGACATTTCCAATCGATCTGCATCAACAACAGCTAAAGATTCAGTTCCCAGGCGTCGCAATAGTGCTTATTGAAAATTCACTCGTAGAGCTTGGAAAACGCGATATTCTTCATTTCCAATTGATCTGCATCAACAGCAGCTAAAGATTCAGTTCCCAGGTGTCGCAATCGTCCTTATTATCAAAAATACACTCGTATATCATGGAAAATGCGACATTCCACATTTCCAATCGATCTGGATCGACAGCAGCTAAAGATTCAGTTCCCAGGCGTCGCAATAGTCCTTACTGAAAATTCACTCATAGAGCTTGGAAAACGCGATATTCGACATTTCCAATCGATCTGCATCAACAGCAGCTAAAGATTCAGTTCCCAGGCGTCGCAATCGTCCTTATTATCAAAAATACACTCGTATATCATGGAAAATGCGATATTCTTCATTTCCAATCGATCTGGATCGACAGCAGCTAAAGATTCCGTTCCCAGGCGTCGCAATAGTCCTTACTGAAAATTCACTCATAGAGCTTGGAAAACGCGATATTCGACATTTCCAATCGATCTGCATCAACAACAGCTATAGATTCAGTTCCCAGGCGTCGCAATAGTCCTTCTTATTGAAAATTCACTCGTAGAGCTTGGAAAACGCGATATTCTTCATTTCCAATCGATCTGCATCAACAACAGCAAAAGATTCAGTTCCCAGGCGTCGCAATCGTCCTTATTATCAAAAATACACTCGTATATCATGGAAAATGCGACATTCGACATTTCCAATCGATCTGGATCGACAGCAGCTAAAGATTCAGTTCCCAGGCGTCGCAATAGTCCTTATTGAAAATTCACTCGTAGAGCTTGGAAAACGCGATATTCTTCATTTCCAATCGATCTGCATCAACAACAGCTAATCGTTCAGTTCCCAGGCGTCGCAATAGTCCTTCTTCTTGAAAATTCACTCGTAGAGATTGGAAAACGCGATATTCGACATTTCCATTCGATCTGCATCGACAACAGCTAAAGATTCAGTTCCCAGGGGTCGCAATAGTCCTTACTGAAAATTCACTCATAGAGCTTGGAAAACGCGATATTCGACATTTCCAATCGATCTGCATCAACAACAGCTATAGATTAAGTTCCCAGGCGTCGCAATAGTCCTTCTTATTGAAAATTCACTCGTAGATCTTGGAAAACGCGATATTCGACATTTCCAATCGATCTGCATCGTCAACAGCTAAAGATTCAGTACCCAGGCGTCGCAATAGTCCTTATTGAAAATTCACTCATAGAGCTTGAAAAACGCGATATTCGACATTTCCAATCGATCTGCATCAACAACAGCTAAAGATTCTGTTCCCAGGAGTCGCAATAGTCTTTATTATCAAAAATACACCTGTTTAGCATGGAAAATGCGATATTCGACATTTCCAATCGATCTGCATCGACAACAGCTAAAGATTCAGTTCCCAGGCGTCGCAATAGTCCTTATTGAAAATTCACTCATAGAGCTTGAAAAACGCGATATTCGACATTTCCAATCGAACTGCATCAACAACAGCTAAAGATTCAGTTCCCAGGCGTCGCAATAGTCCTTATTGAAAATTCACTCGTAGACCTTGGAAAACGCGATATTCGACATTTCCAATCGATCTGCATCAACAACAGCTAAAGATTCAGTTCCCAGGCGTCGCAATAGTCCTTATTGAAAATTCACTCATAGAGCTTGAAAAACGCGATATTCGACATTTCCAATCGATCTGCATCGACAACAGCTAAAGATTCAGTTCCCAGGCGTTGCAATAGTCTTTATTATGAAAAATACACTCGTATAGCATGGAAAATGCGACATTCCACATTTCCAATCGATCTGGATCGACAGCAGCTAAAGATTCAGTTCCCAGGCGTCGCAATAGTCCTTACTGAAAATTCACTCATAGAGCTTGGAAAACGCGATATTCGACATTTCCAATCGATCTGGATCGACAGCAGCTAAAGATTCAGTTCCCCGGCGTCGCAATAGTCCTTATTGAAAATTCACTCGTAGTGCTTGGTAAACGCGATATTCGACATTTCCAATCGATCTGCATCAACAACAGCTAAAGATTCAGTTCCCAGGCGTTGCAATAGTCTTTATTATGAAAAATACACTCGTATAGCAAGGAAAATGCGACATTCGACATTTCCAATCGATCTGGATCGACAGCAGCTAAAGATTCAGTTCCCAAGCGTCGCAATAGGTCTTCTTATTGAAAATTCACTCGTAGAGATTGGAAAACGCGATATTCGACATTTCCAATCGATCTGCATCAACAACAGCTAAAGATTCAGTTCCCAGGCGTTGCAATAGTCTTTATTATGAAAAATACACTCGTATAGCAAGGAAAATGCGACATTCGACATTTCCAATCGATCTGGATCGACAGCAGCTAAAGATTCAGTTCCCAAGCGTCGCAATAGGTCTTCTTATTGAAAATTCACTCGTAGAGATTGGAAAACGCGATATTCGACATTTCCATTCGATCTGCATCGACAGCAGCTAAAGATTCAGTTCCCAGGCGTCGCAATAGTCCTTATTGAAAATTCACTCGTAGACCTTGGAAAACGCGATATTCGACATTTCCAATCGATCTGCATCAACAACAGCTAAAGATTCAGTTCCCAGGCGTCGCAATAGTCCTTATTGAAAATTCACTCATAGAGCTTGAAAAACGCGATATTCGACATTTCCAATCGATCTGCATCGACAACAGCTAAAGATTCAGTTCCCAGGCGTTGCAATAGTCTTTATTATGAAAAATACACTCGTATAGCATGGAAAATGCGACATTAGACATTTCCATTCGATCTGCATCGACAACAGCTAAAGATTCAGTTCCCAGGCGTCGCAATAGTCCTTTCTGAAAATTCACTAATAGAGCTTGGAAAACGCGATATTCGACATTTCCAATCGATCTGCATCAACAACAGCTATAGATTCAGTTCCCAGGCGTCGCAATAGTCCTTCTTATTGAAAATTCACTCGTAGAGCTTGGAAAACGCGATATTCGACATTTCCAATCGATCTGCATCGACAACAGCTAAAGATTCAGTTCCCAGGCGTCGCAATAGTCCTTATTGAAAATTCACTCATAGAGCTTGAAAAACGCGATATTCGACATTTCCAATCGATCTGCATCGACAACAGCTAAAGATTCAGTTCCCAGGCGTTGCAATAGTCTTTATTATGAAAAATACACTCGTATAGCATGGAAAATGCGACATTAGACATTTCCATTCGATCTGCATCGACAACAGCTAAAGATTCAGTTCCCAGGCGTCGCAATAGTCCTTTCTGAAAATTCACTCATAGAGCTTGGAAAACGCGATATTCGACATTTCCAATCGATCTGCATCAACAACAGCTAAAGATTCAGTTCCCAGGCGTCGCAATAGTCCTTCTTATTGAAAATTCACTCGTAGAGCTTGGAAAACGCGATATTCGACATTTCCAATCGATCTGCATCGACAACAGCTAAAGATTCAGTTCCCAGGCGTCGCAATAGTCCTTATTGAAAATTCACTCGTAGAGCTTGGAAAACGCGATATTCGACATTTCCAATCGATCTGCATCGACAACAGCTAACGATTCAGTTCCCAGGCGTTGCAATAGTCTTTATTATGAAAAATACACTCGTATAGCAAGGAAAATGCGACATTCGACATTTCCAATCGATCTGGATCGACAGCAGCTAAAGATTCAGTTCCCAAGCGTCGCAATAGGTCTTCTTATTGAAAATTCACTCGTAGAGATTGGAAAACGCGATATTCGACATTTCCATTCGATCTGCATCGACAACAGCTAAAGATTCAGTTCCCAGGCGTCGCAATAGTCCTTACTGAAAATTCACTCATAGAGCTTGGAAAACGCGATATTCGACATTTCCAATCGATCTGCATCAACAACAGCTAAAGATTCAGTTCCCAGGCGTCGCAATAGTGCTTATTGAAAATTCACTCGTAGAGCTTGGAAAACGCGATATTCTTCATTTCCAATCGATCTGCATCAACAGCAGCTAAAGATTCAGTTCCCAGGTGTCGCAATCGTCCTTATTATAAAAAATACACTCGTATATCATGGAAAATGCGACATTCCACATTTCCAATCGATCTGGATCGACAGCAGCTAAAGATTCAGTTCCCAGGCGTCGCAATAGTCCTTACTGAAAATTCACTCATAGAGCTTGGAAAACGCGATATTCGACATTTCCAATCGATCTGCATCAACAACAGCTATAGATTCAGTTCCCAGGCGTCGCAATAGTCCTTCTTAATGAAAATTCACTCGTAGAGCTTGGAAAACGCGATATTGGACATTTCCAATCGATCTGCATCAACAACAGCTAAAGATTCTGTTCCCAGGCGTCGCAATCGTCCTTATTATCAAAAATACCCTCGAATATCATGGAAAATGCGACATTCGACATTTCCAATCGATCTGCAACAACAACAGCTAAAGATTCAGTTCCCAGGCGTTGCAATAGTCTTTATTATGAAAAATACACTCGTATAGCAAGGAAAATGCGACATTCGACATTTCCAATCGATCTGGATCGACAGCAGCTAAAGATTCAGTTCCCAAGCGTCGCAATAGGTCTTCTTATTGAAAATTCACTCGTAGAGATTGGAAAACGCGATATTCGACATTTCCATTCGATCTGCATCGACAGCAGCTAAAGATTCAGTTCCCAGGCGTCGCAATAGTCCTTATTGAAAATTCACTCGTAGACCTTGGAAAACGCGATATTCGACATTTCCAATCGATCTGCATCAACAACAGCTAAAGATTCAGTTCCCAGGCGTCGCAATAGTCCTTATTGAAAATTCACTCATAGAGCTTGAAAAACGCGATATTCGACATTTCCAATCGATCTGCATCGACAACAGCTAAAGATTCAATTCCCAGGCGTTGCAATAGTCTTTATTATGAAAAATACACTCGTATAGCATGGAAAATGCGACATTAGACATTTCCATTCGATCTGCATCGACAACAGCTAAAGATTCAGTTCCCAGGCGTCGCAATAGTCCTTTCTGAAAATTCACTAATAGAGCTTGGAAAACGCGATATTCGACATTTCCAATCGATCTGCATCAACAACAGCTATAGATTCAGTTCCCAGGCGTCGCAATAGTCCTTCTTATTGAAAATTCACTCGTAGAGCTTGGAAAACGCGATATTCGACATTTCCAATCGATCTGCATCGACAACAGCTAAAGATTCAGTTCCCAGGCGTCGCAATAGTCCTTATTGAAAATTCACTCATAGAGCTTGAAAAACGCGATATTCGACATTTCCAATCGATCTGCATCGACAACAGCTAAAGATTCAGTTCCCAGGCGTTGCAATAGTCTTTATTATGAAAAATACACTCGTATAGCATGGAAAATGCGACATTAGACATTTCCATTCGATCTGCATCGACAACAGCTAAAGATTCAGTTCCCAGGCGTCGCAATAGTCCTTTCTGAAAATTCACTCATAGAGCTTGGAAAACGCGATATTCGACATTTCCAATCGATCTGCATCAACAACAGCTAAAGATTCAGTTCCCAGGCGTCGCAATAGTCCTTCTTATTGAAAATTCACTCGTAGAGCTTGGAAAACGCGATATTCGACATTTCCAATCGATCTGCATCGACAACAGCTAAAGATTCAGTTCCCAGGCGTCGCAATAGTCCTTATTGAAAATTCACTCGTAGAGCTTGGAAAACGCGATATTCGACATTTCCAATCGATCTGCATCGACAACAGCTAACGATTCAGTTCCCAGGCGTTGCAATAGTCTTTATTATGAAAAATACACTCGTATAGCAAGGAAAATGCGACATTCGACATTTCCAATCGATCTGGATCGACAGCAGCTAAAGATTCAGTTCCCAAGCGTCGCAATAGGTCTTCTTATTGAAAATTCACTCGTAGAGATTGGAAAACGCGATATTCGACATTTCCATTCGATCTGCATCGACAACAGCTAAAGATTCAGTTCCCAGGCGTCGCAATAGTCCTTACTGAAAATTCACTCATAGAGCTTGGAAAACGCGATATTCGACATTTCCAATCGATCTGCATCAACAACAGCTAAAGATTCAGTTCCCAGGCGTCGCAATAGTGCTTATTGAAAATTCACTCGTAGAGCTTGGAAAACGCGATATTCTTCATTTCCAATCGATCTGCATCAACAGCAGCTAAAGATTCAGTTCCCAGGTGTCGCAATCGTCCTTATTATAAAAAATACACTCGTATATCATGGAAAATGCGACATTCCACATTTCCAATCGATCTGGATCGACAGCAGCTAAAGATTCAGTTCCCAGGCGTCGCAATAGTCCTTACTGAAAATTCACTCATAGAGCTTGGAAAACGCGATATTCGACATTTCCAATCGATCTGCATCAACAACAGCTATAGATTCAGTTCCCAGGCGTCGCAATAGTCCTTCTTAATGAAAATTCACTCGTAGAGCTTGGAAAACGCGATATTGGACATTTCCAATCGATCTGCATCAACAACAGCTAAAGATTCTGTTCCCAGGCGTCGCAATCGTCCTTATTATCAAAAATACCCTCGAATATCATGGAAAATGCGACATTCGACATTTCCAATCGATCTGCAACAACAACAGCTAAAGATTCAGTTCCCAGGCGTTGCAATAGTCTTTATTATGAAAAATACACTCGTATAGCAAGGAAAATGCGACATTCGACATTTCCAATCGATCTGGATCGACAGCAGCTAAAGATTCAGTTCCCAAGCGTCGCAATAGGTCTTCTTATTGAAAATTCACTCGTAGAGATTGGAAAACGCGATATTCGACATTTCCATTCGATCTGCATCGACAGCAGCTAAAGATTCAGTTCCCAGGCGTCGCAATAGTCCTTATTGAAAATTCACTCGTAGACCTTGGAAAACGCGATATTCGACATTTCCAATCGATCTGCATCAACAACAGCTAAAGATTCAGTTCCCAGGCGTCGCAATAGTCCTTATTGAAAATTCACTCATAGAGCTTGAAAAACGCGATATTCGACATTTCCAATCGATCTGCATCGACAACAGCTAAAGATTCAATTCCCAGGCGTTGCAATAGTCTTTATTATGAAAAATACACTCGTATAGCATGGAAAATGCGACATTAGACATTTCCATTCGATCTGCATCGACAACAGCTAAAGATTCAGTTCCCAGGCGTCGCAATAGTCCTTTCTGAAAATTCACTCATAGAGCTTGGAAAACGCGATATTCGACATTTCCAATCGATCTGCATCAACAACAGCTATAGATTCAGTTCCCAGGCGTCGCAATAGTCCTTCTTATTGAAAATTCACTCGTAGAGCTTGGAAAACGCGATATTCGACATTTCCAATCGATCTGCATCGACAACAGCTAAAGATTCAGTTCCCAGGCGTCGCAATAGTCCTTATTGAAAATTCACTCGTAGAGCTTGGAAAACGCGATATTCGACATTTCCAATCGATCTGCATCGACAACAGCTAAAGATTCAGTTCCCAGGCGTTGCAATAGTCTTTATTATGAAAAATACACTCGTATAGCAAGGAAAATGCGACATTCGACATTTCCAATCGAGCTGGATCGACAGCAGCTAAAGTTTCAGTTCCCAAGCGTCGCAATAGGTCTTCTTATTGAAAATTCACTCGTAGAGATTGGAAAACGCGATATTCGACATTTCCATTCGATCTGCATCGACAACAGCTAAAGATTCAGTTCCCAGGCGTCGCAATAGTCCTTACTGAAAATTCACTCATAGAGCTTGGAAAACGCGATATTCGACATTTCCAATCGATCTGCATCAACAACAGCTAAAGATTCAGTTCCCAGGCGTCGCAATAGTGCTTATTGAAAATTCACTCGTAGAGCTTGGAAAACGCGATATTCTTCATTTCCAATTGATCTGCATCAACAGCAGCTAAAGATTCAGTTCCCAGGTGTCGCAATCGTCCTTATTATCAAAAATACACTCGTATATCATGGAAAATGCGACATTCCACATTTCCAATCGATCTGGATCGACAGCAGCTAAAGATTCAGTTCCCAGGCGTCGCAATAGTCCTTACTGAAAATTCACTCATAGAGCTTGGAAAACGCGATATTCGACATTTCCAATCGATCTGCATCAACAGCAGCTAAAGATTCAGTTCCCAGGCGTCGCAATCGTCCTTATTATCAAAAATACACTCGTATATCATGGAAAATGCGATATTCTTCATTTCCAATCGATCTGGATCGACAGCAGCTAAAGATTCCGTTCCCAGGCGTCGCAATAGTCCTTACTGAAAATTCACTCATAGAGCTTGGAAAACGCGATATTCGACATTTCCAATCGATCTGCATCAACAACAGCTATAGATTCAGTTCCCAGGCGTCGCAATAGTCCTTCTTATTGAAAATTCACTCGTAGAGCTTGGAAAACGCGATATTCTTCATTTCCAATCGATCTGCATCAACAACAGCAAAAGATTCAGTTCCCAGGCGTCGCAATCGTCCTTATTATCAAAAATACACTCGTATATCATGGAAAATGCGACATTCGACATTTCCAATCGATCTGGATCGACAGCAGCTAAAGATTCAGTTCCCAGGCGTCGCAATAGTCCTTATTGAAAATTCACTCGTAGAGCTTGGAAAACGCGATATTCTTCATTTCCAATCGATCTGCATCAACAACAGCTAATCGTTCAGTTCCCAGGCGTCGCAATAGTCCTTCTTCTTGAAAATTCACTCGTAGAGATTGGAAAACGCGATATTCGACATTTCCATTCGATCTGCATCGACAACAGCTAAAGATTCAGTTCCCAGGGGTCGCAATAGTCCTTACTGAAAATTCACTCATAGAGCTTGGAAAACGCGATATTCGACATTTCCAATCGATCTGCATCAACAACAGCTATAGATTAAGTTCCCAGGCGTCGCAATAGTCCTTCTTATTGAAAATTCACTCGTAGATCTTGGAAAACGCGATATTCGACATTTCCAATCGATCTGCATCGTCAACAGCTAAAGATTCAGTACCCAGGCGTCGCAATAGTCCTTATTGAAAATTCACTCATAGAGCTTGAAAAACGCGATATTCGACATTTCCAATCGATCTGCATCAACAACAGCTAAAGATTCTGTTCCCAGGAGTCGCAATAGTCTTTATTATCAAAAATACACCTGTTTAGCATGGAAAATGCGATATTCGACATTTCCAATCGATCTGCATCGACAACAGCTAAAGATTCAGTTCCCAGGCGTCGCAATAGTCCTTATTGAAAATTCACTCATAGAGCTTGAAAAACGCGATATTCGACATTTCCAATCGAACTGCATCAACAACAGCTAAAGATTCAGTTCCCAGGCGTCGCAATAGTCCTTATTGAAAATTCACTCGTAGACCTTGGAAAACGCGATATTCGACATTTCCAATCGATCTGCATCAACAACAGCTAAAGATTCAGTTCCCAGGCGTCGCAATAGTCCTTATTGAAAATTCACTCATAGAGCTTGAAAAACGCGATATTCGACATTTCCAATCGATCTGCATCGACAACAGCTAAAGATTCAGTTCCCAGGCGTTGCAATAGTCTTTATTATGAAAAATACACTCGTATAGCATGGAAAATGCGACATTAGACATTTCCATTCGATCTGCATCGACAACAGCTAAAGATTCAGTTCCCAGGCGTCGCAATAGTCCTTTCTGAAAATTCACTCATAGAGCTTGGAAAACGCGATATTCGACATTTCCAATCGATCTGCATCAACAACAGCTATAGATTCAGTTCCCAGGCGTCGCAATAGTCCTTCTTATTGAAAATTCACTCGTAGAGCTTGGAAAACGCGATATTCGACATTTCCAATCGATCTGCATCGACAACAGCTAAAGATTCAGTTCCCAGGCGTCGCAATAGTCCTTATTGAAAATTCACTCGTAGAGCTTGGAAAACGCGATATTCGACATTTCCAATCGATCTGCATCGACAACAGCTAACGATTCAGTTCCCAGGCGTTGCAATAGTCTTTATTATGAAAAATACACTCGTATAGCAAGGAAAATGCGACATTCGACATTTCCAATCGATCTGGATCGACAGCAGCTAAAGATTCAGTTCCCAAGCGTCGCAATAGGTCTTCTTATTGAAAATTCACTCGTAGAGATTGGAAAACGCGATATTCGACATTTCCATTCGATCTGCATCGACAACAGCTAAAGATTCAGTTCCCAGGCGTCGCAATAGTCCTTACTGAAAATTCACTCATAGAGCTTGGAAAACGCGATATTCGACATTTCCAATCGATCTGCATCAACAACAGCTAAAGATTCAGTTCCCAGGCGTCGCAATAGTGCTTATTGAAAATTCACTCGTAGAGCTTGGAAAACGCGATATTCTTCATTTCCAATCGATCTGCATCAACAGCAGCTAAAGATTCAGTTCCCAGGTGTCGCAATCGTCCTTATTATAAAAAATACACTCGTATATCATGGAAAATGCGACATTCCACATTTCCATTCGATCTGGATCGACAGCAGCTAAAGATTCAGTTCCCAGGCGTCGCAATAGTCCTTACTGAAAATTCACTCATAGAGCTTGGAAAACGCGATATTCGACATTTCCAATCGATCTGCATCAACAACAGCTATAGATTCAGTTCCCAGGCGTCGCAATAGTCCTTCTTAATGAAAATTCACTCGTAGAGCTTGGAAAACGCGATATTGGACATTTCCAATCGATCTGCATCAACAACAGCTAAAGATTCTGTTCCCAGGCGTCGCAATCGTCCTTATTATCAAAAATACACTCGTATATCATGGAAAATGCGACATTCGACATTTCCAATCGATCTGCAACAACAACAGCTAAAGATTCAGTTCCCAGGCGTTGCAATAGTCTTTATTATGAAAAATACACTCGTATAGCAAGGAAAATGCGACATTCGACATTTCCAATCGATCTGGATCGACAGCAGCTAAAGATTCAGTTCCCAAGCGTCGCAATAGGTCTTCTTATTGAAAATTCACTCGTAGAGATTGGAAAACGCGATATTCGACATTTCCATTCGATCTGCATCGACAGCAGCTAAAGATTCAGTTCCCAGGCGTCGCAATAGTCCTTATTGAAAATTCACTCGTAGACCTTGGAAAACGCGATATTCGACATTTCCAATCGATCTGCATCAACAACAGCTAAAGATTCAGTTCCCAGGCGTCGCAATAGTCCTTATTGAAAATTCACTCATAGAGCTTGAAAAACGCGATATTCGACATTTCCAATCGATCTGCATCGACAACAGCTAAAGATTCAATTCCCAGGCGTTGCAATAGTCTTTATTATGAAAAATACACTCGTATAGCATGGAAAATGCGACATTAGACATTTCCATTCGATCTGCATCGACAACAGCTAAAGATTCAGTTCCCAGGCGTCGCAATAGTCCTTATTGAAAATTCACTCGTAGAGCTTGGAAAACGCGATATTCGACATTTCCAATCGATCTGCATCGACAACAGCTAAAGATTCAGTTCCCAGGCGTTGCAATAGTCTTTATTATGAAAAATACACTCGTATAGCAAGGAAAATGCGACATTCGACATTTCCAATCGAGCTGGATCGACAGCAGCTAAAGTTTCAGTTCCCAAGCGTCGCAATAGGTCTTCTTATTGAAAATTCACTCGTAGAGATTGGAAAACGCGATATTCGACATTTCCATTCGATCTGCATCGACAACAGCTAAAGATTCAGTTCCCAGGCGTCGCAATAGTCCTTACTGAAAATTCACTCATAGAGCTTGGAAAACGCGATATTCGACATTTCCAATCGATCTGCATCAACAACAGCTAAAGATTCAGTTCCCAGGCGTCGCAATAGTGCTTATTGAAAATTCACTCGTAGAGCTTGGAAAACGCGATATTCTTCATTTCCAATTGATCTGCATCAACAGCAGCTAAAGATTCAGTTCCCAGGTGTCGCAATCGTCCTTATTATCAAAAATACACTCGTATATCATGGAAAATGCGACATTCCACATTTCCAATCGATCTGGATCGACAGCAGCTAAAGATTCAGTTCCCAGGCGTCGCAATAATCCTTACTGAAAATTCACTCATAGAGCTTGGAAAACGCGATATTCGACATTTCCAATCGATCTGCATCAACAGCAGCTAAAGATTCAGTTCCCAGGCGTCGCAATCGTCCTTATTATCAAAAATACACTCGTATATCATGGAAAATGCGATATTCTTCATTTCCAATCGATCTGGATCGACAGCAGCTAAAGATTCAGTTCCCAGGCGTCGCAATAGTCCTTACTGAAAATTCACTCATAGAGCTTGGAAAACGCGATATTCGACATTTCCAATCGATCTGCATCAACAACAGCTATAGATTCAGTTCCCAGGCGTCGCAATAGTCCTTCTTATTGAAAATTCACTCGTAGAGCTTGGAAAACGCGATATTCTTCATTTCCAATCGATCTGCATTAACAACAGCAAAAGATTCAGTTCCCAGGCGTCGCAATCGTCCTTATTATCAAAAATACACTCGTATATCATGGAAAATGCGACATTCGACATTTCCAATCGATCTGGATCGACAGCAGCTAAAGATTCAGTTCCCAGGCGTCGCAATAGTCCTTATTGAAAATTCACTCGTAGAGCTTGGAAAACGCGATATTCTTCATTTCCAATCGATCTGCATCAACAACAGCTAATCGTTCAGTTCCCAGGCGTCGCAATAGTCCTTCTTCTTGAAAATTCACTCGTAGAGATTGGAAAACGCGATATTCGACATTTCCATTCGATCTGCATCGACAACAGCTAAAGATTCAGTTCCCAGGGGTCGCAATAGTCCTTACTGAAAATTCACTCATAGAGCTTGGAAAACGCGATATTCGACATTTCCAATCGATCTGCATCAACAACAGCTATAGATTAAGTTCCCAGGCGTCGCAATAGTCCTTCTTATTGAAAATTCACTCGTAGATCTTGGAAAACGCGATATTCGACATTTCCAATCGATCTGCATCGACAACAGCTAAAGATTCAGTACCCAGGCGTCGCAATAGTCCTTATTGAAAATTCACTCATAGAGCTTGAAAAACGCGATATTCGACATTTCCAATCGATCTGCATCAACAACAGCTAAAGATTCTGTTCCCAGGTGTCGCAATAGTCTTTATTATCAAAAATACACCTGTTTAGCATGGAAAATGCGATATTCGACATTTCCAATCGATCTGCATCGACAACAGCTAAAGATTCAGTTCCCAGGCGTCGCAATAGTCCTTATTGAAAATTCACTCATAGAGCTTGAAAAACGCGATATTCGACATTTCCAATCGAACTGCATCAACAACAGCTAAAGATTCAGTTCCCAGGCGTCGCAATAGTCCTTATTGAAAATTCACTCGTAGACCTTGGAAAACGCGATATTCGACATTTCCAATCGATCTGCATCAACAACAGCTAAAGATTCAGTTCCCAGGCGTCGCAATAGTCCTTATTGAAAATTCACTCATAGAGCTTGAAAAACGCGATATTCGACATTTCCAATCGATCTGCATCGACAACAGCTAAAGATTCAGTTCCCAGGCGTTGCAATAGTCTTTATTATGAAAAATACACTCGTATAGCATGGAAAATGCGACATTAGACATTTCCATTCGATCTGCATCGACAACAGCTAAAGATTCAGTTCCCAGGCGTCGCAATAGTCCTTTCTGAAAATTCACTCATAGAGCTTGGAAAACGCGATATTCGACATTTCCAATCGATCTGCATCAACAACAGCTATAGATTCAGTTCCCAGGCGTCGCAATAGTCCTTCTTATTGAAAATTCACTCGTAGAGCTTTGAAAACGCGATATTCGACATTTCCAATCGATCTGCATCGACAACAGCTAAAGATTCAGTTCCCAGGCGTCGCAATAGTCCTTATTGAAAATTCACTCGTAGAGCTTGGAAAACGCGATATTCGACATTTCCAATCGATCTGCATCGACAACAGCTAAAGATTCAGTTCCCAGGCGTTGCAATAGTCTTTATTATGAAAAATACACTCGTATAGCAAGGAAAATGCGACATTCGACATTTCCAATCGAGCTGGATCGACAGCAGCTAAAGATTCAGTTCCCAGGCGTCGCAATAGTCCTTACTGAAAATTCACTCATAGAGCTTGGAAAACGCGATATTCGACATTTCCAATCGATCTGCATCAACAGCAGCTAAATATTCAGTTCCCAGGCGTCGCAATCGTCCTTATTATCAAAAATACACTCGTATATCATGGAAAATGCGACATTCGACATTTCCAATCGATCTGGATCGACAGCAGCTAAAGATTCAGTTCCCAGGCGTCGCAATAGTCCTTACTGAAAATTCACTCATAGAGCTTGGAAAACGCGATATTCGACATTTCCAATCGATCTGCATCAACAACAGCTAAAGATTCAGTTCCCAGGCGTCGCAATAGTGCTTATTGAAAATTCACTCGTAGAGCTTGGAAAACGCGATATTGGACATTTCCAATCGATCTGCATCAACAACAGCTAAAGATTCTGTTCCCAGGCGTCGCAATCGTCCTTATTATCAAAAATACACTCGTATATCATGGAAAATGCGACATTCGACATTTCCAATCGATCTGGATCGACAGCAGCTAAAGATTCAGTTCCCCGGCGTCGCAATAGTCCTTATTGAAAATTCACTCGTAGTGCTTGGAAAACGCGATATTCGACATTTCCAATCGATCTGCATCAACAACAGCTAAAGATTCAGTTCCCAGGCGTTGCAATAGTCTTTATTATGAAAAATACACTCGTATAGCAAGGAAAATGCGACATTCGACATTTCCAATCGATCTGGATCGACAGCAGCTAAAGATTCAGTTCCCAAGCGTCGCAATAGGTCTTCTTATTGAAAATTCACTCGTAGAGATTGGAAAACGCGATATTCGACATTTCCATTCGATCTGCATCGACAGCAGCTAAAGATTCAGTTCCCAGGCGTCGCAATAGTCCTTATTGAAAATTCACTCGTAGACCTTGGAAAACGCGATATTCGACATTTCCAATCGATCTGCATCAACAACAGCTAAAGATTCAGTTCCCAGGCGTCGCAATAGTCCTTATTGAAAATTCACTCATAGAGCTTGAAAAACGCGATATTCGACATTTCCAATCGATCTGCATCGACAACAGCTAAAGATTCAGTTCCCAGGCGTTGCAATAGTCTTTATTATGAAAAATACACTCGCATAGCATGGAAAATGCGACATTAGACATTTCCATTCGATCTGCATCGACAACAGCTAAAGATTCAGTTCCCAGGCGTCGCAATAGTCCTTTCTGAAAATTCACTCATAGAGCTTGGAAAACGCGATATTCGACATTTCCAATCGATCTGCATCAACAACAGCTATAGATTCAGTTCCCAGGCGTCGCAATAGTCCTTCTTATTGAAAATTCACTCGTAGAGCTTGGAAAACGCGATATTCGACATTTCCAATCGATCTGCATCGACAACAGCTAAAGATTCAGTTCCCAGGCGTCGCAATAGTCCTTATTGAAAATTCACTCGTAGAGCTTGGAAAACGCGATATTCGACATTTCCAATCGATCTGCATCGACAACAGCTAAAGATTCAGTTCCCAGGCGTTGCAATAGTCTTTATTATGAAAAATACACTCGTATAGCAAGGAAAATGCGACATTCGACATTTCCAATCGAGCTGGATCGACAGCAGCTAAAGTTTCAGTTCCCAAGCGTCGCAATAGGTCTTCTTATTGAAAATTCACTCGTAGAGATTGGAAAACGCGATATTCGACATTTCCATTCGATCTGCATCGACAACAGCTAAAGATTCAGTTCCCAGGCGTCGCAATAGTCCTTACTGAAAATTCACTCATAGAGCTTGGAAAACGCGATATTCGACATTTCCAATCGATCTGCATCAACAACAGCTAAAGATTCAGTTCCCAGGCGTCGCAATAGTGCTTATTGAAAATTCACTCGTAGAGCTTGGAAAACGCGATATTCTTCATTTCCAATTGATCTGCATCAACAGCAGCTAAAGATTCAGTTCCCAGGTGTCGCAATAGGTCTTCTTATTGAAAATTCACTCGTAGAGATTGGAAAACGCGATATTCGACATTTCCATTCGATCTGCATCGACAGCAGCTAAAGATTCAGTTCCCAGGCGTCGCAATAGTCCTTATTGAAAATTCACTCGTAGACCTTGGAAAACGCGATATTCGACATTTCCAATCGATCTGCATCAACAACAGCTAAAGATTCAGTTCCCAGGCGTCGCAATAGTCCTTATTGAAAATTCACTCATAGAGCTTGAAAAACGCGATATTCGACATTTCCAATCGATCTGCATCGACAACAGCTAAAGATTCAGTTCCCAGGCGTTGCAATAGTCTTTATTATGAAAAATACACTCGCATAGCATGGAAAATGCGACATTAGACATTTCCATTCGATCTGCATCGACAACAGCTAAAGATTCAGTTCCCAGGCGTCGCAATAGTCCTTATTGAAAATTCACTCGTAGAGCTTGGAAAACGCGATATTCGACATTTCCAATCGATCTGCATCGACAACAGCTAAAGATTCAGTTCCCAGGCGTTGCAATAGTCTTTATTATGAAAAATACACTCGTATAGCAAGGAAAATGCGACATTCGACATTTCCAATCGAGCTGGATCGACAGCAGCTAAAGTTTCAGTTCCCAAGCGTCGCAATAGGTCTTCTTATTGAAAATTCACTCGTAGAGATTGGAAAACGCGATATTCGACATTTCCATTCGATCTGCATCGACAACAGCTAAAGATTCAGTTCCCAGGCGTCGCAATAGTCCTTACTGAAAATTCACTCATAGAGCTTGGAAAACGCGATATTCGACATTTCCAATCGATCTGCATCAACAACAGCTAAAGATTCAGTTCCCAGGCGTCGCAATAGTGCTTATTGAACATTCACTCGTAGAGCTTGGAAAACGCGATATTCTTCATTTCCAATCGATCTGCATCAACAACAGCAAAAGATTCAGTTCCCAGGCGTCGCAATCGTCCTTATTATCAAAAATACACTCGTATATCATGGAAAATGCGACATTCGACATTTCCAATCGATCTGGATCGACAGCAGCTATAGATTCAGTTCCCAGGCGTCGCAATAGTCCTTATTGAAAATTCACTCGTAGAGCTTGGAAAACGCGATATTCTTCATTTCCAATCGATCTGCATCAACAACAGCTAATCGTTCAGTTCCCAGGCGTCGCAATAGTCCTTCTTCTTGAAAATTCACTCGTAGAGATTGGAAAACGCGATATTCGACATTTCCATTCGATCTGCATCGACAACAGCTAAAGATTCAGTTCCCAGGGGTCGCAATAGTCCTTACTGAAAATTCACTCATAGAGCTTGGAAAACGCGATATTCGACATTTCCAATCGATCTGCATCAACAACAGCTATAGATTAAGTTCCCAGGCGTCGCAATAGTCCTTCTTATTGAAAATTCACTCGTAGATCTTGGAAAACGCGATATTCGACATTTCCAATCGATCTGCATCGACAACAGCTAAAGACTCAGTACCCAGGCGTCGCAATAGTCCTTATTGAAAATTCACTCATAGAGCTTGAAAAACGCGATATTCGACATTTCCAATCGATCTGCATCAACAACAGCTAAAGATTCTGTTCCCAGGAGTCGCAATAGTCTTTATTATCAAAAATACACCTGTTTAGCATGGAAAATGCGATATTCGACATTTCCAATCGATCTGCATCGACAACAGCTAAAGATTCAGTTCCCAGGCGTCGCAATAGTCCTTATTGAAAATTCACTCATAGAGCTTGAAAAACGCGATATTCGACATTTCCAATCGAACTGCATCAACAACAGCTAAAGATTCAGTTCCCAGGCGTCGCAATAGTCCTTATTGAAAATTCACTCGTAGACCTTGGAAAACGCGATATTCGACATTTCCAATCGATCTGCATCAACAACAGCTAAAGATTCAGTTCCCAGGCGTCGCAATAGTCCTTATTGAAAATTCACTCATAGAGCTTGAAAAACGCGATATTCGACATTTCCAATCGATCTGCATCGACAACAGCTAAAGATTCAGTTCCCAGGCGTTGCAATAGTCTTTATTATGAAAAATACACTCGTATAACATGGAAAATGCGACATTAGACATTTCCATTCGATCTGCATCGACAACAGCTAAAGATTCAGTTCCCAGGCGTCGCAATAGTCCTTTCTGAAAATTCACTCATAGAGCTTGGAAAACGCGATATTCGACATTTCCAATCGATCTGCATCAACAACAGCTATAGATTCAGTTCCCAGGCGTCGCAATAGTCCTTCTTATTGAAAATTCACTCGTAGAGCTTGGAAAACGCGATATTCGACATTTCCAATCGATCTGCATCGACAACAGCTAAAGATTCAGTTCCCAGGCGTCGCAATAGTCCTTACTGAAAATTCACTCGTAGAGCTTGGAAAACGCGATATTCGACATTTCCAATCGATCTGCATCGACAACAGCTAAAGATTCAGTTCCCAGGCGTTGCAATAGTCTTTATTATGAAAAATACACTCGTATAGCAAGGAAAATGCGACATTCGACATTTCCAATCGATCTGGATCGACAGCAGCTAAAGATTCAGTTCCCAAGCGTCGCAATAGGTCTTCTTATTGAAAATTCACTCGTAGAGATTGGAAAACGCGATATTCGACATTTCCATTCGATCTGCATCGACAACAGCTAAAGATTCAGTTCCCAGGCGTCGCAATAGTCCTAACTGAAAATTCACTCATAGAGCTTGGAAAACGCGATATTCGACATTTCCAATCGATCTGCATCAACAACAGCTATAGATTCAGTTCCCAGGCGTCGCAATAGTCCTTCTTATTGAAAATTCACTCGTAGAGCTTGGAAAACGCGATATTCTTCATTTCCAATCGATCTGGATCGACAGCAGCTAAAGATTCAGTTCCCAGGCGTCGCAATAGTCCTTACTGAAAATTCACTCATAGAGATTGGAAAACGCGATATTCGACATTTCCAAGCGATCTGCATCAACAACAGCTATAGATTCAGTTCCCAGGCGTCGCAATAGTCCTTCTTATTGAAAATTCACTCGTAGAGCTTGGAAAACGCGATATTCTTCATTTCCAATCGATCTGCATCAACAACAGCAAAAGATTCAGTTCCCAGGCGTCGCAATCGTCCTTATTATCAAAAATACACTCGTATATCATGGAAAATGCGACATTCGACATTTCCAATCGATCTGGATCGACAGCAGCTAAAGATTCAGTTCCCAGGCGTCGCAATAGTCCTTATTGAAAATTCACTCGTAGAGCTTGGAAAACGCGATATTCTTCATTTCCAATCGATCTGCACCAACAACAGCTAATCGTTCAGTTCCCAGGCGTCGCAATAGTCCTTCTTCTTGAAAATTCACTCGTAGAGATTGGAAAACGCGATATTCGACATTTCCATTCGATCTGCATCGACAACAGCTAAAGATTCAGTTCCCAGGGGTCGCAATAGTCCTTACTGAAAATTCACTCATAGAGCTTGGAAAACGCGATATTCGACATTTCCAATCGATCTGCATCAACAACAGCTATAGATTAAGTTCCCAGGCGTCGCAATAGTCCTTCTTATTGAAAATTCACTCGTAGATCTTCGAAAACGCGATATTCGACATTTCCAATCGATCTGCATCGACAACAGCTAAAGATTCAGTACCCAGGCGTTGCAATAGTCCTTATTGAAAATTCACTCATAGAGCTTGAAAAACGCGATATTCGTCATTTCCAATCGATCTGCATCAACAACAGCTAAAGATTCAGTTCCCAGGCGTCGCAATAGTGCTTATTGAAAATTCACTCGTACAGCTTGGAAAACGCGTTATTCGACATTTCCAATCGATCTGCATCGACAACAGCTAAAGATTCTGTTCCCATGAGTCGCAATAGTCTTTATTATCAAAAATACACCCGTTCAGCATGGAAAATGCGATATTCGACATTTCCAATCGTTCTGCATCGACAACAGCTAAAGATTCAGTTCCCAGGCATCGCAATAGTGCTTATTGAAAATTCACTCGTACAGCTTGGAAAACGCGATATTCGACATTTCCAATCGATCTGCATCGACAACAGCTAAAGGTTCAGTTCCCAGGCGTTGCAATAGTCATTATTATGAAAAATACAATCGTGTAGCATGGAAAATGCGACATTCGACATTTCCAATCGATCTGGATCGACAGCAGCTAAAGATTCAGTTCCCAGGCGTCGCAATAGTCGTTCTTATAGAAAATTCACTCGTAGGGATTGGAAAACGCGATATTCGACATTTCCATTCGATCTGCATCGACGACAGCTAAAGATTCAGTTCCCAGGCGTCGCAATAGTCCTTATTGAAAATTCACTCGTAGAGCTTGGAAAACGCGATATTCGACATTTCCAATCGATCTGCATCGACAACAGCTAAAGGTTCAGTTCCCAGGCGTTGCAATAGTCATTATTATGAAAAATACAATCGTGTAGCATGGAAAATGCGACATTCGACATTTCCAATCGATCTGGATCGACAGCAGCTAAAGATTCAGTTCCCAGGCGTCGCAATAGTCGTTCTTATAGAAAATTCACTCGTAGGGATTGGAAAACGCGATATTCGACATTTCCATTCGATCTGCATCGACGACAGCTAAAGATTCAGTTCCCAGGCGTCGCAATAGTCCTTATTGAAAATTCACTCGTAGAGCTTGGAAAACGCGATATTCTTCATTTCCAATCGATCTGCATCAACAACAGCTAAAGATTCAGTTCCCAGGCGTCGCAATAGTGCTTATTGAAAATTCACTCGTACAGCTTGGAAAACGCGTTATTCGACATTTCCAATCGATCTGCATCGACAACAGCTAAGGATTCTGTTCCCAGGAGTCGCAATAGTCTTTATTATCAAAAATACACCCGTTTAGCATGGAAAATGCGATATTCGACATTTCCAATCGATCTGCATCGACAACAGCTAAAGATTCAGTTCCCAGGCGTCGCGATAGTCCTTATTGAAAATTCACTCATAGATCTTGAAAAACGCGATATACTTCATTCCCAATCGATCTGCATCAACAACAGCTAAAGATTCAGTTCCCAGGCGTCGCAATAGTCCTTATTAAAAATTCACTCGTAGAGCTTGGAAAACGCGATATTCTTCATTTCCAATCGATCTGCATCAACAACAGCTAAAGATTCAGTTCCCAGGCGTCGCAATCGTCCTTATTATCAAAAATACACTCGTATATCATGGAAAATGCGACATTCGACATTTCCAATCGATCTGGATCGACAGCAGCTAAAGATTCAGTTCCCAAGCGTCGCAATAGGTCTTCTTATTGAAAATTCACTCGTAGAGATTGGAAAACGCGATATTCGACATTTCCATTCGATCTGCATCGACAACAGCTAAAGATTCAGTACCCAGGCGTCGCAATAGTCCTTATTGAAAATTCACTCATAGAGCTTGAAAAACGCGATATTCGACATTTCCAATCGATCTGCATCAACAACAGCTAAAGATTCTGTTCCCAGGAGTCGCAATAGTCTTTATTATCAAAAATACACCTGTTTAGCATGGAAAATGCGATATTCGACATTTCCAATCGATCTGCATCGACAACAGCTAAAGATTCAGTTCCCAGGCGTCGCAATAGTCCTTATTGAAAATTCACTCATAGAGCTTGAAAAACGCGATATTCGACATTTCCAATCGATCTGCATCAACAACAGCTAAAGATTCAGTTCCCAGGCGTCGCAATAGTCCTTATTGAAAATTCACTCATAGAGCTTGAAAAACGCGATATTCGACATTTCCAATCGATCTGCATCGACAACAGCTAAAGATTCAGTTCCCAGGCGTTGCAATAGTCTTTATTATGAAAAATACACTCGTATAGCATGGAAAATGCGACATTAGACATTTCCATTCGATCTGCATCGACAACAGCTAAAGATTCAGTTCCCAGGCGTCGCAATAGTCCTTTCTGAAAATTCACTCATAGAGCTTGGAAAACGCGATATTCGACATTTCCAATCGATCTGCATCAACAACAGCTATAGATTCAGTTCCCAGGCGTCGCAATAGTCCTTCTTATTGAAAATTCACTCGTAGAGCTTTGAAAACGCGATATTCGACATTTCCAATCGATCTGCATCGACAACAGCTAAAGATTCAGTTCCCAGGCGTCGCAATAGTCCTTATTGAAAATTCACTCGTAGAGCTTGGAAAACGCGATATTCGACATTTCCAATCGATCTGCATCGACAACAGCTAAAGATTCAGTTCCCAGGCGTTGCAATAGTCTTTATTATGAAAAATACACTCGTATAGCAAGGAAAATGCGACATTCGACATTTCCAATCGAGCTGGATCGACAGCAGCTAAAGATTCAGTTCCCAGGCGTCGCAATAGTCCTTACTGAAAATACACTCATAGAGCTTGGAAAACGCGATATTCGACATTTCCAATCGATCTGCATCAACAGCAGCTAAATATTCAGTTCCTAGGCGTCCCAATCGTCCTTATTATCAAAAATACACTCGTATATCATGGAAAATGCGACATTCGACATTTCCAATCGATCTGGATCGACAGCAGCTAAAGATTCAGTTCCCAGGCGTCGCAATAGTCCTTACTGAAAATTCACTCATAGAGCTTGGAAAACGCGATATTCGACATTTCCAATCGATCTGCATCAACAACAGCTAAAGATTCAGTTCCCAGGCGTCGCAATAGTGCTTATTGAAAATTCACTCGTAGAGCTTGGAAAACGCGATATTCTTCATTTCCAATCGATCTGCATCAACAGCAGCTAAAGATTCAGTTCCCAGGTGTCGCAATCGTCCTTATTATCAAAAATACACTCGTATATCATGGAAAATGCGACATTCCACATTTCCAATCGATCTGGATCGACAGCAGCTAAAGATTCAGTTCCCAGGCGTCGCAATAGTCCTTACTGAAAATTCACTCATAGAGCTTGGAAAACGCGATATTCGACATTTCCAATCGATCTGCATCAACAACAGCTATAGATTCAGTTCCCAGGCGTCGCAATAGTCCTTCTTAATGAAAATTCACTCGTAGAGCTTGGAAAACGCGATATTGGACATTTCCAATCGATCTGCATCAACAACAGCTAAAGATTCTGTTCCCAGGCGTCGCAATCGTCCTTATTATCAAAAATACACTCGTATATCATGGAAAATGCGACATTCGACATTTCCAATCGATCTGGATCGACAGCAGCTAAAGATTCAGTTCCCCGGCGTCGCAATAGTCCTTATTGAAAATTCACTCGTAGTGCTTGGAAAACGCGATATTCGACATTTCCAATCGAACTGCATCAACAACAGCTAAAGATTCAGTTCCCAGGCGTTGCAATAGTCTTTATTTTGAAAAATACACTCGTATAGCAAGGAAAATGCGACATTCGACATTTCCAATCGATCTGGATCGACAGCAGCTAAAGATTCAGTTCCCAAGCGTCGCAATAGGTCTTCTTATTGAAAATTCACTCGTAGAGATTGGAAAACGCGATATTCGACATTTCCATTCGATCTGCATCGACAGCAGCTAAAGATTCAGTTCCCAGGCGTCGCAATAGTCCTTATTGAAAATTCACTCGTAGACCTTGGAAAACGCGATATTCGACATTTCCAATCGATCTGCATCAACAACAGCTAAAGATTCAGTTCCCAGGCGTCGCAATAGTCCTTATTGAAAATTCACTCATAGAGCTTGAAAAACGCGATATTCGACATTTCCAATCGATCTGCATCGACAACAGCTAAAGATTCAGTTCCCAGGCGTTGCAATAGTCTTTATTATGAAAAATACACTCGTATAGCATGGAAAATGCGACATTAGACATTTCCATTCGATCTGCATCGACAACAGCTAAAGATTCAGTTCCCAGGCGTCGCAATAGTCCTTTCTGAAAATTCACTCATAGAGCTTGGAAAACGCGATATTCGACATTTCCAATCGATCTGCTTCAACAACAGCTATAGATTCAGTTCCCAGGCGTCGCAATAGTCCTTCTTATTGAAAATTCACTCGTAGAGCTTGGAAAACACGATATTCGACATTTCCAATCGATCTGCATCGACAACAGCTAAAGATTCAGTTCCCAGGCGTTGCAATAGTCTTTATTATGAAAAATACACTCGTATAGCAAGGAAAATGCGACATTCGACATTTCCAATCGAGCTGGATCGACAGCAGCTAAAGTTTCAGTTCCCAAGCGTCGCAATAGGTCTTCTTATTGAAAATTCACTCGTAGAGATTGGAAAACGCGATATTCGACATTTCCATTCGATCTGCATCGACAACAGCTAAAGATTCAGTTCCCAGGCGTCGCAATAGTCCTTACTGAAAATTCACTCATAGAGCTTGGAAAACGCGATATTCGACATTTCCAATCGATCTGCATCAACAACAGCTAAAGATTCAGTTCCCAGGCGTCGCAATAGTGCTTATTGAAAATTCACTCGTAGAGCTTGGAAAACGCGATATTCTTCATTTCCAATTGATCTGCATCAACAGCAGCTAAAGATTCAGTTCCCAGGTGTCGCAATCGTCCTTATTATCAAAAATACACTCGTATATCATGGAAAATGCGACATTCCACATTTCCAATCGATCTGGATCGACAGCAGCTAAAGATTCAGTTCCCAGGCGTCGCAATCGTCCTTATTATCAAAAATACACTCGTATATCATGGAAAATGCGACATTCGACATTTCCAATCGATCTGGATCGACAGCAGCTAAAGATTCAGTTCCCAGGCGTCGCAATAGTCCTTATTGAAAATTCACTCGTAGAGCTTGGAAAACGCGATATTCTTCATTTCCAATCGATCTGCATCAACAACAGCTAATCGTTCAGTTCCCAGGCGTCGCAATAGTCCTTCTTCTTGAAAATTCACTCGTAGAGATTGGAAAACGCGATATTCGACATTTCCATTCGATCTGCATCGACAACAGCTAAAGATTCAGTTCCCAGGGGTCGCAATAGTCCTTACTGAAAATTCACTCATAGAGCTTGGAAAACGCGATATTCGACATTTCCAATCGATCTGCATCAACAACAGCTATAGATTAAGTTCCCAGGCGTCGCAATAGTCCTTCTTATTGAAAATTCACTCGTAGATCTTGGAAAACGCGATATTCGACATTTCCAATCGATCTGCATCGACAACAGCTAAAGATTCAGTACCCAGGCGTCGCAATAGTCCTTATTGAAAATTCACTCATAGAGCTTGAAAAACGCGATATTCGACATTTCCAATCGATCTGCATCAACAACAGCTAAAGATTCTGTTCCCAGGAGTCGCAATAGTCTTTATTATCAAAAATACACCTGTTTAGCATGGAAAATGCGATATTCGACATTTCCAATCGATCTGCATCGACAACAGCTAAAGATTCAGTTCCCAGGCGTCGCAATAGTCCTTACTGAAAATTCACTCGTAGAGCTTGGAAAACGCGATATTCGACATTTCCAATCGATCTGCATCGACAACAGCTAAAGATTCAGTTCCCCGGCGTTGCAATAGTCTTTATTATGAAAAATACACTCGTATAGCAAGGAAAATGCGACATTCGACATTTCCAATCGATCTGGATCGACAGCAGCTAAAGATTCAGTTCCCAAGCGTCGCAATAGGTCTTCTTATTGAAAATTCACTCGTAGAGATTGGAAAACGCGATATTCGACATTTCCATTCGATCTGCATCGACAACAGCTAAAGATTCAGTTCCCAGGCGCCGCAATAGTCCTAACTGAAAATTCACTCATAGAGCTTGGAAAACGCGATATTCGACATTTCCAATCGATCTGCATCAACAGCAGCTAAAGATTCAGTTCCCAGGCGTCGCAATCGTCCTTATTATCAAAAATACACTCGTATATCATGGAAAATGCGACATTCGACATTTCCAATCGATCTGGATCGACAGCAGCTAAAGATTCAGTTCCCAGGCGTCGCAATAGTCCTTATTGAAAATTCACTCGTAGGGCTTGGAAAACGCGATATTCTTCATTTCCAATCGATCTGGATCGACAGCAGCTAAAGATTCAGTTCCCAGGCGTCGCAATAGTCCTTACTGAAAATTCACTCATAGAGATTGGAAAACGCGATATTCGACATTTCCAATCGATCTGCATCAACAACAGCTATAGATTCAGTTCCCAGGCGTCGCAATAGTCCTTCTTATCGAAAATTCACTCGTAGAGCTTGGAAAACGCGATATTCTTCATTTCCAATCGATCTGCATCAACAACAGCAAAAGATTCAGTTCCCAGGCGTCGCAATCGTCCTTATTATCAAAAATACACTCGTATATCATGGAAAATGCGACATTCGACATTTCCAATCGATCTGGATCGACAGCAGCTAAAGATTCAGTTCCCAGGCGTCGCAATAGTCCTTATTGAAAATTCACTCGTAGAGCTTGGAAAACGCGATATTCTTCATTTCCAATCGATCTGCACCAACAACAGCTAATCGTTCAGTTCCCAGGCGTCGCAATAGTCCTTCTTCTTGAAAATTCACTCGTAGAGATTGGAAAACGCGATATTCGACATTTCCATTCGATCTGCATCGACAACAGCTAAAGATTCAGTTCCCAGGGGTCGCAATAGTCCTTACTGAAAATTCACTCATAGAGCTTGGAAAACGCGATATTCGACATTTCCAATCGATCTGCATCAACAACAGCTATAGATTAAGTTCCCAGGCGTCGCAATAGTCCTTCTTATTGAAAATTCACTCGTAGATCTTGGAAAACGCGATATTCGACATTTCCAATCGATCTGCATCGACAACAGCTAAAGATTCAGTACCCAGGCGTCGCAATAGTCCTTATTGAAAATTCACTCATAGAGCTTGAAAAACGCGATATTCGTCATTTCCAATCGATCTGCATCAACAACAGCTAAAGATTCAGTTCCCAGGCGTCGCAATAGTGCTTATTGAAAATTCACTCGTACAGCTTGGAAAACGCGTTATTCGACATTTCCAATCGATCTGCATCGACAACAGCTAAAGATTCTGTTCCCATGAGTCGCAATAGTCTTTATTATCAAAAATACACCCGTTCAGCATGGAAAATGCGATATTCGACATTTCCAATCGTTCTGCATCGACAACAGCTAAAGATTCAGTTCCCAGGCGTCGCAATAGTGCTTATTGAAAATTCACTCGTACAGCTTGGAAAACGCGATATTCGACATTTCCAATCGATCTGCATCGACAACAGCTAAAGGTTCAGTTCCCAGGCGTTGCAATAGTCATTATTATGAAAAATACAATCGTGTAGCATGGAAAATGCGACATTCGACATTTCCAATCGATCTGGATCGACAGCAGCTAAAGATTCAGTTCCCAGGCGTCGCAATAGTCCTTCTTATAGAAAATTCACTCGTAGGGATTGGAAAACGCGATATTCGACATTTCCATTCGATCTGCATCGACGACAGCTAAAGATTCAGTTCCCAGGCGTCGCAATAGCCCTTATTGAAAATTCACTCGTAGAGCTTGGAAAACGCGATATTCTTCATTTCCAATCGATCTGCATCAACAACAGCTAAAGATTCAGTTCCCAGGCGTCGCAATAGTGCTTATTGAAAATTCACTCGTACAGCTTGGAAAACGCGTTATTCGACATTTCCAATCGATCTGCATCGACAACAGCTAAGGATTCTGTTCCCAGGAGTCGCAATAGTCTTTATTATCAAAAATACACCCGTTTAGCATGGAAAATGCGATATTCGACATTTCCAATCGATCTGCATCGACAACAGCTAAAGATTCAGTTCCCAGGCGTCGCAATAGTCCTTATTGAAAATTCACTCATAGATCTTGAAAAACGCGATATTCTTCATTCCCAATCGATCTGCATCAACAACAGCTAAAGATTCAGTTCCCAGGCGTCGCAATAGTCCTTATTAAAAATTCACTCGTAGAGCTTGGAAAACGCGATATTCTTCATTTCCAATCGATCTGCATCAACAACAGCTAAAGATTCAGTTCCCAGGCGTCGCAATCGTCCTTATTATCAAAAATACACTCGTATATCATGGAAAATGCGACATTCGACATTTCCAATCGATCTGGATCGACAGCAGCTAAAGATTCAGTTCCCAAGCGTCGCAATAGGTCTTCTTATTGAAAATTCACTCGTAGAGATTGGAAAACGCGATATTCGATATTTCCATTCGATCTGCATCGACAACAGCTAAGGATTCTGTTCCCAGGAGTCGCAATAGTCTTTATTATCAAAAATACACCCGTTTAGCATGGAAAATGCGATATTCGACATTTCCAATCGATCTGCATCGACAACAGCTAAAGATTCAGTTCCCAGGCGTCGCAATAGTCCTTATTGAAAATTCACTCATAGATCTTGAAAAACGCGATATTCTTCATTCCCAATCGATCTGCATCAACAACAGCTAAAGATTCAGTTCCCAGGCGTCGCAATAGTCCTTATTATCAAAAATACACTCGTATATCATGGAAAATGCGACATTCGACATTTCCAATCGATCTGGATCGACAGCAGCTAAAGATTCAGTTCCCAGGCGTCGCAATAGTCCTTATTGAAAATTCACTCATAGAGATTGGAAAACGCGATATTCGACATTTCCAATCGATCTGCATCAACAACAGCTAAAGATTCAGTTCCCAGGCGTCGCAATCGTCCTTATTATCAAAAATACACTCGTATATCATGGAAAATGCGACATTCGACATTTCCAATCGATCTGGATCGACAGCAGCTAAAGATTCAGTTCCCAGGCGTCGCAATAGTCCTTATTGAAAATTCACTCGTAGGGCTTGGAAAACGCGATATTCTTCATTTCCAATCGATCTGGATCGACAGCAGCTAAAGATTCAGTTCCCAGGCGTCGCAATAGTCCTTACTGAAAATTCACTCATAGAGATTGGAAAACGCGATATTCGACATTTCCAATCGATCTGCATCAACAACAGCTATAGATTCAGTTCCCAGGCGTCGCAATAGTCCTTCTTATTGAAAATTCACTCGTAGAGCTTGGAAAACGCGATATTCTTCATTTCCAATCGATCTGCATCAACAACAGCAAAAGATTCAGTTCCCAGGCGTCGCAATCGTCCTTATTATCAAAAATACACTCGTATATCATGGAAAATGCGACATTCGACATTTCCAATCGATCTGGATCGACAGCAGCTAAAGATTCAGTTCCCAGGCGTCGCAATAGTCCTTATTGAAAATTCACTCGTAGAGCTTGGAAAACGCGATATTCTTCATTTCCAATCGATCTGCACCAACAACAGCTAATCGTTCAGTTCCCAGGCGTCGCAATAGTCCTTCTTCTTGAAAATTCACTCGTAGAGATTGGAAAACGCGATATTCGACATTTCCATTCGATCTGCATCGACAACAGCTAAAGATTCAGTTCCCAGGGGTCGCAATAGTCCTTACTGAAAATTCACTCATAGAGCTTGGAAAACGCGATATTCGACATTTCCAATCGATCTGCATCAACAACAGCTATAGATTAAGTTCCCAGGCGTCGCAATAGTCCTTCTTATTGAAAATTCACTCGTAGATCTTGGAAAACGCGATATTCGACATTTCCAATCGATCTGCATCGACAACAGCTAAAGATTCAGTACCCAGGCGTCGCAATAGTCCTTATTGAAAATTCACTCATAGAGCTTGAAAAACGCGATATTCGTCATTTCCAATCGATCTGCATCAACAACAGCTAAAGATTCAGTTCCCAGGCGTCGCAATAGTGCTTATTGAAAATTCACTCGTACAGCTTGGAAAACGCGTTATTCGACATTTCCAATCGATCTGCATCGACAACAGCTAAAGATTCTGTTCCCATGAGTCGCAATAGTCTTTATTATCAAAAATACACCCGTTCAGCATGGAAAATGCGATATTCGACATTTCCAATCGTTCTGCATCGACAACAGCTAAAGATTCAGTTCCCAGGCGTCGCAATAGTGCTTATTGAAAATTCACTCGTACAGCTTGGAAAACGCGATATTCGACATTTCCAATCGATCTGCATCGACAACAGCTAAAGGTTCAGTTCCCAGGCGTTGCAATAGTCATTATTATGAAAAATACAATCGTGTAGCATGGAAAATGCGACATTCGACATTTCCAATCGATCTGGATCGACAGCAGCTAAAGATTCAGTTCCCAGGCGTCGCAATAGTCCTTCTTATAGAAAATTCACTCGTAGGGATTGGAAAACGCGATATTCGACATTTCCATTCGATCTGCATCGACGACAGCTAAAGATTCAGTTCCCAGGCGTCGCAATAGCCCTTATTGAAAATTCACTCGTAGAGCTTGGAAAACGCGATATTCTTCATTTCCAATCGATCTGCATCAACAACAGCTAAAGATTCAGTTCCCAGGCGTCGCAATAGTGCTTATTGAAAATTCACTCGTACAGCTTGGAAAACGCGTTATTCGACATTTCCAATCGATCTGCATCGACAACAGCTAAGGATTCTGTTCCCAGGAGTCGCAATAGTCTTTATTATCAAAAATACACCCGTTTAGCATGGAAAATGCGATATTCGACATTTCCAATCGATCTGCATCGACAACAGCTAAAGATTCAGTTCCCAGGCGTCGCAATAGTCCTTATTGAAAATTCACTCATAGATCTTGAAAAACGCGATATTCTTCATTCCCAATCGATCTGCATCAACAACAGCTAAAGATTCAGTTCCCAGGCGTCGCAATAGTCCTTATTAAAAATTCACTCGTAGAGCTTGGAAAACGCGATATTCTTCATTTCCAATCGATCTGCATCAACAACAGCTAAAGATTCAGTTCCCAGGCGTCGCAATCGTCCTTATTATCAAAAATACACTCGTATATCATGGAAAATGCGACATTCGACATTTCCAATCGATCTGGATCGACAGCAGCTAAAGATTCAGTTCCCAAGCGTCGCAATAGGTCTTCTTATTGAAAATTCACTCGTAGAGATTGGAAAACGCGATATTCGATATTTCCATTCGATCTGCATCGACAACAGCTAAGGATTCTGTTCCCAGGAGTCGCAATAGTCTTTATTATCAAAAATACACCCGTTTAGCATGGAAAATGCGATATTCGACATTTCCAATCGATCTGCATCGACAACAGCTAAAGATTCAGTTCCCAGGCGTCGCAATAGTCCTTATTGAAAATTCACTCATAGATCTTGAAAAACGCGATATTCTTCATTCCCAATCGATCTGCATCAACAACAGCTAAAGATTCAGTTCCCAGGCGTCGCAATAGTCCTTATTGAAAATTCACTCATAGATCTTGAAAAACGCGATATTCTTCATTCCCAATCGATCTGCATCAACAACAGCTAAAGATTCAGTTCCCAGGCGTCGCAATAGTCCTTATTGAAAATTCAGTCGTAGAGCTTGGAAAACGCGATATTCTTCATTTCCAATCGATCTGCATCAACAACAGCTAAAGATTCAGTTCCCAGGCGTCGCAATCGTCCTTATTATCAAAAATACACTCGTATATCATGGAAAATGCGACATTCGACATTTCCAATCGATCTGGATCGACAGCAGCTAAAGATTCAGTTCCCAAGCGTCGCAATAGGTCTTCTTATTGAAAATTCATTCGTAGAGATTGGAAAACGCGATATTCGATATTTCCATTCGATCTGCATCGACAACAGCTAAAGATTCAGTTCCCAGGCGTCGCAATAGTCCTTACTGAAAATTCACTCATAGAGCTTGGAAAACGCGATATTCGTCATTTCCAATCGATCTGCATCAACAACAGCTAAAGATTCAGTTCCCAGGCGTCGCAATAGTCCTTATTGAAAATTCAGTCGTAGAGCTTGGAAAACGCGATATTCGACATTTCCAATCGATCTGCATCGACAACAGCTAAAGATTCAGTTCCCAGGCGTTGCAATAGTCTTTATTATGAAAAATACACTCGTATAGCAAGGAAAATGCGACATTCGACATTTCCAATCGATCTGGATCGACAGCAGCTATAGATTCAGTTCCCAAGCGTCGCAATAGGTCTTCTTATTGAAAATTCACTCGTAGAGATTGGAAAACGCGATATTCGACATTTCCATTCGATCTGCATCGACAACAGCTAAAGATTCAGTTCCCAGGCGTCGCAATAGTCCTTACTGAAAATTCACTCATAGAGCTTGGAAAACGCGATATTCGACATTTCCAATCGATCTGCATCAACAACAGCTAAAGATTCAGTTCCCAGGCGTCGCAATAGTCCTTCTTATTGAAAATTCACTCGTAGAGCTTGGAAAACGCGATATTTGACATTTCCAATCGATCTGCATCGACAACAGCTAAAGATTCAGTTCCCAGGCGTCGCAATAGTCCTTATTGAAAATTCACTCGTAGAGCTTGGAAAACGCGATATTCTTCATTTCCAATCGATCTGCATCAACAGCAGCTAAAGATTCAGTTCCCAGGCGTCGCAATCGTCCTTATTATCAAAAATACACTCGTATATCATGGAAAATGCAACATTCGACATTTCCAATCGATCTGCATCGACAACAGCTAAAGATTCAGTTCCCAGGCGTCGCAATAGTCCTTACTGAAAATTCACTCATAGAGCTTGGACAACGCGATATTCTTCATTTCCAATCGATCTGCATCAACAACAGCTAAAGATTCAGTTCCCAGGCGTCGCAATCGTCCTTATTATCAAAAATACACTCGTATATCATGGAAAATGCGACATTCGACATTTCCAATCGATCTGGATCGACAGCAGCTAAAGATTCAGTTCCCAAGCGTCGCAATAGGTCTTCTTATTGAAAATTCACTCGTAGAGCTTGGAAAACGCGATATTCGACATTTCCAATCGATCTGCATCGACAACAGCTAAAGATTCAATTCCCAGGCGTCGAAATAGTCCTTATTGAAAATTCACTCGTAGAGCTTGGAAAACGCGATATTCTTCATTTCCAATCGATCTGCATCAACAACAGCTAAAGATTCAGTTCCCAGGCGTCGCAATAGTGCTTATTGAAAATTCACTCGTACAGCTTGGAAAACGCGTTATTCGACATTTCCAATCGATCTGCATCGACAACAGCTAAGGATTCTGTTCCCAGGAGTCGTAATAGTCTTTATTATCAAAAATACACCCGTTTAGCATGGAAAATGCGATATTCGACATTTCCAATCGATCTGCATCGACAACAGCTAAAGATTCAGTTCCCAGGCGTCGCAATAGTCCTTAATGAAAATTCACTCATAGAGCTTGGAAAACGCGATATTCGACATTTCCAATCGATCAGCATCAACAACAGCTATAGATTCAGTTCCCAGGCGTCGCAATAGTCCTTCTTATTGAAAATTCACTCGTAGAGCTTGAAAAACGCGATATTCGACATTTCCAATCGATCTGCATCGACAACAGCTAAAGATTCAATTCCCAGGCGTCGAAATAGTCCTTATTGAAAATTCACTCGTAGAGCTTGGAAAACGCGATATTCTTCATTTCCAATCGATCTGCATCAACAACAGCTAGAGATTCAGTTCCCAGGCGTCGCAATAGTGCTTATTGAAAATTCACTCGTACAGCTTGGAAAACGCGTTATTCGACATTTCCAATCGATCTGCATCGACAACAGCTAAGGATTCTGTTCCCAGGAGTCGCAATAGTCTTTATTATCAAAAATACACCCGTTTAGCATGGAAAATGCGATATTCGACATTTCCAATCGATCTGCATCGACAACAGCTAAAGATTAAGTTCCCAGGCGTCGCAATAGTCCTTATTGAAAATTCACTCATAGATCTTGAAAAACGCGATATTCTTCATTCCCAATCGATCTGCATCAACAACAGCTAAAGATTCAGTTCCCAGGCGTCGCAATAGTCCTTATTAAAAATTCACTCGTAGAGCTTGGAAAACGCGATATTCATCATTTCCAATCGATCTGCATCAACAACAGCTAAAGATTCAGTTCCCAGGCGTCGCAATCGTCCTTATTATCAAAAATACACTCGTATATCATGGAAAATGCGACATTCGACATTTCCAATCGATCTGGATCGACAGCAGCTAAAGATTCAGTTCCCAAGCGTCGCAATAGGTCTTCTTATTGAAAATTCACTCGTAGAGATTGGAAAACGCGATATTCGATATTTCCATTCGATCTGCATCGACAACAGCTAAGGATTCTGTTCCCAGGAGTCGCAATAGTCTTTATTATCAAAAATACACCCGTTTAGCATGGAAAATGCGATATTCGACATTTCCAATCGATCTGCATCGACAACAGCTAAAGATTCAGTTCCCAGGCGTCGCAATAGTCCTTATTGAAAATTCACTCATAGATCTTGAAAAACGCGATATTCTTCATTCCCAATCGATCTGCATCAACAACAGCTAAAGATTCAGTTCCCAGGCGTCGCAATAGTCCTTATTAAAAATTCACTCGTATAGCTTGGAAAACGCGATATTCTTCATTTCCAATCGATCTGCATCAACAACAGCTAAAGATTCAGTTCCCAGGCGTCGCAATCGTCCTTATTATCAAAAATACACTCGTATATCATGGAAAATGCGACATTCGACATTTCCAATCGATCTGGATCGACAGCAGCTAAAGATTCAGTTCCCAAGCGTCGCAATAGGTCTTCTTATTGAAAATTCACTCGTAGAGATTGGAAAACGCGATATTCGATATTTCCATTCGATCTGCATCGACAACAGCTAAAGATTCAGTTCCCAGGCGTCGCAATAGTCCTTACTGAAAATTCACTCATAGAGCTTGGACAACGCGTTATTCGACATTTCCAATCGATCTGCATCGACAACAGCTAAGGATTCTGTTCCCAGGAGTCGCAATAGTCTTTATTATCAAAAATACACCCGTTTAGCATGGAAAATGCGATATTCGACATTTCCAATCGATCTGCATCGACAACAGCTAAAGATTCAGTTCCCAGGCGTCGCAATAGTCCTTAATGAAAATTCACTCATAGAGCTTGGAAAACGCGATATTCGACATTTCCAATCGATCAGCATCAACAACAGCTATAGATTCAGTTCCCAGGCGTCGCAATAGTCCTTCTTATTGAAAATTCACTCGTAGAGCTTGAAAAACGCGATATTCGACATTTCCAATCGATCTGCATCGACAACAGCTAAAGATTCAATTCCCAGGCGTCGAAATAGTCCTTATTGAAAATTCACTCGTAGAGCTTGGAAAACGCGATATTCTTCATTTCCAATCGATCTGCATCAACAACAGCTAGAGATTCAGTTCCCAGGCGTCGCAATAGTGCTTATTGAAAATTCACTCGTACAGCTTGGAAAACGCGTTATTCGACATTTCCAATCGATCTGCATCGACAACAGCTAAGGATTCTGTTCCCAGGAGTCGCAATAGTCTTTATTATCAAAAATACACCCGTTTAGCATGGAAAATGCGATATTCGACATTTCCAATCGATCTGCATCGACAACAGCTAAAGATTCAGTTCCCAGGCGTCGCAATAGTCCTTATTGAAAATTCACTCATAGATCTTGAAAAACGCGATATTCTTCATTCCCAATCGATCTGCATCAACAACAGCTAAAGATTCAGTTCCCAGGCGTCGCAATAGTCCTTATTAAAAATTCACTCGTAGAGCTTGGAAAACGCGATATTCTTCATTTCCAATCGATCTGCATCAACAACAGCTAAAGATTCAGTTCCCAGGCGTCGCAATCGTCCTTATTATCAAAAATACACTCGTATATCATGGAAAATGCGACATTCGACATTTCCAATCGATCTGGATCGACAGCAGCTAAAGATTCAGTTCCCAAGCGTCGCAATAGGTCTTCTTATTGAAAATTCACTCGTAGAGATTGGAAAACGCGATATTCGACATTTCCATTCGATCTGCATCGACAACAGCTAAAGATTCAGTTCCCAGGCGTCGCAATAGTCCTTACTGAAAATTCACTCATAGAGCTTGGAAAACGCGATATTCGACATTTCCAATCGATCTGCATCAACAACAGCTAAAGATTCAGTTCCCAGGCGTCGCAATAGTCCTTCTTATTGAAAATTCACTCGTAGAGCTTGGAAAACGCGATATTTGACATTTCCAATCGATCTGCATCGACAACAGCTAAAGATTCAGTTCCCAGGCGTCGCAATAGTCCTTATTGAAAATTCACTCGTAGAGCTTGGAAAACGCGATATTCTTCATTTCCAATCGATCTGCATCAACAGCAGCTAAAGATTCAGTTCCCAGGCGTCGCAATCGTCCTTATTATCAAAAATACACTCGTATATCATGGAAAATGCAACATTCGACATTTCCAATCGATCTGCATCGACAACAGCTAAAGATTCAGTTCCCAGGCGTCGCAATAGTCCTTACTGAAAATTCACTCATAGAGCTTGGACAACGCGATATTCTTCATTTCCAATCGATCTGCATCAACAACAGCTAAAGATTCAGTTCCCAGGCGTCGCAATCGTCCTTATTATCAAAAATACACTCGTATATCATGGAAAATGCGACATTCGACATTTCCAATCGATCTGGATCGACAGCAGCTAAAGATTCAGTTCCCAAGCGTCGCAATAGGTCTTCTTATTGAAAATTCACTCGTAGAGCTTGGAAAACGCGATATTCGACATTTCCAATCGATCTGCATCGACAACAGCTAAAGATTCAATTCCCAGGCGTCGAAATAGTCCTTATTGAAAATTCACTCGTAGAGCTTGGAAAACGCGATATTCTTCATTTCCAATCGATCTGCATCAACAACAGCTAAAGATTCAGTTCCCAGGCGTCGCAATAGTGCTTATTGAAAATTCACTCGTACAGCTTGGAAAACGCGTTATTCGACATTTCCAATCGATCTGCATCGACAACAGCTAAGGATTCTGTTCCCAGGAGTCGCAATAGTCTTTATTATCAAAAATACACCCGTTTAGCATGGAAAATGCGATATTCGACATTTCCAATCGATCTGCATCGACAACAGCTAAAGATTCAGTTCCCAGGCGTCGCAATAGTCCTTATTGAAAATTCACTCATAGATCTTGAAAAACGCGATATTCTTCATTCCCAATCGATCTGCATCAACAACAGCTAAAGATTCAGTTCCCAGGCGTCGCAATAGTCCTTATTAAAAATTCACTCGTAGAGCTTGGACAACGCGATATTCTTCATTTCCAATCGATCTGCATCAACAACAGCTAAAGATTCAGTTCCCAGGCGTCGCAATCGTCCTTATTATCAAAAATACACTCGTATATCATGGAAAATGCGACATTCGACATTTCCAATCGATCTGGATCGACAGCAGCTAAAGATTCAGTTCCCAAGCGTCGCAATAGGTCTTCTTATTGAAAATTCACTCGTAGAGATTGGAAAACGCGATATTCGACATTTCCATTCGATCTGCATCGACAACAGCTAAAGATTCAGTTCCCAGGCGTCGCAATAGTCCTTACTGAAAATTCACTCATAGAGCTTGGAAAACGCGATATTCGTCATTTCCAATCGATCTGCATCAACAACAGCTAAAGATTCAGTTCCCAGGCGTCGCAATAGTCCTTCTTATTGAAAATTCACTCGTAGAGCTTGGAAAACGCGATATTTGACATTTCCAATCGATCTGCATCGACAACAGCTAAAGATTCAGTTCCCAGGCGTCGCAATAGTCCTTATTGAAAATTCACTCGTAGAGCTTGGAAAACGCGATATTCGACATTTCCAATCGATCTGCATCGACAACAGCTAAAGATTCAGTTCCCAGGCGTCGCAATCGTCCTTATTATCAAAAATACACTCGTATATCATGGAAAATGCGACATTCGACATTTCCAATCGATCTGGATCGACAGCAGCTAAAGATTCAGTTCCCAAGCGTCGCAATAGGTCTTCTTATTGAAAATTCACTCGTAGAGATTGGAAAACGCGATATTCGACATTTCCATTCGATCTGCATCGACAACAGCTAAAGATTCAGTTCCCAGGCGTCGCAATAGTCCTTACTGAAAATTCACTCATAGAGCTTGGAAAACGCGATATTCGTCATTTCCAATCGATCTGCATCAACAACAGCTAAAGATTCAGTTCCCAGGCGTCGCAATAGTCCTTCTTATTGAAAATTCACTCGTAGAGCTTGGAAAACGCGATATTTGACATTTCCAATCGATCTGCATCGACAACAGCTAAAGATTCAGTTCCCAGGCGTCGCAATAGTCCTTATTGAAAATTCACTCGTAGAGCTTGGAAAACGCGATATTCGACATTTCCAATCGATCTGCATCGACAACAGCTAAAGATTCAGTTCCCAGGCGTTGCAATAGTCTTTATTATGAAAAATACACTCGTATAGCAAGGAAAATGTGACATTCGACATTTCCAATCGATCTGGATCGACAGCAGCTAAAGATTCAGTTCCCAAGCGTCGCAATAGGTCTTCTTATTGAAAATTCACTCGTAGAGATTGGAAAACGCGATATTCGACATTTCCATTCGATCTGCATCGACAACAGCTAAAGATTCAGTTCCCAGGCGTCGCAATAGTCCTTACTGAAAATTCACTCATAGAGCTTGGAAAACGCGATATTCGACATTTCCAATCGATCTGCATCAACAACAGCTAAAGATTCAGTTCCCAGGCGTCGCAATAGTCCTTCTTATTGAAAATTCACTCGTAGAGCTTGGAAAACGCGATATTTGACATTTCCAATCGATCTGCATCGACAACAGCTAAAGATTCAGTTCCCAGGCGTCGCAATAGTCCTTATTGAAAATTCACTCGTAGAGCTTGGAAAACGCGATATTCTTCATTTCCAATCGATCTGCATCAACAGCAGCTAAAGATTCAGTTCCCAGGCGTCGCCATCGTCCTTATTATCAAAAATACACTCGTATATCATGGAAAATGCAACATTCGACATTTCCAATCGATCTGCATCGACAACAGCTAAAGATTCTGTTCCCAGGAGTCGCAATAGTCTTTATTATCAAAAATACACCCGTTTAGCATGGAAAATGCGATATTCGACATTTCCAATCGATCTGCATCGACAACAGCTAAAGATTCAGTTCCCAGGCGTCGCAATAGTCCTTAATGAAAATTCACTCATAGAGCTTGGAAAACGCGATATTCGACATTTCCAATCGATCTGCATCAACAACAGCTATAGATTCAGTTCCCAGGCGTCGCAATAGTCCTTCTTATTGAAAATTCACTCGTAGAGCTTGAAAAACGCGATATTCGACATTTCCAATCGATCTGCATCGACAACAGCTAAAGATTCAATTCCCAGGCGTCGAAATAGTCCTTATTGAAAATTCACTCGTAGAGCTTGGAAAACGCGATATTCTTCATTTCCAATCGATCTGCATCAACAACAGCTAAAGATTCAGTTCCCAGGCGTCGCAATAGTGCTTATTGAAAATTCACTCATAGATCTTGAAAAACGCGATATTCTTCATTCCCAATCGATCTGCATCAACAACAGCTAAAGATTCAGTTCCCAGGCGTCGCAATCGTCCTTATTATCAAAAATACACTCGTATATCATGGAAAATGCGACATTCGACATTTCCAATCGATCTGGATCGACAACAGCTAAAGATTCTGTTCCCAGGAGTCGCAATAGTCTTTATTATCAAAAATACACCCGTTTAGCATGGAAAATGCGATATTCGACATTTCCAATCGATCTGCATCGACAACAGCTAAAGATTCAGTTCCCAGGCGTCGCAATAGTCCTTAATGAAAATTCACTCATAGAGCTTGGAAAACGCGATATTCGACATTTCCAATCGATCTGCATCAACAACAGCTATAGATTCAGTTCCCAGGCGTCGCAATAGTCCTTCTTATTGAAAATTCACTCGTAGAGCTTGAAAAACGCGATATTCGACATTTCCAATCGATGTGCATCGACAACAGCTAAAGATTCAATTCCCAGGCGTCGAAATAGTCCTTATTGAAAATTCACTCGTACAGCTTGGAAAACGCGTTATTCGACATTTCCAATCGATCTGCATCGACAACAGCTAAAGATTCAGTTCCCAGGCGTCGCAATAGTCCTTATTGAAAATTCACTCGTAGAGCTTGGAAAACGCGATATTCTTCATTTCCAATCGATCTGCATCAACAACAGCTAAAGATTCAGTTCCCAGGCGTCGCAATCGTCCTTATTATCAAAAATACACTCGTATATCATGGAAAATGCGACATTCGACATTTCCAATCGATCTGGATCGACAGCATCTAAAGATTCAGTTCCCAAGCGTCGCAATAGGTCTTCTTATTGAAAATTCACTCGTAGAGATTGGAAAACGCGATATTCGACATTTCCATTCGATCTGCATCGACAACAGCTAAAGATTCAGTTCCCAGGCGTCGCAATAGTCCTTACTGAAAATTCACTCATAGAGCTTGGAAAACGCGATATTCGTCAATTCCAATCGATCTGCATCAACAACAGCTAAAGATTCAGTTCCCAGGCGTCGCAATAGTCCTTCTTATTGAAAATTCACTCGTAGAGCTTGGAAAACGCGATATTTGACATTTCCAATCGATCTGCATCGACAACAGCTAAAGATTCAGTTCCCAGGCGTCGCAATAGTCCTTATTGAAAATTCACTCGTAGAGCTTGGAAAACGCGATATTCGACATTTCCAATCGATCTGCATCGACAACAGCTAAAGATTCAGTTCCCAGGCGTTGCAATAGTCTTTATTATGAAAAATACACTCGTATAGCAAGGAAAATGCGACATTCGACATTTCCAATCGATCTGGATCGACAGCAGCTAAAGATTCAGTTCCCAAGCGTCGCAATAGGTCTTCTTATTGAAAATTCACTCGTAGAGATTGGAAAACGCGATATTCGACATTTCCATTCGATCTGCATCGACAACAGCTAAAGATTCAGTTCCCAGGCGTCGCAATAGTCCTTACTGAAAATTCACTCATAGAGCTTGGAAAACGCGATATTCGACATTTCCAATCGATCTGCATCAACAACAGCTATAGATTCAGTTCCCAGGCGTCGCAATAGTCCTTCTTATTGAAAATTCACTCGTAGAGCTTGAAAAACGCGATATTCGACATTTCCAATCGATCTGCATCGACAACAGCTAAAGATACAATTCCCAGGCGTCGAAATAGTCCTTATTGAAAATTCACTCGTAGAGCTTGGAAAACGCGATATTCGACATTTCCAATCGATCTGCATCGACAACAGCTAAAGATTCAGTTCCCAGGCGTCGCAATAGTCCTTAATGAAAATTCACTCATAGAGCTTGGAAAACGCGATATTCGACATTTCCAATCGATCTGCATCAACAACAGCTATAGATTCAGTTCCCAGGGGTCGCAATAGTCCTTCTTATTGAAAATTCACTCGTAGAGCTTGAAAAACGCGATATTCGACATTTCCAATCGATCTGCATCGACAACAGCTAAAGATTCAGTTCCCAGGCGTCGCAATCGTCCTTATTATCAAAAATACACTCGTATATCATGGAAAATGCGACATTCGACATTTCCAATCGATCTGGATCGACAGCAGCTAAAGATTCAGTTCCCAAGCGTCGCAATAGGTCTTCTTATTGAAAATTCACTCGTAGAGATTGGAAAACGCGATATTCGATATTTCCATTCGATCTGCATCGACAACAGCTAAGGATTCTGTTCCCAGGAGTCGCAATAGTCTTTATTATCAAAAATACACCCGTTTAGCATGGAAAATGCGATATTCGACATTTCCAATCGATCTGCATCGACAACAGCTAAAGATTCAGTTCCCAGGCGTCGCAATAGTCCTTATTGAAAATTCACTCATAGATCTTGAAAAACGCGATATTCTTCATTCCCAATCGATCTGCATCAACAACAGCTAAAGATTCAGTTCCCAGGCGTCGCAATAGTCCTTATTGAAAATTCACTCATAGATCTTGAAAAACGCGATATTCTTCATTCCCAATCGATCTGCATCAACAACAGCTATAGATTCAGTTCCCAGGCGTCGCAATCGTCCTTATTATCAAAAATACACTCGTATATCATGGAAAATGCGACATTCGACATTTCCAATCGATCTGGATCGACAGCAGCTAAAGATTCAGTTCCCAAGCGTTGCAATAGGTCTTCTTATTGAAAATTCACTCGTAGAGATTGGAAAACGCGATATTCGATATTTCCATTCGATCTGCATCGACAACAGCTAAAGATTCAGTTCCCAGGCGTCGCAATAGTCCTTACTGAAAATTCACTCATAGAGCTTGGAAAACGCGATATTCGTCATTAGCAATCGATCTGCATCGACAACAGCTAAAGATTCAGTTCCCAGGCGTCGCAATAGTCCTTATTGAAAATTCACTCGTAGAGCTTGGAAAACGCGATATTCTTCATTTCCAATCGATCTGCATCAACAGCAGCTAAAGATTCAGTTCCCAGGCGTCGCAATCGTCCTTATTATCAAAAATACACTCGTATATCATGGAAAATGCGACATTCGACATTTCCAATCGATCTGGATCGACAGCAGCTAAAGATTCAGTTCCCAAGCGTCGCAATAGGTCTTCTTATTGAAAATTCACTCGTAGAGCTTGGAAAACGCGATATTCTTCATTTCCAATCGATCTGCATCAACAGCAGCTAAAGATTCAGTTCCCAGGCGTCGCAATCGTCCTTATTATCAAAAATACACTCGTATATCATGGAAAATGCGACATTCGACATTTCCAATCGATCTGGATCGACAGCAGCTAAAGATTCAGTTCCCAAGCGTCGCAATAGGTCTTCTTATTGAAAATTCACTCGTAGAGCTTGGAAAACGCGATATTCTTCATTTCCAATCGATCTGCATCAACAGCAGCTAAAGATTCAGTTCCCAGGCGTCGCAATCGTCCTTATTATCAAAAATACACTCGTATATCATGGAAAATGCGACATTCGACATTTCCATTCGATCTGCATCGACAACAGCTAAAGATTCAGTTCCCAGGCGTCGCAATAGTCCTTACTGAAAATTCACTCATAGAGCTTGGAAAACGCGATATTCGTCATTTCCAATCGATCTGCATCAACAACAGCTAAAGATTCAGTTCCCAGGCGTCGCAATAGTCCTTCTTATTGAAAATTCACTCGTAGAGCTTGGAAAACGCGATATTTGACATTTCCAATCGATCTGCATCGACAACAGCTAAAGATTCAGTTCCCAGGCGTCGCAATAGTCCTTATTGAAAATTCACTCGTAGAGCTTGGAAAACGCGATATTCGACATTTCCAATCGATCTGCATCGACAACAGCTAAAGATTCAGTTCCCAGGCGTCGCAATAGTCCTTACTGAAAATTCACTCATAGAGCTTGGAAAACGCGATATTCGACATTTCCAATCGATCTGCATCAACAACAGCTAAAGATTCAGTTCCCAGGCGTCGCAATAGTCCTTATTGAAAATTCACTCGTAGAGCTTGGAAAACGCGATATTTGACATTTCCAATCGATCTGCATCGACAACAGCTAAAGATTCAGTTCCCAGGCGTCGCAATAGTCCTTATTGAAAATTCACTCGTAGAGCTTGGAAAACGCGATATTCTTCATTTCCAATCGATCTGCATCAACAGCAGCTAAAGATTCAGTTCCCAGGCGTCGCCATCGTCCTTATTATCAAAAATACACTCGTATATCATGGAAAATGCAACATTCGACATTTCCAATCGATCTGCATCGACAACAGCTAAAGATTCTGTTCCCAGGAGTCGCAATAGTCTTTATTATCAAAAATACACCCGTTTAGCATGGAAAATGCGATATTCGACATTTCCAATCGATCTGCATCGACAACAGCTAAAGATTCAGTTCCCAGGCGTCGCAATAGTCCTTAATGAAAATTCACTCATAGAGCTTGGAAAACGCGATATTCGACATTTCCAATCGATCTGCATCAACAACAGCTATAGATTCAGTTCCCAGGCGTCGCAATAGTCCTTCTTATTGAAAATTCACTCGTAGAGCTTGAAAAACGCGATATTCGACATTTCCAATCGATCTGCATCGACAACAGCTAAAGATTCAATTCCCAGGCGTCGAAATAGTCCTTATTGAAAATTCACTCGTAGAGCTTGGAAAACGCGATATTCTTCATTTCCAATCGATCTGCATCAACAACAGCTAAAGATTCAGTTCCCAGGCGTCGCAATAGTGCTTATTGAAAATTCACTCATAGATCTTGAAAAACGCGATATTCTTCATTCCCAATCGATCTGCATCAACAACAGCTAAAGATTCAGTTCCCAGGCGTCGCAATCGTCCTTATTATCAAAAATACACTCGTATATCATGGAAAATGCGACATTCGACATTTCCAATCGATCTGGATCGACAACAGCTAAAGATTCTGTTCCCAGGAGTCGCAATAGTCTTTATTATCAAAAATACACCCGTTTAGCATGGAAAATGCGATATTCGACATTTCCAATCGATCTGCATCGACAACAGCTAAAGATTCAGTTCCCAGGCGTCGCAATAGTCCTTAATGAAAATTCACTCATAGAGCTTGGAAAACGCGATATTCGACATTTCCAATCGATCTGCATCAACAACAGCTATAGATTCAGTTCCCAGGCGTCGCAATAGTCCTTCTTATTGAAAATTCACTCGTAGAGCTTGAAAAACGCGATATTCGACATTTCCAATCGATCTGCATCGACAACAGCTAAAGATTCAATTCCCAGGCGTCGAAATAGTCCTTATTGAAACTTCACTCGTAGAGCTTGGAAAACGCGATATTCTTCATTTCCAATCGATCTGCATCAACAACAGCTAAAGATTCAGTTCCCAGGCGTCGCAATAGTGCTTATTGAAAATTCACTCGTACAGCTTGGAAAACGCGTTATTCGACATTTCCAATCGATCTGCATCGACAACAGCTAAGGATTCTGTTCCCAGGAGTCGCAATAGTCTTTATTATCAAAAATACACCCGTTTAGCATGGAAAATGCGATATTCGACATTTCCAATCGATCTGCATCGACAACAGCTAAAGATTCAGTTCCCAGGCGTCGCAATAGTCCTTATTGAAAATTCACTCATAGATCTTGAAAAACGCGATATTCTTCATTCCCAATCGATCTGCATCAACAACAGCTAAAGATTCAGTTCCCAGGCGTCGCAATAGTCCTTATTAAAAATTCACTCGTAGAGCTTGGAAAACGCGATATTCTTCATTTCCAATCGATCTGCATCAACAACAGCTAAAGATTCAGTTCCCAGGCGTCGCAATCGTCCTTATTATCAAAAATACACTCGTATATCATGGAAAATGCGACATTCGACATTTCCAATCGATCTGGATCGACAACAGCTAAAGATTCTGTTCCCAGGAGTCGCAATAGTCTTTATTATCAAAAATACACCCGTTTAGCATGGAAAATGCGATATTCGACATTTCCAATCGATCTGCATCGACAACAGCTAAAGATTCAGTTCCCAGGCGTCGCAATAGTCCTTAATGAAAATTCACTCATAGAGCTTGGAAAACGCGATATTCGACATTTCCAATCGATCTGCATCAACAACAGCTATAGATTCAGTTCCCAGGCGTCGCAATAGTCCTTCTTATTGAAAATTCACTCGTAGAGCTTGAAAAACGCGATATTCGACATTTCCAATCGATCTGCATCGACAACAGCTAAAGATTCAATTCCCAGGCGTCGAAATAGTCCTTATTGAAACTTCACTCGTAGAGCTTGGAAAACGCGATATTCTTCATTTCCAATCGATCTGCATCAACAACAGCTAAAGATTCAGTTCCCAGGCGTCGCAATAGTGCTTATTGAAAATTCACTCGTACAGCTTGGAAAACGCGTTATTCGACATTTCCAATCGATCTGCATCGACAACAGCTAAGGATTCTGTTCCCAGGAGTCGCAATAGTCTTTATTATCAAAAATACACCCGTTTAGCATGGAAAATGCGATATTCGACATTTCCAATCGATCTGCATCGACAACAGCTAAAGATTCAGTTCCCAGGCGTCGCAATAGTCCTTATTGAAAATTCACTCATAGATCTTGAAAAACGCGATATTCTTCATTCCCAATCGATCTGCATCAACAACAGCTAAAGATTCAGTTCCCAGGCGTCGCAATAGTCCTTATTAAAAATTCACTCGTAGAGCTTGGAAAACGCGATATTCTTCATTTCCAATCGATCTGCATCAACAACAGCTAAAGATTCAGTTCCCAGGCGTCGCAATCGTCCTTATTATCAAAAATACACTCGTATATCATGGAAAATGCGACATTCGACATTTCCAATCGATCTGGATCGACAGTAGCTAAAGATTCAGTTCCCAAGCGTCGCAATAGGTCTTCTTATTGAAAATTCACTCGTAGAGATTGGAAAACGCGATATTCGACATTTCCATTCGATCTGCATCGACAACAGCTAAAGATTCAGTTCCCAGGCGTCGCAATAGTCCTTACTGAAAATTCACTCATAGAGCTTGGAAAACGCGATATTCGTCATTTCCAATCGATCTGCATCAACAACAGCTAAAGATTCAGTTCCCAGGCGTCGCAATAGTCCTTCTTATTGAAAATTCACTCGTAGAGCTTGGAAAACGCGATATTCGACATTTCCAATCGATCTGCATCGACAACAGCTAAAGATTCAGTTCCCAGGCGTCGCAATAGTCCTTATTGAAAATTCACTCGTAGAGCTTGGAAAACGCGATATTCGACATTTCCAATCGAACTGCATCGACAACAGCTAAAGATTCAGTTCCCAGGCGTTGCAATAGTCTTTATTATGAAAAATACACTCGTATAGCAAGGAAAATGCGACATTCGACATTTCCAATCGATCTGGATCGACAGCAGCTAAAGATTCAGTTCCCAAGCGTCGCAATAGGTCTTCTTATTGAAAATTCACTCGTAGAGATTGGAAAACGCGATATTCGACATTTCCATTCGATCTGCATCGACAACAGCTAAATATTCAGTTCCCAGGCGTCGCAATAGTCCTTACTGAAAATTCACTTATAGAGCTTGGAAAACGCGATATTCGACATTTCCAATCGATCTGCATCGACAACAGCTAAAGATTCAGTTCCCAGGCGTCGCAATAGTCCTTCTTATTGAAAATTCACTCGTAGAGCTTGGGAAACGCGATATTTGACATTTCCAATCGATCTGCATCGACAACAGCTAAAGATTCAGTTCCCAGGCGTCGCAATAGTCCTTATTGAAAATTCACTCGTAGAGCTTGGAAAACGCGATATTCTTCATTTCCAATCGATCTGCATCAACAGCAGCTAAAGATTCAGTTCCCAGGCGTCGCAATCGTCCTTATTATCAAAAATACACTCGTATATCATGGAAAATGCAACATTCGACATTTCCAATCGATCTGCATCGACAACAGCTAAAGATTCTGTTCCCTGGAGTCGCAATAGTCTTTATTATCAAAAATACACCCGTTTAGCATGGAAAATGCGATATTCGACATTTCCAATCGATCTGCATCGACAACAGCTAAAGATTCAGTTCCCAGGCGTCACAATAGTCCTTAATGAAAATTCACTCATAGAGCTTGGAAAACGCGATATTCGACATTTCCAATCGATCTGCATCAACAACAGCTATAGATTCAGTTCCCAGGCGTCGCAATAGTCCTTCTTATTGAAAATTCACTCGTAGAGCTTGAAAAACGCGATATTCGACATTTCCAATCGATCTGCATCGACAACAGCTAAAGATTCAATTCCCAGGCGTCGAAATAGTCCTTATTGAAAATTCACTCGTAGAGCTTGGAAAACGCGATATTCTTCATTTCCAATCGATCTGCATCAACAACAGCTAAAGATTCAGTTCCCAGGCGTCGCAATCGTCCTTATTATCAAAAAGACACTCGTATATCATGGAAAATGCGACATTCGACATTTCCAATCGATCTGGATCGACAGCAGCTAAAGATTCAGTTCCCAGGCGTCGCAATAGTCCTTATTGAAAATTCACTCATAGAGCTTGAAAAACGCGATATTCGACATTTCCAATCGATCTGCATCAACAACAGCTAAAGATTCAGTTCCCAGGCGTCGCAATAGTGCTTATTGAAAATTCACTCGTACAGCTTGGAAAACGCGTTATTCGACATTTCCAATCGTTCTGCATCGACAACAGCTAAAGGTTCAGTTCCCAGGCGTTGCAATAGTCTTTATTATCAAAAATACACCCGTTTAGCATGGAAAATGCGATATTCGACATTTCCAATCGATCTGCATCGACAACAGCTAAAGATTCAGTTCCCAGGCGTCGCAATAGTCCTTATTGAAAATTCACTCATAGATCTTGAAAAACGCGATATTCTTCATTCCCAATCGATCTGCATCAACAACAGCTAAAGATTCAGTTCCCAGGCGTCGCAATAGTCCTTATTAAAAATTCACTCGTAGAGCTTGGAAAACGCGATATTCTTCATTTCCAATCGATCTGCATCAACAACAGCTATAGATTCAGTTCCCAGGCGTCGCAATCGTCCTTATTATCAAAAAGACACTCGTATATCATGGAAAATGCGACATTCGACATTTCCAATCGATCTGGATCGACAGCAGCTAAAGATTCAGTTCCCAGGCGTCGCAATAGTCCTTATTGAAAATTCACTCATAGAGCTTGAAAAACGCGATATTCGACATTTCCAATCGATCTGCATCAACAACAGCTAAAGATTCAGTTCCCAGGCGTCGCAATAGTGCTTATTGAAAATTCACTCGTACAGCTTGGAAAACGCGTTATTCGACATTTCCAATCGTTCTGCATCGACAACAGCTAAAGGTTCAGTTCCCAGGCGTTGCAATAGTCATTATTATGAAAAATACAATCGTATAGCATGGAAAATGCGACATTCGACATTTCCAATCGATCTGGATCGACAGCAGCTAAAGATTCAATTCCCAGGCGTCGCAATAGTCCTTCTTATAGAAAATTCACTCGTAGAGATTGGAAAACGCGATATTCGACATTTCCATTCGATCTGCATCGACGACAGCTAAAGATTCAGTTCCCAGGCGTCGCAATAGTCCTTACTGAAAATTCACTCATAGAGCTTGGAAAACGCGATATTCGACATTTCCAATCGATCTGCATCGACAACAGCTAAAGATTCTGTTCCCAGGAGTCGCAATAGTCTTTATTATCAAAAATACACCCGTTTAGCATGGAAAATGCGATATTCGACATTTCCATTCGATCTGCATCGACAACAGCTAAAGATTCAGTTCCCAGGCGTCGCAATAGTCCTTATTGAAAATTCACTCATAGAGCTTGAAAAACGCGATATCCTTCATTCCCAATCGATCTGCATCAACAACAGCTAAAGATTCAGTTCCCAGGCGTCGCAATAGTCCTTATTAAAAATTCACTCGTAGAGCTTGGAAAACGCGATATTCTTCATTTCCAATCGATCTGCATCAACAACAGCTAAAGATTCAGTTCCCAGGCGTCGCAATCGTCCTTATTATCAAAAAGACACTCGTATATCATGGAAAATGCGACATTCGACATTTCCAATCGATCTGGATCGACAGCAGCTAAAGATTCAGTTCCCAGGCGTCGCAATAGTCCTTATTGAAAATTCACTCGTAGAGATTGGAAAACGCGATATTCGACATTTCCAATCGATCTGCATCGACAACAGCTAAAGATTCTGTTCCCATGAGTCGCAATAGTCTTTATTATCAAAAATACACCCGTTTAGCATGGAAAATGCGATATTCGACATTTCCAATCGTTCTGCATCGACAACAGCTAAAGGTTCAGTTCCCAGGCGTTGCAATAGTCATTATTATGAAAAATACAATCGTATAGCATGGAAAATGCGACATTCGACATTTCCAATCGATCTGGATCGACAGCAGCTAAAGATTCAATTCCCAGGCGTCGCAATAGTCCTTCTTATAGAAAATTCACTCGTAGAGATTGGAAAACGCGATATTCGACATTTCCATTCGATCTGCATCGACGACAGCTAAAGATTCAGTTCCCAGGCGTCGCAATAGTCCTTACTGAAAATTCACTCATAGAGCTTGGAAAACGCGATATTCGACATTTCCAATCGATCTGCATCAACAACAGCTATAGATTCAGTTCCCAGGCGTCGCAATAGTCCTTCTTATTGAAAATTCACTCGTAGAGCTTGGAAAACGCGATATTCAACATTTCCAATCGATCTGCATCGACAACAGCTAAAGATTCAGTTCCCAGTCGTCGCAATAGTCCTTATTGAAAATTCACTCGTAGAGCTTGGAAAACGCGATATTCTTCATTTCCAATCGATCTGCATCAACAACAGCTAAAGATTCAGTTCCCAGGCGTCGCAATAGTGCTTATTGAAAATTCACTCGTACAGCTTGGAAAACGCGTTATTCGACATTTCCAATCGATCTGCATCGACAACAGCTAAAGATTCTGTTCCCAGGAGTCGCAATAGTCTTTATTATCAAAAATACACCCGTTTAGCATGGAAAATGCGATATTCGACATTTCCAATCGATCTGCATCGACAACAGCTAAAGATTCAGTTCCCAGGCGTCGCAATAGTCCTTATTGAAAATTCACTCATAGAGCTTGAAAAACGCGATATCCTTCATTCCCAATCGATCTGCATCAACAACAGCTAAAGATTCAGTTCCCAGGCATCGCAATAGTCCTTATTAAAAATTCACTCGTAGAGCTTGGAAAACGCGATATTCTTCATTTCCAATCGATCTGCATCAACAACAGCTAAAGATTCAGTTCCCAGGCGTCGCAATCGTCCTTATTATCAAAAAGACACTCGTATATCATGGAAAATGCGACATTCGACATTTCCAATCGATCTGGATCGACAGCAGCTAAAGATTCAGTTCCCAGGCGTCGCAATAGTCCTTATTGAAAATTCACTCGTAGAGCTTGGAAAACGCGATATTCGACAATTCCAATCGATCTGCATCAACAACAGCTAAAGATTCAGTCCCCAGGCATCGCAATAGTGCTTATTGAAAATTCACTCGTACAGCTTGGAAAACGCGATATTCGACATTTCCAATCGATCTGCATCGACAACAGCTAAAGATTCAGTTCCCAGGCGTTGCAATAGTCTTTATTATGAAAAATACACTCGTATATCATGGAAAATGCGACATTCGACATTTCCAATCGATCTGGATCGACAGCAGCTAAAGATTCAGTTCCCAGGCGTCGCAATAGTCCTTATTGAAAATTCACTCGTAGAGATTGGAAAACGCGATATTCGACATTTCCATTCGATCTGCATCGACAACAGCTAAAGATTCAGTTCCCAGGCGTCGCAATAGTGCTTATTGAAAATTCACTCGTACAGCTTGGAAAACGCGTTATTCGACATTTCCAATCGATCTGCATCGACAACAGCTAAAGATTCTGTTCCCATGAGTCGCAATAGTCTTTATTATCAAAAATACACCCGTTTAGCATGGAAAATGCGACATTCGACATTTCCAATCGATCTGGATCGACAGCAGCTAAAGATTCAGTTCCCAGGCGTCGCAATAGTCCTTATTGAAAATTCACTCGTAGATCTTGGAAAACGCGATATTCGACATTTCCAATCTATCTGCATCAACAACAGCTAAAGATTCAGTTCCCAGGCGTCGCAATAGTCCTTATTAAAAATTCACTCGTATAGCATGGAAAATGCGACATTCGACATTTCCAATCGATCTGGATCGACAGCAGCTAAAGATTCAGTTCCCAGGCGTCGCAATAGGTCTTCTTATAGAAAATTCACTCGTAGATATTGGAAAACGCGATATTCGATATTTCCATTCGATCTGCATCGACAACAGCTAAAGATTCAGTTCCCAGGCGTCGCAATAGTCCTTACTGAAAATTCACTCATAGAGCTTGGAAAACGCGATATTCGACATTTCCAATCGATCTGCATCAACAACAGCTAAAGATTCAGTTCCCAGGCGTCGCAATAGTCCTTCTTATTGAAAATTCACTCGTAGAGCTTGGGAAACGCGATATTTGACATTTCCAATCGATCTGCATCGACAACAGCTAAAGATTCAGTTCCCAGGCGTCGCAATAGTCCTTATTGAAAATTCACTCGTAGAGCTTGGAAAACGCGATATTCTTCATTTCCAATCGATCTGCATCAACAGCAGCTAAAGATTCAGTTCCCAGGCGTCGCAATCGTCCTTATTATCAAAAATACACTCGTATATCATGGAAAATGCAACATTCGACATTTCCAATCGATCTGCATCGACAACAGCTAAAGATTCTGTTCCCTGGAGTCGCAATAGTCTTTATTATCAAAAATACACCCGTTTAGCATGGAAAATGCGATATTCGACATTTCCAATCGATCTGCATCGACAACAGCTAAAGATTCAGTTCCCAGGCGTCACAATAGTCCTTAATGAAAATTCACTCATAGAGCTTGGAAAACGCGATATTCGACATTTCCAATCGATCTGCATCAACAACAGCTATAGATTCAGTTCCCAGGCGTCGCAATAGTCCTTCTTATTGAAAATTCACTCGTAGAGCTTGAAAAACGCGATATTCGACATTTCCAATCGATCTGCATCGACAACAGCTAAAGATTCAATTCCCAGGCGTCGAAATAGTCCTTATTGAAAATTCACTCGTAGAGCTTGGAAAACGCGATATTCTTCATTTCCAATCGATCTGAATCAACAACAGCTAAAGATTCAGTTCCCAGGCGTCGCAATCGTCCTTATTATCAAAAAGACACTCGTATATCATGGAAAATGCGACATTCGACATTTCCAATCGATCTGGATCGACAGCAGCTAAAGATTCAGTTCCCAGGCGTCGCAATAGTCCTTATTGAAAATTCACTCATAGAGCTTGAAAAACGCGATATTCGACATTTCCAATCGATCTGCATCAACAACAGCTAAAGATTCTGTTCCCAGGAGTCGCAATAGTCTTTATTATCAAAAATACACCCGTTTAGCATGGAAAATGCGATATTCGACATTTCCAATCGATCTGCATCGACAACAGCTAAAGATTCAGTTCCCAGGCGTCACAATAGTCCTTATTGAAAATTCACTCATAGAGCTTGAAAAACGCGATATCCTTCATTCCCAATCGATCTGCATCAACAACAGCTAAAGATTCAGTTCCCAGGCGTCGCAATAGTCCTTATTAAAAATTCACTCGTAGAGCTTGGAAAACGCGATATTCTTCATTTCCAATCGATCTGCATCAACAACAGCTAAAGATTCAGTTCCCAGGCGTCGCAATCGTCCTTATTATCAAAAAGACACTCGTATATCATGGAAAATGCGACATTCGACATTTCCAATCGATCTGGATCGACAGCAGCTAAAGATTCAGTTCCCAGGCGTCGCAATAGTCCTTATTGAAAATTCACTCATAGAGCTTGAAAAACGCGATATTCGACATTTCCAATCGATCTGCATCAACAACAGCTAAAGATTCAGTTCCCAGGCGTCGCAATAGTGCTTATTGAAAATTCACTCGTACAGCTTGGAAAACGCGTTATTCGACATTTCCAATCGTTCTGCATCGACAACAGCTAAAGGTTCAGTTCCCAGGCGTTGCAATAGTCATTATTATGAAAAATACAATCGTATAGCATGGAAAATGCGACATTCGACATTTCCAATCGATCTGGATCGACAGCAGCTAAAGATTCAATTCCCAGGCGTCGCAATAGTCCTTCTTATAGAAAATTCACTCGTAGAGATTGGAAAACGCGATATTCGACATTTCCATTCGATCTGCATCGACGACAGCTAAAGATTCAGTTCCCAGGCGTCGCAATAGTCCTTACTGAAAATTCACTCATAGAGCTTGGAAAACGCGATATTCGACATTTCCAATCGATCTGCATCGACAACAGCTAAAGATTCTGTTCCCAGGAGTCGCAATAGTCTTTATTATCAAAAATACACCCGTTTAGCATGGAAAATGCGATATTCGACATTTCCAATCGATCTGCATCGACAACAGCTAAAGATTCAGTTCCCAGGCGTCGCAATAGTCCTTATTGAAAATTCACTCATAGAGCTTGAAAAACGCGATATCCTTCATTCCCAATCGATCTGCATCAACAACAGCTAAAGATTCAGTTCCCAGGCGTCGCAATAGTCCTTATTAAAAATTCACTCGTAGAGCTTGGAAAACGCGATATTCTTCATTTCCAATCGATCTGCATCAACAACAGCTAAAGATTCAGTTCCCAGGCGTCGCAATCGTCCTTATTATCAAAAAGACACTCGTATATCATGGAAAATGCGACATTCGACATTTCCAATCGATCTGGATCGACAGCAGCTAAAGATTCAGTTCCCAGGCGTCGCAATAGTCCTTATTGAAAATTCACTCGTAGAGATTGGAAAACGCGATATTCGACATTTCCAATCGATCTGCATCGACAACAGCTAAAGATTCTGTTCCCATGAGTCGCAATAGTCTTTATTATCAAAAATACACCCGTTTAGCATGGAAAATGCGATATTCGACATTTCCAATCGTTCTGCATCGACAACAGCTAAAGGTTCAGTTCCCAGGCGTTGCAATAGTCATTATTATGAAAAATACAATCGTATAGCATGGAAAATGCGACATTCGACATTTCCAATCGATCTGGATCGACAGCAGCTAAAGATTCAATTCCCAGGCGTCGCAATAGTCCTTCTTATAGAAAATTCACTCGTAGAGATTGGAAAACGCGATATTCGACATTTCCATTCGATCTGCATCGACGACAGCTAAAGATTCAGTTCCCAGGCGTCGCAATAGTCCTTCTTATTGAAAATTCACTCGTAGAGCTTGGAAAACGCGATATTCAACATTTCCAATCGATCTGCATCGACAACAGCTAAAGATTCAGTTCCCAGTCGTCGCAATAGTCCTTATTGAAAATTCACTCGTAGAGCTTGGAAAACGCGATATTCTTCATTTCCAATCGATCTGCATCAACAACAGCTAAAGATTCAGTTCCCAGGCGTCGCAATAGTGCTTATTGAAAATTCACTCGTACAGCTTGGAAAACGCGTTATTCGACATTTCCAATCGATCTGCATCGACAACAGCTATAGATTCAGTTCCCAGGCGTCGCAATAGTCCTTCTTATTGAAAATTCACTCGTAGAGCTTGGAAAACGCGATATTCAACATTTCCAATCGATCTGCATCGACAACAGCTAAAGATTCAGTTCCCAGGAGTCGCAATAGTCTTTATTATCAAAAATACACCCGTTTAGCATGGAAAATGCGATATTCGACATTTCCAATCGATCTGCATCGACAACAGCTAAAGATTCAGTTCCCAGGCGTCGCAATAGTCCTTATTGAAAATTCACTCATAGAGCTTGAAAAACGCGATATCCTTCATTCCCAATCGATCTGCATCAACAACAGCTAAAGATTCAGTTCCCAGGCGTCGCAATAGTCCTTATTAAAAATTCACTCGTAGAGCTTGGAAAACGCGATATTCTTCATTTCCAATCGATCTGCATCAACAACAGCTAAAGATTCAGTTCCCAGGCGTCGCAATCGTCCTTATTATCAAAAAGACACTCGTATATCATGGAAAATGCGACATTCGACATTTCCAATCGATCTGGATCGACAGCAGCTAAAGATTCAGTTCCCAGGCGTCGCAATAGTCCTTATTGAAAATTCACTCGTAGAGATTGGAAAACGCGATATTCGACATTTCCAGTCGATCTGCATCGACAACAGCTAAAGATTCTGTTCCCATGAGTCGCAATAGTCTTTATTATCATAAATACACCCGTTTAGCATGGAAAATGCGATATTCGACATTTCCAATCGTTCTGCATCGACAACAGCTAAAGGTTCAGTTCCCAGGCGTTGCAATAGTCATTATTATGAAAAATACAATCGTATAGCATGGAAAATGCGACATTCGACATTTCCAATCGATCTGGATCGACAGCAGCTAAAGATTCAATTCCCAGGCGTCGCAATAGTCCTTCTTATAGAAAATTCACTCGTAGAGATTGGAAAACGCGATATTCGACATTTCCATTCGATCTGCATCGACGACAGCTAAAGATTCAGTTCCCAGGCGTCGCAATAGTCCTTACTGAAAATTCACTCATAGAGCTTGGAAAACGCGATATTCGACATTTCCAATCGATCTGCATCAACAACAGCTATAGATTCAGTTCCCAGGCGTCGCAATAGTCCTTCTTATTGAAAATTCACTCGTAGAGCTTGGAAAACGCGATATTCAACATTTCCAATCGATCTGCATCGACAACAGCTAAAGATTCAGTTCCCAGTCGTCGCAATAGACCTTATTGAAAATTCACTCGTAGAGCTTGGAAAACGCGATATTCTTCATTTCCAATCGATCTGCATCAACAACAGCTAAAGATTCAGTTCCCAGGCGTCGCAATAGTGCTTATTGAAAATTCACTCGTACAGCTTGGAAAACGCGTTATTCGACATTTCCAATCGATCTGCATCGACAACAGCTAAAGATTCTGTTCCCAGGAGTCGCAATAGTCTTTATTATCAAAAATACACCCGTTTAGCATGGAAAATGCGATATTCGACATTTCCAATCGATCTGCATCGACAACAGCTAAAGATTCAGTTCCCAGGCGTCGCAATAGTCCTTATTGAAAATTCACTCATAGAGCTTGAAAAACGCGATATCCTTCATTCCCAATCGATCTGCATCAACAACAGCTAAAGATTCAGTTCCCAGGCATCGCAATAGTCCTTATTAAAAATTCACTCGTAGAGCTTGGAAAACGCGATATTCTTCATTTCCAATCGATCTGCATCAACAACAGCTAAAGATTCAGTTCCCAGGCGTCGCAATCGTCCTTATTACCAAAAAGACACTCGTATATCATGGAAAATGCGACATTCGACATTTCCAATCGATCTGGATCGACAGCAGCTAAAGATTCAGTTCCCAGGCGTCGCAATAGTCCTTATTGAAAATTCACTCGTAGAGCTTGGAAAACGCGATATTCGACAATTCCAATCGATCTGCATCAACAACAGCTAAAGATTCAGTCCCCAGGCATCGCAATAGTGCTTATTGAAAATTCACTCGTACAGCTTGGAAAACGCGATATTCGACATTTCCAATCGATCTGCATCGACAACAGCTAAAGATTCAGTTCCCAGGCGTTGCAATAGTCTTTATTATGAAAAATACACTCGTATATCATGGAAAATGCGACATTCGACATTTCCAATCGATCTGGATCGACAGCAGCTAAAGATTCAGTTCCCAGGCGTCGCAATAGTCCTTATTGAAAATTCACTCGTAGAGATTGGAAAACGCGATATTCGACATTTCCATTCGATCTGCATCGACAACAGCTAAAGATTCAGTTCCCAGGCGTCGCAATAGTGCTTATTGAAAATTCACTCGTACAGCTTGGAAAACGCGTTATTCGACATTTCCAATCGATCTGCATCGACAACAGCTAAAGATTCTGTTCCCATGAGTCGCAATAGTCTTTATTATCAAAAATACACCCGTTTAGCATGGAAAATGCGACATTCGACATTTCCAATCGATCTGGATCGACAGCAGCTAAAGATTCAGTTCCCAGGCGTCGCAATAGTCCTTATTGAAAATTCACTCGTAGACCTTGGAAAACGCGATATTCGACATTTCCAATCTATCTGCATCAACAACAGCTAAAGATTCAGTTCCCAGGCGTCGCAATAGTCCTTATTAAAAATTCACTCGTATAGCATGGAAAATGCGACATTCGACATTTCCAATCGATCTGGATCGACAGCAGCTAAAGATTCAGTTCCCAGGCGTCGCAATAGGTCTTCTTATAGAAAATTCACTCGTAGATATTGGAAAACGCGATATTCGATATTTCCATTCGATCTGCATCGACAACAGCTAAAGATTCAGTTCCCAGGCGTCGCAATAGTCCTTACTGAAAATTCACTCATAGAGCTTGGAAAACGCGATATTCGACATTTCCAATCGATCTGCATCAACAACAGCTAAAGATTCAGTTCCCAGGCGTCGCAATAGTCCTTCTTATTGAAAATTCACTCGTAGAGCTTGGAAAACGCGATATTTGACATTTCCAATCGATCTGCATCGACAACAGCTAAAGATTTAGTTCCCAGGCGTCGCAATAGTCCTTATTAAAAATTCACTCGTGGAGCTTGGTAAACGCGATATTCTTCATTTCCAATCGATCTGCATCGACAACAGCTAAAGATTCAGTTCCCAGGCGTTGCAATAGTCTTTATTATGAAAAATACACTCGTATAGCATGGAAAATGCGACATTCGACATTTCCAATCGATCTGGATCGACAGCAGCTAAAGATTCAGTTCCCAGGCGTCGCAATAGGTCTTCTTATAGAAAATTCACTCGTAGAGATTGGAAAACGCGATATTCGACATTTCCATTCGATCTGCATCGACAACAGCTAAAGATTCAGTTCCCAGGCGTCGCAATAGTGCTTATTGAAAATTCACTCGTACAGCTTGGAAAACGCGTTATTCGACATTTCCCATCGATCTGCATCGACAACAGCTAAAGATTCTGTCCCCAGGAGTCGCAATAGTCTTTATTATCAAAAATACACCCGTTTAGCATGGAAAATGCAATATTCGACATTTCCAATCGATCTGCATCAACAACAGCTAAAGATTCAGTTCCCAGGCGTCGCAATAGTCCTTATTAAAAATTCACTCGTAGAGCTTGGAAAACGCGATATTCTTCATTTCCAATCGATCTGCATCAACAACAGCTAAAGATTCAGTTCCCAGGCGTCGCAATCGTCCTTATTATCAAAAATACACTCGTATATCATGGAAAATGCGACATTCGACATTTCCAATCGATCTGGATCGACAGCAGCTAAAGATTCAGTTCCCAGGCGTCGCAATAGTCCTTATTGAAAATTCACTCGTAGAGCATGGAAAACGCGATATTCGACATTTCCAATCGATCTGCATCAACAACAGCTAAAGATTCAGTTCCCAGGCATCGCAATAGTGCTTATTGAAAATTCACTCGTACAGCTTGGAAAACGCGATATTCGACATTTCCAATCGATCTGCATCGACAACAGCTAAAGATTCAGTTCCCAGGCGTTGCAATAGTCTTTATTATGAAAAATACACTCGTATAGCAAGGAAAATGCGACATTCGACATTTCCAATCGATCTGGATCGACAGCAGCTAAAGATTCAGTTCCCAAGCGTCGCAATAGGTCTTCTTATTGAAAATTCACTCGTAGAGATTGGAAAACGCGATATTCGACATTTCCATTCGATCTGCATCGACAGCAGCTAAAGATTCAGTTCCCAGGCGTCGCAATAGTCCTTACTGAAAATTCACTCATAGAGCTCGGAAAACGCGATATTCGACATTTCCAATCGATCTGTATCAACAACAGCTAAAGATTCAGTTCCCAGGCGTCGCAATAGTCCTTCTTATTGAAAATTCACTCGTAGAGCTTGGAAAACGCGATATTTGACATTTCCAATCGATCTGCATCGACAACAGCTAAAGATTCAGTTCCCAGGCGTCGCAATAGTCCTTATTGAAAATTCACTCGTAGAGCTTGGAAAACGCGATATTCGACATTTCCAATCGATCTGCATCAACAACAGGTAAAGATTCAGTTCCCAGGCATCGCAATAGTGCTTATTGAAAATTCACTCGTACAGCTTGGAAAACGCGATATTCGACATTTCCAATCGATCTGCATCGACAACAGCTAAAGATTCAGTTCCCGGGCGTTGCAATAGTCTTTATTATGAAAAATACACTCGTATAGCAAGGAAAATGCGACATTCGACATTTCCAATCGATCTGGATCGACAGCAGCTAAAGATTCAGTTCCCAGGCGTCGCAATAGTCCTTATTGAAAATTCACTCGTAGAGCTTGGAAAACGCGATATTCGACATTTCCAATCTATCTGCATCAACAACAGCTAAAGATTCAGTTCGCAGGCGTCGCAATAGTCCTTATTAAAAATTCACTCGTAGAGCTTGGCAAACACGACATTCTTCATTTCCAATCGATCTGCATCAACAACAGCTAAAGATTCAGTTCCCAGGCGTCGCAATAGTGCTTAATGAAAATTCACTCGTACAGCTTGGAAAACGCGTTATTCGACATTTCCAATCGATCTGCATCGACAACAGCTAAAGATTCTGTTCCCGGGAGTCGCAATAGTCTTTATTATCAAAAATACACCCGTTTAGCATGGAAAATGCGATATTCGACATTTCCAATCGATCTGCATCGACAACAGCTAAATATTCAGTTCCCAGGCGTCGCCAAAGTCCTTATTGAGAATTCACTCGTAGTGCTTGAAAAACGCGATATTCGACATTTCCAATCGAACTGCATCGACAACAGCTAAAGATTCAGTTCCCAGGCGTCGCAATAGTCCTTATTGAAAATTCACTCGTAGAGCTTGGAAAACGCGATATTCGACATTTCCAATCTATCTGCATCAACAACAGCTAAAGATTCAGTTCGCAGGCGTCGCAATAGTCCTTATTAAAAATTCACTCGTAGAGCTTGGCAAACACGACATTCTTCATTTCCAATCGATCTGCATCAACAACAGCTAAAGATTCAGTTCCCAGGCGTCGCAATAGTGCTTATTGAAAATTCACTCGTACAGCTTGGAAAACGCGTTATTCGACATTTCCAATCGATCTGCATCGACAACAGCTAAAGATTCTGTTCCCGGGAGTCGCAATAGTCTTTATTATCAAAAATACACCCGTTTAGCATGGAAAATGCGATATTCGACATTTCCAATCGATCTGCATCGACAACAGCTAAATATTCAGTTCCCAGGCGTCGCCAAAGTCCTTATTGAGAATTCACTCGTAGTGCTTGAAAAACGCGATATTCGACATTTCCAATCGAACTGCATCGACAGCAGCCAAAGATGCAGTTCCCAGGCGTCGTAATAGTCCTACTAATTGAAAATTCCCTCGTAGAGCTTGGAAAATGCGATATTCGACATTTCCAATCCATCTGCATCGACAACAGCTAAAGATTCAGTCCCAGGCATCGCAATAGTCCTTATTATCAACAATACACTCGTATATCATGGAAAATGCGACATTCGACATTTCCAATCGATCAGGATCGACAGCAGCTAAAGATTCAGTTCCCAGGCGTCGCAATAGTCCTTATTGAAAATTCACTCGTAGAGCTTGGAAACGCGATATTCTTCATTTCCAATCGATCTGCATCAACAACAGCTAAAGATTCAGTTCCCAGGCGTCGCAATCGTCCTTATTATCAAAAATACACTCGTATATCATGGAAAATGCGACATTCGACATTTCCAATCGATCGGGATCGACAGCAGCTAAAGATTCAGTTCCCAGGCGTCGCAATAGTCCTTCTTATTGCAAATTCACTCGTAGAGATTGGAAAACGCGATATTCGACATTTCCATTCGATCTGCATCGACAACAGCTAAAGATTCAGTACCCAGGCGTCGCAATAGTTGTTAACTCCAGCATCCGGCTCGAAGGACCAATGATCACGTCCTTCGCAATCGGCGGAGTAGGATATTTGGCAGAGGTAATCTCTGCTAGAACTTGGTACAAAGAAATAAAAATCTATTTCTTTCAGTGCATGAGCACATGCTCTTTAATAATCACGTAAAATATTGTTACTGTGAAACAATACACATAACCGTAAGGTCGTTGTTGCTGCTCGTCAAAGACGAGAGTCGTACAATACTGGTGTGGATTCTATCTGAACTGTCTTACTGCTGAATTTATTCTAATTCTACAAAACAAAAATGTCAAACGACAAGTCGCCCGGTCCCTCTCCCAAACCTCCCTCCAAGACGATCTTGGAGGGACTTCTGTCCTTGGTGGGGCATAGGGCCATCCAATTGCATCCGCAGGCCGGTCTTCCATCGATGCAACGCCCCCGAGCCCAGAGATTTTCCGTCACGCAGGCCCGGCAAGAACGTTGCACAAAGGTCCCTTGTTCTAGGGAAAACCGAACCCGCGGATGTTTAGCCGCGCTATCGTGAGGGTCTAAGTTACGTCAAGTGCTGCTGAGAATGACGTGACTGGAAATTGTCACCTCGAAACTCGGTCTCTCTTCCAGCCAAGTCATAGCCTCTTCGTAAATATACAAGTCCTAAATTTATTATGGGCTCTTTCTCAAAAGCAGCTTTGTCCACCGCGATCGCAGCGTAAACCCGACACGTGTCCTCAACAATAGTCCTTATTGAAAATTCACTCATAGAGCTTGAAAAACGCGATATTCGACATTTCCAATCGATCTGCATCAACAACAGCTAAAGATTCAGTTCCCAGGCGTCGCAATAGTGCTTATTGAAAATTCACTCGTACAGCTTGGAAAACGCGAAATTCGACATTTCCATTCGATCTGCATCGACAACAGCTAAAGATTCAGTACCCAGGCGTCGCAATAGTCCTTATTGAAAATTCACTCATAGAGCTTGAAAAACGCGATATTCGACATTTCCAATCGATCTGCATCAACAACAGCTAAAGATTCAGTTCCCAGGCGTCGCAATAGTGTTTATTGAAAATTCACTCGTACAGCTTGGAAAACGCGTTATTCGACATTTCCAATCGATCTGCATCGACAACAGCTAAAGATTCTGTTCCCAGGAGTCGCAATAGTCTTTATTATCAAAAATACACCCGTTTAGCATGGAAAATGCGATATTCGACATTTCCATTCGATCTGCATCGACAACAGCTAAAGATTCAGTACCCAGGCGTCGCAATAGTCCTTATTGGAAATTCACTCATAGAGCTTGAAAAACGCGATATTCGACATTTCCAATCGATCTGCATCAACAACAGCTAAAGATTCAGTTCCCAGGCTTCGCAATAGTGCTTATTGAAAATTCACTCGTACAGCTTGGAAAACGCGTTATTCGACATTTCCAATCGATCTGCATCGACAACAGCTAAAGATTCTGTTCCCAGGAGTCGCAATAGTCTTTATTATCAAAAATACACCCGTTTAGCATGGAAAATGCGATATTCGACATTTCCAATCGATCTGCATCGACAACAGCTAAATATTCAGTTCCCAGGCGTCGCCAAAGTCCTTATTGAAAATTCACTCGTAGAACTTGGAAAACGGGATATTCTTCATTTCCAATCGATCTGCATCAACAACAGCTAAAGATTCAGTTCCCAGGCGTCGCAATCGTCCTTATTATCAAAAATACACTCGTATATCATGGAAAATGCGACATTCGACATTTCCAATCGATCTGGATCGACAGCAGCTAAAGATTCAGTTCCCAGGCGTCGCAATAGTCCTTATTGAAAATTCACTCGTACAGCTTGGAAAACGCGTTATTCGACATTTCCAATCGATCTGCATCGACAACCGCTAAAGATTCTGTTCCCGGGAGTCGCAATAGTCTTTATTATCAAAAATACACCCGTTTAGCATGGAAAATGCGATATTCGACATTTCCAATCGATCTGCATCGACAACAGCTAAATATTCAGTTCCCAGGCGTCGCCAAAGTCCTTATTGAGAATTCACTCGTAGTGCTTGAAAAACGCGATATTCGACATTTCCAATCGATCTGCATCGACAACAGCTAAAGATTCAGTTCCCAGGCGTCGCAATAGTCCTTATTGAAAATTCACTCATAGAGCTTGAAAAACGCGATATCCTTCATTCCCAAACGATCTGCATCAACAACAGCTAAAGATTCAGTTCCCAGGCGTCGCAATAGTCCTTATTAAAAATTCACTCGTAGAGCTTGGAAAACGCGATATTCTTCATTTCCAATCGATCTGCATCAACAACAGCTAAAGATTCAGTTCCCAGGCGTCGCAATCGTCCTTATTATCAAAAAGACACTCGTATATCATGGAAAATGCGACATTCGACATTTCCAATCGATCTGGATCGACAGCAGCTAAAGATTCAGTTCCCAGGCGTCGCAATAGTCCTTATTGAAAATTCACTCGTAGAGCTTGGAAAACGCGATATTCGACATTTCCAATCGATCTGCATCAACAACAGCTAAAGATTCAGTTCCCAGGCATCGCAATAGTGCTTATTGAAAATTCACTCGTACAGCTTGGAAAACGCGATATTCGACATTTCCAATCGATCTGCATCGACAACAGCTAAAGATTCAGTTCCCAGGCGTTGCAATAGTCTTTATTATGAAAAATACACTCGTATATCATGGAAAATGCGACATTCGACATTTCCAATCGATCTGGATCGACAGCAGCTAAAGATTCAGTTCCCAGGCGTCGCAATAGTCCTTATTGAAAATTCACTCGTAGAGCTTGGAAAACGCGATATTCGACATTTCCAATCGATCTGCATCAACAACAGCTAAAGATTCAGTTCCCAGGCATCGCAATAGTGCTTATTGAAAATTCACTCGTACAGCTTGGAAAACGCGATATTCGACATTTCCAATCGATCTGCATCGACAACAGCTAAATATTCAGTTCCCAGGCGTTGCAATAGTCTTTATTATGAAAAATACACTCGTATATCATGGAAAATGCGACATTCGACATTTCCAATCGATCTGGATCGACAGCAGCTAAAGATTCAGTTCCCAGGCGTCGCAATAGTCCTTATTGAAAATTCACTCGTAGAGATTGGAAAACGCGATATTCGACATTTCCATTCGATCTGCATCGACAACAGCTAAAGATTCAGTTCCCAGGCGTCGCAATAGTGCTTATTGAAAATTCACTCGTACAGCTTGGAAAACGCGTTATTCGACATTTCCAATCGATCTGCATCGACAACAGCTAAAGATTCTGTTCCCATGAGTCGCAATAGTCTTTATTATCAAAAATACACCCGTTTAGCATGGAAAATGCGACATTCGACATTTCCAATCGATCTGGATCGACAGCAGCTAAAGATTCAGTTCCCAGGCGTCGCAATAGTCCTTATTGAAAATTCACTCATAGAGCTTGAAAAACGCGATATTCGACATTTCCAATCGATCTGCATCAACAACAGCTAAAGATTCTGTTCCCAGGAGTCGCAATAGTCTTTATTATCAAAAATACACCTGTTTAGCATGGAAAATGCGATATTCGACATTTCCAATCGATCTGCATCGACAACAGCTAAAGATTCAGTTCCCAGGCGTCGCAATAGTCCTTATTGAAAATTCACTCATAGAGCTTGAAAAACGCGATATTCGACATTTCCAATCGAACTGCATCAACAACAGCTAAAGATTCAGTTCCCAGGCGTCGCAATAGTCCTTATTGAAAATTCACTCGTAGACCTTGGAAAACGCGATATTCGACATTTCCAATCGATCTGCATCAACAACAGCTAAAGATTCAGTTCCCAGGCGTCGCAATAGTCCTTATTGAAAATTCACTCATAGAGCTTGAAAAACGCGATATTCGACATTTCCAATCGATCTGCATCGACAACAGCTAAAGATTCAGTTCCCAGGCGTTGCAATAGTCTTTATTATGAAAAATACACTCGTATAGCATGGAAAATGCGACATTAGACATTTCCATTCGATCTGCATCGACAACAGCTAAAGATTCAGTTCCCAGGCGTCGCAATAGTCCTTTCTGAAAATTCACTCATAGAGCTTGGAAAACGCGATATTCGACATTTCCAATCGATCTGCATCAACAACAGCTATAGATTCAGTTCCCAGGCGTCGCAATAGTCCTTCTTATTGAAAATTCACTCGTAGAGCTTGGAAAACGCGATATTCGACATTTCCAATCGATCTGCATCGACAACAGCTAAAGATTCAGTTCCCAGGCGTCGCAATAGTCCTTACTGAAAATTCACTCGTAGAGCTTGGAAAACGCGATATTCGACATTTCCAATCGATCTGCATCGACAACAGCTAAAGATTCAGTTCCCAGGCGTTGCAATAGTCTTTATTATGAAAAATACACTCGTATAGCAAGGAAAATGCGACATTCGACATTTCCAATCGATCTGGATCGACAGCAGCTAAAGATTCAGTTCCCAAGCGTCGCAATAGGTCTTCTTATTGAAAATTCACTCGTAGAGATTGGAAAACGCGATATTCGACATTTCCTATCGATCTGCATCAACAGCAGCTAAAGATTCAGTTCCCAGACGTCGCAATCGTCCTTATTATCAAAAATACACTCGTATATCATGGAAAATGCGACATTCGACATTTCCAATCGATCTGGATCGACAGCAGCTAAAGATTCAGTTCCCAGGCGTCGCAATAGTCCTAACTGAAAATTCACTCATAGAGCTTGGAAAACGCGATATTCGACATTTCCTATCGATCTGCATCAACAGCAGCTAAAGATTCAGTTCCCAGGCGTCGCAATCGTCCTTATTATCAAAAATACACTCGTATATCATGGAAAATGCGACATTCGACATTTCCAATCGATCTGGATCGACAGCAGCTAAAGATTCAGTTCCCAGGCGTCGCAATAGTCCTTATTGAAAATTCACTCGTAGAGCTTGGAAAACGCGATATTCTTCATTTCCAATCGATCTGGATCGACAGCAGCTAAAGATTCAGTTCCCAGGCGTCGCAATAGTCCTTACTGAAAATTCACTCATAGAGATTGGAAAACGCGATATTCGACATTTCCAATCGATCTGCATCAACAACAGCTATAGATTCAGTTCCCAGGGGTCGCAATAGTCCTTCTTATTGAAAATTCACTCGTAGAGCTTGGAAAACGCGATATTCTTCATTTCCAATCGATCTGCATCAACAACAGCAAAAGATTCAGTTCCCAGGCGTCGCAATCGTCCTTATTATCAAAAATACACTCGTATATCATGGAAAATGCGACATTCGACATTTCCAATCGATCTGGATCGACAGCAGCTAAAGATTCAGTTCCCAGGCGTCGCAATAGTCCTTATTGAAAATTCACTCGTAGAGCTTGGAAAACGCGATATTCTTCATTTCCAATCGATCTGCACCAACAACAGCTAATCGTTCAGTTCCCAGGCGTCGCAATAGTCCTTCTTCTTGAAAATTCACTCGTAGAGATTGGAAAACGCGATATTCGACATTTCCATTCGATCTGCATCGACAACAGCTAAAGATTCAGTTCCCAGGGGTCGCAATAGTCCTTACTGAAAATTCACTCATAGAGCTTGGAAAACGCGATATTCGACATTTCCAATCGATCTGCATCAACAACAGCTATAGATTAAGTTCCCAGGCGTCGCAATAGTCCTTCTTATTGAAAATTCACTCGTAGATCTTGGAAAACGCGATATTCGACATTTCCAATCGATCTGCATCGTCAACAGCTAAAGATTCAGTACCCAGGCGTCGCAATAGTCCTTATTGAAAATTCACTCATAGAGCTTGAAAAACGCGATATTCGTCATTTCCAATCGATCTGCATCAACAACAGCTAAAGATTCAGTTCCCAGGCGTCGCAATAGTGCTTATTGAAAATTCACTCGTACAGCTTGGAAAACGCGATATTCGACATTTCCAATCGATCTGCATCGACAACAGCTAAAGGTTCAGTTCCCAGGCGTTGCAATAGTCATTATTATGAAAAATACAATCGTGTAGCATGGAAAATGCGACATTCGACATTTCCAATCGATCTGGATCGACAGCAGCTAAAGATTCAGTTCCCAGGCGTCGCAATAGTCCTTCTTATAGAAAATTCACTCGTAGGGATTGGAAAACGCGATATTCGACATTTCCATTCGATCTGCATCGACGACAGCTAAAGATTCAGTTCCCAGGCGTCGCAATAGTCCTTATTGAAAATTCACTCGTAGAGCTTGGAAAACGCGATATTCTTCATTTCCAATCGATCTGCATCAACAACAGCTAAAGATTCAGTTCCCAGGCGTCGCAATAGTGCTTATTGAAAATTCACTCGTACAGCTTGGAAAACGCGTTATTCGACATTTCCAATCGATCTGCATCGACAACAGCTAAGGATTCTGTTCCCAGGAGTCGCAATAGTCTTTATTATCAAAAATACACCCGTTTAGCATGGAAAATGCGATATTCGACATTTCCAATCGATCTGCATCGACAACAGCTAAAGATTCAGTTCCCAGGCGTCGCAATAGTCCTTATTGAAAATTCACTCATAGATCTTGAAAAACGCGATATTCTTCATTCCCAATCGATCTGCATCAACAACAGCTAAAGATTCAGTTCCCAGGCGTCGCAATAGTCCTTATTAAAAATTCACTCGTAGAGCTTGGAAAACGCGATATTCTTCATTTCCAATCGATCTGCATCAACAACAGCTGAAGATTCAGTTCCCAGGCGTCGCAATCGTCCTTATTATCAAAAATACACTCGTATATCATGGAAAATGCGACATTCGACATTTCCAATCGATCTGGATCGACAGCAGCTAAAGATTCAGTTCCCAAGCGTCGCAATAGGTCTTCTTATTGAAAATTCACTCGTAGAGATTGGAAAACGCGATATTCGATATTTCCATTCGATCTGCATCGACAACAGCTAAGGATTCTGTTCCCAGGAGTCGCAATAGTCTTTATTATCAAAAATACACCCGTTTAGCATGGAAAATGCGATATTCGACATTTCCAATCGATCTGCATCGACAACAGCTAAAGATTCAGTTCCCAGGCGTCGCAATAGTCCTTATTGAAAATTCACTCATAGATCTTGAAAAACGCGATATTCTTCATTCCCAATCGATCTGCATCAACAACAGCTAAAGATTCAGTTCCCAGGCGTCGCAATAGTCCTTATTAAAAATTCACTCGTAGAGCTTGGAAAACGCGATATTCTTCATTTCCAATCGATCTGCATCAACAACAGCTAAAGATTCAGTTCCCAGGCGTCGCAATCGTCCTTATTATCAAAAATACACTCGTATATCATGGAAAATGCGACATTCGACATTTCCAATCGATCTGGATCGACAGCAGCTAAAGATTCAGTTCCCAATGCGTCGCAATAGGTCTTCTTATTGAAAATTCACTCGTAGAGATTGGAAAACGCGATATTCGATATTTCCATTCGATCTGCATCGACAACAGCTAAAGATTCAGTTCCCAGGCGTCGCAATAGTCCTTACTGAAAATTCACTCATAGAGCTTGGAAAACGCGATATTCGTCATTTCCAATCGATCTGCATCAACAACAGCTAAAGATTCAGTTCCCAGGCGTCGCAATAGTCCTTATTGAAAATTCACTCGTAGAGCTTGGAAAACGCGATATTCGACATTTCCAATCGATCTGCATCGACAACAGCTAAAGATTCAGTTCCCAGGCGTTGCAATAGTCTTTATTATGAAAAATACACTCGTATAGCAAGGAAAATGCGACATTCGACAATTCCAATCGATCTGGATCGACAGCAGCTAAAGATTCAGTTCCCAAGCGTCGCAATAGGTCTTCTTATTGAAAATTCACTCGCAGAGATTGGAAAACGCGATATTCGACATTTCCATTCGATCTGCATCTACAACAGCTAAAGATTCAGTTCCCAGGCGTCGCAATAGTCCTTACTGAAAATTCACTCATAGAGCTTGGAAAACGCGATATTCGACATTTCCAATCGATCTGCATCAACAACAGCTAAAGATTCAGTTCCCAGGCGTCGCAATAGTCCTTCTTATTGAAAATTCACTCGTAGAGCTTGGAAAACGCGATATTTGACATTTCCAATCGATCTGCATCGACAACAGCTAAAGATTCAGTTCCCAGGCGTCGCAATAGTCCTTATTGAAAATTCACTCGTAGAGCTTGGAAAACGCGATATTCTTCATTTCCAATCGATCTGCATCAACAGCAGCTAAAGATTCAGTTCCCAGGCGTCGCAATCGTCCTTATTATCAAAAATACACTCGTATATCATGGAAAATGCAACATTCGACATTTCCAATCGATCTGCATCGACAACAGCTAAAGATTCAGTTCCCAGGCGTCGCAACAGTCCTTACTGAAAATTCACTCATAGAGCTTGGACAACGCGATATTCTTCATTTCCAATCGATCTGCATCAACAACAGCTAAAGATTCAGTTCCCAGGCGTCGCAATCGTCCTTATTATCAAAAATACACTCGTATATCATGGAAAATGCGACATTCGACATTTCCAATCGATCTGGATCGACAGCAACTAAAGATTCAGTTCCCAAGCGTCGCAATAGGTCTTCTTATTGAAAATTCACTCGTAGAGCTTGGAAAACGCGATATTCGACATTTCCAATCGATCTGCATCGACAACAGCTAAAGATTCAATTCCCAGGCGTCGAAATAGTCCTTATTGAAAATTCACTCGTAGAGCTTGGAAAACGCGATATTCTTCATTTCCAATCGATCTGCATCAACAACAGCTAAAGATTCAGTTCCCAGGCGTCGCAATAGTGCTTATTGAAAATTCACTCGTACAGCTTGGAAAACGCGTTATTCGACATTTCCAATCGATCTGCATCGACAACAGCTAAGGATTCTGTTCCCAGGAGTCGCAATAGTCTTTATTATCAAAAATACACCCGTTTAGCATGGAAAATGCGATATTCGACATTTCCAATCGATCTGCATCGACAACAGCTAAAGATTCAGTTCCCAGGCGTCGCAATAGTCCTTAATGAAAATTCACTCATAGAGCTTGGAAAACGCGATATTCTTCATTTCCAATCGATCTGCATCAACAGCAGCTAAAGATTCAGTTCCCAGGCGTCGCAATCGTCCTTATTATCAAAAATACACTCGTATATCATGGAAAATGCAACATTCGACATTTCCAATCGATCTGCATCGACAACAGCTAAAGATTCAGTTCCCAGGCGTCGCAATAGTCCTTACTGAAAATTCACTCATAGAGCTTGGACAACGCGATATTCTTCATTTCCAATCGATCTGCATCAACAACAGCTAAAGATTCAGTTCCCAGGCGTCGCAATCGTCCTTATTATCAAAAATACACTCGTATATCATGGAAAATGCGACATTCGACATTTCCAATCGATCTGGATCGACAGCAACTAAAGATTCAGTTCCCAAGCGTCGCAATAGGTCTTCTTATTGAAAATTCACTCGTAGAGCTTGGAAAACGCGATATTCGACATTTCCAATCGATCTGCATCGACAACAGCTAAAGATTCAGTTCCCAGGCGTCGCAATAGTCCTTAATGAAAATTCACTCATAGAGCTTGGAAAACGCGATATTCGACATTTCCAATCGATCTGCATCAACAACAGCTATAGATTCAGTTCCCAGGCGTCGCAATAGTCCTTCTTATTGAAAATTCACTCGTAGAGCTTGAAAAACGCGATATTCGACATTTCCAATCGATCTGCATCGACAACAGCTAAAGATTCAATTCCCAGGCGTCGAAATAGTCCTTATTGAAAATTCACTCGTAGAGCTTGGAAAACGCGATATTCTTCATTTCCAATCGATCTGCATCAACAACAGCTAAAGATTCAGTTCCCAGGCGTCGCAATAGTGCTTATTGAAAATTCACTCGTACAGCTTGGAAAACGCGTTATTCGACATTTCCAATCGATCTGCATCGACCACAGCTAAGGATTCTGTTCCCAGGAGTCGCAATAGTCTTTATTATCAAAAATACACCCGTTTAGCATGGAAAATGCGATATTCGACATTTCCAATCGATCTGCATGGACAACAGCTAAAGATTCAGTTCCCAGGCGTCGCAATAGTCCTTATTGAAAATTCACTCATAGATCTTGAAAAACGCGATATTCTTCATTCCCAATCGATCTGCATCAACAACAGCTAAAGATTCAGTTCCCAGGCGTCGCAATAGTCCTTATTAAAAATTCACTCGTAGAGCTTGGAAAACGCGATATTCTTCATTTCCAATCGATCTGCATCAACAACAGCTAAAGATTCAGTTCCCAGGCGTCGCAATAGTGCTTATTGAAAATTCACTCGTACAGCTTGGAAAACGCGTTATTCGACATTTCCAATCGATCTGCATCGACCACAGCTAAGGATTCTGTTCCCAGGAGTCGCAATCGTCCTTATTATCAAAAATACACTCGTATATCATGGAAAATGCGACATTCGACATTTCCAATCGATCTGGATCGACAGCAGCTAAAGATTCAGTTCCCAAGCGTCGCAATAGGTCTTCTTATTGAAAATTCACTCGTAGAGATTGGAAAACGCGATATTCGATATTTCCATTCGATCTGCATCGACAACAGCTAAGGATTCTGTTCCCAGGAGTCGCAATAGTCTTTATTATCAAAAATACACCCGTTTAGCATGGAAAATGCGATATTCGACATTTCCAATCGATCTGCATCGACAACAGCTAAAGATTCAGTTCCCAGGCGTCGCAATAGTCCTTATTGAAAATTCACTCATAGATCTTGAAAAACGCGATATTCTTCATTCCCAATCGATCTGCATCAACAACAGCTAAAGATTCAGTTCCCAGGCGTTGCAATAGTCTTTATTATGAAAAATACACTCGTATAGCAAGGAAAATGCGACATTCGACATTTCCAATCGATCTGGATCGACAGCAGCTAAAGATTCAGTTCCCAAGCGTCGCAATAGGTCTTCTTATTGAAAATTCACTCGTAGAGATTGGAAAACGCGATATTCGACATTTCCATTCGATCTGCATCGACAACAGCTAAAGATTCAGTTCCCAGGCGTCGCAATAGTCCTTACTGAAAATTCACTCATAGAGCTTGGAAAACGCGATATTCGACATTTCCAATCGATCTGCATCAACAACAGCTAAAGATTCAGTTCCCAGGCGTCGCAATAGTCCTTCTTATTGAAAATTCACTCGTAGAGCTTGGAAAACGCGATATTTGACATTTCCAATCGATCTGCATCGACAACAGCTAAAGATTCAGTTCCCAGGCGTCGCAATAGTCCTTATTGAAAATTCACTCGTAGAGCTTGGAAAACGCGATATTCTTCATTTCCAATCGATCTGCATCAACAGCAGCTAAAGATTCAGTTCCCAGGCGTCGCAATCGTCCTTATTATCAAAAATACACTCGTATATCATGGAAAATGCAACATTCGACATTTCCAATCGATCTGCATCGACAACAGCTAAAGATTCAGTTCCCAGGCGTCGCAATAGTCCTTACTGAAAATTCACTCATAGAGCTTGGACAACGCGATATTCTTCATTTCCAATCGATCTGCATCAACAACAGCTAAAGATTCAGTTCCCAGGCGTCGCAATCGTCCTTATTATCAAAAATACACTCGTATATCATGGAAAATGCGACATTCGACATTTCCAATCGATCTGGATCGACAGCAGCTAAAGATTCAGTTCCCAAGCGTCGCAATAGGTCTTCTTATTGAAAATTCACTCGTAGAGCTTGGAAAACGCGATATTCGACATTTCCAATCGATCTGCATCAACAACAGCTAAAGATTCAGTTCCCAGGCGTCGCAATAGTGCTTATTGAAAATTCACTCGTACAGCTTGGAAAACGCGTTATTCGACATTTCCAATCGATCTGCATCGACAACAGCTAAGGATTCTGTTCCCAGGAGTCGCAATAGTCTTTATTATCAAAAATACACCCGTTTAGCATGGAAAATGCGATATTCGACATTTCCAATCGATCTGCATCGACAACAGCTAAAGATTCAGTTCCCAGGCGTCGCAATAGTCCTTATTGAAAATTCACTCATAGATCTTGAAAAACGCGATATTCTTCATTCCCAATCGATCTGCATCAACAACAGCTAAAGATTCAGTTCCCAGGCGTCGCAATAGTCCTTATTAAAAATTCACTCGTAGAGCTTGGACAACGCGATATTCTTCATTTCCAATCGATCTGCATCAACAACAGCTAAAGATTCAGTTCCCAGGCGTCGCAATCGTCCTTATTATCAAAAATACACTCGTATATCATGGAAAATGCGACATTCGACATTTCCAATCGATCTGGATCGACAGCAGCTAAAGATTCAGTTCCCAAGCGTCGCAATAGGTCTTCTTATTGAAAATTCACTCGTAGAGATTGGAAAACGCGATATTCGACATTTCCATTCGATCTGCATCGACAACAGCTAAAGATTCAGTTCCCAGGCGTCGCAATAGTCCTTACTGAAAATTCACTCATAGAGCTTGCAAAACGCGATATTCGACATTTCCAATCGATCTGCTTCAACAACAGCTAAAGATTCAGTTCCCAGGCGTCGCAATAGTCCTTCTTATTGAAAATTCACACGTAGAGCTTGGAAAACGCGATATTTGACATTTCCAATCGATCTGCATCGACAACAGCTAAAGATTCAGTTCCCAGGCGTCGCAATAGTCCTTATTGAAAATTCACTCGTAGAGCTTGGAAAACGCGATATTCTTCATTTCCAATCGATCTGCATCAACAGCAGCTAAAGATTCAGTTCCCAGGCGTCGCCATCGTCCTTATTATCAAAAATACACTCGTATATCATGGAAAATGCAACATTCGACATTTCCAATCGATCTGCATCGACAACAGCTAAAGATTCTGTTCCCAGGAGTCGCAATAGTCTTTATTATCAAAAATACACCCGTTTAGCATGGAAAATGCGATATTCGACATTTCCAATCGATCTGCATCGACAACAGCTAAAGATTCAGTTCCCAGGCGTCGCAATAGTCCTTATTGAAAATTCACTCATAGAGCTTGGAAAACGCGATATTCGCCATTTCCAATCGATCTGCATCAACAACAGCTAAAGATTCAGTTCCCAGGCGTCGCAATAGTGCTTATTGAAAATTCACTCATAGATCTTGAAAAACGCGATATTCTTCATTCCCAATCGATCTGCATCAACAACAGCTAAAGATTCAGTTCCCAGGCGTCGCAATCGTCCTTATTATCAAAAATACACTCGTATATCATGGAAAATGCGACATTCGACATTTCCAATCGATCTGGATCGACAACAGCTAAAGATTCTGTTCCCAGGAGTCGCAATAGTCTTTATTATCAAAAATACACCCGTTTAGCATGGAAAATGCGATATTCGACATTTCCAATCGATCTGCATCGACAACAGCTAAAGATTCAGTTCCCAGGCGTCGCAATAGTCCTTAATGAAAATTCACTCATAGAGCTTGGAAAACGCGATATTCGACATTTCCAATCGATCTGCATCAACAACAGCTATAGATTCAGTTCCCAGGCGTCGCAATAGTCCTTCTTATTGAAAATTCACTCGTAGAGCTTGAAAAACGCGATATTCGACATTTCCAATCGATCTGCATCGACAACAGCTAAAGATTCAGTTCCCAGGCGTCGCAATAGTCCTTATTGATAATTCACTCATAGATCTTGAAAAACGCGATATTCTTCATTCCCAATCGATCTGCATCAACAACAGCTAAAGATTCAGTTCCCAGGCGTCGCAATAGTCCTTATTAAAAATTCACTCGTAGAGCTTGGAAAACGCGATATTCTTCATTTCCAATCGATCTGCATCAACAACAGCTAAAGATTCAGTTCCCAGGCGTCGCAATCGTCCTTATTATCAAAAATACACTCGTATATCATGGAAAATGCGACATTCGACATTTCCAATCGATCTGGATCGACAGCATCTAAAGATTCAGTTCCCAAGCGTCGCAATAGGTCTTCTTATTGAAAATTCACTCGTAGAGATTGGAAAACGCGATATTCGACATTTCCATTCGATCTGCATCGACAACAGCTAAAGATTCAGTTCCCAGGCGTCGCAATAGTCCTTATTGAAAATTCACTCGTAGAGCTTGGAAAACGCGATATTCGACATTTCCAATCGATCTGCATCGACAACAGCTAAAGATTCAGTTCCCAGGCGTTGCAATAGTCTTTATTATGAAAAATACACTCGTATAGCAAGGAAAATGCGACATTCGACATTTCCAATCGATCTGGATCGACAGCAGCTAAAGATTCAGTTCCCAAGCGTCGCAATAGGTCTTCTTATTGAAAATTCACTCGTAGAGATTGGAAAACGCGATATTCGACATTTCCATTCGATCTGCATCGACAACAGCTATAGATTCAGTTCCCAGGCGTCGCAATAGTCCTTCTTATTGAAAATTCACTCGTAGAGCTTGAAAAACGCGATATTCGACATTTCCAATCGATCTGCATCGACAACAGCTAAAGATACAATTCCCAGGCGTCGAAATAGTCCTTATTGAAAATTCACTCGTAGAGCTTGGAAAACGCGATATTCGACATTTCCAATCGATCTGCATCGACAACAGCTAAAGATTCAGTTCCCAGGCGTCGCAATAGTCCTTAATGAAAATTCACTCATAGAGCTTGGAAAACGCGATATTCGACATTTCCAATCGATCTGCATCAACAACAGCTATAGATTCAGTTCCCAGGCGTCGCAATAGTCCTTCTTATTGAAAATTCACTCGTAGAGCTTGAAAAACGCGATATTCGACATTTCCAATCGATCTGCATCGACAACAGCTAAAGATTCAATTCCCAGGCGTCGAAATAGTCCTTATTGAAACTTCACTCGTAGAGCTTGGAAAACGCGATATTCTTCATTTCCAATCGATCTGCATCAACAACAGCTAAAGATTCAGTTCCCAGGCGTCGCAATAGTGCTTATTGAAAATTCACTCGTTCAGCTTGGAAAACGCGTTATTCGACATTTCCAATCGATCTGCATCGACAACAGCTAAGGATTCTGTTCCCAGGAGTCGCAATAGTCTTTATTATCAAAAATACACCCGTTTAGCATGGAAAATGCGATATTCGACATTTCCAATCGATCTGCATCGACAACAGCTAAAGATTCAGTTCCCAGGCGTCGCAATAGTCCTTATTAAAAATTCACTCGTAGAGCTTGGAAAACGCGATATTCTTCATTTCCAATCGATCTGCATCAACAACAGCTAAAGATTCAGTTCCCAGGCGTCGCAATCGTCCTTATTATCAAAAATACACTCGTATATCATGGAAAATGCGACATTCGACATTTCCAATCGATCTGGATCGACAGTAGCTAAAGATTCAGTTCCCAAGCGTCGCAATAGGTCTTCTTATTGAAAATTCACTCGTAGAGATTGGAAAACGCGATATTCGACATTTCCATTCGATCTGCATCGACAACAGCTAAAGATTCAGTTCCCAGGCGTCGCAATAGTCCTTACTGAAAATTCACTCATAGAGCTTGGAAAACGCGATATTCGTCATTTCCAATCGATCTGCATCAACAACAGCTAAAGATTCAGTTCCCAGGCGTCGCAATAGTCCTTCTTATTGAAAATTCACTCGTAGAGCTTGGAAAACGCGATATTCGACATTTCCAATCGATCTGCATCGACAACAGCTAAAGATTCAGTTCCCAGGCGTCGCAATAGTCCTTATTGAAAATTCACTCGTAGAGCTTGGAAAACGCGATATTCGACATTTCCAATCGAACTGCATCGACAACAGCTAAAGATTCAGTTCCCAGGCGTTGCAATAGTCTTTATTATGAAAAATACACTCGTATAGCAAGGAAAATGCGACATTCGACATTTCCAATCGATCTGGATCGACAGCAGCTAAAGATTCAGTTCCCAAGCGTCGCAATAGGTCTTCTTATTGAAAATTCACTCGTAGAGATTGGAAAACGCGATATTCGACATTTCCATTCGATCTGCATCGACAACAGCTAAATATTCAGTTCCCAGGCGTCGCAATAGTCCTTACTGAAAATTCACTCATAGAGCTTGGAAAACGCGATATTCGACATTTCCAATCGATCTGCATCAACAACAGCTAAAGATTCAGTTCCCAGGCGTCGCAATAGTCCTTCTTATTGAAAATTCACTCGTAGAGCTTGGGAAACGCGATATTTGACATTTCCAATCGATCTGCATCGACAACAGCTAAAGATTCAGTTCCCAGGCGTCGCAATAGTCCTTATTGAAAATTCACTCGTAGAGCTTGGAAAACGCGATATTCTTCATTTCCAATCGATCTGCATCAACAGCAGCTAAAGATTCAGTTCCCAGGCGTCGCAATCGTCCTTATTAAAAATTCACTCGTAGAGCTTGGCAAACACGACATTCTTCATTTCCAATCGATCTGCATCAACAACAGCTAAAGATTCAGTTCCCAGGCGTCGCAATAGTGCTTATTGAAAATTCACTCGTACAGCTTGGAAAACGCGTTATTCGACATTTCCAATCGATCTGCATCGACAACAGCTAAAGATTCTGTTCCCGGGAGTCGCAATAGTCTTTATTATCAAAAATACACCCGTTTAGCATGGAAAATGCGATATTCGACATTTCCAATCGATCTGCATCGACAACAGCTAAATATTCAGTTCCCAGGCGTCGCCAAAGTCCTTATTGAGAATTCACTCGTAGTGCTTGAAAAACGCGATATTCGACATTTCCAATCGAACTGCATCGACAGCAGCCAAAGATGCAGTTCCCAGGCGTCGTAATAGTCCTACTAATTGAAAATTCCCTCGTAGAGCTTGGAAAATGCGATATTCGACATTTCCAATCCATCTGCATCGACAACAGCTAAAGATTCAGTCCCAGGCATCGCAATAGTCCTTATTATCAACAATACACTCGTATATCATGGAAAATGCGACATTCGACATTTCCAATCGATCTGGATCGACAGCAGCTAAAGATTCAGTTCCCAGGCGTCGCAATAGTCCTTATTGAAAATTCACTCGTAGAGCTTGGAAAACGCGATATTCTTCATTTCCAATCGATCTGCATCAACAACAGCTAAAGATTCAGTTCCCAGGCGTCGCAATCGTCCTTATTATCAAAAATACACTCGTATATCATGGAAAATGCGACATTCGACATTTCCAATCGATCGGGATCGACAGCAGCTAAAGATTCAGTTCCCAGGCGTCGCAATAGTCCTTCTTATTGCAAATTCACTCGTAGAGATTGGAAAACGCGATATTCGACATTTCCATTCGATCTGCATCGACAACAGCTAAAGATTCAGTACCCAGGCGTCGCAATAGTTGTTAACTCCAGCATCCGGCTCGAAGGACCAATGATCACGTCCTTCGCAATCGGCGGAGTAGGATATTTGGCAGAGGTAATCTCTGCTAGAACTTGGTACAAAGAAATAAAAATCTATTTCTTTCAGTGCATGAGCACATGCTCTTTAATAATCACGTAAAATATTGTTACTGTGAAACAATACACATAACCGTAAGGTCGTTGTTGCTGCTCGTCAAAGACGAGAGTCGTACAATACTAGTGTGGATTCTATCTGAACTGTCTTACTGCTGAATTTATTCTAATTCTACAAAACAAAAATGTCAAACAACAAGTCGCCCGGTCCCTCTCCCAAACCTCCCTCCAAGACGATCTTGGAGGGACTTCTGTCCTTGGTGGGGCATAGGGCCATCCAATTGCATCCGCAGGCCGGTCTTCCATCGATGCAACGCCCCCGAGCCCAGAGATTTTCCGTCACGCAGGCCCGGCAAGAACGTTGCACAAAGGTCCCTTGTTCTAGGGAAAACCGAACCCGCGGATGTTTAGCCGCGCTATCGTGAGGGTCTAAGTTACGTCAAGTGCTGCTGAGAATGACGTGACTGGAAATTGTCACCTCGAAACACGGTCTCTCTTCCAGCCAAGTCATAGCCTCTTCGTAAATATACAAGTCCTAAATTTATTATGGGCTCTTTCTCAAAAGCAGCTTTGTCCACCGCGATCGCAGCGTAAACCCGACACGTGTCCTCAACAATAGTCCTTATTGAAAATTCACTCATAGAGCTTGAAAAACGCGATATTCGAAATTTCCAATCGATCTGCATCAACAACAGCTAAAGATTCAGTTCCCAGGCGTCGCAATAGTGCTTATTGAAAATTCACTCGTACAGCTTGGAAAACGCGAAATTCGACATTTCCATTCGATCTGCATCGACAACAGCTAAAGATTCAGTACCCAGGCGTCGCAATAGTCCTTATTGAAAATTCACTCATAGAGCTTGAAAAACGCGATATTCGACATTTCCAATCGATCTGCATCAACAACAGCTAAAGATTCAGTTCCCAGGCGTCGCAATAGTGCTTATTGAAAATTCACTCGTACAGCTTGGAAAACGCGTTATTCGACATTTCCAATCGATCTGCATCGACAACAGCTAAAGATTCAGTTCCCAGGCGTCGCAATAGTCCTTATTGAAAATTCACTCATAGAGCTTGAAAAACGCGATATTCGACATTTCCAATCGATCTGCATCAACAACAGCTAAAGATTCAGTTCCCAGGCGTCGCAATAGTGCTTATTGAAAATTCACTCGTACAGCTTGGAAAACGCGTTATTCGACATTTCCAATCGATCTGCATCGACAACAGCTAAAGATTCTGTTCCCATGAGTCGCAATAGTCTTTATTATCAAAAATACACCCGTTTAGCATGGAAAATGCGATATTCGACATTTCCAATCGTTCTGCATCGACAACAGCTAAAGATTCAGTTCCCAGGCGTCGCAATAGTCCTTAATGAAAATTCACTCATAGAGCTTGGAAAACGCGATATTCGACATTTCCAATCGATCTGCATCAACAACAGCTATAGATTCAGTTCCCAGGCGTCGCAATAGTCCTTCTTATTGAAAATTCACTCGTAGAGCTTGGAAAACGCGAAATTCGACATTTCCAATCGATCTGCATCGACAACAGCTAAAGATTCAGTTCCCAGGCGTCGAAATAGTCCTTATTGAAAATTCACTCGTAGAGCTTGGAAAACGCGATATTCTTCATTTCCAATCGATCTGCATCAACAACAGCTAAAGATTCAGTTCCCAGGCGTCGCAATCGTCCTTATTATATAAAATACACTCGTATATCATGGAAAATGCGAAATTCGACATTTCCAATCGATCTGGATCGACAGCAGCTAAAGATTCAGTTCCCAGGCGTTGCAATAGTCCTTCTTACAGAAAATTCACTCGTAGAGCTTGGAAAACGCGATATTCGACATTTCCAATCGATCTGCATCGACAACAGCTAAAGATTCAGTTCCCAGGCGTCGCAATAGTCCTTATTGAAAATTCACTCATAGAGCTTGAAAAACGCGATATTCGACATTTCCAATCGATCTGCATCAACAACAGCTAAAGATTCAGTTCCCAGGCGTCGCAATAGTGCTTATTGAAAATTCACTCGTACAGCTTGGAAAACGCGTTATTCGACATTTCCAATCGATCTGCATCGACAACAGCTAAAGATTCTGTTCCCATGAGTCGCAATAGTCTTTATTATCAAAAATACACCCGTTTAGCATGGAAAATGCGATATTCGACATTTCCAATCGTTCTGCATCGACAACAGCTAAAGATTCAGTTCCCAGGCGTCGCAATAGTGCTTATTGAAAATTCACTCGTACAGCATGGAAAACGCGATATTCGACATTTCCAATCGATCTGCATCGACAACAGCTAAAGGTTCAGTTCCCAGGCGTTGCAATAGTCATTATTATGAAAAATACAATCGTATAGCATGGAAAATGCGACATTCGACATTTCCAATCGATCTGGATCGACCGCAGCTAAAGATTCAGTTCCCAGGCGTCGCAATAGTCCTTCTTATAGAAAATTCACTCGTAGAGATTGGAAAACGCGATATTCGACATTTCCATTCGATCTGCATCGACGACAGCTAAAGATTCAGTTCCCAGGCGTCGCAATAGTCCTTACTGAAAATTCACTCATAGAGCTTGGAAAACGCGATATTCGACATTTCCAATCGATCTGCATCAACAACAGCTATAGATTCAGTTCCCAGGCGTCGCAATAGTCCTTCTTATTGAAAATTCACTCGTAGAGCTTGGAAAACGCGATATTCAACATTTCCAATCGATCTGCATCGACAACAGCTAAAGATTCAGTTCCCAGGCGTCGCAATAGTGCTTATTGAAAATTCACTCGTACAGCTTGGAAAACGCGTTATTCGACATTTCCAATCGATCTGCATCGACAACAGCTAAAGGTTCTGTTCCCAGGAGTCGCAATAGTCTTTATTATCAAAAATACACCCGTTTAGCATGGAAAATGCGATATTCGACATTTCCAATCGATCTGCATCGACAACAGCTAAAGATTCAGTTCCCAGGCGTCGCAATAGTCACAAAATAAGTCGTAAAATTCACTCGTAGAGCTTGGAAAACGCGATATTCTTCATTTCCAATCGATCTGCATCAACAACAGCTAAAGATTCAGTTCCCAGGCGTCGCAATCGTCCTTATTATCAAAAATACACTCGTATATCATGGAAAATGCGACATTCGACATTTCCAATCGATCTGGTTCGACAGCAGCTAAAGATTCAGTTCCCAGGCGTCGCAATAGTCCTTATTGAAAATTCACTCGTAGAGCTTGGAAAACGCGATATTCGACATTTCCATTCGATCTGCATCGACAACAGCTAAAGATTCAGTACCCAGGCGTCGCAATAGTCCTTATTGGAAATTCACTCATAGAGCTTGAAAAACGCGATATTCGACATTTCCAATCGATCTGCATCAACAACAGCTAAAGATTCAGTTCCCAGGCTTCGCAATAGTGCTTATTGAAAATTCACTCGTACAGCTTGGAAAACGCGTTATTCAACATTTCCAATCGATCTGCATCGACAACAGCTAAAGATTCTGTTCCCAGGAGTCGCAATAGTCTTTATTATCAAAAATACACCCGTTTAGCATGGAAAATGCGATATTCGACATTTCCAATCGATCTGCATCGACAACAGCTAAATATTCAGTTCCCAGGCGTCGCCAAAGTCCTTATTGAAAATTCACCCGTAGAACTTGGAAAACGCGATATTCTTCATTTCCAATCGATCTGCATCAACAACAGCTAAAGATTCAGTTCCCAGGCGTCGCAATCGTCCTTATTATCAAAAATACACTCGTATATCATGGAAAATGCGACATTCGACATTTCCAATCGATCTGGATCGACAGCAGCTAAAGATTCAGTTCCCAGGCGTCGCAATAGTCCTTATTGAAAATTCACTCGTACAGCTTGGAAAACGCGTTATTCGACATTTCCAATCGATCTGCATCGACAACCGCTAAAGATTCTGTTCCCGGGAGTCGCAATAGTCTTTATTATCAAAAATACACCCGTTTAGCATGGAAAATGCGATATTCGACATTTCCAATCGATCTGCATCGACAACAGCTAAATATTCAGTTCCCAGGCGTCGCCAAAGTCCTTATTGAGAATTCACTCGTAGTGCTTGAAAAACGCGATATTCGACATTTCCAATCGAACTGCATCGACAGCAGCCAAAGATGCAGTTCCCAGGCGTCGTAATAGTCCTACTAATTGAAAATTCCCTCGTAGAGCTTGGAAAATGCGATATTCGACATTTCCAATCCATCTGCATCGACAACAGCTAAAGATTCAGTCCCAGGCATCGCAATAGTCCTTATTATCAAAAATACACTCGTATATCATGGAAAATGCGACATTCGACATTTCCAATCGATCTGGATCGACAGCAGCTAAAGATTCAGTTCCCAGGCGTCGCAATAGTCCTTATTGAAAATTCACTCGTAGAGCTTGGAAAACGCGATATTCTTCATTTCCAATCGATCTGCATCAACAACAGCTAAAGATTCAGTTCCCAGGCGTCGCAATCGTCCTTATTATCAAAAATACACTCGTATATCATGGAAAATGCGACATTCGACATTTCCAATCGATCTGGATCGACAGCAGCTAAAGATTCAGTTCCCAGGCGACGCAATAGTCCTTCTTATTGCAAATTCACTCGTAGAGATTGGAAAACGCGATATTCGACATTTCCATTCGATCTGCATCGACAACAGCTAATGATTCAGTACCCAGGCGTCGCAATAGTCCTTATTGAAAATTCACTCATAGAGCTTGAAAAACGCGATATTCGACATTTCCAATCGATCTGCATCAACAACAGCTAAAGATTCAGTTCCCAGGCGTCGCAATAGTGCTTATTGAAAATTCACTCGTACAGCTTGGAAAACGCGTTATTCGACATTTCCAATCGATCTGCATCGACAACAGCTAAAGATTCTGTTCCCAGGAGTCGCAATAGTCTTTATTATCTAAAATACACCCGTTTAGCATGGAAAATGCGATATTCGACATTTCCAATCGATCTGCATCGACAACAGCTAAAGATTCTGTTCCCAGGAGTCGCAATAGTCTTTATTATCAAAAATACACCCGTTTAGCATGGAAAATGCGATATTCGACATTTCCAATCGATCTGCATCGACAACAGCTAAAGATTCAGTTCCCAGGCGTCGCAATAGTCCTTATTGAAAATTCACTCATAGAGCTTGAAAAACGCGATATTCGACATTTCCAATCGAACTGCATCAACAACAGCTAAACATTCAGTTCCCAGGCGTCGTAATAGTGCTTATTGAAAATTCACTCGTACAGCTTGGAAAACGCGATATTCGACATTTCCAATCGATCTGCATCGACAACAGCTAAATATTCAGTTCCCAGGCGTCGCCAAAGTCCTTATTGAGAATTCACTCGTAGTGCTTGAAAAACGCGATATTCGACATTTCCAATCGAACTGCATCGACAGCAGCCAAAGATGCAGTTCCCAGGCGTCGTAATAGTCCTACTAATTGAAAATTCCCTCGTAGAGCTTGGAAAATGCGATATTCGACATTTCCAATCCATCTGCATCGACAACAGCTAAAGATTCAGTCCCAGGCATCGCAATAGTCCTTATTATCAACAATACACTCGTATATCATGGAAAATGCGACATTCGACATTTCCAATCGATCTGGATCGACAGCAGCTAAAGATTCAGTTCCCAGGCGTCGCAATAGTCCTTATTGAAAATTCACTCGTAGAGCTTGGAAAACGCGATATTCTTCATTACCAATCGATCTGCATCAACAACAGCTAAAGATTCAGTTCCCAGGCGTCGCAATCGTCCTTATTATCAAAAATACACTCGTATATCATGGAAAATGCGACATTCGACATTTCCAATCGATCGGGATCGACAGCAGCTGAAGATTCAGTTCCCAGGCGTCGCAATAGTCCTTCTTATTGCAAATTCACTCGTAGAGATTGGAAAACGCGATATTCGACATTTCCAATCGATCTGCATCGACAACAGCTAAAGGTTCAGTTCCCAGGCGTTGCAATAGTCATTATTATGAAAAATACAATCGTATAGCATGGAAAATGCGACATTCGACATTTCCAATCGATCTGGATCGACCGCAGTTAAAGATTCAGTTCCCAGGCGTCGCAATAGTCCTTCTTATAGAAAATTCACTCATAGAGCTTGAAAAACGCGATATTCGACATTTCCAATCGATCTGCATCAACAACAGCTAAAGATTCAGTTCCCAGGCTTCGCAATAGTGCTTATTGAAAATTCACTCGTACAGCTTGGAAAACGCGTTATTCGACATTTCCAATCGATCTGCATCGACAACAGCTAAAGATTCTGTTCCCAGGAGTCGCAATAGTCTTTATTATCAAAAATACACCCGTTTAGCATGGAAAATGCGATATTCGACATTTCCAATCGATCTGCATCGACAACAGCTAAATATTCAGTTCCCAGGCGTCGCCAAAGTCCTTATTGAAAATTCACTCGTAGAACTTGGAAAACGCGATATTCTGCATTTCCAATCGATCTGCATCAACAACAGCTAAAGATTCAGTTCCCAGGCGTCGCAATCGTCCTTATTATCAAAAATACACTCGTATATCATGGAAAATGCGACATTCGACATTTCCAATCGATCTGGATCGACAGCAGCTAAAGATTCAGTTCCCAGGCGTCGCAATAGTCCTTATTGAAAATTCACTCGTACAGCTTGGAAAACGCGTTATTCGACATTTCCAATCGATCTGCATCGACAACCGCTAAAGATTCTGTTCCCGGGAGTCGCAATAGTCTTTATTATCAAAAATACACCCGTTTAGCATGGAAAATGCGATATTCGACATTTCCAATCGATCTGCATCGACAACAGCTAAATATTCAGTTCCCAGGCGTCGCCAAAGTCCTTATTGAGAATTCACTCGTAGTGCTTGAAAAACGCGATATTCGACATTTCCAATCGAACTGCATCGACAGCAGCCAAAGATGCAGTTCCCAGGCGTCGTAATAGTCCTACTAATTGAAAATTCCCTCGTAGAGCTTGGAAAATGCGATATTCGACATTTCCAATCCATCTGCATCGACAACAGCTAAAGATTCAGTCCCAGGCATCGCAATAGTCCTTATTATCAAAAATACACTCGTATATCATGGAAAATGCGACATTCGACATTTCCAATCGATCTGGATCGACAGCAGCTAAAGATTCAGTTCCCAGGCGTCGCAATAGTCCTTATTGAAAATTCACTCGTAGAGCTTGGAAAACGCGATATTCTTCATTTCCAATCGATCTGCATCAACAACAGCTAAAGATTCAGTTCCCAGGCGTCGCAATCGTCCTTATTATCAAAAATACACTCGTATATCATGGAAAATGCGACATTCGACATTTCCAATCGATCTGGATCGACAGCAGCTAAAGATTCAGTTCCCAGGCGTCGCAATTGTCCTTCTTATTGCAAATTCACTCGTAGAGATTGGAAAACGCGATATTCGACATTTCCATTCGATCTGCATCGACAACAGCTAATGATTCAGTACCCAGGCGTCGCAATAGTCCTTATTGAAAATTCACTCATAGAGCTTGAAAAACGCGATATTCGACATTTCCAATCGATCTGCATCAACAACAGCTAAAGATTCAGTTCCCAGGCGTCGCAATAGTGCTTATTGAAAATTCACTCGTACAGCTTGGAAAACGCGTTATTCGACATTTCCAATCGATCTGCATCGACAACAGCTAAAGATTCTGTTCCCAGGAGTCGCAATAGTCTTTATTATCTAAAATACACCCGTTTAGCATGGAAAATGCGATATTCGACATTTCCAATCGATCTGCATCGACAACAGCTAAAGATTCTGTTCCCAGGAGTCGCAATAGTCTTTATTATCAAAAATACACCCGTTTAGCATGGAAAATGCGATATTCGACATTTCCAATCGATCTGCATCGACAACAGCTAAAGATTCAGTTCCCAGGCGTCGCAATAGTCCTTATTGAAAATTCACTCATAGAGCTTGAAAAACGCGATATTCGACATTTCCAATCGAACTGCATCAACAACAGCTAAAGATTCAGTTCCCAGGCGTCGTAATAGTGCTTATTGAAAATTCACTCGTACAGCTTGGAAAACGCGATATTCGACATTTCCAATCGATCTGCATCGACAACAGCTAAAGACTCAGTTCCCAGGCGTCGCAATAGTCCTTATTGAAAATTCACTCGTAGAGCTTGGAAAACGCGATATTCTTCATTTCCAATCGATCTGCATCAACAGCAGCTAAAGATTCAGTTCCCAGGCGTCGCAATCGTCCTTATTATAAAAACACACTCGTATATCATGGAAAATGCGACATTCGACATTTCCAATCGATCTGGATCGACAGCAGCTAAAGATTCAGTTCCCAGGCGTCGCAATAGTCCTTATTGAAAATTCACTCGTAGAGCTTGGAAAACGCGATATTCGACATTTCCAATCTACCTGCATCAACAACAGCTAAAGATTCAGTTCCCAGGCGTCGCAATAGTCCTTATTCAAAATTCACTCGTAGAGCTTGGAAAACGCGATATTCTTCATTTCCAATCGATCTGCATCAACAACAGCTAAAGATTCAGTTCCCAGGCGTCGCAATCGTCCTTATTATCTAAAATACACTCGTATATCATGGGAAATGCGATATTCGACATTTCCAATCGATCTGCATCGACAACAGCTAAAGATTCAGTTCCCAGGCATCGCAATAGTCCTGATTGAAAATTCACTCGTAGAACTTGGAAAACGCGATATTCTTCATATCCAATCGATCTGCATCAACAACAGATAAAGATTCAGTTCCCAGGCGTCGCAATCGTCCTTATTATCAAAAATACACTCGTATATCATGGAAAATGCGACGTTCGACATTTCCAATCGATCTGGATCGACAGCAGCTAAAGATTCAGTTCCCAGGCGTCGCAATAGTCCTTCTTATTGAAAATTCACTCGTAGTGATTGGAAAACGCGATATTCGACATTTCCATTCGATCTGCATCGACAACAGCTAAAGATTCAGTACCCAGGCGTCGCAATAGTCCTTATTGGAAATTCACTCATAGAGCTTGAAAAACGCGATATTCGACATTTCCAATCGATCTGCATCAACAACAGCTAAAGATTCAGTTCCCAGGCGTCGCAATAGTGCTTATTGAAAATTCACTCGTACAGCTTGGAAAACGCGTTATTCGACATTTCCAATCGATCTGCATCGACAACAGCTAAAGATTCTGTTCCCAGGAGTCGCAATAGTCTTTATTATCTAAAATACACCCGTTTAGCATGGAAAATGCGATATTCGACATTTCCAATCGATCTGCATCGACAACAGCTAAAGATTCTGTTCCCAGGAGTCGCAATAGTCTTTATTATCAAAAATACACCCGTTTAGCATGGAAAATGCGATATTCGACATTTCCAATCGATCTGCATCGACAACAGCTAAAGATTCAGTTCCCAGGCGTCGCAATAGTCCTTATTGAAAATTCACTCATAGAGCTTGAAAAACGCGATATTCGACATTTCCAATCGAACTGCATCAACAACAGCTAAACATTCAGTTCCCAGGCGTCGTAATAGTGCTTATTGAAAATTCACTCGTACAGCTTGGAAAACGCGATATTCGACATTTCCAATCGATCTGCATCGACAACAGCTAAATATTCAGTTCCCAGGCGTCGCCAAAGTCCTTATTGAGAATTCACTCGTAGTGCTTGAAAAACGCGATATTCGACATTTCCAATCGAACTGCATCGACAGCAGCCAAAGATGCAGTTCCCAGGCGTCGTAATAGTCCTACTAATTGAAAATTCCCTCGTAGAGCTTGGAAAATGCGATATTCGACATTTCCAATCCATCTGCATCGACAACAGCTAAAGATTCAGTCCCAGGCATCGCAATAGTCCTTATTATCAACAATACACTCGTATATCATGGAAAATGCGACATTCGACATTTCCAATCGATCTGGATCGACAGCAGCTAAAGATTCAGTTCCCAGGCGTCGCAATAGTCCTTATTGAAAATTCACTCGTAGAGCTTGGAAAACGCGATATTCTTCATTACCAATCGATCTGCATCAACAACAGCTAAAGATTCAGTTCCCAGGCGTCGCAATCGTCCTTATTATCAAAAATACACTCGTATATCATGGAAAATGCGACATTCGACATTTCCAATCGATCGGGATCGACAGCAGCTGAAGATTCAGTTCCCAGGCGTCGCAATAGTCCTTCTTATTGCAAATTCACTCGTAGAGATTGGAAAACGCGATATTCGACATTTCCAATCGATCTGCATCGACAACAGCTAAAGGTTCAGTTCCCAGGCGTTGCAATAGTCATTATTATGAAAAATACAATCGTATAGCATGGAAAATGCGACATTCGACATTTCCAATCGATCTGGATCGACCGCAGTTAAAGATTGAGTTCCCAGGCGTCGCAATAGTCCTTCTTATAGAAAATTCACTCATAGAGCTTGAAAAACGCGATATTCGACATTTCCAATCGATCTGCATCAACAACAGCTAAAGATTCAGTTCCCAGGCTTCGCAATAGTGCTTATTGAAAATTCACTCGTACAGCTTGGAAAACGCGTTATTCGACATTTCCAATCGATCTGCATCGACAACAGCTAAAGATTCTGTTCCCAGGAGTCGCAATAGTCTTTATTATCAAAAATACACCCGTTTAGCATGGAAAATGCGATATTCGACATTTCCAATCGATCTGCATCGACAACAGCTAAATATTCAGTTCCCAGGCGTCGCCAAAGTCCTTATTGAAAATTCACTCGTAGAACTTGGAAAACGCGATATTCTGCATTTCCAATCGATCTGCATCAACAACAGCTAAAGATTCAGTTCCCAGGCGTCGCAATCGTCCTTATTATCAAAAATACACTCGTATATCATGGAAAATGCGACATTCGACATTTCCAATCGATCTGGATCGACAGCAGCTAAAGATTCAGTTCCCAGGCGTCGCAATAGTCCTTATTGAAAATTCACTCGTACAGCTTGGAAAACGCGTTATTCGACATTTCCAATCGATCTGCATCGACAACCGCTAAAGATTCTGTTCCCGGGAGTCGCAATAGTCTTTATTATCAAAAATACACCCGTTTAGCATGGAAAATGCGATATTCGACATTTCCAATCGATCTGCATCGACAACAGCTAAATATTCAGTTCCCAGGCGTCGCCAAAGTCCTTATTGAGAATTCACTCGTAGTGCTTGAAAAACGCGATATTCGACATTTCCAATCGAACTGCATCGACAGCAGCCAAAGATGCAGTTCCCAGGCGTCGTAATAGTCCTACTAATTGAAAATTCCCTCGTAGAGCTTGGAAAATGCGATATTCGACATTTCCAATCCATCTGCATCGACAACAGCTAAAGATTCAGTCCCAGGCATCGCAATAGTCCTTATTATCAAAAATACACTCGTATATCATGGAAAATGCGACATTCGACATTTCCAATCGATCTGGATCGACAGCAGCTAAAGATTCAGTTCCCAGGCGTCGCAATAGTCCTTATTGAAAATTCACTCGTAGAGCTTGGAAAACGCGATATTCTTCATTTCCAATCGATCTGCATCAACAACAGCTAAAGATTCAGTTCCCAGGCGTCGCAATCGTCCTTATTATCAAAAATACACTCGTATATCATGGAAAATGCGACATTCGACATTTCCAATCGATCTGGATCGACAGCAGCTAAAGATTCAGTTCCCAGGCGTCGCAATTGTCCTTCTTATTGCAAATTCACTCGTAGAGATTGGAAAACGCGATATTCGACATTTCCATTCGATCTGCATCGACAACAGCTAATGATTCAGTACCCAGGCGTCGCAATAGTCCTTATTGAAAATTCACTCATAGAGCTTGAAAAACGCGATATTCGACATTTCCAATCGATCTGCATCAACAACAGCTAAAGATTCAGTTCCCAGGCGTCGCAATAGTGCTTATTGAAAATTCACTCGTACAGCTTGGAAAACGCGTTATTCGACATTTCCAATCGATCTGCATCGACAACAGCTAAAGATTCTGTTCCCAGGAGTCGCAATAGTCTTTATTATCTAAAATACACCCGTTTAGCATGGAAAATGCGATATTCGACATTTCCAATCGATCTGCATCGACAACAGCTAAAGATTCTGTTCCCAGGAGTCGCAATAGTCTTTATTATCAAAAATACACCCGTTTAGCATGGAAAATGCGATATTCGACATTTCCAATCAATCTGCATCGACAACAGCTAAAGATTCAGTTCCCAGGCGTCGCAATAGTCCTTATTGAAAATTCACTCATAGAGCTTGGAAAACGCGATATTCTTCATTTCCAATCGATCTGCATCAACAGCAGCTAAAGATTCAGTTCACAGGCGTCGCAATCGTCCTTATTATAAAAATACACTCGTATATCATGGAAAATGCGACATTCGACATTTCCAATCGATATGGATCGACAGCAGCTAAAGATTCAGTTCCCAGGCGTCGCAATAGTGCTTATTGAAAATTCACTCGTACAGCTTGGAAAACGCGTTATTCGACATTTCCAATCGACCTGCATCGACAACAGCTAAAGATTCTGTTCCCAGGAGTCGCAATAGTCTTCATTATCAAAAATACACCCGTTTAGCATGGAAAATGCGATATTCGACATTTCCAATCGATCTGCATCGACAACAGCTAAAGATTCAGTTCCCAGGCGTCGCAATAGTCCTTATTGAAAATTCACTCATAGAGCTTGAAAAACGCGATATTCGACATTTCCAATCGAACTGCATCAACAACAGCTAAAGATTCAGTTCCCAGGCGTCGTAATAGTGCTTATTGAAAATTCACTCGTACAGCTTGGAAAACGCGATATTCGACATTTCCAATCGATCTGCATCGACAACAGCTAAAGATTCAGTTCCCAGGCGTCGCAATAGTCCTTATTGAAAATTCACTCGTAGAGCTTGGAAAACGCGATATTCTTCATTTCCAATCGATCTGCATCAACAGCAGCTAAAGATTCAGTTCCCAGGCGTCGCAATCGTCCTTATTATAAAAATACACTCGTATATCATGGAAAATGCGACATTCGACATTTCCAATCGATCTGGATCGACAGCAGCTAAAGATTCAGTTCCCAGGCGTCGCAATAGTCCTTATTGAAAATTCACTCGTAGAGCTTGGAAAACGCGATATTCGACATTTCCAATCTACCTGCATCAACAACAGCTAAAGATTCAGTTCCCAGGCGTCGCAATAGTCCTTATTAAAAATTCACTCGTAGAGCTTGGAAAATGCGATATTCGACATTTCCAATCCATCTGCATCGACAACAGCTAAAGATTCAGTCCCAGGCATCGCAATAGTCCTTATTATCAAAAATACACTCGTATATCATGGAAAATGCGACATTCGACATTTCCAATCGATCTGGATCGACAGCAGCTAAAGATTCAGTTCCCAGGCGTCGCAATAGTTCTTATTGAAAATTCACTCGTAGAGCTTGGAAAACGCGATATTCTTCATTTCCAATCGATCTGCATCAACAACAGCTAAAGATTCAGTTCCCAAGCGTCGCAATCGTCCTTATTATCAAAAATACACTCGTATATCATGGAAAATGCGATATTCGACATTTCCAATCGATCTGGATCGACAGCAGCTAAAGATTCAGTTCCCAGGCGTCGCAATAGTCCTTCTTATTGCAAATTCACTCGTAGAGATTGGAAAACGCGATATTCGACATTTCCATTCGATCTGCATCGACAACAGCTAAAGATTCAGTACCCAGGCGTCGCAATAGTCCTTATTGAAAATTCACTCATAGAGCTTGAAAAACGCGATATTCGACATTTCCAATCGATCTGCATCAACAACAGCTAAAGATTCAGTTCCCAGGCGTCGCAATAGTGCTTATTGAAAATTCACTCGTACAGCTTGGAAAACGCGTTATTCGACATTTCCAATCGATCTGCATCGACAACAGCTAAAGATTCTGTTCCCAGGAGTCGCAATAGTCTTTATTATCTAAAATACACCCGTTTAGCATGGAAAATGCGATATTCGACATTTCCAATCGATCTGCATCGACAACAGCTAAAGATTCAGTTCCCAGGCGTCGCAATAGTCCTTATTGAAAATTCACTCATAGAGCTTGAAAAACGCGATATTCGACATTTCCAATCGAACTGCATCGACAACAGCTAAAGATTCAGTTCCCAGGCGTCGCAATAGTCCTTATTGAAAATTCACTCGTAGAGCTTGGAAAACGCGATATTCTTCATTTCCAATCGATCTGCATCAACAGCAGCTAAAGATTCAGTTCCCAGGCGTCGCAATCGTCCTTATTATAAAAATACACTCGTATATCATGGAAAATGCGACATTCGACATTTCCAATCGATATGGATCGACAGCAGCTAAAGATTCAGTTCCCAGGCGTCGCAATAGTGCTTATTGAAAATTCACTCGTACAGCTTGGAAAACGCGTTATTCGACATTTCCAATCGACCTGCATCGACAACAGCTAAAGATTCTGTTCCCAGGAGTCGCAATAGTCTTCATTATCAAAAATACACCCGTTTAGCATGGAAAATGCGATATTCGACATTTCCAATCGATCTGCATCGACAACAGCTAAAGATTCAGTTCCCAGGCGTCGCAATAGTCCTTATTGAAAATTCACTCATAGAGCTTGAAAAACGCGATATTCGACATTTCCAATCGAACTGCATCAACAACAGCTAAAGATTCAGTTCCCAGGCGTCGTAATAGTGCTTATTGAAAATTCACTCGTACAGCTTGGAAAACGCGATATTCGACATTTCCAATCGATCTGCATCAACAGCAGCTAAAGATTCAGTTCCCAGGCGTCGCAATCGTCCTTATTATAAAAATACACTCGTATATCATGGAAAATGCGACATTCGACATTTCCAATCGATCTGGATCGACAGCAGCTAAAGATTCAGTTCCCAGGCGTCGCAATAGTCCTTATTGAAAATTCACTCGTAGAGCTTGGAAAACGCGATATTCGACATTTCCAATCTACCTGCATCAACAACAGCTAAAGATTCAGTTCCCAGGCGTCGCAATAGTCCTTATTAAAAATTCACTCGTAGAGCTTGGAAAACGCGATATTCTTCATTTCCAATCGATCTGCATCAACAACAGCTAAAGATTCAGTTCCCAGGCGTCGCAATCGTCCTTATTATCTAAAATACACTCGTATATCATGGAAAATGCGACATTCGACATTTCCAATCGATCTGGGTCGACAGCAGCTAAAGATTCAGTTCCCAGGCGTTGCAATAGTCCTTCTTACAGAAAATTCACTCGTAGAGCTTGGAAAACGCGATATTCGACATTTCCAATCGATCTGCATCGACAACAGTTAAAGATTCAGTACCCAGGCGTCGCAATAGTCCTTATTGAAAATTCACTCATAGAGCTTGAAAAACGCGATATTCGACATTTCCAATCGATCTGCATCAACAACAGCTAAAGATTCAGTTCCCAGGCGTCGCAATAGTGCTTATTGAAAATTCACTCGTAGAGCTTGGAAAACGCGATATTCTTCATTTCCAATCGATCTGCATCAACAGCAGCTAAAGATTCAGTTCCCAGGCGTCGCAATCGTCCTTATTATAAAAATACACTCGTATATCATGGAAAATGCGACATTCGACATTTCCAATCGATATGGATCGACAGCAGCTAAAGATTCAGTTCCCAGGCGTCGCAATAGTGCTTATTGAAAATTCACTCGTACAGCTTGGAAAACGCGTTATTCGACATTTCCAATCGACCTGCATCGACAACAGCTAAAGATTCTGTTCCCAGGAGTCGCAATAGTCTTCATTATCAAAAATACACCCGTTTAGCATGGAAAATGCGATATTCGACATTTCCAATCGATCTGCATCGACAACAGCTAAAGATTCAGTTCCCAGGCGTCGCAATAGTCCTTATTGAAAATTCACTCATGGAGCTTGAAAAACGCGATATTCGACATTTCCAATCGAACTGCATCAACAACAGCTAAAGATTCAGTTCCCAGGCGTCGTAATAGTGCTTATTGAAAATTCACTCGTACAGCTTGGAAAACGCGATATTCGACATTTCCAATCGATCTGCATCGACAACAGCTAAAGATTCAGTTCCCAGGCGTCGCAATAGTCCTTATTGAAAATTCACTCGTAGAGCTTGGAAAACGCGATATTCTTCATTTCCAATCGATCTGCATCAACAGCAGCTAAAGATTCAGTTCCCAGGCGTCGCAATCGTCCTTATTATAAAAATACACTCGTATATCATGGAAAATGCGACATTCGACATTTCCAATCGATCTGGATCGACAGCAGCTAAAGATTCAGTTCCCAGGCGTCGCAATAGTCCTTATTGAAAATTCACTCGTAGAGCTTGGAAAACGCGATATTCGACATTTCCAATCTACCTGCATCAACAACAGCTAAAGATTCAGTTCCCAGGCGTCGCAATAGTCCTTATTAAAAATTCACTCGTAGAGCTTGGAAAACGCGATATTCTTCATTTCCAATCGATCTGCATCAACAACAGCTAAAGATTCAGTTCCCAGGCGTCGCAATCGTCCTTATTATCTAAAATACACTCGTATATCATGGAAAATGCGACATTCGACATTTCCAATCGATCTGGGTCGACAGCAGCTAAAGATTCAGTTCCCAGGCGTTGCAATAGTCCTTCTTACAGAAAATTCACTCGTAGAGCTTGGAAAACGCGATATTCGACATTTCCAATCGATCTGCATCGACAACAGTTAAAGATTCAGTACCCAGGCGTCGCAATAGTCCTTATTGAAAATTCACTCATAGAGCTTGAAAAACGCGATATTCGACATTTCCAATCGATCTGCATCAACAACAGCTAAAGATTCAGTTCCCAGGCGTCGCAATAGTGCTTATTGAAAATTCACTCATAGAGCTTGAAAAACGCGATATTCGACATTTCCAATCGAACTGCATCGACAACAGCTAAAGATTCAGTTCCCAGGCGTCGCAATAGTCCTTATTGAAAATTCACTCGTAGAGCTTGGAAAACGCGATATTCTTCATTTCCAATCGATCTGCATCAACAGCAGCTAAAGATTCAGTTCCCAGGCGTCGCAATCGTCCTTATTATAAAAATACACTCGTATATCATGGAAAATGCGACATTCGACATTTCCAATCGATATGGATCGACAGCAGCTAAAGATTCAGTTCCCAGGCGTCGCAATAGTGCTTATTGAAAATTCACTCGTACAGCTTGGAAAACGCGTTATTCGACATTTCCAATCGACCTGCATCGACAACAACTAAAGATTCTGTTCCCAGGAGTCGCAATAGTCTTCATTATCAAAAATACACCCGTTTAGCATGGAAAATGCGATATTCGACATTTCCAATCGATCTGCATCGACAACAGCTAAAGATTCAGTTCCCAGGCGTCGCAATAGTCCTTATTGAAAATTCACTCATAGGGCTTGAAAAACGCGATATTCGACATTTCCAATCGAACTGCATCAACAACAGCTAAAGATTCAGTTCCCAGGCGTCGTAATAGTGCTTATTGAAAATTCACTCGTACAGCTTGGAAAACGCGATAATCGACATTTCCAATCGATCTGCATCGACAACAGCTAAAGATTCAGTTCCCAGGCGTCGCAATAGTCCTTATTGAAAATTCACTCGTAGAGCTTGGAAAACGCAATATTCTTCATTTCCAATCGATCTGCATCAACAGCAGCTAAAGATTCAGTTCCCAGGCGTCGCAATCGTCCTTATTATAAAAATACACTCGTATATCATGGAAAATGCGACATTCGACATTTCCAATCGATATGGATCGACAGCAGCTAAAGATTCAGTTCCCAGGCGTCGCAATAGTCCTTATTGAAAATTCACTCGTAGAGCTTGGAAAACGCGATATTCGACATTTCCAATCTACCTGCATCAACAACAGCTAAAGATTCAGTTCCCAGGCGTCGCAATAGTCCTTATTAAAAATTCACTCGTAGAGCTTGGAAAACGCGATATTCTTCATTTCCAATCGATCTGCATCAACAACAGCTAAAGATTCAGTTCCCAGGCGTCGCAATCGTCCTTATTATCTAAAATACACTCGTATATCATGGAAAATGCGACATTCGACATTTCCAATCGATCTGGATCGACAGCAGCTAAAGATTCAGTTCCCAGGCGTTGCAATAGTCCTTCTTACAGAAAATTCACTCGTAGAGCTTGGAAAACGCGATATTCGACATTTCCAATCGATCTGCATCGACAACAGTTAAAGATTCAGTACCCAGGCGTCGCAATAGTCCTTATTGAAAATTCACTCATAGAGCTTGAAAAACGCGATATTCGACATTTCCAATCGATCTGCATCAACAACAGCTAAAGATTCAGTTCCCAGGCGTCGCAATAGTGCTTATTGAAAATTCACTCGTACAGCTTGGAAAACGCGTTATTCGACATTTCCAATCGATCTGCACCGACAACAGCTAAATATTCAGTTCCCAGGGGTCGCCAAAGTCCATATTGAGAATTCACTCGTAGTGCTTGAAAAACGCGATATTCGACATTTCCAATCGAACTGCATCGACATCAGTCAAAGATGCAGTTCCCAGGCGTCGTAATAGTCCTACTAATTGAAAATTCCTTCGTAGAGCTTGGAAAATGCGATATTCGACATTTCCAATCGATCTGCATCGACAACAGCTAAAGATTCAGTTCCCAGGCATCGCAATAGTCCTTATTGAAAATTCACTCGTAGAACTTGGAAAACGCGATATTCTTCATATCCAATCGATCTGCATCAACAACAGATAAAGATTCAGTTCCCAGGCGTCGCAATCGTCCTTATTATCAAAAATACACTCGTATATCATGGAAAATGCGACGTTCGACATTTCCAATCGATCTGGATCGACAGCAGCTAAAGATTCAGTTCCCAGGCGTCGCAATAGTCCTTCTTATTGAAAATTCACTCGTAGTGATTGGAAAACGCGATATTCGACATTTCCATTCGATCTGCATCGACAACAGCTAAAGATTCAGTACCCAGGCGTCGCAATAGTCCTTATTGAAAATTCACTCATAGAGCTTGAAAAACGCGATATTCGACATTTCCAATCGATCTGCATCAACAACAGCTAAAGATTCAGTTCCCAGGCGTCGCAATAGTGCTTATTGAAAATTCACTCGTAAAGCTTGGAAAACGCGTTATTCGACATTTCCAATCGATCTGCATCGACAACAGCTAAAGATTCTGTTCCCAGGAGTCGCAATAGTCTTTATTATCAAAAATACACCCGTTTAGCATGGAAAATGCGATATTCGACATTTCCAATCGATCTGCATCGACAACAGCTAAAGATTCAGTTCCCAGGCGTCGCAGTAGTCCTTATTGAAAATTCACTCATAGAGCTTGAAAAACGCGATATTCGACATTTCCATTCGATCTGCATCGACAACAGCTAAAGATTCAGTTCCCAGGCGTCGCAATCGTCCTTATTATCTAAAATACACTCGTATATCATGGAAAATGCGACATTCGACATTTCCAATCGATCTGGATCGACAGCAGCTAAAGATTCAGTTCCCAGGCGTCGCAATAGTCCTTATTGAAAATTCACTCGTAGAGCTTGGAAAACGCGTTATTCGACATTTCCAATCGACCTGCATCGACAACAGCTAAAGATTCTGTTCCCAGGAGTCGCAATAGTCTTCATTATCAAAAATACACCCGTTTAGCATGGAAAATGCGATATTCGACATTTCCAATCGATCTGCATCGACAACAGCTAAAGATTCAGTTCCCAGGCGTCGCAATAGTCCTTATTGAAAATTCACTCATAGAGCTTGAAAAACGCGATATTCGACATTTCCAATCGAACTGCATCAACAACAGCTAAAGATTCAGTTCCCAGGCGTCGTAATAGTGCTTATTGAAAATTCACTCGTACAGCTTGGAAAACGCGATATTCGACATTTCCAATCGATCTGCATCGACAACAGCTAAAGATTCAGTTCCCAGGCGTCGCAATAGTCCTTATTGAAAATTCACTCGTAGAGCTTGGAAAACGCGATATTCTTCATTTCCAATCGATCTGCATCAACAGCAGCTAAAGATTCAGTTCCCAGGCGTCGCAATCGTCCTTATTATAAAAATACACTCGTATATCATGGAAAATGCGACATTCGACATTTCCAATCGATCTGGATCGACAGCAGCTAAAGATTCAGTTCCCAGGCGTCGCAATAGTCCTTATTGAAAATTCACTCGTAGAGCTTGGAAAACGCGATATTCGACATTTCCAATCTACCTGCATCAACAACAGCTAAAGATTCAGTTCCCAGGCGTCGCAATAGTCCTTATTAAAAATTCACTCGTAGAGCTTGGAAAACGCGATATTCTTCATTTCCAATCGATCTGCATCAACAACAGCTAAAGATTCAGTTCCCAGGCGTCGCAATCGTCCTTATTATCTAAAATACACTCGTATATCATGGAAAATGCGACATTCGACATTTCCAATCGATCTGGGTCGACAGCAGCTAAAGATTCAGTTCCCAGGCGTTGCAATAGTCCTTCTTACAGAAAATTCACTCGTAGAGCTTGGAAAACGCGATATTCGACATTTCCAATCGATCTGCATCGACAACAGTTAAAGATTCAGTACCCAGGCGTCGCAATAGTCCTTATTGAAAATTCACTCATAGAGCTTGAAAAACGCGATATTCGACATTTCCAATCGATCTGCATCAACAACAGCTAAAGATTCAGTTCCCAGGCGTCGCAATAGTGCTTATTGAAAATTCACTCATAGAGCTTGAAAAACGCGATATTCGACATTTCCAATCGAACTGCATCGACAACAGCTAAAGATTCAGTTCCCAGGCGTCGCAATAGTCCTTATTGAAAATTCACTCGTAGAGCTTGGAAAACGCGATATTCTTCATTTCCAATCGATCTGCATCAACAGCAGCTAAAGATTCAGTTCCCAGGCGTCGCAATCGTCCTTATTATAAAAATACACTCGTATATCATGGAAAATGCGACATTCGACATTTCCAATCGATATGGATCGACAGCAGCTAAAGATTCAGTTCCCAGGCGTCGCAATAGTGCTTATTGAAAATTCACTCGTACAGCTTGGAAAACGCGTTATTCGACATTTCCAATCGACCTGCATCGACAACAGCTAAAGATTCTGTTCCCAGGAGTCGCAATAGTCTTCATTATCAAAAATACACCCGTTTAGCATGGAAAATGCGATATTCGACATTTCCAATCGATCTGCATCGACAACAGCTAAAGATTCAGATCCCAGGCGTCGCAATAGTCCTTATTGAAAATTCACTCATAGGGCTTGAAAAACGCGATATTCGACATTTCCAATCGAACTGCATCAACAACAGCTAAAGATTCAGTTCCCAGGCGTCGTAATAGTGCTTATTGAAAATTCACTCGTACAGCTTGGAAAACGCGATAATCGACATTTCCAATCGATCTGCATCGACAACAGCTAAAGATTCAGTTCCCAGGCGTCGCAATAGTCCTTATTGAAAATTCACTCGTAGAGCTTGGAAAACGCAATATTCTTCATTTCCAATCGATCTGCATCAACAGCAGCTAAAGATTCAGTTCCCAGGCGTCGCAATCGTCCTTATTATAAAAATACACTCGTATATCATGGAAAATGCGACATTCGACATTTCCAATCGATCTGGATCGACAGCAGCTAAAGATTCAGTTCCCAGGCGTCGCAATAGTCCTTATTGAAAATTCACTCGTAGAGCTTGGAAAACGCGATATTCGACATTTCCAATCTACCTGCATCAACAACAGCTAAAGATTCAGTTCCCAGGCGTCGCAATAGTCCTTATTAAAAATTCACTCGTAGAGCTTGGAAAACGCGATATTCTTCATTTCCAATCGATCTGCATCAACAACAGCTAAAGATTCAGTTCCCAGGCGTCGCAATCGTCCTTATTATCTAAAATACACTCGTATATCATGGAAAATGCGACATTCGACATTTCCAATCGATCTGGATCGACAGCAGCTAAAGATTCAGTTCCCAGGCGTAGCAATAGTCCTTCTTACAGAAAATTCACTCGTAGAGCTTGGAAAACGCGATATTCGACATTTCCAATCGATCTGCATCGACAACAGTTGAAGATTCAGTACCCAGGCGTCGCAATAGTCCTTATTGAAAATTCACTCATAGAGCTTGAAAAACGCGATATTCGACATTTCCAATCGATCTGCATCAACAACAGCTAAAGATTCAGTTCCCAGGCGTCGCAATAGTGCTTATTGAAAATTCACTCGTACAGCTTGGAAAACGCGTTATTCGACATTTCCAATCGATCTGCATCGACAACAGCTAAATATTCAGTTCCCAGGGGTCGCCAAAGTCCATATTGAGAATTCACTCGTAGTGCTTGAAAAACGCGATATTCGACATTTCCAATCGAACTGCATCGACAGCAGCCAAAGATGCAGTTCCCAGGCGTCGTAATAGTCCTACTAATTGAAAATTCCTTCGTAGAGCTTGGAAAATGCGATATTCGACATTTCCAATCGATCTGCATCGACAACAGCTAAAGATTCAGTTCCCAGGCATCGCAATAGTCCTTATTGAAAATTCACTCGTAGAACTTGGAAAACGCGATATTCTTCATATCCAATCGATCTGCATCAACAACAGATAAAGATTCAGTTCCCAGGCGTCGCCATCGTCCTTATTATCAAAAATACACTCGTATATCATGGAAAATGCGACGTTCGACATTTCCAATCGATCTGGATCGACAGCAGCTAAAGATTCAGTTCCCAGGCGTCGCAATAGTCCTTCTTATTGAAAATTCACTCGTAGTGATTGGAAAACGCGATATTCGACATTTCCATTCGATCTGCATCGACAACAGCTAAAGATTCAGTACCCAGGCGTCGCAATAGTCCTTATTGAAAATTCACTCATAGAGCTTGAAAAACGCGATATTCGACATTTCCAATCGATCTGCATCAACAACAGCTAAAGATTCAGTTCCCAGGCGTCGCAATAGTGCTTATTGAAAATTCACTCGTAAAGATTGGAAAACGCGTTATTCGACATTTCCAATCGATCTGCATCGACAACAGCTAAAGATTCTGTTCCCAGGAGTCGCAATAGTCTTTATTATCAAAAATACACCCGTTTAGCATGGAAAATGCGATATTCGACATTTCCAATCGATCTGCATCGACAACAGCTAAAGATTCAGTTCCCAGGCGTCGCAGTAGTCCTTATTGAAAATTCACTCATAGAGCTTGAAAAACGCGATATTCGACATTTCCATTCGATCTGCATCGACAACAGCTAAAGTTTCAGTACCCAGGCGTCGCAATCGTCCTTATTATCTAAAATACACTCGAATATCATGGAAAATGCGACATTCGACATTTCCAATCGATCTGGATCGACAGCAGCTAAAGATTCAGTTCCCAGGCGTTGCAATAGTCCTTCTTACAGAAAATTCACTCGTAGAGCTTGGAAAACGCGATATTCGACATTTCCAATCGATCTGCATCGACAACAGTTAAAGATTCAGTACCCAGGCGTCGCAATAGTCCTTATTGAAAATTCACTCATAGAGCTTGAAAAACGCGATATTCGACATTTCCAATCGATCTGCATCAACAACAGCTAAAGATTCAGTTCCCAGGCGTCGCAATAGTGCTTATTGAAAATTCACTCGTACAGCTTGGAAAACGCGTTATTCGACATTTCCAATCGATCTGCATCGACAACAGCTAAATATTCAGTTCCCAGGGGTCGCCAAAGTCCATATTGAGAATTCACTCGTAGTGCTTGAAAAACGCGATATTCGACATTTCCAATCGAACTGCATCGACAGCAGCCAAAGATGCAGTTCCCAGGCGTCGTAATAGTCCTACTAATTGAAAATTCCTTCGTAGAGCTTGGAAAATGCGATATTCGACATTTCCAATCGATCTGCATCGACAACAGCTAAAGATTCAGTTCCCAGGCATCGCAATAGTCCTTATTGAAAATTCACTCGTAGAACTTGGAAAACGCGATATTCTTCATATCCAATCGATCTGCATCAACAACAGATAAAGATTCAGTTCCCAGGCGTCGCCATCGTCCTTATTATCAAAAATACACACGTATATCATGGAAAATGCGACGTTCGACATTTCCAATCGATCTGGATCGACAGCAGCTAAAGATTCAGTTCCCAGGCGTCGCAATCGTCCTTATTATCTAAAATACACTCGTATATCATGGAAAATGCGACATTCGACATTTCCAGTCGATCTGGATCGACAGCAGCTAAAGATTCAGTTCCCAGGCGTCGCAATAGTCCTTATTGAAAATTCACTCGTAGAGCTTGGAAAACGCGATATTCGACATTTCCAATCTACCTGCATCAACAACAGCTAAAGATTCAGTTCCCAGGCGTCGCAATAGTCCTTATTAAAAATTCACTCGTAGAGCTTGGAAAACGCGATATTCGACATTTCCATTCGATCTGCATCGACAACAGCTAAAGATTCAGTACCCAGGCGTCGCAATAGTCCTTTTTGAAAATTCACTCATAGAGCTTGATAAACGCGATATTCGACATTTCCAATCGATCTGCATCAACAACAGCTAAAGATTCAGTTCCCAGGCGTCGCAATAGTGCGTATTGAAAATTCACTCCTAAAGCTTGGAAAACGCGTTATTCGACATTTCCAATCGATCTGCAACGACAACAGCTAAAGATTCTGTTCCCAGGAGTCGCAATAGTCCTTCTTATTGAAAATTCACTCGTAGTGATTGGAAAACGCGATATTCGACATTTCCATTCGATCTGCATCGACAACATCTAAAGATTCAGTACCCAGGCGTCGCAATAGTCCTTATTGAAAATTCACTCATAGAGCTTGAAAAACGCGATATTCGACATTTCCAATCGATCTGCATCAACAACAGCTAAAGATTCAGTTCCCAGGCGTCGCAATAGTGCTTATTGAAAATTCACTCGTAAAGCTTGGAAAACGCGTTATTCGACATTTCCAATCGATCTGCAACGACAACAGCTAAAGATTCTGTTCCCAGGAGTCGCAATAGTCTTTATTATCAAAAATACACCCGTTTAGCATGGAAAATGCGATATTCGACATTTCCAATCGATCTGCATCGACAACAGCTAAAGATTCAGTTCCCAGGCGTCGCAGTAGTCCTTATTGAAAATTCACTCATAGAGCTTGAAAAACGCGATATTCGACATTTCCATTCGATCTGCATCGACAACAGCTAAAGATTCAGTTCCCAGGCGTCGCAATCGTCCTTATTATCTAAAATACACTCGTATATCATGGAAAATGCGACATTCGACATTTCCAGTCGATCTGGATCGACAGCAGCTAAAGATTCAGTTCCCAGGCGTCGCAATAGTCCTTATTGAAAATTCACTCGTAGAGCTTGGAAAACGCGATATTCGACATTTCCAATCTACCTGCATCAACAACAGCTAAAGATTCAGTTCCCAGGCGTCGCAATAGTCCTTATTAAAAATTCACTCGTAGAGCTTGGAAAACGCGATATTCGACATTTCCATTCGATCTGCATCGACAACAGCTAAAGATTCAGTACCCAGGCTTCGCAATAGTCCTTATTGAAAATTCACTCATAGAGCTTGAAAAACGCGATATTCGACATTTCCAATCGATCTGCATCAACAACAGCTAAAGATTCAGTTCCCAGGCGTCGCAATAGTGCTTATTGAAAATTCACTCGTAAAGCTTGGAAAACGCGTTATTCGACATTTCCAATCGATCTGCATCGACAACAGCTAAAGATTCTGTTCCCAGGAGTCGCAATAGTCCTTCTTATTGAAAATTCACTCGTAGTGATTGGAAAACGCGATATTCGACATTTCCATTCGATCTGCATCAACAACAGCTAAAGATTCAGTTCCCAGGCGTCGCAATAGTGCTTATTGAAAATTCACTCGTAAAGCTTGGAAAACGCGTTATTCGACATTTCCAATCGATCTGCATCGACAACAGCTAAAGATTCTGTTCCCAGGAGTCGCAATAGTCTTTATTATCAAAAATACACCCGTTTAGCATGGAAAATGCGATATTCGACATTTCCAATCGATCTGCATCGACAACAGCTAAAGATTCAGTTCCCAGGCGTCGCAGTAGTCCTTATTGAAAATTCACTCATAGAGCTTGAAAAACGCGATATTCGACATTTCCATTCGATCTGCATCGACAACAGCTATAGATTCAGTTCCCAGGCGTCGCAATCGTCCTTATTATCTAAAATACACTCGTATATCATGGAAAATGCGACATTCGACATTTCCAGTCGATCTGGATCGACAGCAGCTAAAGATTCAGTTCCCAGGCGTCGCAATAGTCCTTATTGAAAATTCACTCGTAGAGCTTGGAAAACGCGATATTCGACATTTCCAATCTACCTGCACCAACAACAGCTAAAGATTCAGTTCCCAGGCGTCGCAATAGTCCTTATTAAAAATTCACTCGTAGAGCTTGGAAAACGCGATATTCTTCATTTCCAATCGATCTGCATCAACAACAGCTAAAGATTCAGTTCCCAGGCGTCGCAATCGTCCTTATTATCTAAAATACACTCGAATATCATGGAAAATGCGACATTCGACATTTCCAATCGATCTGGATCGACAGCAGCTAAAGATTCAGTTCCCAGGCGTTGCAATAGTCCTTCTTACAGAAAATTCACTCGTAGAGCTTGGAAAACGCGATATTCGACATTTCCAATCTACCTGCATCAACAACAGCTAAAGATTCAGTTCCCAGGCGTCGCAATAGTGCTTATTGAAAATTCACTCGTACAGCTTGGAAAACGCGTTATTCGACATTTCCAATCGATCTGCATCGACAACAGCTAAATATTCAGTTCCCAGGGGTCGCCAAAGTCCATATTGAGAATTCACTCGTAGTGCTTGAAAAACGCGATATTCGACATTTCCAATCGAACTGCATCGACAGCAGCCAAAGATGCAGTTCCCAGGCGTCGTAATAGTCCTACTAATTGAAAATTCCTTCGTAGAGCTTGGAAAATGCGATATTCGACATTTCCAATCGATCAGCATCGACAACAGCTAAAGATTCAGTTCCCAGGCATCGCAATAGTCCTTATTGAAAATTCACTCGTAGAACTTGGAAAACGCGATATTCTTCATATCCAATCGATCTGCATCAACAACAGATAAAGATTCAGTTCCCAGGCGTCGCCATCGTCCTTATTATCAAAAATACACTCGTATATCATGGAAAATGCGACGTTCGACATTTCCAATCGATCTGGATCGACAGCAGCTAAAGATTCAGTTCCCAGGCGTCGCAATAGTCCTTCTTATTGAAAATTCACTCGTAGTGATTGGAAAACGCGATATTCGACATTTCCATTCGATCTGCATCGACAACAGCTAAAGATTCAGTACCCAGGCGTCGCAATAGTCCTTATTGAAAATTCACTCATAGAGCTTGAAAAACGCGATATTCGACATTTCCAATCGATCTGCATCAACAACAGCTAAAGATTCAGTTCCCAGGCGTCGCAATAGTGCTTATTGAAAATTCACTCGTAAAGCTTGGAAAACGCGTTATTCGACATTTCCAATCGATCTGCATCGACAACAGCTAAAGATTCTGTTCCCAGGAGTCGCAATAGTCTTTATTATCAAAAATACACCCGTTTAGCATGGAAAATGCGATATTCGACATTTCCAATCGATCTGCATCGACAACAGCTAAAGATTCAGTTCCCAGGCGTCGCAGTAGTCCTTATTGAAAATTCACTCATAGAGCTTGAAAAACGCGATATTCGACATTTCCATTCGATCTGCAACGACAACAGCTAAAGATTCAGTACCCAGGCGTCGCAATCGTCCTTATTATCTAAAATACACTCGAATATCATGGAAAATGCGACATTCGACATTTCCAATCGATCTGGATCGACAGCAGCTAAAGATTCAGTTCCCAGGCGTTGCAATAGTCCTTCTTACAGAAAATTCACTCGTAGAGCTTGGAAAACGCGATATTCGACATTTCCAATCGATCTGCATCGACAACAGTTAAAGATTCAGTACCCAGGCGTCGCAATATTCCTTATTGAAAATTCACTCATAGAGCTTGAAAAACGCGATATTCGACATTTCCAATCGATCTGCATCAACAACAGCTAAAGATTCAGTTCCCAGGCGTCGCAATAGTGCTTATTGAAAATTCACTCGTACAGCTTGGAAAACGCGTTATTCGACATTTCCAATCGATCTGCATCGACAACAGCTAAATATTCAGTTCCCAGGGGTCGCCAAAGTCCATATTGAGAATTCACTCGTAGTGCTTGAAAAACGCGATATTCGACATTTCCAATCGAACTGCATCGACAGCAGCCAAAGATGCAGTTCCCAGGCGTCGTAATAGTCCTACTAATTGAAAATTCCTTCGTAGAGCTTGGAAAATGCGATATTCGACATTTCCAATCGATCTGCATCGACAACAGCTAAAGATTCAGTTCCCAGGCATCGCAATAGTCCTTATTGAAAATTCACTCGTAGAACTTGGAAAACGCGATATTCTTCATATCCAATCGATCTGCATCATCAACAGATAAAGATTCAGTTCCCAGGCGTCGCCATCGTCCTTATTATCAAAAATACACTCGTATATCATGGAAAATGCGACGTTCGACATTTCCAATCGATCTGGATCGACAGCAGCTAAAGATTCAGTTCCCAGGCGTCGCAATAGTCCTTCTTATTGAAAATTCACTCGTAGTGATTGGAAAACGCGATATTCGACATTTCCATTCGATCTGCATCGACAACAGCTAAAGATTCAGTACCCAGGCGTCGCAATAGTCCTTATTGAAAATTCACTCATAGAGCTTGAAAAACGCGATATTCGACATTTCCAATCGATCTGCATCAACAACAGCTAAAGATTCAGTTCCCAGGCGTCGCAATAGTGCTTATTGAAAATTCACTCGTAAAGCTTGGAAAACGCGTTATTCGACATTTCCAATCGATCTGCATCGACAACAGCTAAAGATTCTGTTCCCAGGAGTCGCAATAGTCTTTATTATCAAAAATACACCCGTTTAGCATGGAAAATGCGATATTCGACATTTCCAATCGATCTGCATCGACAACAGCTAAAGATTCAGTTCCCAGGCGTCGCAGTGGTCCTTATTGAAAATTCACTCATAGAGCTTGAAAAACGCGATATTCGACATTTCCATTCGATCTGTTTCGACAACAGCTAAAGATTCAGTACCCAGGCGTCGCAATAGTCCTAATTGAAAATTCACTCATAGAGCTTGAAAAACGCGATATTCGACATTTCCAATCGATCTGCATCAACAGCAGCTAAAGATTCAGTTCCCAGGCGTCGCAATAGTGCTTATTGAAAATTCACTCGTATATCATGGAAAATGCGACATTCGACATTTCCAATCGATCTGGATCGACAGCAGCTAAAGATTCAGTTCCCAGGCGTCGCAATAGTCCTTATTGAAAATTCACTCGTAGAGCTTGGAAAACGCGATATTCGACATTTCCAATCTACCTGCATCAACAACAGCTAAAGATTCAGTTCCCAGGCGTCGCAATAGTCCTTATTAAAAATTCACTCGTAGAGCTTGGAAAACGCGATATTCTTCATTTCCAATCGATCTGCATCAACAACAGCTAAAGATTCAGTTCCCAGGCGTCGCAATCGTCCTTATTATCTAAAATACACTCGTATATCATGGAAAATGCGACATTCGACATTTCCAATCGATCTGGATCGACAGCAGCTAAAGATTCAGTTCCCAGGCGTTGCAATAGTCCTTCTTACAGAAAATTCACTCGTAGAGCTTGGAAAACGCGATATTCGACATTTCCAATCGATCTGCATCGACAACAGTTGAAGATTCAGTACCCAGGCGTCGCAATAGTCCTTATTGAAAATTCACTCATAGAGCTTGAAAAACGCGATATTCGACATTTCCAATCGATCTGCATCAACAACAGCTAAAGATTCAGTTCCCAGGCGTCGCAATAGTGCTTATTGAAAATTCACTCGTACAGCTTGGAAAACGCGTTATTCGACATTTCCAATCGATCTGCATCGACAACAGCTAAATATTCAGTTCCCAGGGGTCGCCAAAGTCCATATTGAGAATTCACTCGTAGTGCTTGAAAAACGCGATATTCGACATTTCCAATCGAACTGCATCGACAGCAGCCAAAGATGCAGTTCCCAGGCGTCGTAATAGTCCTACTAATTGAAAATTCCTTCGTAGAGCTTGGAAAATGCGATATTCGACATTTCCAATCGATCTGCATCGACAACAGCTAAAGATTCAGTTCCCAGGCATCGCAATAGTCCTTATTGAAAATTCACTCGTAGAACTTGGAAAACGCGATATTCTTCATATCCAATCGATCTGCATCAACAACAGATAAAGATTCAGTTCCCAGGCGTCGCCATCGTCCTTATTATCAAAAATACACTCGTATATCATGGAAAATGCGACGTTCGACATTTCCAATCGATCTGGATCGACAGCAGCTAAAGATTCAGTTCCCAGGCGTCGCAATAGTCCTTCTTATTGAAAATTCACTCGTAGTGATTGGAAAACGCGATATTCGACATTTCCATTCGATCTGCATCGACAACAGCTAAAGATTCAGTACCCAGGCGTCGCAATAGTCCTTATTGAAAATTCACTCATAGAGCTTGAAAAACGCGATATTCGACATTTCCAATCGATCTGCATCAACAACAGCTAAAGATTCAGTTCCCAGGCGTCGCAATAGTGCTTATTGAAAATTCACTCGTAAAGCTTGGAAAACGCGTTATTCGACATTTCCAATCGATCTGCATCGACAACAGCTAAAGATTCTGTTCCCAGGAGTCGCAATAGTCTTTATTATCAAAAATACACCCGTTTAGCATGGAAAATGCGATATTCGACATTTCAAATCGATCTGCATCGACAACAGCTAAAGATTCAGTTCCCAGGCGTCGCAGTAGTCCTTATTGAAAATTCACTCATATAGCTTGAAAAACGCGATATTCGACATTTCCATTCGATCTGCATCGACAACAGCTAAAGATTCAGTACCCAGGCGTCGCAATAGTCCTTATTGAAAATTCACTCATAGAGCTTGAAAAACGCGATATTCGACATTTCCAATCGATCTGCATCAACAGCAGCTAAAGATTCAGTTCCCAGGCGTCGCAATAGTGCTTATTGAAAATTCACTCGTACAGCTTGGAAAACGCGTTATTCGACATTTCCAATCGATCTGTATCGACAACAGCTAAAGATTCTGTTCCCAAGAGTCGCAATAGTCTTTATTATCAAAAATACACCCGTTTAGCATGGAAAATGCGATATTCAACATTTCCAATCGATCTGCATCGACAACAGCTAAAGATTCAGTTCCCAGGCGTCGCAATAGTCCTTATTGAAAATTCACTCATAGAGCTTGAAAAACGCGATATTCGACATTTCCATTCGATCTGCATCGACAACAGCTAAAGATTCAGTACCCAGGCGTCGCAATAGTCCTTATTGAAAATTCACTCAGAGAGCTTGAAAAACGCGATATTCGACATTTCCAATCGATCTGCATCAACAACAGCTAAAGATTCAGTTCCCAGGCGTCGCAATAGTGCTTATTGAAAATTCACTCGTACATCTTGGAAAACACGTTATTCGACATTTCCAATCGATCTGCATCGACAACAGCTAAAGATTCTGTTCCCAGGAGTCGCAATAGTCTTTATTATCAAAAATACACCCGTTTAGCATGGAAAATGCGATATTCGACATTTCCAATCGATCTGCATCGACAACAGCTAAAGATTCAGTTCCCAGGCGTCGCAATAGTCCTTATTGAAAATTCACTCATAGAGCTTGAAAAACGCGATATTCGACATTTCCAATCGATCTGCATCAACAACAGCTAAAGATTCAGTTCCCAGGCGTCGCAATAGTGCTTATTGAAAATTCACTCGTACAGCTTGGAAAACGCGTTATTCGACATTTCCAATCGATCTGCATCGACAACAGCTAAAGATTCTGTTCCCAGGAGTCGCAATAGTCTTTATTATCCGAAATACACCCGTTTAGCATGGAAAATGCGATATTCGACATTTCCAATCGATCTGCATCGACAACAGCTAAAGATTCAGTTCCCAGGCGTCGCTATAGTCCTTATTGAAAATTCACTCGTAGAGCTTGGAAAACGCGATATTCTTCATTTCCAATCGATCTGCATCAACAGCAGCTAAAGATTCAGTTCCCAGGCGTCGCAATCGTCCTTATTATAAAAATACACTCGTATATCATGGAAAATGCGACATTCGACATTTCCAATCGATCTGGATCGACAGCAGCTAAAGATTCTGTTCCCAGCCGTCGCAATAGTGCTTATTGAAAATTCACTCGTACAGCTTGAAAAACGCGATATTCGACATTTCCAATCGATCTGCATCGACAACAGCTAAAGATTCAGTTCCCAGGCGTCGCAATAGTCCTTATTGAAAATTCACTCATAGAGCTTGAAAAACGCGATATTCGACATTTCCAATCGATCTGCATCAACAACAGCTAAAGATTCAGTTCCCAGGCGTCGCAATAGTGCTTATTGAAAATTCACTCGTAAAGCTTGGAAAACGCGTTATTCGACATTTCCAATCGATCTGCATCGACAACAGCTAAAGATTCTGTTCCCAGGAGTCGCAATAGTCTTTATTATCAAAAATACACCCGTTTAGCATGGAAAATGCGATATTCGACATTTCCAATCGATCTGCATCGACAACAGCTAAAGATTCAGTTCCCAGGCGTCGCAGTAGTCCTTATTGAAAATTCACTCATAGAGCTTGAAAAACGCGATATTCGACATTTCCATTCGATCTGCATCGACAACAGCTAAAGATTCAGTACCCAGGCGTCGCAATCGTCCTTATTATCTAAAATACACTCGAATATCATGGAAAATGCGACATTCGACATTTCCAATCGATCTGGATCGACAGCAGCTAAAGATTCAGTTCCCAGGCGTTGCAATAGTCCTTCTTACAGAAAATTCACTCGTAGAGCTTGGAAAACGCGATATTCGACATTTCCAATCGATCTGCATCGACAACAGTTAAAGATTCAGTACCCAGGCGTCGCAATAGTCCTTATTGAAAATTCACTCATAGAGCTTGAAAAACGCGATATTCGACATTTCCAATCGATCTGCATCAACAACAGCTAAAGATTCAGTTCCCAGGCGTCGCAATAGTGCTTATTGAAAATTCACTCGTACAGCTTGGAAAACGCGTTATTCGACATTTCCAATCGATCTGCATCGACAACAGCTAAATATTCAGTTCCCAGGGGTCGCCAAAGTCCATATTGAGAATTCACTCGTAGTGCTTGAAAAACGCGATATTCGACATTTCCAATCGAACTGCATCGACAGCAGCCAAAGATGCAGTTCCCAGGCGTCGTAATAGTCCTACTAATTGAAAATTCCTTCGTAGAGCTTGGAAAATGCGATATTCGACATTTCCAATCGATCTGCATCGACAACAGCTAAAGATTCAGTTCCCAGGCATCGCAATAGTCCTTATTGAAAATTCACTCGTAGAACTTGGAAAACGCGATATTCTTCATATCCAATCGATCTGCATCATCAACAGATAAAGATTCAGTTCCCAGGCGTCGCCATCGTCCTTATTATCAAAAATACACTCGTATATCATGGAAAATGCGACGTTCGACATTTCCAATCGATCTGGATCGACAGCAGCTAAAGATTCAGTTCCCAGGCGTCGCAATAGTCCTTCTTATTGAAAATTCACTCGTAGTGATTGGAAAACGCGATATTCGACATTTCCATTCGATCTGCATCGACAACAGCTAAATATTCAGTACCCAGGCGTCGCAATAGTCCTTATTGAAAATTCACTCATAGAGCTTGAAAAACGCGATATTCGACATTTCCAATCGATCTGCATCAACAACAGCTAAAGATTCAGTTCCCAGGCGTCGCAATAGTGCTTATTGAAAATTCACTCGTAAAGCTTGGAAAACGCGTTATTCGACATTTCCAATCGATCTGCATCGACAACAGCTAAAGATTCTGTTCCCAGGAGTCGCAATAGTCTTTATTATCAAAAATACACCCGTTTAGCATGGAAAATGCGATATTCGACATTTCCAATCGATCTGCATCGACAACAGCTAAAGATTCAGTTCCCAGGCGTCGCAGTGGTCCTTATTGAAAATTCACTCGTAGAGCTTGGAAAACGCGATATTCGACATTTCCAATCGATCTGCATCAACAGCAGCTAAAGATTCAGTTCCCAGGCGTCGCAATAGTGCTTATTGAAAATTCACTCGTATATCATGGAAAATGCGACATTCGACATTTCCAATCGATCTGGATCGACAGCAGCTAAAGATTCAGTTCCCAGGCGTCGCAATAGTCCTTATTGAAAATTCACTCGTAGAGCTTGGAAAACGCGATATTCGACATTTCCAATCTACCTGCATCAACAACAGCTAAAGATTCAGTTCCCAGGCGTCGCAATAGTCCTTATTAAAAATTCACTCGTAGAGCTTGGAAAACGCGATATTCTTCATTTCCAATCGATCTGCATCAACAACAGCTAAAGATTCAGTTCCCAGGCTTCGCAATCGTCCTTATTATCTAAAATACACTCGTATATCATGGAAAATGCGACATTCGACATTTCCAATCGATCTGGATCGACAGCAGCTAAAGATTCAGTTCCCAGGCGTTGCAATAGTCCTTCTTACAGAAAATTCACTCGTAGAGCTTGGAAAACGCGATATTCGACATTTCCAATCGATCTGCATCGACAACAGTTGAAGATTCAGTACCCAGGCGTCGCAATAGTCCTTATTGAAAATTCACTCATAGAGCTTGAAAAACGCGATATTCGACATTTCCAATCGATCTGCATCAACAACAGCTAAAGATTCAGTTCCCAGGCGTCGCAATAGTGCTTATTGAAAATTCACTCGTACAGCTTGGAAAACGCGTTATTCGACATTTCCAATCGATCTGCATCGACAACAGCTAAATATTCAGTTCCCAGGGGTCGCCAAAGTCCATATTGAGAATTCACTCGTAGTGCTTGAAAAACGCGATATTCGACATTTCCAATCGAACTGCATCGACAGCAGCCAAAGATGCAGTTCCCAGGCGTCGTAATAGTCCTACTAATTGAAAATTCCTTCGTAGAGCTTGGAAAATGCGATATTCGACATTTCCAATCGATCTGCATCGACAACAGCTAAAGATTCAGTTCCCAGGCATCGCAATAGTCCTTATTGAAAATTCACTCGTAGAACTTGGAAAACGCGATATTCTTCATATCCAATCGATCTGCATCAACAACAGATAAAGATTCAGTTCCCAGGCGTCGCCATCGTCCTTATTATCAAAAATACACTCGTATATCATGGAAAATGCGACGTTCGACATTTCCAATCGATCTGGATCGACAGCAGCTAAAGATTCAGTTCCCAGGCGTCGCAATAGTCCTTCTTATTGAAAATTCACTCGTAGTGATTGGAAAACGCGATATTCGACATTTCCATTCGATCTGCATCGACAACAGCTAAAGATTCAGTACCCAGGCGTCGCAATAGTCCTTATTGAAAATTCACTCATAGAGCTTGAAAAACGCGATATTCGACATTTCCAATCGATCTGCATCAACAACAGCTAAAGATTCAGTTCCCAGGCATCGCAATAGTGCTTATTGAAAATTCACTCGTAAAGCTTGGAAAACGCGTTATTCGACATTTCCAATCGATCTGCATCGACAACAGCTAAAGATTCTGTTCCCAGGAGTCGCAATAGTCTTTATTATCAAAAATACACCCGTTTAGCATGGAAAATGCGATATTCGACATTTCCAATCGATCTGCATCGACAACAGCTAAAGATTCAGTTCCCAGGCGTCGCAGTAGTCCTTATTGAAAATTCACTCATATAGCTTGAAAAACGCGATATTCGACATTTCCATTCGATCTGCATCGACAACAGCTAAAGATTCAGTACCCAGGCGTCGCAATAGTCCTTATTGAAAATTCACTCATAGAGCTTGAAAAACGCGATATTCGACATTTCCAATCGATCTGCATCAACAGCAGCTAAAGATTCAGTTCCCAGGCGTCGCAATAGTGCTTATTGAAAATTCACTCGTACAGCTTGGAAAACGCGTTATTCGACATTTCCAATCGATCTGTATCGACAACAGCTAAAGATTCTGTTCCCAAGAGTCGCAATAGTCTTTATTATCAAAAATACACCCGTTTAGCATGGAAAATGCGATATTCAACATTTCCAATCGATCTGCATCGACAACAGCTAAAGATTCAGTTCCCAGGCGTCGCAATAGTCCTTATTGAAAATTCACTCATAGAGCTTGAAAAACGCGATATTCGACATTTCCATTCGATCTGCATCGACAACAGCTAAAGATTCAGTACCCAGGCGTCGCAATAGTCCTTATTGAAAATTCACTCAGAGAGCTTGAAAAACGCGATATTCGACATTTCCAATCGATCTGCATCAACAACAGCTAAAGATTCAGTTCCCAGGCGTCGCAATAGTGCTTATTGAAAATTCACTCGTACATCTTGGAAAACACGTTATTCGACATTTCCAATCGATCTGCATCGACAACAGCTAAAGATTCTGTTCCCAGGAGTCGCAATAGTCTTTATTATCAAAAATACACCCGTTTAGCATGGAAAATGCGATATTCGACATTTCCAATCGATCTGCATCGACCACAGCTAAAGATTCAGTTCCCAGGCGTCGCAATAGTCCTTATTGAAAATTCACTCATAGAGCTTGAAAAACGCGATATTCGACATTTCCAATCGATCTGCATCAACAACAGCTAAAGATTCAGTTCCCAGGCGTCGCAATAGTGCTTATTGAAAATTCACTCGTAAAGCTTGGAAAACGCGTTATTCGACATTTCCAATCGATCTGCATCGACAACAGCTAAAGATTCTGTTCCCAGGAGTCGCAATAGTCTTTATTATCAAAAATACACCCGTTTAGCATGGAAAATGCGATATTCGACATTTCCAATCGATCTGCATCGACAACAGCTAAAGATTCAGTTCCCAGGCGTCGCAGTAGTCCTTATTGAAAATTCACTCATAGAGCTTGAAAAACGCGATATTCGACATTTCCATTCGATCTGCATCGACAACAGCTAAAGATTCAGTACCCAGGCGTCGCAATCGTCCTTATTATCTAAAATACACTCGAATATCATGGAAAATGCGACATTCGACATTTCCAATCGATCTGGATCGACAGCAGCTAAAGATTCAGTTCCCAGGCGTTGCAATAGTCCTTCTTACAGAAAATTCACTCGTAGAGCTTGGAAAACGCGATATTCGACATTTCCAATCGATCTGCATCGACAACAGTTAAAGATTCAGTACCCAGGCGTCGCAATAGTCCTTATTGAAAATTCACTCATAGAGCTTGAAAAACGCGATATTCGACATTTCCAATCGATCTGCATCAACAACAGCTAAAGATTCAGTTCCCAGGCGTCGCAATAGTGCTTATTGAAAATTCACTCGTACAGCTTGGAAAACGCGTTATTCGACATTTCCAATCGATCTGCATCGACAACAGCTAAATATTCAGTTCCCAGGGGTCGCCAAAGTCCATATTGAGAATTCACTCGTAGTGCTTGAAAAACGCGATATTCGACATTTCCAATCGAACTGCATCGACAGCAGCCAAAGATGCAGTTCCCAGGCGTCGTAATAGTCCTACTAATTGAAAATTCCTTCGTAGAGCTTGGAAAATGCGATATTCGACATTTCCAATCGATCTGCATCGACAACAGCTAAAGATTCAGTTCCCAGGCATCGCAATAGTCCTTATTGAAAATTCACTCGTAGAACTTGGAAAACGCGATATTCTTCATATCCAATCGATCTGCATCATCAACAGATAAAGATTCAGTTCCCAGGCGTCGCCATCGTCCTTATTATCAAAAATACACTCGTATATCATGGAAAATGCGACGTTCGACATTTCCAATCGATCTGGATCGACAGCAGCTAAAGATTCAGTTCCCAGGCGTCGCAATAGTCCTTCTTATTGAAAATTCACTCGTAGTGATTGGAAAACGCGATATTCGACATTTCCATTCGATCTGCATCGACAACAGCTAAAGATTCAGTACCCAGGCGTCGCAATAGTCCTTATTGAAAATTCACTCATTGAGCTTGAAAAACGCGATATTCGACATTTCCAATCGATCTGCATCAACAACAGCTAAAGATTCAGTTCCCAGGCGTCGCAATAGTGCTTATTGAAAATTCACTCGTAAAGCTTGGAAAACGCGTTATTCGACATTTCCAATCGATCTGCATCGACAACAGCTAAAGATTCTGTTCCCAGGAGTCGCAATAGTCTTTATTATCAAAAATACACCCGTTTAGCATGGAAAATGCGATATTCGACATTTCCAATCGATCTGCATCGACAACAGCTAAAGATTCAGTTCCCAGGCGTCGCAATAGTCCTTATTGAAAATTCACTCATAGAGCTTGAAAAACGCGATATTCGATATTTCCAATCGATCTGCATCAACAACAGCTAAAGATTCAGTTCCCAGGCGTCGCAATAGTGCTTATTGAAAATTCACTCGTACAGCTTGGAAAACGCGTTATTCGACATTTCCAATCGATCTGCATCGACAACAGCTAAAGATTCTGTTCCCAGGAGTCGCAATAGTCTTTATTATCCGAAATACACCCGTTTAGCATGGAAAATGCGATATTCGACATTTCCAATCGATCTGCATCGACAACAGCTAAAGATTCAGTTCCCAGGCGTCGCTATAGTCCTTATTGAAAATTCACTCATAGAGCTTGAAAAACGCGATATTCGACATTTCCATTCGATCTGCATCGACAACAGCTAAAGATTCAGTACCCAGGCGTCGCAATAGTCCTTATTGAAAATTCACTCAGAGAGCTTGAAAAACGCGATATTCGACATTTCCAATCGATCTGCATCAACAACAGCTAAAGATTCAGTTCCCAGGCGTCGCAATAGTGCTTATTGAAAATTCACTCGTACATCTTGGAAAACACGTTATTCGACATTTCCAATCGATCTGCATCGACAACAGCTAAAGATTCTGTTCCCAGGAGTCGCAATAGTCTTTATTATCAAAAATACACCCGTTTAGCATGGAAAATGCGATATTCGACATTTCCAATCGATCTGCATCGACAACAGCTAAAGATTCAGTTCCCAGGCGTCGCAATAGTCCTTATTGAAAATTCACTCATAGAGCTTGAAAAACGCGATATTCGACATTTCCAATCGATCTGCATCAACAACAGCTAAAGATTCAGTTCCCAGGCGTCGCAATAGTGCTTATTGAAAATTCACTCGTACAGCTTGGAAAACGCGTTATTCGACATTTCCAATCGATCTGCATCGACAACAGCTAAAGATTCTGTTCCCAGGAGTCGCAATAGTCTTTATTATCCGAAATACACCCGTTTAGCATGGAAAATGCGATATTCGACATTTCCAATCGATCTGCATCGACAACAGCTAAAGATTCAGTTCCCAGGCGTCGCAATAGTGCTTATTGAAAATTCACTCGTACATCTTGGAAAACACGTTATTCGACATTTCCAATCGATCTGCATCGACAACAGCTAAAGATTCAGTACCCAGGCGTCGCAATAGTCCTTATTGAAAATTCACTCAGAGAGCTTGAAAAACGCGATATTCGACATTTCCAATCGATCTGCATCAACAACAGCTAAAGATTCAGTTCCCAGGCGTCGCAATAGTGCTTATTGAAAATTCACTCGTACATCTTGGAAAACACGTTATTCGACATTTCCAATCGATCTGCATCGACAACAGCTAAAGATTCAGTTCCCAGGCGTCGCAATAGTCCTTATTGAAAATTCACTCATAGAGCTTGAAAAACGCGATATTCGACATTTCCAATCGATCTGCATCAACAACAGCTAAAGATTCAGTTCCCAGGCGTCGCAATAGTGCTTATTGAAAATTCACTCGTAAAGCTTGGAAAACGCGTTATTCGACATTTCCAATCGATCTGCATCGACAACAGCTAAAGATTCTGTTCCCAGGAGTCGCAATAGTCTTTATTATCAAAAATACACCCGTTTAGCATGGAAAATGCGATATTCGACATTTCCAATCGATCTGCATCGACAACAGCTAAAGATTCAGTACCCAGGCGTCGCAATCGTCCTTATTATCTAAAATACACTCGAATATCATGGAAAATGCGACATTCGACATTTCCAATCGATCTGGATCGACAGCAGCTAAAGATTCAGTTCCCAGGCGTTGCAATAGTCCTTCTTACAGAAAATTCACTCGTAGAGCTTGGAAAACGCGATATTCGACATTTCCAATCGATCTGCATCGACAACAGTTAAAGATTCAGTACCCAGGCGTCGCAATAGTCCTTATTGAAAATTCACTCATAGAGCTTGAAAAACGCGATATTCGACATTTCCAATCGATCTGCATCAACAACAGCTAAAGATTCAGTTCCCAGGCGTCGCAATAGTGCTTATTGAAAATTCACTCGTACAGCTTGGAAAACGCGTTATTCGACATTTCCAATCGATCTGCATCGACAACAGCTAAATAATCAGTTCCCAGGGGTCGCCAAAGTCCATATTGAGAATTCACTCGTAGTGCTTGAAAAACGCGATATTCGACATTTCCAATCGAACTGCATCGACAGCAGCCAAAGATGCAGTTCCCAGGCGTCGTAATAGTCCTACTAATTGAAAATTCCTTCGTAGAGCTTGGAAAATGCGATATTCGACATTTCCAATCGATCTGCATCGACAACAGCTAAAGATTCAGTTCCCAGGCATCGCAATAGTCCTTATTGAAAATTCACTCGTAGAACTTGGAAAACGCGATATTCTTCATATCCAATCGATCTGCATCATCAACAGATAAAGATTCAGTTCCCAGGCGTCGCCATCGTCCTTATTATCAAAAATACACTCGTATATCATGGAAAATGCGACGTTCGACATTTCCAATCGATCTGGATCGACAGCAGCTAAAGATTCAGTTCCCAGGCGTCGCAATAGTCCTTCTTATTGAAAATTCACTCGTAGTGATTGGAAAACGCGATATTCGACATTTCCATTCGATCTGCATCGACAACAGCTAAAGATTCAGTACCCAGGCGTCGCAATAGTCCTTATTGAAAATTCACTCATTGAGCTTGAAAAACGCGATATTCGACATTTCCAATCGATCTGCATCAACAACAGCTAAAGATTCAGTTCCCAGGCGTCGCAATAGTGCTTATTGAAAATTCACTCGTAAAGCTTGGAAAACGCGTTATTCGACATTTCCAATCGATCTGCATCGACAACAGCTAAAGATTCTGTTCCCAGGAGTCGCAATAGTCTTTATTATCAAAAATACACCCGTTTAGCATGGAAAATGCGATATTCGACATTTCCAATCGATCTGCATCGACAACAGCTAAAGATTCAGTTCCCAGGCGTCGCAATAGTCCTTATTGAAAATTCACTCATAGAGCTTGAAAAACGCGATATTCGACATTTCCAATCGATCTGCATCAACAACAGCTAAAGATTCAGTTCCCAGGCGTCGCAATAGTGCTTATTGAAAATTCACTCGTACAGCTTGGAAAACGCGTTATTCGACATTTCCAATCGATCTGCATCGACAACAGCTAAAGATTCTGTTCCCAGGAGTCGCAATAGTCTTTATTATCCGAAATACACCCGTTTAGCATGGAAAATGCGATATTCGACATTTCCAATCGATCTGCATCGACAACAGCTAAAGATTCAGTTCCCAGGCGTCGCTATAGTCCTTATTGAAAATTCACTCGTAGAGCTTGGAAAACGCGATATTCTTCATTTCCAATCGATCTGCATCAACAGCAGCTAAAGATTCAGTTCCCAGGCGTCGCAATCGTCCTTATTATAAAAATACACTCGTATATCATGGAAAATGCGACATTCGACATTTCCAATCGATCTGGATCGACAGCAGCTAAAGATTCTGTTCCCAGGCGTCGCAATAGTGCTTATTGAAAATTCACTCGTACAGCTTGAAAAACGCGATATTCGACATTTCCAATCGATCTGCATCGACAACAGCTAAAGATTCAGTTCCCAGGCGTCGCAATAGTCCTTATTGAAAATTCACTCATAGAGCTTGAAAAACGCGATATTCGACATTTCCAATCTAACTGCATCAACAACAGCTAAAGATTCAGTTCCCAGGCGTCGTAATAGTGCTTATTGAAAATTCACTCGCACAGCTTGGAAAACGCGATATTCGACATTTCCAATCGATCTGCATCGACAACAGCTAAAGATTCAGTTCCCAGGCGTCGCAATAGTCCTTATTGAAAATTCACTCGTAGAGCTTGGAAAACGCGATATTCTTCATTTCCAATCGATCTGCATCAACAGCAGCTAAAGATTCAGTTCCCAGGCGTCGCAATCGTCCTTATTATAAAAATACACTCGTATATCATGGAAAATGCGACATTCGACATTTCCAATCGATCTGGATCGACAGCAGCTAAAGATTCAGTTCCCAGGCGTCGCAATAGTCCTTATTGAAAATTCACTCGTAGAGCTTGGAAAACGCGATATTCGACATTTCCAATCTACCTGCATCAACAACAGCTAAAGATTCAGTTCCCAGGCGTCGCAATAGTCCTTATTAAAAATTCACTCGTAGAGCTTGGAAAACGCGATATTCTTCATTTCCAATCGATCTGCATCAACAACAGCTAAAGATTCAGTTCCCAGGCGTCGCAATCGTCCTTATTATCTAAAATACACTCGTATATCATGGAAAATGCGACATTCGACATTTCCAATCGATCTGGATCGACAGCAGCTAAAGATTCAGTTCCCAGGCGTTGCAATAGTCCTTCTTACAGAAAATTCACTCGTAGAGCTTGGAAAACGCGATATTCGACATTTCCAATCGATCTGCATCGACAACAGTTAAAGATTCAGTACCCAGGCGTCGCAATAGTCCTTATTGAAAATTCACTCATAGAGCTTGAAAAACGCGATATTCGACATTTCCAATCGATCTGCATCAACAACAGCTAAAGATTCAGTTCCCAGGCGTCGCAATAGTGCTTATTGAAAATTCACTCGTACAGCTTGGAAAACGCGTTATTCGACATTTCCAATCGATCTGCATCGACAACAGCTAAATATTCAGTTCCCAGGGGTCGCCAAAGTCCATATTGAGAATTCACTCGTAGTGCTTGAAAAACGCGATATTCGACATTTCCAATCGAACTGCATCGACAGCAGCCAAAGATGCAGTTCCCAGGCGTCGTAATAGTCCTACTAATTGAAAATTCCTTCGTAGAGCTTGGAAAATGCGATATTCGACATTTCCAATCGATCTGCATCGACAACAGCTAAAGATTCAGTTCCCAGGCGTCGCAATAGTCCTTATTGAAAATTCACTCGTAGAGCTTGGAAAACGCGATATTCTTCATTTCCAATCGATCTGCATCAACAGCAGCTAAAGATTCAGTTCCCAGGCGTCGCAATCGTCCTTATTATAAAAATACACTCGTATATCATGGAAAATGCGACATTCGACATTTCCAATCGATCTGGATCGACAGCAGCTAAAGATTCAGTTCCCAGGCGTCGCAATAGTCCTTATTGAAAATTCACTCGTAGAGCTTGGAAAACGCGATATTCGACATTTCCAATCTACCTGCATCAACAACAGCTAAAGATTCAGTTCCCAGGCGTCGCAATAGTCCTTATTAAAAATTCACTCGTAGAGCTTGGAAAACGCGATATTCTTCATTTCCAATCGATCTGCATCAACAACAGCTAAAGATTCAGTTCCCAGGCGTCGCAATCGTCCTTATTATCTAAAATACACTCGTATATCATGGAAAATGCGACATTCGACATTTCCAATCGATCTGGATCGACAGCAGCTAAAGATTCAGTTCCCAGGCGTTGCAATAGTCCTTCTTACAGAAAATTCACTCGTAGAGCTTGGAAAACGCGATATTCGACATTTCCAATCGATCTGCATCGACAACAGTTAAAGATTCAGTACCCAGGCGTCGCAATAGTCCTTATTGAAAATTCACTCATAGAGCTTGAAAAACGCGATATTCGACATTTCCAATCGATCTGCATCAACAACAGCTAAAGATTCAGTTCCCAGGCGTCGCAATAGTGCTTATTGAAAATTCACTCGTACAGCTTGGAAAACGCGTTATTCGACATTTCCAATCGATCTGCATCGACAACAGCTAAATATTCAGTTCCCAGGGGTCGCCAAAGTCCATATTGAGAATTCACTCGTAGTGCTTGAAAAACGCGATATTCGACATTTCCAATCGAACTGCATCGACAGCAGCCAAAGATGCAGTTCCCAGGCGTCGTAATAGTCCTACTAATTGAAAATTCCTTCGTAGAGCTTGGAAAATGCGATATTCGACATTTCCAATCGATCTGCATCGACAACAGCTAAAGATTCAGTTCCCAGGCATCGCAATAGTCCTTATTGAAAATTCACTCGTAGAACTTGGAAAACGCGATATTCTTCATATCCAATCGATCTGCATCAACAACAGATAAAGATTCAGTTCCCAGGCGTCGCAATCGTCCTTATTATCAAAAATACACTCGTATATCATGGAAAATGCGACGTCCGACATTTCCAATCGATCTGGATCGACAGCAGCTAAAGATTCAGTTCCCAGGCGTCGCAATCGTCCTTATTATCAAAAATACACTCGTATATCATGGAAAATGCGACGTTCGACATTTCCAATCGATCTGCATCGACAACAGCTAAAGATTCAGTTCCCAGGCGTCGCAATAGTCCTTCTTATAGAAAATTCACTCGTAGAGATTGGAAAACGCGATATTCGACATTTCCAATCGATCTGCATCAACAACAGCTAATGATTCAGTTCCCAGGCGTCGCAATCGTCCTTATTATCTAAAATACACTCGTATATCATGGAAAATGCGAAATTCGACATTTCCAATCGATCTGGATCGACAGCAGCTAAAGATTTAGTTCCCAGGCGTTGCAATAGTCCTTCTTACAGAAAATTCACTCGTAGAGCTTGGAAAACGCGATATTCGACATTTCCAATCGATCTGCATCGACAACAGCTAAAGATTCAGTACCCAGGCGTCGCAATAGTCCTTATTGAAAATTCACTCATAGAGCTTGAAAAACGCGATATTCGACATTTCCAATCGATCTGGATCGACAGCAGCTAATGATTCAGTTCCCAGGCGTCGCAATAGTCCTTCTTATAGAAAATTCACTCGTAGAGATTGGAAAACGCGATATTCGACATTTCCATTCGATCTGCATCGACGACAGCTAAAGATTCAGTTCCCAGGCGTCGCAATAGTCCTTCTTATAGAAAATTCACTCGTAGAGATTGGAAAACGCGATATTCGACATTTCCAATCGATCTGCATCAACAACAGCTAAAGATTCAGTTCCCAGGCGTCGCAATCGTCCTTATTATCTAAAATACACTCGTATATCATGGAAAATGCGAAATTCGACATTTCCAATCGATCTGGATCGACAGCAGCTAAAGATTTAGTTCCCAGGCGTTGCAATAGTCCTTCTTACAGAAAATTCACTCGTAGAGCTTGGAAAACGCGATATTCGACATTTCCAATCGATCTGCATCGACAACAGCTAAAGATTCAGTACCCAGGCGTCGCAATAGTCCTTATTGAAAATTCACTCATAGAGCTTGAAAAACGCGATATTCGACATTTCCAATCGTTCTGCATCGACAACAGCTAAAGATTCAGTTCCCAGGCGTCGCAATAGTGCTTATTGAAAATTCACTCGTACAGCTTGGAAAACGCGATATTCGACATTTCCAATCGATCTGGATCGACAGCAGCTAATGATTCAGTTCCCAGGCGTCGCAATAGTCCTTCTTATAGAAAATTCACTCGTAGAGATTGGAAAACGCGATATTCGACATTTCCATTCGATCTGCATCGACGACAGCTAAAGATTCAGTTCCCAGGCGTCGCAATAGTCCTTACTGAAAATTCACTCATAGAGCTTGGAAAACGCGATATTCGACACTTCCAATCGATCTGCATCAACAACAGCTATAGATTCAGTTCCCAGGCGTCGCAATAGTCCTTCTTATTGAAAATTCACTCGTAGAGCTTGGAAAACGCGATATTCAACATTTCCAATCGATCTGCATCGACAACAGCTAAAGATTCAGTTCCCAGTCGTCGCAATAGTCCTTATTGAAAATTCACTCGTAGAGCTTGGAAAACGCGATATTCTTAATTTCCAATCGATCTGCATCAACAACAGCTAAAGGTTCAGTTCCCAGGCGTCGCAATAGTGCTTCTGGAAAATTCACACGTACAGCTTGGAAAACGCGTTATTCGACATTTCCAATCGATCTGCATCGACAACAGCTAAAGATTCTGTTCCCAGGAGTCGCAATAGTCTTTATTATCAAAAATACACCCGTTTAGCATGGAAAATGCGATATTCGACATTTCCAATCGATCTGCATCGACAACAGCTAAAGATTCAGTTCCCAGGCGTCGCAATAGTCCTTATTGAAAATTCACTCATAGAGCTTGAAAAACGCGATATTCGTCATTTCCAATCGAACTGCATCAACAACAGCTAAAGATTCAGTTCCCAGGCGTTGTAATAGTGCTTATTGAAAATTCACTCGTACAGCTTGGAAAACGCGATATTCGACATTTCCAATCGATCTGCATCGACAACAGCTAAAGATTCTGTTCCCAGGAGTCGCAATAGTCTTTATTATCAAAAATACACCCGTTTAGCATTAAAAATGCGATATTCGACATTTCCAATCGATCTGGATCGACAGCAGCTAAAGATTCAGTTCCCAGGCGTCGCAATAGTCCTTATTGAAAATTCACTCGTAGAGCTTGGAAATCGCGATATTCGACATTTCCAATCTATCTGCATCAACAACAGCTAAAGATTCAGTTCCCAGGCGTCGCAATAGTCCTTATTGAAAATTCACTCGTAGAGCTTGGAAAACGCGATATTCTTCATTTCCAATCGATCTGCATCAACAACAGCTAAAGATTCAGTTCCCAGGCGTCGCAATCGTCCTTATTATCTAAAATACACTCGTATATCATGGAAAATGCGACATTCGACATTTCCAATCGATCTGGATCGACAGCAGCTAAAGATTCAGTTCCCAGGCGTTGCAATAGTCCTTCTTACAGAAAATTCACTCGTAGAGCTTGGAAAACGCGATATTCGACATTTCCAATCGATCTGCATCAACAACAGCTATAGATTCAGTTCCCAGGCGTCGCAATAGTCCTTCGAATTGAAAATTCACTCGTAGAGCTTGGAAAACGCGATATTCAACATTTCCAATCGATCTGCATCGACAACAGCTAAAGATTCAGTTCCCAGTCGTCGCAATAGTCCTTATTGAAAATTCACTCATAGAGCTTGAAAAACGCGATATTCGACATTTCCAATCGAACTGCATCAACAACAGCTAAAGATTCAGTTCCCAGGCGTCGCAATAGTGCTTATTGAAAATTCACTCGTACAGCTTGGAAAACGCGTTATTCGACATTTCCAATCGATCTGCATCGACAACAGCTAAAGATTCTGTTCCCAGGAGTCGCAATAGTCTTTATTATCAAAAATACACCCGTTTAGCATGGAAAATGCGATATTCGACATTTCCAATCGATCTGCATCGACAACAGCTATAGATTCAGTTCCCAGGCGTCGCAATAGTTCTTATTGAAAATTCACTCATAGAGCTTGAAAAACGCGATTTTCGACATTTCCAATCGAACTGCATCAACAACAGCTAAAGATTCAGTTCCCAGGCGTCGTAATAGTGCTTATTGAAAATTCACTCGTACAGCTTGGAAAACGCGATATTCGACATTTCCAATCGATCTGCATCGACAACAGCTAAAGATTCAGTTCCCAGGCGTCGCAATAGTCCTTATTGAAAATTCACTCATAGAGCTTGGAAAACGCGATATTCGACATTTCCAATCGATCTGCATCAACAACAGCTATAGATTCAGTTCCCAGGCGTCGCAATAGTCCTTCTTATTGAAAATTCACTCGTAGAGCATAGAAAACGCGATATTTGACATATCCAATCGATCTGCATCGACAACAGCTAAAGATTCAGTTCCCAGGCGTCGCAATAGTCCTTATTGAAAATTCACTCGTAGAGCTTGGAAAACGCGATATTCTTCATTTCCAATCGATCTGCATCAACAGCAGCTAAAGATTCAGTTCCCAGGCGTCGCAATCGTCCTTATTATCAAAAATACACTCGTATATCATGAAAAATGCGACAATCGACATTTCCAATCGATCTGGATCGACAGCAGCTAAAGATTCAGTTCCCAGGCGTCGCAATAGTGTGGGATCGGGCGCCTCCATCAAAGAACACATAAGAGGAACTTAAGAACCACGTTGCCTAAGAAGGGGCCGTGGCGTAGTGGCGCTGATCAGTGCCTAGTAATACGAAGGTCTCGGGTTCGATTCCCGATTACTCCCCTTCATTTTTATAAAGTTCCTACAATAGTCCTTATTGAAAATTCACTCGTAGAGCTTGGAAAACGCGATATTCTTCATTTCCAATCGATCTGCATCAACAACAGCTAAAGATTCAGTTCCCAGGCGTCGCAATCGTCCTTATTATATAAAATACACTCGTATATTATGGAAAATGCGACATTCGACATTTCCAATCGATCTGGATCGACAGCAGATAAAGATTCAGTTCCCAGGCGTTGCAATAGTCCTTCTTACAGAAAATTCACTCGTAGAGCTTGGAAAACGCGATATTCGACATTTCCAATCGATCTGCATCAACAACAGCTATAGATGCAGTTCCCAGGCGTCGCAATAGTCCTTCTTATTGAAAATTCACTCGTAGAGCTTGGAAAACGCGTTATTCGACATTTCCAATCGATCTGCATCGACAACAGCTAAAGATTCAGTTCCCAGGCGTCGCAATAGTCCTTATTGAAAATTCACTCATAGAGCTTGGAAAACGCGATATTCGACATTTCCAATCGATCTGCATCAACAACAGCTATAGATTCAGTTCCCAGGCGTCGCAATAGTCCTTCTTATTGAAAATTCACTCGTAGAGCATAGAAAACGCGATTTTCGACATTTCCAATCGAACTGCATCAACAACAGCTAAAGATTCAGTTCCCAGGCGTCGTAATAGTGCTTATTGAAAATTCACTCGTACAGCTTGGAAAACGCGATATTCGACATTTCCAATCGATCTGCATCGACAACAGCTAAAGATTCAGTTCCCAGGCGTCGCAATAGTCCTTATTGAAAATTCACTCATAGAGCTTGGAAAACGCGATATTCGACATTTCCAATCGATCTGCATCAACAACAGCTATAGATTCAGTTCCCAGGCGTCGCAATAGTCCTTCTTATTGAAAATTCACTCGTAGAGCATAGAAAACGCGATATTTGACATTTCCAATCGATCTGCATCGACAACAGCTAAAGATTCAGTTCCCAGGCGTCGCAATAGTCCTTATTGAAAATTCACTCGTAGAGCCTGGAAAACGCGATATTCTTCATTTCCAATCGATCTGCATCAACAGCAGCTAAAGATTCAGTTCCCAGGCGTCGCAATCGTCCTTATTATCAAAAATACACTCGTATATCATGGAAAATGCGACAATCGACATTTCCAATCGATCTGGATCGACAGCAGCTAAAGATTCAGTTCCCAGGCGTCGCAATAGTGTGGGATCGGGCGCCTCCATCAAAGAATACATAAGAGGAACTTAAGAACCACGTTGCCTAAGAAGGGGCCGTGGCGTAGTGGCGCTGATCAGTGCCTAGTAATACGAAGGTCTAGGGTTCGATTCCCGATTACTCCCCTTCATTTTTATAAAGTTCCTACAATAGTCCTTATTGAAAATTCACTCGTAGAGCTTGGAAAACGCGATATTCTTCATTTCCAATCGATCTGCATCAACAACAGCTAAAGATTCAGTTCCCAGGCGTCGCAATCGTCCTTATTATATAAAATACACTCGTATATTATGGAAAATGCGACATTCGACATTTCCAATCGATCTGGATCGACAGCAGATAAAGATTCAGTTCCCAGGCGTTGCAATAGTCCTTCTTACAGAAGCTTTATAAAAATGAAGGGGAGTAATCGGGAATCGAACCCGAGACCTTCGTATTACTAGGCACTGATCAGCGCCACTACGCCACGGCCCCTTCTTAGGCAACGTGCTTGTTGAAAATTCACTCGTACAGCTTGGAAAACGCGTTATTCGACATTTCCAATCGATCTGCATCGACAACAGCTAAAGATTCTGTTCCCAGGAGTCGCAATAGTCTTTATTATCAAAAATACACCCGTTTAGCATGGAAAATGCGATATTCGACATTTCCAATCGATCTGCATCGACAACAGCTATAGATTCAGTTCCCAGGCGTCGCAATAGTTCTTATTGAAAATTCACTCATAGAGCTTGAAAAACGCGATTTTCGACATTTCCAATCGAACTGCATCAACAACAGCTAAAGATTCAGTTCCCAGGCGTCGTAATAGTGCTTATTGAAAATTCACTCGTACAGCTTGGAAAACGCGATATTCGACATTTCCAATCGATCTGCATCGACAACAGCTAAAGATTCAGTTCCCAGGCGTCGCAATAGTCCTTATTGAAAATTCACTCATAGAGCTTGGAAAACGCGATATTCGACATTTCCAATCGATCTGCATCAACAACAGCTATAGATTCAGTTCCCAGGCGTCGCAATAGTCCTTCTTATTGAAAATTCACTCGTAGAGCATAGAAAACGCGATATTTGACATATCCAATCGATCTGCATCGACAACAGCTAAAGATTCAGTTCCCAGGCGTCGCAATAGTCCTTATTGAAAATTCACTCGTAGAGCTTGGAAAACGCGATATTCTTCATTTCCAATCGATCTGCATCAACAGCAGCTAAAGATTCAGTTCCCAGGCGTCGCAATCGTCCTTATTATCAAAAATACACTCGTATATCATGAAAAATGCGACAATCGACATTTCCAATCGATCTGGATCGACAGCAGCTAAAGATTCAGTTCCCAGGCGTCGCAATAGTGTGGGATCGGGCGCCTCCATCAAAGAACACATAAGAGGAACTTAAGAACCACGTTGCCTAAGAAGGGGCCGTGGCGTAGTGGCGCTGATCAGTGCCTAGTAATACGAAGGTCTCGGGTTCGATTCCCGATTACTCCCCTTCATTTTTATAATGTTCCTACAATAGTCCTTATTGAAAATTCACTCGTAGAGCTTGGAAAACGCGATATTCTTCATTTCCAATCGATCTGCATCAACAACAGCTAAAGATTCAGTTCCCAGGCGTCGCAATCGTCCTTATTATATAAAATACACTCGTATATTATGGAAAATGCGACATTCGACATTTCCAATCGATCTGGATCGACAGCAGATAAAGATTCAGTTCCCAGGCGTTGCAATAGTCCTTCTTACAGAAAATTCACTCGTAGAGCTTGGAAAACGCGATATTCGACATTTCCAATCGATCTGCATCAACAACAGCTATAGATGCAGTTCCCAGGCGTCGCAATAGTCCTTCTTATTGAAAATTCACTCGTAGAGCTTGGAAAACGCGTTATTCGACATTTCCAATCGATCTGCATCGACAACAGCTAAAGATTCAGTTCCCAGGCGTCGCAATAGTCCTTATTGAAAATTCACTCATAGAGCTTGGAAAACGCGATATTCGACATTTCCAATCGATCTGCATCAACAACAGCTATAGATTCAGTTCCCAGGCGTCGCAATAGTCCTTCTTATTGAAAATTCACTCGTAGAGCATAGAAAACGCGATTTTCGACATTTCCAATCGAACTGCATCAACAACAGCTAAAGATTCAGTTCCCAGGCGTCGTAATAGTGCTTATTGAAAATTCACTCGTACAGCTTGGAAAACGCGATATTCGACATTTCCAATCGATCTGCATCGACAACAGCTAAAGATTCAGTTCCCAGGCGTCGCAATAGTCCTTATTGAAAATTCACTCATAGAGCTTGGAAAACGCGATATTCGACATTTCCAATCGATCTGCATCAACAACAGCTATAGATTCAGTTCCCAGGCGTCGCAATAGTCCTTCTTATTGAAAATTCACTCGTAGAGCATAGAAAACGCGATATTTGACATTTCCAATCGATCTGCATCGACAACAGCTAAAGATTCAGTTCCCAGGCGTCGCAATAGTCCTTATTGAAAATTCACTCGTAGAGCTTGGAAAACGCGATATTCTTCATTTCCAATCGATCTGCATCAACAGCAGCTAAAGATTCAGTTCCCAGGCGTCGCAATCGTCCTTATTATCAAAAATACACTCGTATATCATGGAAAATGCGACAATCGACATTTCCAATCGATCTGGATCGACAGCAGCTAAAGATTCAGTTCCCAGGCGTCGCAATAGTGTGGGATCGGGCGCCTCCATCAAAGAATACATAAGAGGAACTTAAGAACCACGTTGCCTAAGAAGGGGCCGTGGCGTAGTGGCGCTGATCAGTGCCTAGTAATACGAAGGTCTAGGGTTCGATTCCCGATTACTCCCCTTCATTTTTATAAAGTTCCTACAATAGTCCTTATTGAAAATTCACTCGTAGAGCTTGGAAAACGCGATATTCTTCATTTCCAATCGATCTGCATCAACAACAGCTAAAGATTCAGTTCCCAGGCGTCGCAATCGTCCTTATTATATAAAATACACTCGTATATTATGGAAAATGCGACATTCGACATTTCCAATCGATCTGGATCGACAGCAGATAAAGATTCAGTTCCCAGGCGTTGCAATAGTCCTTCTTACAGAAGCTTTATAAAAATGAAGGGGAGTAATCGGGAATCGAACCCGAGACCTTCGTATTACTAGGCACTGATCAGCGCCACTACGCCACGGCCCCTTCTTAGGCAACGTGCTTGTTGAAAATTCACTCGTACAGCTTGGAAAACGCGTTATTCGACATTTCCAATCGATCTGCATCGACAACAGCTAAAGATTCTGTTCCCAGGAGTCGCAATAGTCTTTATTATCAAAAATACACCCGTTTAGCATGGAAAATGCGATATTCGACATTTCCAATCGATCTGCATCGACAACAGCTAAAGATTCAGTTCCCAGGCGTCGCAATAGTCCTTATTGAAAATTCACTCATAGAGCTTGAAAAACGCGATATTCTTCATTTCCATCGATCTGCATCAACAACAGCTAAAGAGTCAGTTCCCAGGCGTCGCAATCGTCCTTATTATCAAAAATACACTCGTATATCATGGAAAATGCGACATTCGACATTTCCAATCGATCTGGATCGACAGCAGCTAAAGATTCTGTTCCCAGGCCTCGCAATAGTCCTTCTTATTGAAAATTCACTCGTAGAAATTGGAAAACGCGATATTCGACATTTCCATTCGATCTGCATCGACAACAGCTAAAGATTCAGTACCCAGGCGTCGCAATAGTCCTTATTGAAAATTCACTCATAGAGCTTGAAAAACGCGATATTCGACATTTCCAATCGATCTGCATCAACAACAGCTAAAGATTCAGTTCCCAGGCGTCGCAATAGTGCTTATTGAAAATTCACTCGTACAGCTTGGAAAACGCGTTATTCGACATTTCCAATCGATCTGCATCGACAACAGCTAAAGATTCTGTTCCCAGGAGTCGCAATAGTCTTTATTATCAAAAATACACCCGTTTAGCATGGAAAATGCGATATTCGACATTTCCAATCGATCTGCATCGACAACAGCTAAAGATTCATTTCCCAGGCGTCGCAATAGTCCTTATTGAAAATTCACTCATAGAGCTTGAAAAACGCGATATTCGACATTTCCATTCGATCTGCATCGACAACAGCTAAAGATTCAGTTCCCAGGCGTCGAAATAGTGCTTATTGAAAATTCACTCGTACAGCTTGGAAAACGCGTTTTTCGACATTTCCAATCGATCTGCATCGACAACAGCTAAAGATTCAGTTCCCAGGCGTCGCAATAGTGCTTATTGAAAATTCACTCATAGAGCTTGGAAAACACGATATTCGACATTTCCAATCGATCTGCATCAACAACAGCTATAGATTCAGTTCCCAGGCGTCGCAATAGTCCTTCTTATTGAAAATTCACTCGTAGAGCTTGGAAAACGCGATATTCGACATTTCCAATCGATCTGCATCGACAACAGCTACAGATTCAGTTCCCAGGCGTCGAAATTGTCCTTATTGAAAATTCACTCGTAGAGCTTGGAAAACGCGATATTCTTCATTTCCAATCGATCTGCCACAACAACAGCTAAAGATTCAGTTCCCAGGCGTCGCAATCGTCCTTATTATCTAAAATACACTCGTATATCATGGAAAATGCGAAATTCGACATTTCCAATCGATCTGGATCGACAGCAGCTAAAGATTCTGTTCCCCGGTGTCGCAATAGTCTTTATTATCAAAAATACACCCGTAGAGCTTGGAAAACACGATATTCGACATTTCCAATCGATCTGCATCGACAACAGCTAAAGATTCAGTTCCCAGGCGTCGCAATAGTCCTTATTGAAAATTCACTCGTAGAGCTTGGAAAACGCGATATTCTTCATTTCCAATCGATCTGCATCAACAGCAGCTAAAGATTCAGTTCCCAGGCGTCGCAATCGTCCTTATTATCAAAAATACACTCGTATATCATGGAAAATGCGACAATCGACATTTCCAATCGATCTGGATCGACAGCAGCTAAAGATTCAGTTCCCAGGCGTCGCAATAGTGTGGGATCGGGCGCCTCCATCAAAGAATACATAAGAGGAACTTAAGAACCACGTTGCCTAAGAAGGGGCCGTGGCGTAGTGGCGCTGATCAGTGCCTAGTAATACGAAGGTCTAGGGTTCGATTCCCGATTACTCCCCTTCATTTTTATAAAGTTCCTACAATAGTCCTTATTGAAAATTCACTCGTAGAGCTTGGAAAACGCGATATTCTTCATTTCCAATCGATCTGCATCAACAACAGCTAAAGATTCAGTTCCCAGGCGTCGCAATCGTCCTTATTATATAAAATACACTCGTATATTATGGAAAATGCGACATTCGACATATCCAATCGATCTGGATCGACAGCAGATAAAGATTCAGTTCCCAGGCGTTGCAATAGTCCTTCTTACAGAAGCTTTATAAAAATGAAGGGGAGTAATCGGGAATCGAACCCGAGACCTTCGTATTACTAGGCACTGATCAGCGCCACTACGCCACGGCCCCTTCTTAGGCAACGTGCTTGTTGAAAATTCACTCGTACAGCTTGGAAAACGCGTTATTCGACATTTCCAATCGATCTGCATCGACAACAGCTAAAGATTCTGTTCCCAGGAGTCGCAATAGTCTTTATTATCAAAAATACACCCGTTTAGCATGGAAAATGCGATATTCGACATTTCCAATCGATCTGCATCGACAACAGCTAAAGATTCAGTTCCCAGGCGTCGCAATAGTCCTTATTGAAAATTCACTCATAGAGCTTGAAAAACGCGATATTCTTCATTTCCATCGATCTGCATCAACAACAGCTAAAGAGTCAGTTCCCAGGCGTCGCAATCGTCCTTATTATCAAAAATACACTCGTATATCATGGAAAATGCGACATTCGACATTTCCAATCGATCTGGATCGACAGCAGCTAAAGATTCTGTTCCCAGGCCTCGCAATAGTCCTTCTTATTGAAAATTCACTCGTAGAAATTGGAAAACGCGATATTCGACATTTCCATTCGATCTGCATCGACAACAGCTAAAGATTCAGTACCCAGGCGTCGCAATAGTCCTTATTGAAAATTCACTCATAGAGCTTGAAAAACGCGATATTCGACATTTCCAATCGATCTGCATCAACAACAGCTAAAGATTCAGTTCCCAGGCGTCGCAATAGTGCTTATTGAAAATTCACTCGTACAGCTTGGAAAACGCGTTATTCGACATTTCCAATCGATCTGCATCGACAACAGCTAAAGATTCTGTTCCCAGGAGTCGCAATAGTCTTTATTATCAAAAATACACCCGTTTAGCATGGAAAATGCGATATTCGACATTTCCAATCGATCTGCATCGACAACAGCTAAAGATTCATTTCCCAGGCGTCGCAATAGTCCTTATTGAAAATTCACTCATAGAGCTTGAAAAACGCGATATTCGACATTTCCATTCGATCTGCATCGACAACAGCTAAAGATTCAGTTCCCAGGCGTCGAAATAGTGCTTATTGAAAATTCACTCGTACAGCTTGGAAAACGCGTTTTTCGACATTTCCAATCGATCTGCATCGACAACAGCTAAAGATTCAGTTCCCAGGCGTCGCAATAGTGCTTATTGAAAATTCACTCATAGAGCTTGGAAAACACGATATTCGACATTTCCAATCGATCTGCATCAACAACAGCTATAGATTCAGTTCCCAGGCGTCGCAATCGTCCTTATTATCTAAAATACACTCGTATATCATGGAAAATGCGAAATTCGACATTTCCAATCGATCTGGATCGACAGCAGCTAAAGATTCTGTTCCCCGGTGTCGCAATAGTCTTTATTATCAAAAATACACCCGTAGAGCTTGGAAAACGCGATATTCGACATTTCCAATCGATCTGCATCGACAACAGCTAAAGATTCAGTTCCCAGGCGTCGAAATTGTCCTTATTGAAAATTCACTCGTAGAGCTTGGAAAACGCGATATTCTTCATTTCCAATCGATCTGCCACAACAACAGCTAAAGATTCAGTTCCCAGGCGTCGCAATCGTCCTTATTATCTAAAATACAATCGTATAGCATGGAAAATGCGACATTCGACATTTCCAATCGATCTGGATCGACAGCAGCTAAAGATTCAGTTCCCAGGCGTCGCAATAGTCCTTCTTATAGAAAATTCACTCGTTGATATTGGAAAACGCGATATTCGACATTTCCATTCGATCTGCATCGACGACAGCTAAAGATTCAGTTCCCAGGCGTCGAAATAGTCCTTATTGCAAATTCACTCGTAGAGCTTGGAAAACGCGATATTCTTCATTTCCAATCCATCTGCATCAACAACAGCTAAAGATTCAGTTCCCAGGCGTCGCAATCGTCCTTATTATCTAAAATACACTCGTATATCATGGAAAATGCGAAATTCGACATTTCCAATCGATCTGGATCGACAGCAGCTAAAGATTCTGTTCCCCGGTGTCGCAATAGTCTTTATTATCAAAAATACACCCGTAGAGCTTGGAAAACACGATATTCGACATTTCCAATCGATCTGCATCGACAACAGCTAAAGATTCAGTTCCCAGGCGTCGCAATAGTCCTTATTGAAAATTCACTCGTAGAGCTTGGAAAACGCGATATTCTTCATTTCCAATCGATCTGCATCAACAGCAGCTAAAGATTCAGTTCCCAGGCGTCGCAATCGTCCTTATTATCAAAAATACACTCGTATATCATGGAAAATGCGACAATCGACATTTCCAATCGATCTGGATCGACAGCAGCTAAAGATTCAGTTCCCAGGCGTCGCAATAGTGTGGGATCGGGCGCCTCCATCAAAGAATACATAAGAGGAACTTAAGAACCACGTTGCCTAAGAAGGGGCCGTGGCGTAGTGGCGCTGATCAGTGCCTAGTAATACGAAGGTCTAGGGTTCGATTCCCGATTACTCCCCTTCATTTTTATAAAGTTCCTACAATAGTCCTTATTGAAAATTCACTCGTAGAGCTTGGAAAACGCGATATTCTTCATTTCCAATCGATCTGCATCAACAACAGCTAAAGATTCAGTTCCCAGGCGTCGCAATCGTCCTTATTATATAAAATACACTCGTATATTATGGAAAATGCGACATTCGACATATCCAATCGATCTGGATCGACAGCAGATAAAGATTCAGTTCCCAGGCGTTGCAATAGTCCTTCTTACAGAAGCTTTATAAAAATGAAGGGGAGTAATCGGGAATCGAACCCGAGACCTTCGTATTACTAGGCACTGATCAGCGCCACTACGCCACGGCCCCTTCTTAGGCAACGTGCTTGTTGAAAATTCACTCGTACAGCTTGGAAAACGCGTTATTCGACATTTCCAATCGATCTGCATCGACAACAGCTAAAGATTCTGTTCCCAGGAGTCGCAATAGTCTTTATTATCAAAAATACACCCGTTTAGCATGGAAAATGCGATATTCGACATTTCCAATCGATCTGCATCGACAACAGCTAAAGATTCAGTTCCCAGGCGTCGCAATAGTCCTTATTGAAAATTCACTCATAGAGCTTGAAAAACGCGATATTCTTCATTTCCATCGATCTGCATCAACAACAGCTAAAGAGTCAGTTCCCAGGCGTCGCAATCGTCCTTATTATCAAAAATACACTCGTATATCATGGAAAATGCGACATTCGACATTTCCAATCGATCTGGATCGACAGCAGCTAAAGATTCTGTTCCCAGGCCTCGCAATAGTCCTTCTTATTGAAAATTCACTCGTAGAAATTGGAAAACGCGATATTCGACATTTCCATTCGATCTGCATCGACAACAGCTAAAGATTCAGTACCCAGGCGTCGCAATAGTCCTTATTGAAAATTCACTCATAGAGCTTGAAAAACGCGATATTCGACATTTCCAATCGATCTGCATCAACAACAGCTAAAGATTCAGTTCCCAGGCGTCGCAATAGTGCTTATTGAAAATTCACTCGTACAGCTTGGAAAACGCGTTATTCGACATTTCCAATCGATCTGCATCGACAACAGCTAAAGATTCTGTTCCCAGGAGTCGCAATAGTCTTTATTATCAAAAATACACCCGTTTAGCATGGAAAATGCGATATTCGACATTTCCAATCGATCTGCATCGACAACAGCTAAAGATTCATTTCCCAGGCGTCGCAATAGTCCTTATTGAAAATTCACTCATAGAGCTTGAAAAACGCGATATTCGACATTTCCATTCGATCTGCATCGACAACAGCTAAAGATTCAGTTCCCAGGCGTCGAAATAGTGCTTATTGAAAATTCACTCGTACAGCTTGGAAAACGCGTTTTTCGACATTTCCAATCGATCTGCATCGACAACAGCTAAAGATTCAGTTCCCAGGCGTCGCAATAGTGCTTATTGAAAATTCACTCATAGAGCTTGGAAAACACGATATTCGACATTTCCAATCGATCTGCATCAACAACAGCTATAGATTCAGTTCCCAGGCGTCGCAATCGTCCTTATTATCTAAAATACACTCGTATATCATGGAAAATGCGAAATTCGACATTTCCAATCGATCTGGATCGACAGCAGCTAAAGATTCTGTTCCCCGGTGTCGCAATAGTCTTTATTATCAAAAATACACCCGTAGAGCTTGGAAAACGCGATATTCGACATTTCCAATCGATCTGCATCGACAACAGCTAAAGATTCAGTTCCCAGGCGTCGAAATTGTCCTTATTGAAAATTCACTCGTAGAGCTTGGAAAACGCGATATTCTTCATTTCCAATCGATCTGCCACAACAACAGCTAAAGATTCAGTTCCCAGGCGTCGCAATCGTCCTTATTATCTAAAATACAATCGTATAGCATGGAAAATGCGACATTCGACATTTCCAATCGATCTGGATCGACAGCAGCTAAAGATTCAGTTCCCAGGCGTCGCAATAGTCCTTCTTATAGAAAATTCACTCGTTGATATTGGAAAACGCGATATTCGACATTTCCATTCGATCTGCATCGACGACAGCTAAAGATTCAGTTCCCAGGCGTCGAAATAGTCCTTATTGCAAATTCACTCGTAGAGCTTGGAAAACGCGATATTCTTCATTTCCAATCCATCTGCATCAACAACAGCTAAAGATTCAGTTCCCAGGCGTCGCAATCGTCCTTATTATCTAAAATACACTCGTATATCATGGAAAATGCGAAATTCGACATTTCCAATCGATCTGGATCGACAGCAGCTAAAGATTCAGTTCCCAGGCGTTGCAATAGTCCTTCTTACAGAAAATTCACCCGTAGAGCTTGGAAAACGCGATATTCGACATTTCCAATCGATCTGCATCGACAACAGCTAAAGATTCAGTACCCAGGCGTCGCAATAGTCCTTATTGAAAATTCACTCATAGAGCTTGAAAAACGCGATATTCGACATTTCCAATCGATCTGCATCAACAACAGCTAAAGATTCAGTTCCCAGGCGTCGCAATAGTGCTTATTGAAAATTCACTCGTACAGCTTGGAAAACGCGTTATTCGACATTTCCAATCGATCTGCATCGACAACAGCTAAAGATTCTGTTCCCAGGAGTCGCAATAGTCTTTATTATCAAAAATACACCCGTTTAGCATGGAAAATGCGATATTCGACATTTCCAATCGATCTGCATCGACAACAGCTAAAGATTCAGTTCCCAGGCGTCGCAATAGTCCTTATTGAAAATTCACTCATAGAGCTTGAAAAACGCGATATTCGACATTTCCAATCGAACTGCATCAACAACAGCTAAAGATTCAGTTCCCAGGCGTCGCAATAGTGCTTATTGAAAATTCACTCGTACAGCTTGGAAAACGCGATATTCGACATTTCCAATCGATCTGCATCGACAACAGCTAAAGGTTCAGTTCCCAGGCGTTGCAATAGTCATTATTATGAAAAATACAATCGTATAGCATGGAAAATGCGACATTCGACATTTCCAATCGATCTGGATCGACAGCAGCTAAAGATTGAGTTCCCAGGCGTTGCAATAGTCCTTCTTACAGAAAATTCACCCGTAGAGCTTGGAAAACGCGATATTCGACATTTCCAATCGATCTGCATCGACAACAGCTAAAGATTCAGTACCCAGGCGTCGCAATAGTCCTTATTGAAAATTCACTCATAGAGCTTGAAAAACGCGATATTCGACATTTCCAATCGATCTGCATCAACAACAGCTAAAGATTCAGTTCCCAGGCGTCGCAATAGTGCTTATTGAAAATTCACTCGTACAGCTTGGAAAACGCGTTATTCGACATTTCCAATCGATCTGCATCGACAACAGCTAAAGATTCTGTTCCCAGGAGTCGCAATAGTCTTTATTATCAAAAATACACCCGTTTAGCATGGAAAATGCGATATTCGACATTTCCAATCGATATGCATCGACAACAGCTAAAGATTCAGTTCCCAGGCGTCGCAATAGTCCTTATTGAAAATTCACTCATAGAGCTTGAAAAACGCGATATTCGACATTTCCAATCGAACTGCATCAACAACAGCTAAAGATTCAGTTCCCAGGCGTCGCAATAGTGCTTATTGAAAATACACTCGTACAGCTTGGAAAACGCGATATTCGACATTTCCAATCGATCTGCATCGACAACAGCTAAAGGTTCAGTTCCCAGGCGTTGCAATAGTCATTATTATGAAAAATACAATCGTATAGCATGGAAAATGCGACATTCGACATTTCCAATCGATCTGGATCGACAGCAGCTAAAGTTTCAGTTCCCAGGCGTCGCAATAGTCCTTCTTATAGAAAATTCACTCGTAGAGATTGGAAAACGCGATATTCGACATTTCCATTCGATCTGCATCGACGACAGCTAAAGATTCAGTTCCCAGGCGTCGCAATAGTCCTTACTGAAAATTCACTCATAGAGCTTGGAAAACGCGATATTCGACATTTCCAATCGCTCTGCATCAACAACAGCTATAGATTCAGTTCCCAGGCGTCGCAATAGTCCTTCTTATTGAAAATTCACTCGTAGAGCTTGGAAAACGCGATATTCAACATTTCCAATCGATCTGGATCGACAGCAGCTAAAGATTCAGTTCCCAGGCGTCGCAATAGTCCTTATTGAAAATTCACTCGTAGGGCTTGGAAAACGAGATATTCGACATTTCCAATCTATCTGCATCAACAACAGCTAAAGATTCAGTTCCCAGGCGTCGCAATAGTCCTTATTAAAAATTCACTCGTAGAGCTTGGAAAACGCGATATTCTTCATTTCCAATCGATCTGCATCAACAACAGCTAAAGATTCAGTTCCCAGGCGTCGCAATCGTCCTTAATATCTAAAATACACTCGTATATCATGGAAAATGCGACATTCGACATTTCCAATCGATCTGGATCGACAGCAGCTAAAGATTCAGTTCCCAGGCGTTGCAATAGTCCTTCTTACAGAAAAGTCACTCGTAGAGCTTGGAAAACGCGTTATTCGACATTTCCAATCGATCTGCATCGACAACAGCTAAAGATTCTGTTCCCAGGAGTCGCAATAGTCTTTATTATCAAAAATACACCCGTTTAGCATGGAAAATGCGATATTCAACATTTCCAATCGATCTGCATCGACAACAGCTAAATATTCAGTTCCCAGGCGTCGCCAAAGTCCTTATTGAGAATTCACTCGTAGTGCTTGAAAAACGCGATATTCGACATTTCCAATCGAACTGCATCGACAGCAGCCAAAGATGCAGTTCCCAGGCGTCGTAATAGTCCTACTAATTGAAAATTCCCTCGTAGAGCTTGGAAAATGCGATATTCGACATTTCCAATCGATCTGCATCGACAACAGCTAAAGATTCAGTTCCCAGGCATCGCAATAGTCCTTATTGAAAATTCACTCGTAGAGCTTGGAAAACGCGATATTCTTCATTTCCAATCGATCTGCATCAACAACAGCTAAAGATTCAGTTCCCAGGCGTCGCAATCGTCCTTATTATCAAAAATACACTCGTATATCATGGAAAATGCGACATTCGACATTTCCAATCGATCTGGATCGACAGCAGCTAAAGATTCAGTTCCCAGGCGTCGCAATAGTCCTTATTGAAAATTCACTCGTAGAGCTTGGAAAACGCGATATTCTTCATTTCCAATCGATCTGCATCAACAACAGCTAAAGTTTCAGTTCCCAGGCGTCGCAATCGTCCTTATTATCAAAAATACACTCGTATATCATGGAAAATGCGACATTCGACATTTCCAATCGATCTGGATCGACAGCAGCTAAAGATTCAGTTCCCAGGGGTCGCAATAGTCCTTCTTATTGAAAATTCACTCGTAGAGATTGGAAAACGCGATATTCGACATTTCCATTCGATCTGCATCGACAACAGCTAAAGATTCAGTACCCAGGCGTCGCAATAGTCCTTATTATATAAAATACACTCGTATATTATGGAAAATGCGACATTCGACATATCCAATCGATCTGGATCGACAGCAGATAAAGATTCAGTTCCCAGGCGTTGCAATAGTCCTTCTTACAGAAGCTTTATAAAAATGAAGGGGAGTAATCGGGAATCGAACCCGAGACCTTCGTATTACTAGGCACTGATCAGCGCCACTACGCCACGGCCCCTTCTTAGGCAACGTGCTTGTTGAAAATTCACTCGTACAGCTTGGAAAACGCGTTATTCGACATTTCCAATCGATCTGCATCGACAACAGCTAAAGATTCTGTTCCCAGGAGTCGCAATAGTCTTTATTATCAAAAATACACCCGTTTAGCATGGAAAATGCGATATTCGACATTTCCAATCGATCTGCATCGACAACAGCTAAAGATTCAGTTCCCAGGCGTCGCAATAGTCCTTATTGAAAATTCACTCATAGAGCTTGAAAAACGCGATATTCTTCATTTCCATCGATCTGCATCAACAACAGCTAAAGAGTCAGTTCCCAGGCGTCGCAATCGTCCTTATTATCAAAAATACACTCGTATATCATGGAAAATGCGACATTCGACATTTCCAATCGATCTGGATCGACAGCAGCTAAAGATTCTGTTCCCAGGCCTCGCAATAGTCCTTCTTATTGAAAATTCACTCGTAGAAATTGGAAAACGCGATATTCGACATTTCCATTCGATCTGCATCGACAACAGCTAAAGATTCAGTACCCAGGCGTCGCAATAGTCCTTATTGAAAATTCACTCATAGAGCTTGAAAAACGCGATATTCGACATTTCCAATCGATCTGCATCAACAACAGCTAAAGATTCAGTTCCCAGGCGTCGCAATAGTGCTTATTGAAAATTCACTCGTACAGCTTGGAAAACGCGTTATTCGACATTTCCAATCGATCTGCATCGACAACAGCTAAAGATTCTGTTCCCAGGAGTCGCAATAGTCTTTATTATCAAAAATACACCCGTTTAGCATGGAAAATGCGATATTCGACATTTCCAATCGATCTGCATCGACAACAGCTAAAGATTCATTTCCCAGGCGTCGCAATAGTCCTTATTGAAAATTCACTCATAGAGCTTGAAAAACGCGATATTCGACATTTCCATTCGATCTGCATCGACAACAGCTAAAGATTCAGTTCCCAGGCGTCGAAATAGTGCTTATTGAAAATTCACTCGTACAGCTTGGAAAACGCGTTTTTCGACATTTCCAATCGATCTGCATCGACAACAGCTAAAGATTCAGTTCCCAGGCGTCGCAATAGTGCTTATTGAAAATTCACTCATAGAGCTTGGAAAACACGATATTCGACATTTCCAATCGATCTGCATCAACAACAGCTATAGATTCAGTTCCCAGGCGTCGCAATCGTCCTTATTATCTAAAATACACTCGTATATCATGGAAAATGCGAAATTCGACATTTCCAATCGATCTGGATCGACAGCAGCTAAAGATTCTGTTCCCCGGTGTCGCAATAGTCTTTATTATCAAAAATACACCCGTAGAGCTTGGAAAACGCGATATTCGACATTTCCAATCGATCTGCATCGACAACAGCTAAAGATTCAGTTCCCAGGCGTCGAAATTGTCCTTATTGAAAATTCACTCGTAGAGCTTGGAAAACGCGATATTCTTCATTTCCAATCGATCTGCCACAACAACAGCTAAAGATTCAGTTCCCAGGCGTCGCAATCGTCCTTATTATCTAAAATACAATCGTATAGCATGGAAAATGCGACATTCGACATTTCCAATCGATCTGGATCGACAGCAGCTAAAGATTCAGTTCCCAGGCGTCGCAATAGTCCTTCTTATAGAAAATTCACTCGTTGATATTGGAAAACGCGATATTCGACATTTCCATTCGATCTGCATCGACGACAGCTAAAGATTCAGTTCCCAGGCGTCGAAATAGTCCTTATTGCAAATTCACTCGTAGAGCTTGGAAAACGCGATATTCTTCATTTCCAATCCATCTGCATCAACAACAGCTAAAGATTCAGTTCCCAGGCGTCGCAATCGTCCTTATTATCTAAAATACACTCGTATATCATGGAAAATGCGAAATTCGACATTTCCAATCGATCTGGATCGACAGCAGCTAAAGATTCTGTTCCCCGGTGTCGCAATAGTCTTTATTATCAAAAATACACCCGTAGAGCTTGGAAAACACGATATTCGACATTTCCAATCGATCTGCATCGACAACAGCTAAAGATTCAGTTCCCAGGCGTCGCAATAGTCCTTATTGAAAATTCACTCGTAGAGCTTGGAAAACGCGATATTCTTCATTTCCAATCGATCTGCATCAACAGCAGCTAAAGATTCAGTTCCCAGGCGTCGCAATCGTCCTTATTATCAAAAATACACTCGTATATCATGGAAAATGCGACAATCGACATTTCCAATCGATCTGGATCGACAGCAGCTAAAGATTCAGTTCCCAGGCGTCGCAATAGTGTGGGATCGGGCGCCTCCATCAAAGAATACATAAGAGGAACTTAAGAACCACGTTGCCTAAGAAGGGGCCGTGGCGTAGTGGCGCTGATCAGTGCCTAGTAATACGAAGGTCTAGGGTTCGATTCCCGATTACTCCCCTTCATTTTTATAAAGTTCCTACAATAGTCCTTATTGAAAATTCACTCGTAGAGCTTGGAAAACGCGATATTCTTCATTTCCAATCGATCTGCATCAACAACAGCTAAAGATTCAGTTCCCAGGCGTCGCAATCGTCCTTATTATATAAAATACACTCGTATATTATGGAAAATGCGACATTCGACATATCCAATCGATCTGGATCGACAGCAGATAAAGATTCAGTTCCCAGGCGTTGCAATAGTCCTTCTTACAGAAGCTTTATAAAAATGAAGGGGAGTAATCGGGAATCGAACCCGAGACCTTCGTATTACTAGGCACTGATCAGCGCCACTACGCCACGGCCCCTTCTTAGGCAACGTGCTTGTTGAAAATTCACTCGTACAGCTTGGAAAACGCGTTATTCGACATTTCCAATCGATCTGCATCGACAACAGCTAAAGATTCTGTTCCCAGGAGTCGCAATAGTCTTTATTATCAAAAATACACCCGTTTAGCATGGAAAATGCGATATTCGACATTTCCAATCGATCTGCATCGACAACAGCTAAAGATTCAGTTCCCAGGCGTCGCAATAGTCCTTATTGAAAATTCACTCATAGAGCTTGAAAAACGCGATATTCTTCATTTCCATCGATCTGCATCAACAACAGCTAAAGAGTCAGTTCCCAGGCGTCGCAATCGTCCTTATTATCAAAAATACACTCGTATATCATGGAAAATGCGACATTCGACATTTCCAATCGATCTGGATCGACAGCAGCTAAAGATTCTGTTCCCAGGCCTCGCAATAGTCCTTCTTATTGAAAATTCACTCGTAGAAATTGGAAAACGCGATATTCGACATTTCCATTCGATCTGCATCGACAACAGCTAAAGATTCAGTACCCAGGCGTCGCAATAGTCCTTATTGAAAATTCACTCATAGAGCTTGAAAAACGCGATATTCGACATTTCCAATCGATCTGCATCAACAACAGCTAAAGATTCAGTTCCCAGGCGTCGCAATAGTGCTTATTGAAAATTCACTCGTACAGCTTGGAAAACGCGTTATTCGACATTTCCAATCGATCTGCATCGACAACAGCTAAAGATTCTGTTCCCAGGAGTCGCAATAGTCTTTATTATCAAAAATACACCCGTTTAGCATGGAAAATGCGATATTCGACATTTCCAATCGATCTGCATCGACAACAGCTAAAGATTCATTTCCCAGGCGTCGCAATAGTCCTTATTGAAAATTCACTCATAGAGCTTGAAAAACGCGATATTCGACATTTCCATTCGATCTGCATCGACAACAGCTAAAGATTCAGTTCCCAGGCGTCGAAATAGTGCTTATTGAAAATTCACTCGTACAGCTTGGAAAACGCGTTTTTCGACATTTCCAATCGATCTGCATCGACAACAGCTAAAGATTCAGTTCCCAGGCGTCGCAATAGTGCTTATTGAAAATTCACTCATAGAGCTTGGAAAACACGATATTCGACATTTCCAATCGATCTGCATCAACAACAGCTATAGATTCAGTTCCCAGGCGTCGCAATCGTCCTTATTATCTAAAATACACTCGTATATCATGGAAAATGCGAAATTCGACATTTCCAATCGATCTGGATCGACAGCAGCTAAAGATTCTGTTCCCCGGTGTCGCAATAGTCTTTATTATCAAAAATACACCCGTAGAGCTTGGAAAACGCGATATTCGACATTTCCAATCGATCTGCATCGACAACAGCTAAAGATTCAGTTCCCAGGCGTCGAAATTGTCCTTATTGAAAATTCACTCGTAGAGCTTGGAAAACGCGATATTCTTCATTTCCAATCGATCTGCCACAACAACAGCTAAAGATTCAGTTCCCAGGCGTCGCAATCGTCCTTATTATCTAAAATACAATCGTATAGCATGGAAAATGCGACATTCGACATTTCCAATCGATCTGGATCGACAGCAGCTAAAGATTCAGTTCCCAGGCGTCGCAATAGTCCTTCTTATAGAAAATTCACTCGTTGATATTGGAAAACGCGATATTCGACATTTCCATTCGATCTGCATCGACGACAGCTAAAGATTCAGTTCCCAGGCGTCGAAATAGTCCTTATTGCAAATTCACTCGTAGAGCTTGGAAAACGCGATATTCTTCATTTCCAATCCATCTGCATCAACAACAGCTAAAGATTCAGTTCCCAGGCGTCGCAATCGTCCTTATTATCTAAAATACACTCGTATATCATGGAAAATGCGAAATTCGACATTTCCAATCGATCTGGATCGACAGCAGCTAAAGATTCAGTTCCCAGGCGTTGCAATAGTCCTTCTTACAGAAAATTCACCCGTAGAGCTTGGAAAACGCGATATTCGACATTTCCAATCGATCTGCATCGACAACAGCTAAAGATTCAGTACCCAGGCGTCGCAATAGTCCTTATTGAAAATTCACTCATAGAGCTTGAAAAACGCGATATTCGACATTTCCAATCGATCTGCATCAACAACAGCTAAAGATTCAGTTCCCAGGCGTCGCAATAGTGCTTATTGAAAATTCACTCGTACAGCTTGGAAAACGCGTTATTCGACATTTCCAATCGATCTGCATCGACAACAGCTAAAGATTCTGTTCCCAGGAGTCGCAATAGTCTTTATTATCAAAAATACACCCGTTTAGCATGGAAAATGCGATATTCGACATTTCCAATCGATCTGCATCGACAACAGCTAAAGATTCAGTTCCCAGGCGTCGCAATAGTCCTTATTGAAAATTCACTCATAGAGCTTGAAAAACGCGATATTCGACATTTCCAATCGAACTGCATCAACAACAGCTAAAGATTCAGTTCCCAGGCGTCGCAATAGTGCTTATTGAAAATTCACTCGTACAGCTTGGAAAACGCGATATTCGACATTTCCAATCGATCTGCATCGACAACAGCTAAAGGTTCAGTTCCCAGGCGTTGCAATAGTCATTATTATGAAAAATACAATCGTATAGCATGGAAAATGCGACATTCGACATTTCCAATCGATCTGGATCGACAGCAGCTAAAGATTGAGTTCCCAGGCGTTGCAATAGTCCTTCTTACAGAAAATTCACCCGTAGAGCTTGGAAAACGCGATATTCGACATTTCCAATCGATCTGCATCGACAACAGCTAAAGATTCAGTACCCAGGCGTCGCAATAGTCCTTATTGAAAATTCACTCATAGAGCTTGAAAAACGCGATATTCGACATTTCCAATCGATCTGCATCAACAACAGCTAAAGATTCAGTTCCCAGGCGTCGCAATAGTGCTTATTGAAAATTCACTCGTACAGCTTGGAAAACGCGTTATTCGACATTTCCAATCGATCTGCATCGACAACAGCTAAAGATTCTGTTCCCAGGAGTCGCAATAGTCTTTATTATCAAAAATACACCCGTTTAGCATGGAAAATGCGATATTCGACATTTCCAATCGATATGCATCGACAACAGCTAAAGATTCAGTTCCCAGGCGTCGCAATAGTCCTTATTGAAAATTCACTCATAGAGCTTGAAAAACGCGATATTCGACATTTCCAATCGAACTGCATCAACAACAGCTAAAGATTCAGTTCCCAGGCGTCGCAATAGTGCTTATTGAAAATACACTCGTACAGCTTGGAAAACGCGATATTCGACATTTCCAATCGATCTGCATCGACAACAGCTAAAGGTTCAGTTCCCAGGCGTTGCAATAGTCATTATTATGAAAAATACAATCGTATAGCATGGAAAATGCGACATTCGACATTTCCAATCGATCTGGATCGACAGCAGCTAAAGTTTCAGTTCCCAGGCGTCGCAATAGTCCTTCTTATAGAAAATTCACTCGTAGAGATTGGAAAACGCGATATTCGACATTTCCATTCGATCTGCATCGACGACAGCTAAAGATTCAGTTCCCAGGCGTCGCAATAGTCCTTACTGAAAATTCACTCATAGAGCTTGGAAAACGCGATATTCGACATTTCCAATCGCTCTGCATCAACAACAGCTATAGATTCAGTTCCCAGGCGTCGCAATAGTCCTTCTTATTGAAAATTCACTCGTAGAGCTTGGAAAACGCGATATTCAACATTTCCAATCGATCTGGATCGACAGCAGCTAAAGATTCAGTTCCCAGGCGTCGCAATAGTCCTTATTGAAAATTCACTCGTAGGGCTTGGAAAACGAGATATTCGACATTTCCAATCTATCTGCATCAACAACAGCTAAAGATTCAGTTCCCAGGCGTCGCAATAGTCCTTATTAAAAATTCACTCGTAGAGCTTGGAAAACGCGATATTCTTCATTTCCAATCGATCTGCATCAACAACAGCTAAAGATTCAGTTCCCAGGCGTCGCAATCGTCCTTAATATCTAAAATACACTCGTATATCATGGAAAATGCGACATTCGACATTTCCAATCGATCTGGATCGACAGCAGCTAAAGATTCAGTTCCCAGGCGTTGCAATAGTCCTTCTTACAGAAAAGTCACTCGTAGAGCTTGGAAAACGCGTTATTCGACATTTCCAATCGATCTGCATCGACAACAGCTAAAGATTCTGTTCCCAGGAGTCGCAATAGTCTTTATTATCAAAAATACACCCGTTTAGCATGGAAAATGCGATATTCAACATTTCCAATCGATCTGCATCGACAACAGCTAAATATTCAGTTCCCAGGCGTCGCCAAAGTCCTTATTGAGAATTCACTCGTAGTGCTTGAAAAACGCGATATTCGACATTTCCAATCGAACTGCATCGACAGCAGCCAAAGATGCAGTTCCCAGGCGTCGTAATAGTCCTACTAATTGAAAATTCCCTCGTAGAGCTTGGAAAATGCGATATTCGACATTTCCAATCGATCTGCATCGACAACAGCTAAAGATTCAGTTCCCAGGCATCGCAATAGTCCTTATTGAAAATTCACTCGTAGAGCTTGGAAAACGCGATATTCTTCATTTCCAATCGATCTGCATCAACAACAGCTAAAGATTCAGTTCCCAGGCGTCGCAATCGTCCTTATTATCAAAAATACACTCGTATATCATGGAAAATGCGACATTCGACATTTCCAATCGATCTGGATCGACAGCAGCTAAAGATTCAGTTCCCAGGCGTCGCAATAGTCCTTATTGAAAATTCACTCGTAGAGCTTGGAAAACGCGATATTCTTCATTTCCAATCGATCTGCATCAACAACAGCTAAAGTTTCAGTTCCCAGGCGTCGCAATCGTCCTTATTATCAAAAATACACTCGTATATCATGGAAAATGCGACATTCGACATTTCCAATCGATCTGGATCGACAGCAGCTAAAGATTCAGTTCCCAGGGGTCGCAATAGTCCTTCTTATTGAAAATTCACTCGTAGAGATTGGAAAACGCGATATTCGACATTTCCATTCGATCTGCATCGACAACAGCTAAAGATTCAGTACCCAGGCGTCGCAATAGTCCTTATTGAAAATTCACTCATAGAGCTTGAAAAACGCGATATTCGACATTTCCAATCGATCTGCATCAACAACAGCTAAAGATTCAGTTCCCAGGCGTCGCAATAGTGCTTATTGAAAATTCACTCGTACAGCTTGGAAAACGCGTTATTCGACATTTCCAATCGATCTGCATCGACAACAGCTAAAGATTCTGTTCCCAGGAGTCGCAATAGTCTTTATTATCAAAAATACACCCGTATAGTATGGAAAATGCGATATTCGACATTTCCAATCGATCTGCATCGACAACAGCTAAAGATTCAGTTCCAGGCGTCGCAATAGTCCTTATTGAAAATTCACTCATAGAGCTTGAAAAACGCGATATTCGACATTTCCATTCGATCTGCATCGACAACAGCTAAAGATTCAGTACCCAGGCGTCGCAATAGTTCTTATTGAAAATTCACTCATAGAGCTTGATAAACGCGATATTCGACATTTCCAATCGATCTGCATCAACAACAGCTAAAGATTCAGTTCCCAGGCGTCGCAATAGTGCTTATTGAAAAGTCACTCGTAGAGCTTGGAAAACGCGATATTCGACATTTCCAATCGATCTGCATCGACAACAGCTAAAGATTCAGTTCCCAGGCATCGCAATAGTCCTTATTGTAAATTCACTCATAGAGCATGGAAAACGCGATATTTGACATTTCCAATCGATCTGCATCGACAACAGCTAAAGATTCAGTTCCCAGGCGTCGCAATAGTCCTTATTGAAAATTCACTCGTAGAGCTTGGAAAACGCGATATTCTTCATTTCCAATCGATCTGCATCAACAGCAGCTAAAGATTCAGTTCCCAGGCGTCGCAATCGTCCTTATTATCAAAAATACACTCGTATATCATGGAAAATGCGACATTCGACATTTCCAATCGATCTGGATCGACAGCAGCTAAAGATTCAGTTCCCAGGCGTCGCAATAGTCCATATTGAAAATTCACTCGTAGGGCTTGGAAAACGCGATATTCGACATTTCCAATCTATCTGCATCAACAACAGCTAAAGATTCAGTTCCCAGGCGTCGCAATAGTCCTTATTAAAAATTCACTCGTAGAGCTTGGAAAACGCGATATTCTTCATTTCCAATCGATCTGCATCAACAACAGCTAAAGATTCAGTTCCCAGGCGTCGCAATAGTCCTTATTGAAAATTCACTCGTAGAGCTTGGAAAACGCGATATTCTTCATTTCCAATCGATCTGCATCAACAGCAGCTAAAGATTCAGTTCCCAGGCGTCGCAATCGTCTTTATTATCAAAAATACACCCGTATAGTATGGAAAATGCGATATTCGACATTTCCAATCGATCTGCATCGACAACAGCTAAAGATTCAGTTCCAGGCGTCGCAATAGTCCTTATTGAAAATTCACTCATAGAGCTTGAAAAACGCGATATTCGACATTTCCATTCGATCTGCATCGACAACAGCTAAAGATTCAGTACCCAGGCGTCGCAATAGTCCTTATTGAAAATTCACTCATAGAGCTTGAAAAACGCGATATTCGACATTTCCAATCGATCTGCATCAACAACAGCTAAAGATTCAGTCCCCAGGCGTTGCAATAGTCCTTCTTACAGAAAAGTCACTCGTAGAGCTTGGAAAACGCGATATTCGACATTTCCAATCGATCTGCATCGACAACAGCTAAAGATTCAGTACCCAGGCTTCGCAATAGTCCTTATTGAAAATTCACTCATAGAGCTTGAAAAACGCGATATTCGACATTTCCAATCGATCTGCATCAACAACAGCTAAAGATTCAGTTCCCAGGCGTCGCAATAGTGCTTATTGAAAATTCACTCGTACAGCTTGGAAAACGCGTTATTCGACATTTCCAATCGATCTGCATCGACAACAGCTAAAGATTCTGTTCCCGGGAGTCGCAATAGTCTTTATTATCAAAAATACACCCGTTTAGCATGGAAAATGCGATATTCGACATTTCCAATCGATCTGCATCGACAACAGCTAAATATTCAGTTCCCAGGCGTCGCCAAAGTCGTTATTGAGAATTCACTCGTAGTGCTTGAAAAACGCGATATTCGACATTTCCAATCGAACTGCATCGACAGCAGCCAAAGATGCAGTTCCCAGGCGTCGTAATAGTCCTACTAATTGAAAATTCCCTCGTAGAGCTTGGAAAACGCGATATTCTTCATTTCCAATCGATCTGCATCAACAACAGCTAAAGATTCAGTTCCCAGGCGTCGCAATCGTCCTTATTATCAAAAATACAGTCGTATATCATGGAAAATGCGACATTCGACATTACCAATCGATCTGGATCGACAGCAGCTAAAGATTCAGTTCCCAGGCGTCGCAATAGTCCTTATTGAAAATTCACTCGTAGAGCTTGGAAAACGCGATATTCTTCATTTCCAATCGATCTGCATCAACAACAGCTAAAGATTCAGTTCCCAGGCGTCGCAATCGTCTTTATTATAAAAAATACACTCGTATATCATGGAAAATGCGACATTCGACATTTCCAATCGATCTGGATTGACAGCAGCTAAAGATTCAGTTCCCAGGCGTCGCAATAGTCCTTCTTATTGAAAATTCACTCGTAGAGATTGGAAAACGCGATATTCGACATTTCCATTCGATCTGCATCGACAACAGCTAAAGATTCAGTACCCAGGCGTCGCAATAGTCCTTATTGAAAATTCACTCAAAGAGCTTGAAAAACGCGATATTCGACATTTCCAATCGATCTGCATCAACAACAGCTAAAGATTCAGTTCCCAGGCGTCGCAATAGTGCTTATTGAAAATTCACTCGTACAGCTTGGAAAACGCGTTATTCGACATTTCCAATCGATCTGCATCGACAACAGCTAAATATTCAGTTCCCAGGCGTCGCCAAAGTCCTTATTGAGAATTCACTCGTAGTGCTTGAAAAACGCGATATTCGACATTTCCAATCGAACTGCATCGACAGCAGCCAAAGATGCAGTTCCCAGGCGTCGTAATAGTCCTACTAATTGAAAATTCCCTCGTAGAGCTTGGAAAATGCGATATTCGACATTTCCAATCGATCTGCATCGACAACAGCTAAAGATTCAGTTCCCAGGCATCGCAATAGTCCTTATTGAAAATTCACTCGTAGAGCTTGGAAAACGCGATATTCTTCATTTCCAATCGATCTGCATCAACAACAGCTAAAGATTCAGTTCCCATGCGTCGCAATCGTCCTTATTATCAAAAATACACTCGTATATCATGGAAAATGCGACATTCGACATATCCAATCGATCTGGATCGACAGCAGCTAAAGATTCAGTTCCCAGGCGTCGCAATAGTCCTTATTGAAAATTCACTCGTAGAGCTTGGAAAACGCGATATTCTTCATTTCCAATCGATCTGCATCAACAACAGCTAAAGATTCAGTTCCCAGGCGTCGCAATCGTCCTTATTATCAAAAATACACTCGTATATCATGGAAAATGCGACATTCGACATTTCCAATCGATCTGGATCGACAGCAGCTAAAGATTCAGTTCCCAGGGGTCGCAATAGTCCTTCTTATTGAAAATTCACTCGTAGAGATTGGAAAACGCGATATTCGACATTTCCATTCGATCTGCATCGACAACAGCTAAAGATTCAGTACCCAGGCGTCGCAATAGTCCTTATTGAAAATTCACTCATAGAGCATGGAAAACGCGATATTTGACATTTCCAATCGATCTGCATCGACAACAGCTAAAGATTCAGTTCCCAGGCGTCGCAATCGTCTTTATTATCAAAAATACACCCGTATAGTATGGAAAATGCGATATTCGACATTTCCAATCGATCTGCATCGACAACAGCTAAAGATTCAGTTCCAGGCGTCGCAATAGTCCTTATTGAAAATTCACTCATAGAGCTTGGAAAACGCGATATTCTTCATTTCCAATCGATCTGCATCAACAGCAGCTAAAGATTCAGTTCCCAGGCGTCGCAATCGTCCTTATTATCAAAAATACACTCGTATATCATGGAAAATGCGACATTCGACATTTCCAATCGATCTGGATCGACAGCAGCTAAAGATTCAGTTCCCAGGCGTCGCAATAGTCCATATTGAAAATTCACTCGTAGGGCTTGGAAAACGCGATATTCGACATTTCCAATCTATCTGCATCAACAACAGCTAAAGATTCAGTTCCCAGGCGTCGCAATAGTCCTTATTAAAAATTCACTCGTAGAGCTTGGAAAACGCGATATTCGACATTTCCAATCGATCTGCATCAACAACAGCTAAAGATTCAGTTCCCAGGGGTCGCAATCGTCCTTATTATCAAAAATACACTCGTATATCATGGAAAATGCGACATTCGACATTATCAATCGATCTGGATCGACAGCAGCTAAAGATTCAGTTCCCAGGCGTCGCAATAGTCCTTATTGAAAATTCACTCGTAGAGCTTGGAAAACGCGATATTCTTCATTTCCAATCGATCTGCATCAACAACAGCTAAAGATTCAGTTCCCAGGCGTCGCAATCGTCCTTATTATCAAAAATACACTCGTATATCATGGAAAATGCGACATTCGACATTTCCAATCGATCTGGATTGACAGCAGCTAAAGATTCAGTTCCCAGGCGTCGCAATAGTCCTTCTTATTGAAAATTCACTCGTAGAGATTGGAAAACGCGATATTCGACATTTCCATTCGATCTGCATCGACAACAGCTAAAGATTCAGTACCCAGGCGTCGCAATAGTCCTTATTGAAAATTCACTCGTAGAGCTTGGAAAACGCGATATTCTTCATTTCCAATCGATCTGCATCAACAACAGCTAAAGATTCAGTTCCCAGGCGTCGCAATCGTCTTTATTATAAAAAATACACTCGTATATCATGGAAAATGCGACATTCGACATTTCCAATCGATCTGGATTGACAGCAGCTAAAGATTCAGTTCCCAGGCGTCGCAATAGTCCTTCTTATTGAAAATTCACTCGTAGAGATTGGAAAACGCGATATTCGACATTTCCATTCGATCTGCATCGACAACAGCTAAAGATTCAGTACCCAGGCGTCGCAATAGTCCTTATTGAAAATTCACTCAAAGAGCTTGAAAAACGCGATATTCGACATTTCCAATCGATCTGCATCAACAACAGCTAAAGATTCAGTTCCCAGGCGTCGCAATAGTGCTTATTGAAAATTCACTCGTACAGCTTGGAAAACGCGTTATTCGACATTTCCAATCGATCTGCATCGACAACAGCTAAATATTCAGTTCCCAGGCGTCGCCAAAGTCCTTATTGAGAATTCACTCGTAGTGCTTGAAAAACGCGATATTCGACATTTCCAATCGAACTGCATCGACAGCAGCCAAAGATGCAGTTCCCAGGCGTCGTAATAGTCCTACTAATTGAAAATTCCCTCGTAGAGCTTGGAAAATGCGATATTCGACATTTCCAATCGATCTGCATCGACAACAGCTAAAGATTCAGTTCCCAGGCATCGCAATAGTCCTTATTGAAAATTCACTCGTAGAGCTTGGAAAACGCGATATTCTTCATTTCCAATCGATCTGCATCAACAACAGCTAAAGATTCAGTTCCCATGCGTCGCAATCGTCCTTATTATCAAAAATACACTCGTATATCATGGAAAATGCGACATTCGACATATCCAATCGATCTGGATCGACAGCAGCTAAAGATTCAGTTCCCAGGCGTCGCAATAGTCCTTATTGAAAATTCACTCGTAGAGCTTGGAAAACGCGATATTCTTCATTTCCAATCGATCTGCATCAACAACAGCTAAAGATTCAGTTCCCAGGCGTCGCAATCGTCCTTATTATCAAAAATACACTCGTATATCATGGAAAATGCGACATTCGACATTTCCAATCGATCTGGATCGACAGCAGCTAAAGATTCAGTTCCCAGGGGTCGCAATAGTCCTTCTTATTGAAAATTCACTCGTAGAGATTGGAAAACGCGATATTCGACATTTCCATTCGATCTGCATCGACAACAGCTAAAGATTCAGTACCCAGGCGTCGCAATAGTCCTTATTGAAAATTCACTCATAGAGCATGGAAAACGCGATATTTGACATTTCCAATCGATCTGCATCGACAACAGCTAAAGATTCAGTTCCCAGGCGTCGCAATCGTCTTTATTATCAAAAATACACCCGTATAGTATGGAAAATGCGATATTCGACATTTCCAATCGATCTGCATCGACAACAGCTAAAGATTCAGTTCCAGGCGTCGCAATAGTCCTTATTGAAAATTCACTCATAGAGCTTGGAAAACGCGATATTCTTCATTTCCAATCGATCTGCATCAACAGCAGCTAAAGATTCAGTTCCCAGGCGTCGCAATCGTCCTTATTATCAAAAATACACTCGTATATCATGGAAAATGCGACATTCGACATTTCCAATCGATCTGGATCGACAGCAGCTAAAGATTCAGTTCCCAGGCGTCGCAATAGTCCATATTGAAAATTCACTCGTAGGGCTTGGAAAACGCGATATTCGACATTTCCAATCTATCTGCATCAACAACAGCTAAAGATTCAGTTCCCAGGCGTCGCAATAGTCCTTATTAAAAATTCACTCGTAGAGCTTGGAAAACGCGATATTCGACATTTCCAATCGATCTGCATCAACAACAGCTAAAGATTCAGTTCCCAGGGGTCGCAATCGTCCTTATTATCAAAAATACACTCGTATATCATGGAAAATGCGACATTCGACATTATCAATCGATCTGGATCGACAGCAGCTAAAGATTCAGTTCCCAGGCGTCGCAATAGTCCTTATTGAAAATTCACTCGTAGAGCTTGGAAAACGCGATATTCTTCATTTCCAATCGATCTGCATCAACAACAGCTAAAGATTCAGTTCCCAGGCGTCGCAATCGTCCTTATTATCAAAAATACACTCGTATATCATGGAAAATGCGACATTCGACATTTCCAATCGATCTGGATTGACAGCAGCTAAAGATTCAGTTCCCAGGCGTCGCAATAGTCCTTCTTATTGAAAATTCACTCGTAGAGATTGGAAAACGCGATATTCGACATTTCCATTCGATCTGCATCGACAACAGCTAAAGATTCAGTACCCAGGCGTCGCAATAGTCCTTATTGAAAATTCACTCATAGAGCTTGAAAAACGCGATATTCGACATTTCCAATCGATCTGCATCAACAACAGCTAAAGATTCAGTTCGCAGGCGTCGCAATAGTGCTTATTGAAAATTCACTCGTACAGCTTGGAAAACGCGTTATTCGACATTTCCAATCGATCTGAATGGACAACAGCTAAAGATTCTGTTCCCAGGAGTCGCAATAGTCTTTATTATCAAAAATACACGCGTTTAGCATGGAAAATGCGATATTCGACATTTCCAATCGTTCTGCATCGACAACAGCTAAAGATTCAGTTCCCAGGCGTCGCAATAGTCCTTATTGAAAATTCACTCATAGAGCTTGGAAAACGCGATATTCGACATTTCCAATCGATCTGCATCAACAACAGCTATAGATTCAGTTCCCAGGCGTCGCAATAGTCCTTCTTATTGAAAATTCACTCGTAGAGCTTGGAAAACGCGATATTCGACATTTCCAATCGATCTGCATCGACAACAGCTAAAGGTTCAGTTCCCAGGCGTTGCAATAGTCATTATTATGAAAAATACAATCGTATAGCATGGAAAATGCGACATTCGACATTTCCAATCGATCTGGATCGACAGCAGCTAAAGATTCAGTTCCCAGGCGTCACAATAGTCCTTCTTATAGAAAATTCACTCGTAGAGATTGGAAAACGCGATATTCGACATTTCCATTCGATCTGCATCGACGACAGCTAAAGATTCAGTTCCCAGGCGTCGCAATAGTCCTTCTTATTGAAAATTCACTCGTAGAGCTTGGAAAACGCGATATTCAACATTTCCAATCGATCTGCATCGACAACAGCTAAAGATTCAGTTCCCAGTCGTCGCAATAGTCCTTATTGAAAATTCACTCATAGAGCTTGGAAAACGCGATATTCGACATTTCCAATCGATCTGCATCAACAACAGCTATAGATTCAGTTCCCAGGCGTCGCAATAGTCCTTCTTATAGAAAATTCACTCGTAGAGATTGGAAAACGCGATATTCGACATTTCCATTCGATCTGCATCGACGACAGCTAAAGATTCAGTTCCCAGGCGTCGCAATAGTCCTTCTTATTGAAAATACACCCGTATAGTATGGAAAATGCGATATTCGACATTTCCAATCGATCTGCATCGACAACAGCTAAAGATTCAGTTCCAGGCGTCGCAATAGTCCTTATTGAAAATTCACTCATAGAGCTTGAAAAACGCGATATTCGACATTTCCATTCGATCTGCATCGACAACAGCTAAAGATTCAGTACCCAGGCGTCGCAATAGTCCTTATTGAAAATTCACTCATAGAGCTTGAAAAACGCGATATTCGACATTTCCAATCGATCTGCATCAACAACATCTAAAGATTCAGTTCCCAGGCGTCGCAATAGTGCTTATTGAAAATTCACTCGTACAGCTTGGAAAACGCGTTATTCGACATTTCCAATCGATCTGCATCGACAACAGCTAAAGATTCTGTTCCCGGGAGTCGCAATAGTCTTTATTATCAAAAATACACCCGTTTAGCATGGAAAATGCGATATTCGACATTTCCAATCGATCTGCATCGACAACAGCTAAATATTCAGTTCCCAGGCGTCGCCAAAGTCCTTATTGAGAATTCACTCGTAGTGCTTGAAAAACGCGATATTCGACATTTCCAATCGAACTGCATCGACAGCAGCCAAAGATGCAGTTCCCAGGCGTCGTAATAGTCCTACTAATTGAAAATTCCCTCGTAGAGCTTGGAAAACGCGATATTCTTCATTTCCAATCGATCTGCATCAACAACAGCTAAAGATTCAGTTCCCGGGGTCGCAATCGTCCTTATTATCAAAAATACACTCGTATATCATGGAAAATGCGACATTCGACATTATCAATCGATCTGGATCGACAGCAGCTAAAGATTCAGTTCCCAGGCGTCGCAATAGTCCTTATTGAAAATTCACTCGTAGAGCTTGGAAAACGCGATATTCTTCATTTCCAATCGATCTGCATCAACAACAGCTAAAGATTCAGTTCCCAGGCGTCGCAATCGTCCTTATTATCAAAAATACACTCGTATATCATGGAAAATGCGACATTCGACATTTCCAATCGATCTGGATTGACAGCAGCTAAAGATTCAGTTCCCAGGCGTCGCAATAGTCCTTCTTATTGAAAATTCACTCGTAGAGATTGGAAAACGCGATATTCGACATTTCCATTCGATCTGCATCGACAACAGCTAAAGATTCAGTACCCAGGCGTCGCAATAGTCCTTATTGAAAATTCACTCATAGAGCTTGAAAAACGCGATATTCGACATTTCCAATCGATCTGCATCAACAACAGCTAAAGATTCAGTTCCCAGGCGTCGCAATAGTGCTTATTGAAAATTCACTCGTACAGCTTGGAAAACGCGTTATTCGACATTTCCAATCGATCTGCATCGACAACAGCTAAAGATTCTGTTCCCAGGAGTCGCAATAGTCTTTATTATCAAAAATACACGCGTTTAGCATGGAAAATGCGATATTCGACATTTCCAATCGTTCTGCATCGACAACAGCTAAAGATTCAGTTCCCAGGCGTCGCAATAGTCCTTATTGAAAATTCACTCATAGAGCTTGGAAAACGCGATATTCGACATTTCCAATCGATCTGCATCAACAACAGCTATAGATTCAGTTCCCAGGCGTCGCAATAGTCCTTCTTATTGAAAATTCACTCGTAGAGCTTGGAAAACGCGATATTCGACATTTCCAATCGATCTGCATCGACAACAGCTAAAGGTTCAGTTCCCAGGCGTTGCAATAGTCATTATTATGAAAAATACAATCGTATAGCATGGAAAATGCGACATTCGACATTTCCAATCGATCTGGATCGACAGCAGCTAAAGATTCAGTTCCCAGGCGTCACAATAGTCCTTCTTATAGAAAATTCACTCGTAGAGATTGGAAAACGCGATATTCGACATTTCCATTCGATCTGCATCGACGACAGCTAAAGATTCAGTTCCCAGGCGTCGCAATAGTCCTTCTTATTGAAAATTCACTCGTAGAGCTTGGAAAACGCGATATTCAACATTTCCAATCGATCTGCATCGACAACAGCTAAAGATTCAGTTCCCAGTCGTCGCAATAGTCCTTATTGAAAATTCACTCATAGAGCTTGGAAAACGCGATATTCGACATTTCCAATCGATCTGCATCAACAACAGCTATAGATTCAGTTCCCAGGCGTCGCAATAGTCCTTCTTATAGAAAATTCACTCGTAGAGATTGGAAAACGCGATATTCGACATTTCCATTCGATCTGCATCGACGACAGCTAAAGATTCAGTTCCCAGGCGTCGCAATAGTCCTTCTTATTGAAAATTCACTCGTAGAGCTTGGAAAACGCGATATTCAACATTTCCAATCGATCTGCATCGACAACAGCTAAAGATTCAGTTCCCAGTCGTCGCAATAGTCCTTATTGAAAATTCACTCATAGAGCTTGGAAAACGCGTTATTCGACATTTCCAATCGATCTGCATCGACAACAGCTAAAGATTCTGTTCCCAGGAGTCGCAATAGTCCTTATTGAAAATTCACTCATAGAGCTTGGAAAACGCGATATTCGACATTTCCAATCGATCTGCATCAACAACAGCTAAAGATTCAGTTCCCAGGCGTCGCAATAGTGCTTATTGAAAATTCACTCGTACAGCTTGGAAAACGCGATATTCGACATTTCCAATCCATCTGCATCAACAACAGCTAAAGATTCAGTTCCCAGGCGTCGCAATCGTCCTTATTATCAAAAATACACTCGTATATCATGGAAAATGCGACATTCGACATTTCCAATCGATCTGGATTGACAGCAGCTAAAGATTCAGTTCCCAGGCGTCGCAATAGTCCTTCTTATTGAAAATTCACTCGTAGAGATTGGAAAACGCGATATTCGACATTTCCATTCGATCTGCATCGACAACAGCTAAAGATTCAGTACCCAGGCGTCGCAATAGTCCTTATTGAAAATTCACTCATAGAGCTTGAAAAACGCGATATTCGACATTTCCAATCGATCTGCATCAACAACAGCTAAAGATTCAGTTCCCAGGCGTCGCAATAGTGCTTATTGAAAATTCACTCGTACAGCTTGGAAAACGCGTTATTCGACATTTCCAATCGATCTGCATCGACAACAGCTAAAGATTCTGTTCCCAGGAGCCGCAATAGTCTTTATTATCAAAAATACACCCGTTTAGCATGGAAAATGCGATATTCGACATTTCCAATCGATCTGCATCAACAACAGCTAAAGATTCAGTTCCCAGGCGTCGCAATCGTCCTTATTATCAAAAATACACTCGTATATCATGGAAAATGCGACATTCGACATTTCCAATCGATCTGGATCGACAGCAGCTATAGATTCAGTTCCGAGGCGTCGCAATAGTCCTTCTTATTGAAAATTCACTCGTAGAGATTGGAAAACGCGATATTCGACATTTCCATTCGATCTGCATCGACAACAGCTAAAGATTCAGTACCCAGGCGTCGCAATAGTCCTTATTGAAAATTCACTCATAGAGCTTGAAAAACGCGATATTCGACATTTCCAATCGATCTGCATCAACAACAGCTAAAGATTCAGTTCCCAGGCGTCGCAATCGTCCTTATTATCAAAAATACACTCGTATATCATGGAAAATGCGACATTCGACATTTCCAATCGATCTGCATCGACAACAGCTAAAGATTCAGTTCCCAGGCGTCGCAATCGTCCTTATTATCAAAAATACACTCGTATATCATGGAAAATGCGACATTCGACATTTCCAATCGATCTGGATTGACAGCAGCTAAAGATTCAGTTCCCAGGCGTCGCAATAGTCCTTCTTATTGAAAATTCACTCGTAGAGATTGGAAAACGCGATATTCGACATTTCCATTCGATCTGCATCGACAACAGCTAAAGATTCAGTACCCAGGCGTCGCAATAGTCCTTATTGAAAATTCACTCATAGAGCTTGAAAAACGCGATATTCGACATTTCCAATCGATCTGCATCAACAACAGCTAAAGATTCAGTTCCCAGGCGTCGCAATAGTGCTTATTGAAAATTCACTCGTACAGCTTGGAAAACACGTTATTCGACATTTCCAATCGATCTGCATCGACAACAGCTAAAGATTCTGTTCCCAGGAGCCGCAATAGTCTTTATTATCAAAAATACACCCGTTTAGCATGGAAAATGCGATATTCGACATTTCCAATCGATCTGCATCAACAACAGCTAAAGATTCAGTTCCCAGGCGTCGCAATCGTCCTTATTATCAAAAATACACTCGTATATCATGGAAAATGCGACATTCGACATTTCCAATCGATCTGGATCGACAGCAGCTATAGATTCAGTTCCGAGGCGTCGCAATAGTCCTTCTTATTGAAAATTCACTCGTAGAGATTGGAAAACGCGATATTCGACATTTCCATTCGATCTGCATCGACAACAGCTAAAGATTCAGTACCCAGGCGTCGCAATAGTCCTTATTGAAAATTCACTCATAGAGCTTGAAAAACGCGATATTCGACATTTCCAATCGATCTGCATCAACAACAGCTAAAGATTCAGTTCCCAGGCGTCGCAATAGTGCTTATTGAAAATTCACTCGTACAGCTTGGAAAACGCGTTATTCGACATTTCCAATCGATCTGCATCGACAACAGCTAAAGATTCTGTTCCCAGGAGTCGCAATAGTCTTTATTATCAAAAATACACCCGTTTAGCATGGAAAATGCGATATTCGACATTTCCAATCGATCTGCATCAACAACAGCTAAAGATTCAGTTCCCAGGCGTCGCAATAGTGCTTATTGAAAGTTCACTCGTACAGCTTGGAAAACGCGTTATTCGACATTTCCAATCGATCTGCATCAACAACAGCTAAAGATTCAGTTCCCAGGCGTCGCAATAGTGCTTATTGAAAATTCACTCGTACAGCTTGGAATACGCGTTATTCGACATTTCCATTCGATCTGCATCGACAACAGCTAAAGATTCAGTACCCAGGCGTCGCAATAGTCCTTATTGAAAATTCACTCATAGAGCTTGAAAAACGCGATATTCGACATTTCCAATCGATCTGCATCGACAACAGCTAAAGATTCTGTTCCCATGAGCCGCAATAGTCTTTATTATCAAAAATACACCCGTTTAGCATGGAAAATGCGATATTCGACATTTCCAATCGATCTGCATCAACAACAGCTAAAGATTCAGTTCCCAGGCGTCGCAATCGTCCTTATTATCAAAAATACACTCGTATATCATGGAAAATGCGACATTCGACATTTCCAATCGATCTGGATCGACAGCAGCTAAAGATTCAGTTCCGAGGCGTCGCAATAGTCCTTCTTATTGAAAATTCACTCGTAGAGATTGGAAAACGCGATATTCGACATTTCCATTCGATCTGCATCAACAACAGCTAAAGATTCAGTTCCCAGGCGTCGCAATAGTGCTTATTGAAAATTCACTCGTACAGCTTGGAATACGCGTTATTCGACATTTCCATTCGATCTGCATCGACAACAGCTAAAGATTCAGTACCCAGGCGTCGCAATAGTCCTTATTGAAAATTCACTCATAGAGCTTGAAAAACGCGATATTCGACATTTCCAATCGATCTGCATCAACAACAGCTAATGATTCAGTTCCCAGGCGTCGCAATAGTGCTTATTGAAAGTTCACTCGTACAGCTTGGAAAACGCGTTATTCGACATTTCCAATCGATCTGCATCAACAACAGCTAAAGATTCAGTTCCCAGGCGTCGCAATAGTGCTTATTGAAAATTCACTCGTACAGCTTGGAAAACGCGTTATTCGACATTTCCAATCGATCTGGATCGACAGCAGCTAAAGATTCAGTTCCCAGGCGTCGCAATAGTCCTTCTTATAGAAAATTCATCGTAGAGATTGGAAAACGCGATATTCGACATTTCCATTCGATCTGCATCGACGACAGCTAAAGATTCAGTTCCCAGGCGTCGCAATAGTCCTTCTTATTGAAAATTCACTCGTAGAGCTTGGAAAACGCGATATTCAACATTTCCAATCGATCTGCATCGACAACAGCTAAAGATTCAGTTCCCAGTCGTCGCAATAGTCCTTATTGAAAATTCACTCATAGAGCTTGGAAAACGCGATATTCGACATTTCCAATCGATCTGCATCAACAACAGCTATAGATTCAGTTCCCAGGCGTCGCAATAGTCCTTCTTATAGAAAATTCACTCGTAGAGATTGGAAAACGCGATATTCGACATTTCCATTCGATCTGCATCGACGACAGCTAAAGATTCAGTTCCCAGGCGTCGCAATAGTCCTTCTTATTGAAAATTCACTCGTAGAGCTTGGAAAACGCGATATTCAACATTTCCAATCGATCTGCATCGACAACAGCTAAAGATTCAGTTCCCAGTCGTCGCAATAGTCCTTATTGAAAATTTACTCATAGAGCTTGGAAAACGCGTTATTCGACATTTCCAATCGATCTGCATCGACAACAGCTAAAGATTCTGTTCCCAGGAGTCGCAATAGTCTTTATTATCAAAAATACACCCGTTTAGCATGGAAAATGCGATATTCGACATTTCCAATCGATCTGCATCGACAACAGCTAAAGATTCAGTTCCCAGGCGTCGCAATAGTCCTTCTTATTGAAAATTCACTCGTAGAGCTTGGAAAACGCGATATTCAACATTTCCAATCGAATTGCATCAACAACAGCTAAAGATTCAGTTCCCAGGCGTCGTAATAGTGCTTATTGAAAATTCACTCGTACAGCTTGGAAAACGCGATATTCGACATTTCCAATCGATCTGCATCGACAACAGCTAAAGATTCTGTTCCCATGAGCCGCAATAGTCTTTATTATCAAAAATACACCCGTTTAGCATGGAAAATGCGATATTCGACATTTCCAATCGATCTGCATCAACAACAGCTAAAGATTCAGTTACCAGGCGTCGCAATCGTCCTTATTATCAAAAATACACTCGTATATCATGGAAAATGCGACATTCGACATTTCCAATCGATCTGGATCGGCAGCAGCTAAAGATTCAGTTCCGAGGCGTCGCAATAGTCCTTCTTATTGAAAATTCACTCGTAGAGATTGGAAAACGCGATATTCGACATTTCCATTCGATCTGCATCGACAACAGCTAAAGATTCAGTACCCAGGCGTCGCAATAGTCCTTATTGAAAATTCACTCATAGAGCTTGAAAAACGCGATATTCGACATTTCCAATCGATCTGCATCAACAACAGCTAAAGATTCAGTTCCCAGGCGTCGCAATAGTGCTTATTGAAAATTCACTCGTACAGCTTGGAAAACGCGTTATTCGACATTTCCAATCGATCTGCATCGACAACAGCTAAAGATTCTGTTCCCAGGAGTCGCAATAGTCTTTATTATCAAAAATACTCCCGTTTAGCATGGAAAATGCGATATTCGACATTTCCAATCGATCTGCATCAACAACAGCTAAAGATTCAGTTCCCAGGCGTCGCAATAGTGCTTATTGAAAGTTCACTCGTACAGCTTGGAAAACGCGTTATTCGACATTTCCAATCGATCTGCATCAACAACAGCTAAAGATTCAGTTCCCAGGCGTCGCAATAGTGCTTATTGAAAATTCACTCGTACAGCTTGGAAAACGCGTTATTCGACATTTCCATTCGATCTGCATCGACAACAGCTAAAGATTCAGTACCCAGGCGTCGCAATAGTCCTTATTGAAAATTCACTCATAGAGCTTGAAAAACGCGATATTCGACATTTCCAATCGATCTGCATCGACAACAGCTAAAGATTCTGTTCCCATGAGCCGCAATAGTCTTTATTATCAAAAATACACCCGTTTAGCATGGAAAATGCGATATTCGACATTTCCAATCGATCTGCATCAACAACAGCTAAAGATTCAGTTCCCAGGCGTCGCAATCGTCCTTATTATCAAAAATACACTCGTATATCATGGAAAATGCGACATTCGACATTTCCAATCGATCTGGATCGACAGCAGCTAAAGATTCAGTTCCGAGGCGTCGCAATAGTCCTTCTTATTGAAAATTCACTCGTAGAGATTGGAAAACGCGATATTCGACATTTCCATTCGATCTGCATCGACAACAGCTAAAGATTCAGTACCCAGGCGTCGCAATAGTCCTTATTGAAAATTCACTCATAGAGCTTGAAAAACGCGATATTCGACATTTCCAATCGATCTGCATCAACAACAGCTAATGATTCAGTTCCCAGGCGTCGCAATAGTGCTTATTGAAAGTTCACTCGTACAGCTTGGAAAACGCGTTATTCGACATTTCCAATCGATCTGCATCAACAACAGCTAAAGATTCAGTTCCCAGGCGTCGCAATAGTGCTTATTGAAAATTCACTCGTACAGCTTGGAAAACGCGTTATTCGACATTTCCAATCGATCTGGATCGACAGCAGCTAAAGATTCAGTTCCCAGGCGTCGCAATAGTCCTTCTTATAGAAAATTCATCGTAGAGATTGGAAAACGCGATATTCGACATTTCCATTCGATCTGCATCGACGACAGCTAAAGATTCAGTTCCCAGGCGTCGCAATAGTCCTTCTTATTGAAAATTCACTCGTAGAGCTTGGAAAACGCGATATTCAACATTTCCAATCGATCTGCATCGACAACAGCTAAAGATTCAGTTCCCAGTCGTCGCAATAGTCCTTATTGAAAATTCACTCATAGAGCTTGGAAAACGCGATATTCGACATTTCCAATCGATCTGCATCAACAACAGCTATAGATTCAGTTCCCAGGCGTCGCAATAGTCCTTCTTATAGAAAATTCACTCGTAGAGATTGGAAAACGCGATATTCGACATTTCCATTCGATCTACATCGACGACAGCTAAAGATTCAGTTCCCAGGCGTCGCAATAGTCCTTCTTATTGAAAATTCACTCGTAGAGCTTGGAAAACGCGACATTCAACATTTCCAATCGATCTGCATCGACAACAGCTAAAGATTCAGTTCCCAGTCGTCGCAATAGTCCTTATTGAAAATTTACTCATAGAGCTTGGAAAACGCGTTATTCGACATTTCCAATCGATCTGCATCGACAACAGCTAAAGATTCTGTTCCCAGGAGTCGCAATAGTCTTTATTATCAAAAATACACCCGTTTAGCATGGAAAATGCGATATTCGACATTTCCAATCGATCTGCATCGACAACAGCTACAGATTCAGTTCCCAGGCGTCGCAATAGTCCTTCTTATTGAAAATTCACTCGTAGAGCTTGGAAAACGCGATATTCAACATTTCCAATCGAATTGCATCAACAACAGCTAAAGATTCAGTTCCCAGGCGTCGTAATAGTGCTTATTGAAAATTCACTCGTACAGCTTGGAAAACGCGATATTCGACATTTCCAATCGATCTGCATCGACAACAGCTAAAGATTCTGTTCCCATGAGCCGCAATAGTCTTTATTATCAAAAATACACCCGTTTAGCATGGAAAATGCGATATTCGACATTTCCAATCGATCTGCATCAACAACAGCTAAAGATTCAGTTACCAGGCGTCGCAATCGTCCTTATTATCAAAAATACACTCGTATATCATGGAAAATGCGACATTCGACATTTCCAATCGATCTGGATCGACAGCAGCTAAAGATTCAGTTCCGAGGCGTCGCAATAGTCCTTCTTATTGAAAATTCACTCGTAGAGATTGGAAAACGCGATATTCGACATTTCCATTCGATCTGCATCGACAACAGCTAAAGATTCAGTACCCAGGCGTCGCAATAGTCCTTATTGAAAATTCACTCATAGAGCTTGAAAAACGCGATATTCGACATTTCCAATCGATCTGCATCAACAACAGCTAAAGATTCAGTTCCCAGGCGTCGCAATAGTGCTTATTGAAAATTCACTCGTACAGCTTGGAAAACGCGTTATTCGACATTTCCAATCGATCTGCATCGACAACAGCTAAAGATTCTGTTCCCAGGAGTCGCAATAGTCTTTATTATCAAAAATACACCCGTTTAGCATGGAAAATGCGATATTCGACATTTCCAATCGATCTGCATCAACAACAGCTAAAGATTCAGTTCCCAGGCGTCGCAATAGTGCTTATTGAAAGTTCACTCGTACAGCTTGGAAAACGCGTTATTCGACATTTCCAATCGATCTGCATCGACAACAGCTAAAGATTCTGTTCCCAGGAGTCGCAATAGTCTTTATTATCAAAAATACACCCGTTTAGCATGGAAAATGCGATATTCGACATTTCCAATCGATCTGCATCGACAACAGCTAAAGATTCAGTTCCCAGGCGTCGCAATAGTCCTTATTGAAAATTCACTCATAGAGCTTGGAAAACGCGATAATCGACATTTCCAATCGATCTGCATCAACAACAGCTATAGATTCAGTTCCCAGGCGTCGCAATAGTCCTTCTTATTGAAAATTCACTCGTAGAGCTTGGAAAACGCGATATTCGACATTTCCAATCGATCTGCATCGACAACAGCTAAAGGTTCAGTTCCCAGGCGTTGCAATAGTCATTATTATGAAAAATACAATCGTATAGCATGGAAAATGCGACATTCGACATTTCCAATCGATCTGGATCGACAGCAGCTAAAGATTCAGTTCCCAGGCGTCGCAATAGTCCTTCTTATAGAAAATTCACTCGTAGAGTTTGGAAAACGCGATATTCGACATTTCCATTCGATCTGCATCGACGACAGCTAAAGATTCAGTTCCCAGGCGTCGCAATAGTCCTTCTTATTGAAATTTCACTCGTAGAGCTTGGAAAACGCGATATTCAACATTTCCAATCGATCTGCATCGACAACAGCTAAAGATTCAGTTCCCAGTCGTCGCAATAGTGCTTATTGAAAATTCACTCGTACAGCTTGGAAAACGCGTTATTCGACATTTCCAATCGATCTGCATCGACAACAGCTAAAGATTCTGTTCCCAGGAGTCGCAATAGTCTTTATTATCAAAAATACACCCGTTTAGCATGGAAAATGCGATATTCGACATTTCCAATCGATCTGCATCGACAACAGCTAAAGATTCAGTTCCCAGTCGTCGCAATAGTGCTTATTGAAAATTCACTCGTACAGCTTGGAAAACGCGATATTCGACATTTCCAATCGATCTGCATCGACAACAGCTAAAGATTCCGTTCCGAGGCGTCGCAATAGTCCTTCTTATTGAAAATTCACTCGTAGAGATTGGAATACGCGATATTCGACATTTCCATTCGATCTGCATCGACAACAGCTAAAGATTCAGTTCCCAGGCGTCGCAATAGTGCTTATTGAAAGTTCACTCGTACAGCTTGGAAAACGCGTTATTCGACATTTCCAATCGATCTGCATCGACAACAGCTAAAGATTCTGTTCCCAGGAGTCGCAATAGTCTTTATTATCAAAAATACACCCGTTTAGCTTGGAAAATGCGATATTCGAAATTTCCAATCGATCTGCATCGACAACAGCTAAAGATTCAGTTCCCAGGCGTCGCAATAGTCCTTATTGAAAATTCACTCATAGAGCTTGAAAAACGCGATATTCGACATTTCCATTCGATCTGCATCGACAACAGCTAAAGATTCAGTACCCAGGCGTCGCAATAGTCCTTATTGAAAATTCACTCATAGAGCTTGAAAAACGCGATATTCGACATTACTAATCGATCTGCATCAACAACAGCTAAAGATTCAGTTCCCAGGCGTCGCAATAGTGCTTATTGAAAATTCACTCGTACAGCTTGGAAAACGCGTTATTCGACATTTCCAATCGATCTGCATCGACAACAGCTAAAGATTCTGTTCCCAGGAGTCGCAATAGTCTTTATTATCAACAATACACCCGTTTAGCATGGAAAATGCGATATTCGACATTTCCAATCGAACTGCATCGACAACAGCTAAAGATTCAGTTCCCAGGCGTCGCAATAGTCCTTATTGAAAATTCACTCATAGAGCTTGGAAAACGCGATATTCGACATTTCCAATCGATCTGCATCAACAACAGCTATAGATTCAGTTCCCAGGCGTCGCAATAGTCCTTCTTATTGAAAATTCACTCGTAGAGCTTGGAAATCGCGATATTCGACATTTCCAATCGATCTGCATCGACAACAGCTAAAGGTTCAGTTCCCAGGCGTTGCAATAGTCATTATTATGAAAAATACAATCGTATAGCATGGAAAATGCGACATTCGACATTTCCAATCGATCTGGATCGACAGCAGCTAAAGATTCATTTCCCAGGCGTCGCAATAGTCCTTCTTATAGAAAATTCACTCGTAGAGATTGGAAAACGCGATATTCGACATTTCCATTCGATCTGCATCGACGACAGCTAAAGATTCAGTTCCCAGGCGTCGCAATAGTCCTTCTTATTGAAAATTCACTCGTAGAGCTTGGAAAACGCGATATTCAACATTTCCAATCGATCTGCATCGACAACAGCTAAAGATTCAGTTCCCAGTCGTCGCAATAGTCCTTATTGAAAATTCACTCATAGAGCTTGGAAAACGCGATATTCGACATTTCCAATCGATCTGCATCAACAACAGCTATAGATTCAGTTCCCAGGCGTCGCAATAGTCCTTCTTATAGAAAATTCACTCGTAGAGCTTGGAAAACGCGATATTCAACATTTCCAATCGATCTGCATCGACAACAGCTAAAGATTCAGTTCCCAGTCGTCGCAATAGTCCTTATTGAAAATTCACTCATAGAGCTTGGAAAACGCGATATTCGACATTTCCAATCGATCTGCATCAACAACAGCTATAGATTCAGTTCCCAGGCGTCGCAATAGTCCTTCTTATTGAAAATTCACTCGTAGAGCTTGGAAAACGCGATATTCAACATTTCCAATCGATCTGCATCGACAACAGCTAAAGATTCTGTTCCCATGAGCCGCAATAGTCTTCATTATCAAAAATACACCCGTTTAGCATGGAAAATGCGATATTCGACATTTCCAATCGATCTGCATCAACAACAGCTAAAGATTCAGTTCCCAGGCGTCGCAATCGTCCTTATTATCAAAAATACACTCGTATATCATGGAAAATGCGACATTCGACATTTCCAATCGATCTGGATCGACAGCAGCTAAAGATTCAGTTCCGAGGCGTCGCAATAGTCCTTCTTATTGAAAATTCACTCGTAGAGATTGGAAAACGCGATATTCGACATTTCCATTCGATCTGCATCGACAACAGCTAAAGATTCAGTACCCAGGCGTCGCAATAGTCCTTATTGAAAATTCACTCATAGAGCTTGAAAAACGCGATATTCGACATTTCCAATCGATCTGTATCAACAACAGCTAAAGATTCTGTTCCCAGGAGTCGCAATAGTCTTTATTATCAAAAATACACCCGTTTAGCATGGAAAATGCGATATTCGACATTTCCAATCGATCTGCATCAACAACAGCTAAAGATTCAGTTCCCAGGCGTCGCAATAGTCCTTCTTATTGAAAATTCACTCGTAGAGCTTGGAAAACGCGATATTCGTCATTTCCAATCGATCTGCATCGACAACAGCTAAAGGTTCAGTTCCCAGGCGTTGCAATAGTCATTATTATGAAAAATACAATCGTATAGCATGGAAAATGCGACATTCGACATTTCCAATCGATCTGGATCGACAGCAGCTAAAGATTCAGTTCCCAGGCGTCGCAATAGTCCTTCTTATAGAAAATTCACTCGTAGAGATTGGAAAACGCGATATTCGACATTTCCATTCGATCTGCATCGACGACCGCTAAAGATTCAGTTCCCAGGCGTCGCAATAGTCCTTCTTATTGAAAATTCACTAGTAGAGATTGGAAAACGCGATATTCGACATTTCCATTCGATCTGCATCGACAACAGCTAAAGATTCAGTACCCAGGCGTCGCAATAGTCCTTATTGAAAATTCACTCATAGAGCATGAACAACGCGATATTCGACATTTCCAATCGATCTGCATCAACAACAGCTAAAGATTCAGTTCCCAGGCGTCGCAATAGTGCTTATTGAAAATTCACTCGTACAGCTTGGAAAACGCGTTATTCGATATTTCCAATCGATCTGCATCGACAACAGCTAAAGATTCTGTTCCCAGGAGTCGCAATAGTCTTTATTATCAAAAATACACCCGTTTAGCATGGAAAATGCGATATTCGACATTTCCAATCGATCTGCATCAACAACAGCTAAAGATTCAGTTCCCAGGCGTCGCAATAGTGCTTATTGAAAGTTCACTCGTACAGCTTGGAAAACGCGTTATTCGACATTTCCAATCGATCTGCATCGACAACAGCTAAAGATTCTGTTCCCAGGAGTCGCAATAGTCTTTATTATCAAAAATACACCCGTTTAGCATGGAAAATGCGATATTCGACATTTCCAATCGATCTGCATCGACAACAGCTAAAGATTCAGTTCCCAGGCGTCGCAATAGTCCTTATTGAAAATTCACTCATAGAGCTTGGAAAACGCGATATTCGACATTTCCAATCGATCTGCATCGACAACAGCTAAAGGTTCAGTTCCCAGGCGTTGCAATAGTCATTATTATGAAAAATACAATCGTATAGCATGGAAAATGCGACATTCGACATTTCCAATCGATCTGGATCGACAGCAGCTAAAGATTCAGTTCCCAGGCGTCGTAATAGTCCTTCTTATAGAAAATTCACTCGTAGAGATTGGAAAACGCGATATTCGACATTTCCATTCGATCTGCATCGACGACAGCTAAAGATTCAGTTCCCAGGCGTCGCAATAGTCCTTCTTATTGAAATTTCACTCGTAGAGCTTGGAAAACGCGATATTCAACATTTCCAATCGATCTGCATCGACAACAGCTAAAGATTCAGTTCCCAGTCGTCGCAATAGTCCTTATTGAAAATTCACTCATAGAGCTTGGAAAACGCGATATTCGACATTTCCAATCGATCTGCATCAACAACAGCTATAGATTCAGTTCCCACGCGTCGCAATAGTCCTTCTTATTGAAAATTCACTCGTAGAGCTTGGAAAACGCGATATTCAACATTTCCAATCGATCTGCATCGACAACAGCTAAAGATTCAGTTCCCAGTCGTCGCAATAGTGCTTATTGAAAATTCACTCGTAGAGCTTGGAAAACGCGATATTCTTCATTTCCAATCGATCTGCATCAACAGCAGCTAAAGATTCAGTTCCCAGGCGTCGCAATCGTCCTTATTATCAAAAATTCACTCGTACAGCTTGGAAAACGCGTTATTCGACATTTCCAATCGATCTGCATCGACAACAGCTAAAGATTCTGTTCCCAGGAGTCGCAATAGTCTTTATTATCAAAAATACACCCGTTTAGCATGGAAAATGCGATATTCGACATTTCCAATCGATCTGCATCAACAACAGCTAAAGATTCAGTTCCCAGGCGTCGCAATAGTCCTTATTGAAAATTCACTCATAGAGCTTGAAAAACGCGATATTCGACATTTCCAATCGAAATGCATCAACAACAGCTAAAGATTCAGTTCCCAGGCGTCGTAATAGTGCTTATTGAAAATTCACTCGTACAGCTTGGAAAACGCGATATTCGACATTTCCAATCGATCTGCATCGACAACAGCTAAAGATTCCGTTCCGAGGCGTCGCAATAGTCCTTCTTATTGAAAATTCACTCGTAGAGATTGGAATACGCGATATTCGACATTTCCATTCGATCTGCATCGACAACAGCTAAAGATTCAGTTCCCAGGCGTCGCAATAGTGCTTATTGAAAGTTCACTCGTACAGCTTGGAAAACGCGTTATTCGACATTTCCAATCGATCTGCATCGACAACAGCTAAAGATTCTGTTCCCAGGAGTCGCAATAGTCTTTATTATCAAAAATACACCCGTTTAGCTTGGAAAATGCGATATTCGAAATTTCCAATCGATCTGCATCGACAACAGCTAAAGATTCAGTTCCCAGGCGTCGCAATAGTCCTTATTGAAAATTCACTCATAGAGCTTGAAAAACGCGATATTCGACATTTCCATTCGATCTGCATCGACAACAGCTAAAGATTCAGTACCCAGGCGTCGCAATAGTCCTTATTGAAAATTCACTCATAGAGCTTGAAAAACGCGATATTCGACATTACTAATCGATCTGCATCAACAACAGCTAAAGATTCAGTTCCCAGGCGTCGCAATAGTGCTTATTGAAAATTCACTCGTACAGCTTGGAAAACGCGTTATTCGACATTTCCAATCGATCTGCATCGACAACAGCTAAAGATTCTGTTCCCAGGAGTCGCAATAGTCTTTATTATCAACAATACACCCGTTTAGCATGGAAAATGCGATATTCGACATTTCCAATCGAACTGCATCGACAACAGCTAAAGATTCAGTTCCCAGGCGTCGCAATAGTCCTTATTGAAAATTCACTCATAGAGCTTGGAAAACGCGATATTCGACATTTCCAATCGATCTGCATCAACAACAGCTATAGATTCAGTTCCCAGGCGTCGCAATAGTCCTTCTTATTGAAAATTCACTCGTAGAGCTTGGAAATCGCGATATTCGACATTTCCAATCGATCTGCATCGACAACAGCTAAAGGTTCAGTTCCCAGGCGTTGCAATAGTCATTATTATGAAAAATACAATCGTATAGCATGGAAAATGCGACATTCGACATTTCCAATCGATCTGGATCGACAGCAGCTAAAGATTCATTTCCCAGGCGTCGCAATAGTCCTTCTTATAGAAAATTCACTCGTAGAGATTGGAAAACGCGATATTCGACATTTCCATTCGATCTGCATCGACGACAGCTAAAGATTCAGTTCCCAGGCGTCGCAATAGTCCTTCTTATTGAAAATTCACTCGTAGAGCTTGGAAAACGCGATATTCAACATTTCCAATCGATCTGCATCGACAACAGCTAAAGATTCAGTTCCCAGTCGTCGCAATAGTCCTTATTGAAAATTCACTCATAGAGCTTGGAAAACGCGATATTCGACATTTCCAATCGATCTGCATCAACAACAGCTATAGATTCAGTTCCCAGGCGTCGCAATAGTCCTTCTTATAGAAAATTCACTCGTAGAGCTTGGAAAACGCGATATTCAACATTTCCAATCGATCTGCATCGACAACAGCTAAAGATTCAGTTCCCAGTCGTCGCAATAGTCCTTATTGAAAATTCACTCATAGAGCTTGGAAAACGCGATATTCGACATTTCCAATCGATCTGCATCAACAACAGCTATAGATTCAGTTCCCAGGCGTCGCAATAGTCCTTCTTATTGAAAATTCACTCGTAGAGCTTGGAAAACGCGATATTCAACATTTCCAATCGATCTGCATCGACAACAGCTAAAGATTCTGTTCCCATGAGCCGCAATAGTCTTCATTATCAAAAATACACCCGTTTAGCATGGAAAATGCGATATTCGACATTTCCAATCGATCTGCATCAACAACAGCTAAAGATTCAGTTCCCAGGCGTCGCAATCGTCCTTATTATCAAAAATACACTCGTATATCATGGAAAATGCGACATTCGACATTTCCAATCGATCTGGATCGACAGCAGCTAAAGATTCAGTTCCGAGGCGTCGCAATAGTCCTTCTTATTGAAAATTCACTCGTAGAGATTGGAAAACGCGATATTCGACATTTCCATTCGATCTGCATCGACAACAGCTAAAGATTCAGTACCCAGGCGTCGCAATAGTCCTTATTGAAAATTCACTCATAGAGCTTGAAAAACGCGATATTCGACATTTCCAATCGATCTGTATCAACAACAGCTAAAGATTCTGTTCCCAGGAGTCGCAATAGTCTTTATTATCAAAAATACACCCGTTTAGCATGGAAAATGCGATATTCGACATTTCCAATCGATCTGCATCAACAACAGCTAAAGATTCAGTTCCCAGGCGTCGCAATAGTCCTTCTTATTGAAAATTCACTCGTAGAGCTTGGAAAACGCGATATTCGTCATTTCCAATCGATCTGCATCGACAACAGCTAAAGGTTCAGTTCCCAGGCGTTGCAATAGTCATTATTATGAAAAATACAATCGTATAGCATGGAAAATGCGACATTCGACATTTCCAATCGATCTGGATCGACAGCAGCTAAAGATTCAGTTCCCAGGCGTCGCAATAGTCCTTCTTATAGAAAATTCACTCGTAGAGATTGGAAAACGCGATATTCGACATTTCCATTCGATCTGCATCGACGACCGCTAAAGATTCAGTTCCCAGGCGTCGCAATAGTCCTTCTTATTGAAAATTCACTAGTAGAGATTGGAAAACGCGATATTCGACATTTCCATTCGATCTGCATCGACAACAGCTAAAGATTCAGTACCCAGGCGTCGCAATAGTCCTTATTGAAAATTCACTCATAGAGCATGAACAACGCGATATTCGACATTTCCAATCGATCTGCATCAACAACAGCTAAAGATTCAGTTCCCAGGCGTCGCAATAGTGCTTATTGAAAATTCACTCGTACAGCTTGGAAAACGCGTTATTCGATATTTCCAATCGATCTGCATCGACAACAGCTAAAGATTCTGTTCCCAGGAGTCGCAATAGTCTTTATTATCAAAAATACACCCGTTTAGCATGGAAAATGCGATATTCGACATTTCCAATCGATCTGCATCAACAACAGCTAAAGATTCAGTTCCCAGGCGTCGCAATAGTGCTTATTGAAAGTTCACTCGTACAGCTTGGAAAACGCGTTATTCGACATTTCCAATCGATCTGCATCGACAACAGCTAAAGATTCTGTTCCCAGGAGTCGCAATAGTCTTTATTATCAAAAATACACCCGTTTAGCATGGAAAATGCGATATTCGACATTTCCAATCGATCTGCATCGACAACAGCTAAAGATTCAGTTCCCAGGCGTCGCAATAGTCCTTATTGAAAATTCACTCATAGAGCTTGGAAAACGCGATATTCGACATTTCCAATCGATCTGCATCGACAACAGCTAAAGGTTCAGTTCCCAGGCGTTGCAATAGTCATTATTATGAAAAATACAATCGTATAGCATGGAAAATGCGACATTCGACATTTCCAATCGATCTGGATCGACAGCAGCTAAAGATTCAGTTCCCAGGCGTCGCAATAGTCCTTCTTATAGAAAATTCACTCGTAGAGATTGGAAAACGCGATATTCGACATTTCCATTCGATCTGCATCGACGACAGCTAAAGATTCAGTTCCCAGGCGTCGCAATAGTCCTTCTTATTGAAATTTCACTCGTAGAGCTTGGAAAACGCGATATTCAACATTTCCAATCGATCTGCATCGACAACAGCTAAAGATTCAGTTCCCAGTCGTCGCAATAGTCCTTATTGAAAATTCACTCATAGAGCTTGGAAAACGCGATATTCGACATTTCCAATCGATCTGCATCAACAACAGCTATAGATTCAGTTCCCAGGCGTCGCAATAGTCCTTCTTATTGAAAATTCACTCGTAGAGCTTGGAAAACGCGATATTCGTCATTTCCAATCGATCTGCATCGACAACAGCTAAAGGTTCAGTTCCCAGGCGTTGCAATAGTCATTATTATGAAAAATACAATCGTATAGCATGGAAAATGCGACATTCGACATTTCCAATCGATCTGGATCGACAGCAGCTAAAGATTCATTTCCCAGGCGTCGCAATAGTCCTTCTTATAGAAAATTCACTCGTAGAGATTGGAAAACGCGATATTCGACATTTCCATTCGATCTGCATCGACGACCGCTAAAGATTCAGTTCCCAGGCGTCGCAATAGTCCTTCTTATTGAAAATTCACTAGTAGAGATTGGAAAACGCGATATTCGACATTTCCATTCGATCTGCATCGACAACAGCTAAAGATTCAGTACCCAGGCGTCGCAATAGTCCTTATTGAAAATTCACTCATAGAGCATGAAAAACGCGATATTCGACATTTCCAATCGATCTGCATCAACAACAGCTAAAGATTCAGTTCCCAGGCGTCGCAATAGTGCTTATTGAAAATTCACTCGTACAGCTTGGAAAACGCGTTATTCGATATTTCCAATCGATCTGCATCGACAACAGCTAAAGATTCTGTTCCCAGGAGTCGCAATAGTCTTTATTATCAAATATACACCCGTTTAGCATGGGAAATGCGATATTCGACATTTCCAATCGATCTGCATCAACAACAGCTAAAGATTCAGTTCCCAGGCGTCGCAATAGTGCTTATTGAAAGTTCACTCGTACAGCTTGGAAAACGCGTTATTCGACATTTCCAATCGATCTGCATCGACAACAGCTAAAGATTCTGTTCCCAGGAGTCGCAATAGTCTTTATTATCAAAAATACACCCGTTTAGCATGGAAAATGCGATATTCGACATTTCCAATCGATCTGCATCGACAACAGCTAAAGATTCAGTTCCCAGGCGTCGCAATAGTCCTTATTGAAAATTCACTCATAGAGCTTGGAAAACGCGATATTCGACATTTCCAATCGATCTGCATCGACAACAGCTAAAGGTTCAGTTCCCAGGCGTTGCAATAGTCATTATTATGAAAAATACAATCGTATAGCATGGAAAATGCGACATTCGACATTTCCAATCGATCTGGATCGACAGCAGCTAAAGATTCAGTTCCCAGGCGTCGCAATAGTCCTTCTTATAGAAAATTCACTCGTAGAGATTGGAAAACGCGATATTCGACATTTCCATTCGATCTGCATCGACGACAGCTAAAGATTCAGTTCCCAGGCGTCGCAATAGTCCTTCTTATTGAAATTTCACTCGTAGAGCTTGGAAAACGCGATATTCAACATTTCCAATCGATCTGCATCGACAACAGCTAAAGATTCAGTTCCCAGTCGTCGCAATAGTCCTTATTGAAAATTCACTCATAGAGCTTGGAAAACGCGATATTCGACATTTCCAATCGATCTGCATCAACAACAGCTATAGATTCAGTTACCACGCGTCGCAATAGTCCTTCTTATTGAAAATTCACTCGTAGAGCTTGGAAAACGCGATATTCAACATTTCCAATCGATCTGCATCGACAACAGCTAAAGATTCAGTTCCCAGTCGTCGCAATAGTGCTTATTGAAAATTCACTCGTAGAGCTTGGAAAACGCGATATTCTTCATTTCCAATCGATCTGCATCAACAGCAGCTAAAGATTCAGTTCCCAGGCGTCGCAATCGTCCTTATTATCAAAAATTCACTCGTACAGCTTGGAAAACGCGTTATTCGACATTTCCAATCGATCTGCATCGACAACAGCTAAAGATTCTGTTCCCAGGAGTCGCAATAGTCTTTATTATCAAAAATACACCCGTTTAGCATGGAAAATGCGATATTCGACATTTCCAATCGATCTGCATCAACAACAGCTAAAGATTCAGTTCCCAGGCGTCGCAATAGTCCTTATTGAAAATTCACTCATAGAGCTTGAAAAACGCGATATTCGACATTTCCAATCGAAATGCATCAACAACAGCTAAAGATTCAGTTCCCAGGCGTCGTAATAGTGCTTATTGAAAATTCACTCGTACAGCTTGGAAAACGCGATATTCGACATTTCCAATCGATCTGCAACGACAACAGCTAAAGATTCCGTTCCCATGAGTCGCAATAGTCTTTATTATCAAAAATACACCCGTTTAGCATGGAAAATGCGATATTCGACATTTCCAATCGATCTGCATCAACAACAGCTAAAGATTCAGTTCCCAGGCGTCGCAATAGTGCTTATTGAAAGTTCACTCGTACAGCTTGGAAAACGCGTTATTCGACATTTCCAATCGATCTGCATCGACAACAGCTAAAGATTCTGTTCCCAGGAGTCGCAATAGTCTTTATTATCAAAAATACACCCGTTTAGCATGGAAAATGCGATATTCGACATTTCCAATCGATCTGCATCGACAACAGCTAAAGATTCAGTTCCCAGGCGTCGCAATAGTCCTTATTGAAAATTCACTCATAGAGCTTGGAAAACGCGGTATTCGACATTTCCATTCGATCTGCATCAACAACAGCTATAGATTCAGTTCCCAGGCGTCACAATAGTCCTTCTTATTGAAAATTCACTCGTAGAGCTTGGAAAACGCGATATTCGACATTTCCAATCGATCTGCATCGACAACAGCTAAAGGTTCAGTTCCCAGGCGTTGCAATAGTCATTATTATGAAAAATACAATCGTATAGCATGGAAAATGCGACATTCGACATTTCCAATCGATCTGGATCGACAGCAGCTAAAGATTCAGTTCCCAGGCGTCGCAATAGTCCTTCTTATAGAAAATTCACTCGTAGAGATTGGAAAACGCGATATTCGACATTTCCATTCGATCTGCATCGACGACAGCTAAAGATTCAGTTCCCAGGCGTCGCAATAGTCCTTCTTATTGAAATTTCACTCGTAGAGCTTGGAAAACGCGATATTCAACATTTCCAATCGATCTGCATCGACAACAGCTAAAGATTCAGTTCCCAGTCGTCGCAATAGTCCTTATTGAAAATTCACTCATAGAGCTTGGAAAACGCGATATTCGACATTTCCAATCGATCTGCATCAACAACAGCTATAGATTCAGTTCCCAGGCGTCGCAATAGTCCTTCTTATTGAAAATTCACTCGTAGAGCTTGGAAAACGCGATATTCGTCATTTCCAATCGATCTGCATCGACAACAGCTAAAGGTTCAGTTCCCAGGCGTTGCAATAGTCATTATTATGAAAAATACAATCGTATAGCATGGAAAATGCGACATTCGACATTTCCAATCGATCTGGATCGACAGCAGCTAAAGATTCATTTCCCAGGCGTCGCAATAGTCCTTCTTATAGAAAATTCACTCGTAGAGATTGGAAAACGCGATATTCGACATTTCCATTCGATCTGCATCGACGACCGCTAAAGATTCAGTTCCCAGGCGTCGCAATAGTCCTTCTTATTGAAAATTCACTAGTAGAGATTGGAAAACGCGATATTCGACATTTCCATTCGATCTGCATCGACAACAGCTAAAGATTCAGTACCCAGGCGTCGCAATAGTCCTTATTGAAAATTCACTCATAGAGCATGAAAAACGCGATATTCGACATTTCCAATCGATCTGCATCAACAACAGCTAAAGATTCAGTTCCCAGGCGTCGCAATAGTGCTTATTGAAAATTCACTCGTACAGCTTGGAAAACGCGTTATTCGATATTTCCAATCGATCTGCATCGACAACAGCTAAAGATTCTGTTCCCAGGAGTCGCAATAGTCTTTATTATCAAATATACACCCGTTTAGCATGGGAAATGCGATATTCGACATTTCCAATCGATCTGCATCAACAACAGCTAAAGATTCAGTTCCCAGGCGTCGCAATAGTGCTTATTGAAAGTTCACTCGTACAGCTTGGAAAACGCGTTATTCGACATTTCCAATCGATCTGCATCGACAACAGCTAAAGATTCTGTTCCCAGGAGTCGCAATAGTCTTTATTATCAAAAATACACCCGTTTAGCATGGAAAATGCGATATTCGACATTTCCAATCGATCTGCATCGACAACAGCTAAAGATTCAGTTCCCAGGCGTCGCAATAGTCCTTATTGAAAATTCACTCATAGAGCTTGGAAAACGCGATATTCGACATTTCCAATCGATCTGCATCGACAACAGCTAAAGGTTCAGTTCCCAGGCGTTGCAATAGTCATTATTATGAAAAATACAATCGTATAGCATGGAAAATGCGACATTCGACATTTCCAATCGATCTGGATCGACAGCAGCTAAAGATTCAGTTCCCAGGCGTCGCAATAGTCCTTCTTATAGAAAATTCACTCGTAGAGATTGGAAAACGCGATATTCGACATTTCCATTCGATCTGCATCGACGACAGCTAAAGATTCAGTTCCCAGGCGTCGCAATAGTCCTTCTTATTGAAATTTCACTCGTAGAGCTTGGAAAATGCGATATTCGACATTTCCAATCGATCTGCATCAACAACAGCTAAAGATTCAGTTCCCAGGCGTCGCAATAGTGCTTATTGAAAGTTCACTCGTACAGCTTGGAAAACGCGTTATTCGACATTTCCAATCGATCTGCATCGACAACAGCTAAAGATTCTGTTCCCAGGAGTCGCAATAGTCTTTATTATCAAAAATACACCCGTTTAGCATGGAAAATGCGATATTCGACATTTCCAATCGATCTGCATCGACAACAGCTAAAGATTCAGTTCCCAGGCGTCGCAATAGTCCTTATTGAAAATTCACTCATAGAGCTTGGAAAACGCGATAATCGACATTTCCAATCGATCTGCATCAACAACAGCTATAGATTCAGTTCCCAGGCGTCGCAATAGTCCTTCTTATTGAAAATTCACTCGTAGAGCTTGGAAAACGCGATATTCGACATTTCCAATCGATCTGCATCGACAACAGCTAAAGGTTCAGTTCCCAGGCGTTGCAATAGTCATTATTATGAAAAATACAATCGTATAGCATGGAAAATGCGACATTCGACATTTCCAATCGATCTGGATCGACAGCAGCTAAAGATTCAGTTCCCAGGCGTCGCAATAGTCCTTCTTATAGAAAATTCACTCGTAGAGATTGGAAAACGCGATATTCGACATTTCCATTCGATCTGCATCGACGACCGCTAAAGATTCAGTTCCCAGGCGTCGCAATAGTCCTTCTTATTGAAAATTCACTAGTAGAGATTGGAAAACGCGATATTCGACATTTCCATTCGATCTGCATCGACAACAGCTAAAGATTCAGTACCCAGGCGTCGCAATAGTCCTTATTGAAAATTCACTCATAGAGCATGAACAACGCGATATTCGACATTTCCAATCGATCTGCATCAACAACAGCTAAAGATTCAGTTCCCAGGCGTCGCAATAGTGCTTATTGAAAATTCACTCGTACAGCTTGGAAAACGCGTTATTCGATATTTCCAATCGATCTGCATCGACAACAGCTAAAGATTCTGTTCCCAGGAGTCGCAATAGTCTTTATTATCAAAAATACACCCGTTTAGCATGGAAAATGCGATATTCGACATTTCCAATCGATCTGCATCAACAACAGCTAAAGATTCAGTTCCCAGGCGTCGCAATAGTGCTTATTGAAAGTTCACTCGTACAGCTTGGAAAACGCGTTATTCGACATTTCCAATCGATCTGCATCGACAACAGCTAAAGATTCTGTTCCCAGGAGTCGCAATAGTCTTTATTATCAAAAATACACCCGTTTAGCATGGAAAATGCGATATTCGACATTTCCAATCGATCTGCATCGACAACAGCTAAAGATTCAGTTCCCAGGCGTCGCAATAGTCCTTATTGAAAATTCACTCATAGAGCTTGGAAAACGCGATATTCGACATTTCCAATCGATCTGCATCGACAACAGCTAAAGGTTCAGTTCCCAGGCGTTGCAATAGTCATTATTATGAAAAATACAATCGTATAGCATGGAAAATGCGACATTCGACATTTCCAATCGATCTGGATCGACAGCAGCTAAAGATTCAGTTCCCAGGCGTCGTAATAGTCCTTCTTATAGAAAATTCACTCGTAGAGATTGGAAAACGCGATATTCGACATTTCCATTCGATCTGCATCGACGACAGCTAAAGATTCAGTTCCCAGGCGTCGCAATAGTCCTTCTTATTGAAATTTCACTCGTAGAGCTTGGAAAACGCGATATTCAACATTTCCAATCGATCTGCATCGACAACAGCTAAAGATTCAGTTCCCAGTCGTCGCAATAGTCCTTATTGAAAATTCACTCATAGAGCTTGGAAAACGCGATATTCGACATTTCCAATCGATCTGCATCAACAACAGCTATAGATTCAGTTCCCACGCGTCGCAATAGTCCTTCTTATTGAAAATTCACTCGTAGAGCTTGGAAAACGCGATATTCAACATTTCCAATCGATCTGCATCGACAACAGCTAAAGATTCAGTTCCCAGTCGTCGCAATAGTGCTTATTGAAAATTCACTCGTAGAGCTTGGAAAACGCGATATTCTTCATTTCCAATCGATCTGCATCAACAGCAGCTAAAGATTCAGTTCCCAGGCGTCGCAATCGTCCTTATTATCAAAAATTCACTCGTACAGCTTGGAAAACGCGTTATTCGACATTTCCAATCGATCTGCATCGACAACAGCTAAAGATTCTGTTCCCAGGAGTCGCAATAGTCTTTATTATCAAAAATACACCCGTTTAGCATGGAAAATGCGATATTCGACATTTCCAATCGATCTGCATCAACAACAGCTAAAGATTCAGTTCCCAGGCGTCGCAATAGTCCTTATTGAAAATTCACTCATAGAGCTTGAAAAACGCGATATTCGACATTTCCAATCGAAATGCATCAACAACAGCTAAAGATTCAGTTCCCAGGCGTCGTAATAGTGCTTATTGAAAATTCACTCGTACAGCTTGGAAAACGCGATATTCGACATTTCCAATCGATCTGCAACGACAACAGCTAAAGATTCCGTTCCCATGAGTCGCAATAGTCTTTATTATCAAAAATACACCCGTTTAGCATGGAAAATGCGATATTCGACATTTCCAATCGATCTGCATCAACAACAGCTAAAGATTCAGTTCCCAGGCGTCGCAATAGTGCTTATTGAAAGTTCACTCGTACAGCTTGGAAAACGCGTTATTCGACATTTCCAATCGATCTGCATCGACAACAGCTAAAGATTCTGTTCCCAGGAGTCGCAATAGTCTTTATTATCAAAAATACACCCGTTTAGCATGGAAAATGCGATATTCGACATTTCCAATCGATCTGCATCGACAACAGCTAAAGATTCAGTTCCCAGGCGTCGCAATAGTCCTTATTGAAAATTCACTCATAGAGCTTGGAAAACGCGGTATTCGACATTTCCATTCGATCTGCATCAACAACAGCTATAGATTCAGTTCCCAGGCGTCACAATAGTCCTTCTTATTGAAAATTCACTCGTAGAGCTTGGAAAACGCGATATTCGACATTTCCAATCGATCTGCATCGACAACAGCTAAAGGTTCAGTTCCCAGGCGTTGCAATAGTCATTATTATGAAAAATACAATCGTATAGCATGGAAAATGCGACATTCGACATTTCCAATCGATCTGGATCGACAGCAGCTAAAGATTCAGTTCCCAGGCGTCGCAATAGTCCTTCTTATAGAAAATTCACTCGTAGAGATTGGAAAACGCGATATTCGACATTTCCATTCGATCTGCATCGACGACAGCTAAAGATTCAGTTCCCAGGCGTCGCAATAGTCCTTCTTATTGAAATTTCACTCGTAGAGCTTGGAAAACGCGATATTCAACATTTCCAATCGATCTGCATCGACAACAGCTAAAGATTCAGTTCCCAGTCGTCGCAATAGTCCTTATTGAAAATTCACTCATAGAGCTTGGAAAACGCGATATTCGACATTTCCAATCGATCTGCATCAACAACAGCTATAGATTCAGTTCCCAGGCGTCGCAATAGTCCTTCTTATTGAAAATTCACTCGTAGAGCTTGGAAAACGCGATATTCGTCATTTCCAATCGATCTGCATCGACAACAGCTAAAGGTTCAGTTCCCAGGCGTTGCAATAGTCATTATTATGAAAAATACAATCGTATAGCATGGAAAATGCGACATTCGACATTTCCAATCGATCTGGATCGACAGCAGCTAAAGATTCATTTCCCAGGCGTCGCAATAGTCCTTCTTATAGAAAATTCACTCGTAGAGATTGGAAAACGCGATATTCGACATTTCCATTCGATCTGCATCGACGACCGCTAAAGATTCAGTTCCCAGGCGTCGCAATAGTCCTTCTTATTGAAAATTCACTAGTAGAGATTGGAAAACGCGATATTCGACATTTCCATTCGATCTGCATCGACAACAGCTAAAGATTCAGTACCCAGGCGTCGCAATAGTCCTTATTGAAAATTCACTCATAGAGCATGAAAAACGCGATATTCGACATTTCCAATCGATCTGCATCAACAACAGCTAAAGATTCAGTTCCCAGGCGTCGCAATAGTGCTTATTGAAAATTCACTCGTACAGCTTGGAAAACGCGTTATTCGATATTTCCAATCGATCTGCATCGACAACAGCTAAAGATTCTGTTCCCAGGAGTCGCAATAGTCTTTATTATCAAATATACACCCGTTTAGCATGGAAAATGCGATATTCGACATTTCCAATCGATCTGCATCAACAACAGCTAAAGATTCAGTTCCCAGGCGTCGCAATAGTGCTTATTGAAAGTTCACTCGTACAGCTTGGAAAACGCGTTATTCGACATTTCCAATCGATCTGCATCGACAACAGCTAAAGATTCTGTTCCCAGGAGTCGCAATAGTCTTTATTATCAAAAATACACCCGTTTAGCATGGAAAATGCGATATTCGACATTTCCAATCGATCTGCATCGACAACAGCTAAAGATTCAGTTCCCAGGCGTCGCAATAGTCCTTATTGAAAATTCACTCATAGAGCTTGGAAAACGCGATATTCGACATTTCCAATCGATCTGCATCGACAACAGCTAAAGGTTCAGTTCCCAGGCGTTGCAATAGTCATTATTATGAAAAATACAATCGTATAGCATGGAAAATGCGACATTCGACATTTCCAATCGATCTGGATCGACAGCAGCTAAAGATTCAGTTCCCAGGCGTCGCAATAGTCCTTCTTATAGAAAATTCACTCGTAGAGATTGGAAAACGCGATATTCGACATTTCCATTCGATCTGCATCGACGACAGCTAAAGATTCAGTTCCCAGGCGTCGCAATAGTCCTTCTTATTGAAATTTCACTCGTAGAGCTTGGAAAATGCGATATTCGACATTTCCAATCGATCTGCATCAACAACAGCTAAAGATTCAGTTCCCAGGCGTCGCAATAGTGCTTATTGAAAGTTCACTCGTACAGCTTGGAAAACGCGTTATTCGACATTTCCAATCGATCTGCATCGACAACAGCTAAAGATTCTGTTCCCAGGAGTCGCAATAGTCTTTATTATCAAAAATACACCCGTTTAGCATGGAAAATGCGATATTCGACATTTCCAATCGATCTGCATCGACAACAGCTAAAGATTCAGTTCCCAGGCGTCGCAATAGTCCTTATTGAAAATTCACTCATAGAGCTTGGAAAACGCGATAATCGACATTTCCAATCGATCTGCATCAACAACAGCTATAGATTCAGTTCCCAGGCGTCGCAATAGTCCTTCTTATTGAAAATTCACTCGTAGAGCTTGGAAAACGCGATATTCGACATTTCCAATCGATCTGCATCGACAACAGCTAAAGGTTCAGTTCCCAGGCGTTGCAATAGTCATTATTATGAAAAATACAATCGTATAGCATGGAAAATGCGACATTCGACATTTCCAATCGATCTGGATCGACAGCAGCTAAAGATTCAGTTCCCAGGCGTCGCAATAGTCCTTCTTATAGAAAATTCACTCGTAGAGATTGGAAAACGCGATATTCGACATTTCCATTCGATCTGCATCGACGACAGCTAAAGATTCAGTTCCCAGGCGTCGCAATAGTCCTTCTTATTGAAATTTCACTCGTAGAGCTTGGAAAACGCGATATTCAACATTTCCAATCGATCTGCATCGACAACAGCTAAAGATTCAGTTCCCAGTCGTCGCAATAGTGCTTATTGAAAATTCACTCGTACAGCTTGGAAAACGCGTTATTCGACATTTCCAATCGATCTGCATCGACAACAGCTAAAGATTCTGTTCCCAGGAGTCGCAATAGTCTTTATTATCAAAAATACACCCGTTTAGCATGGAAAATGCGATATTCGACATTTCCAATCGATCTGCATCGACAACAGCTAAAGATTCAGTTCCCAGGCGTCGCAATAGTCCTTATTGAAAATTCACTCATAGAGCTTGAAAAACGCGATATTCGACATTTCCAATCGAACTGCATCAACAACAGCTAAAGATTCAGTTCCCAGGCGTCGTAATAGTGCTTATTGAAAATTCACTCGTACAGCTTGGAAAACGCGATATTCGACATTTCCAATCGATCTGCATCGACAACAGCTAAAGATTCCGTTCCGAGGCGTCGCAATAGTCCTTCTTATTGAAAATTCACTCGTAGAGATTGGAATACGCGATATTCGACATTTCCATTCGATCTGCATCGACAACAGCTAAAGATTCAGTTCCCAGGCGTCGCAATAGTGCTTATTGAAAGTTCACTCGTACAGCTTGGAAAACGCGTTATTCGACATTTCCAATCGATCTGCATCGACAACAGCTAAAGATTCTGTTCCCAGGAGTCGCAATAGTCTTTATTATCAAAAATACACCCGTTTAGCTTGGAAAATGCGATATTCGAAATTTCCAATCGATCTGCATCGACAACAGCTAAAGATTCAGTTCCCAGGCGTCGCAATAGTCCTTATTGAAAATTCACTCATAGAGCTTGAAAAACGCGATATTCGACATTTCCATTCGATCTGCATCGACAACAGCTAAAGATTCAGTACCCAGGCGTCGCAATAGTCCTTATTGAAAATTCACTCATAGAGCTTGAAAAACGCGATATTCGACATTACTAATCGATCTGCATCAACAACAGCTAAAGATTCAGTTCCCAGGCGTCGCAATAGTGCTTATTGAAAATTCACTCGTACAGCTTGGAAAACGCGTTATTCGACATTTCCAATCGATCTGCATCGACAACAGCTAAAGATTCTGTTCCCAGGAGTCGCAATAGTCTTTATTATCAACAATACACCCGTTTAGCATGGAAAATGCGATATTCGACATTTCCAATCGAACTGCATCGACAACAGCTAAAGATTCAGTTCCCAGGCGTTGCAATAGTCATTATTATGAAAAATACAATCGTATAGCATGGAAAATGCGACATTCGACATTTCCAATCGATCTGGATCGACAGCAGCTAAAGATTCATTTCCCAGGCGTCGCAATAGTCCTTCTTATAGAAAATTCACTCGTAGAGATTGGAAAACGCGATATTCGACATTTCCATTCGATCTGCATCGACGACAGCTAAAGATTCAGTTCCCAGGCGTCGCAATAGTCCTTCTTATTGAAAATTCACTCGTAGAGCTTGGAAAACGCGATATTCAACATTTCCAATCGATCTGCATCGACAACAGCTAAAGATTCAGTTCCCAGTCGTCGCAATAGTCCTTATTGAAAATTCACTCATAGAGCTTGGAAAACGCGATATTCGACATTTCCAATCGATCTGCATCAACAACAGCTATAGATTCAGTTCCCAGGCGTCGCAATAGTCCTTCTTATAGAAAATTCACTCGTAGAGCTTGGAAAACGCGATATTCAACATTTCCAATCGATCTGCATCGACAACAGCTAAAGATTCAGTTCCCAGTCGTCGCAATAGTCCTTATTGAAAATTCACTCATAGAGCTTGGAAAACGCGATATTCGACATTTCCAATCGATCTGCATCAACAACAGCTATAGATTCAGTTCCCAGGCGTCGCAATAGTCCTTCTTATTGAAAATTCACTCGTAGAGCTTGGAAAACGCGATATTCAACATTTCCAATCGATCTGCATCGACAACAGCTAAAGATTCTGTTCCCATGAGCCGCAATAGTCTTCATTATCAAAAATACACCCGTTTAGCATGGAAAATGCGATATTCGACATTTCCAATCGATCTGCATCAACAACAGCTAAAGATTCAGTTCCCAGGCGTCGCAATCGTCCTTATTATCAAAAATACACTCGTATATCATGGAAAATGCGACATTCGACATTTCCAATCGATCTGGATCGACAGCAGCTAAAGATTCAGTTCCGAGGCGTCGCAATAGTCCTTCTTGTTGAAAATTCACTCGTAGAGATTGGAAAACGCGATATTCGACATTTCCATTCGATCTGCATCGACAACAGCTAAAGATTCAGTACCCAGGCGTCGCAATAGTCCTTATTGAAAATTCACTCATAGAGCTTGAAAAACGCGATATTCGACATTTCCAATCGATCTGTATCAACAACAGCTAAAGATTCAGTTCCCAGGCGTCGCAATAGTCCTTATTGAAAATTCACTCATAGAGCTTGAAAAACGCGATATTCGACATTTCCAAACGAAATGCATCAACAACAGCTAAAGATTCAGTTCCCAGGCGTCGTAATAGTGCTTATTGAAAATTCACTCGTACAGCTTGGAAAACGCGATATTCGACATTTCCAATCGATCTGCAACGACAACAGCTAAAGATTCCGTTCCCATGAGTCGCAATAGTCTTTATTATCAAAAATACACCCGTTTAGCATGGAAAATGCGATATTCGACATTTCCAATCGATCTGCATCGACAACAGCTAAAGATTCTGTTCCCAGGAGTCGCAATAGTCTTTATTATCAAAAATACACCCGTTTAGCATGGAAAATGCGATATTCGAGATTTCCAATCGATCTGCATCAACAACAGCTAAAGATTCAGTTCCCAGGCGTCGCAATAGTGCTTATTGAAAGTTCACTCGTACAGCTTGGAAAACGCGTTATTCGACATTTCCAATCGATCTGCATCGACAACAGCTAAAGATTCTGTTCCCAGGAGTCGCAATAGTCTTTATTATCAAAAATACACCCGTTTAGCATGGAAAATGCGATATTCGACATTTCCAATCGATCTGTATCGACAACAGCTAAAGATTCAGTTCCCAGGCGTCGCAATAGTCCTTATTGAAAATTCACTCATAGAGCTTGGAAAACGCGATATTCGACATTTCCAATCGATCTGCATCAACAACAGCTATAGATTCAGTTCCCAGGCGTCACAATAGTCCTTCTTATTGAAAATTCACTCGTAGAGCTTGGAAAACGCGATATTCGACATTTCCAATCGATCTGCATCGACAACAGCTAAAGGTTCAGTTCCCAGGCGTTGCAATAGTCATTATTATGAAAAATACAATCGTATAGCATGGAAAATGCGACATTCGACATTTCCAATCGATCTGGATCGACAGCAGCTAAAGATTCAGTTCCCAGGCGTCGCAATAGTCCTTCTTATTGAAAATTCACTCGTAGAGATTGGAAAACGCGATATTCGACATTTCCATTCGATCTGCATCGACGACAGCTAAAGATTCAGTTCCCAGGCGTCGCAATAGTCCTTCTTATTGAAATTTCACTCGTAGAGCTTGGAAAACGCGATATTCAACATTTCCAATCGATCTGCATCGACAACAGCTAAAGATTCAGTTCCCAGTCGTCGCAATAGTCCTTATTGAAAATTCACTCATAGAGCTTGGAAAACGCGATATTCGACATTTCCAATCGATCTGCATCAACAACAGCTATAGATTCAGTTCCCAGGCGTCGCAATAGTCCTTCTTATTGAAAATTCACTCGTAGAGCTTGGAAAACGCGATATTCAACATTTCCAATCGATCTGCATCGACAACAGCTAAAGATTCAGTTCCCAGTCGTCGCAATAGTGCTTATTGAAAATTCACTCGTAGAGCTTGGAAAACGCGATATTCTTCATTTCCAATCGATCTGCATCAACAGCAGCTAAAGATTCAGTTCCCAGGCGTCGCAATCGTCCTTATTATCAAAAATTCACTCGTACAGCTTGGAAAACGCGTTATTCGACATTTCCAATCGATCTGCATCGACAACAGCTAAAGATTCTGTTCCCAGGAGTCGCAATAGTCTTTATTATCAAAAATACACCCGTTTAGCATGGAAAATGCGATATTCGACATTTCCAATCGATCTGCATCAACAACAGCTAAAGATTCAGTTCCCAGGCGTCGCAATAGTGCTTATTGAAAGTTCACTCGTACAGCTTGGAAATCGCGTTATTCGACATTTCCAATCGTTCTGCATCGACAACAGCTAAAGATTCTGTTCCCAGGAGTCGCAATAGTCTTTATTATCAAAAATACACCCGTTTAGCATGGAAAATGCGATATTCGACATTTCCAATCGATCTGCATCGACAACAGCTAAAGATTCAGTTCCCAGGCGTCGCAATAGTCCTTATTGAAAATTCACTCATAGAGCTTGGAAAACGCGATATTCGACATTTCCAATCGATCTGCATCAACAACAGCTATAGATTCAGTTCCCAGGCGTCACAATAGTCCTTCTTATTGAAAATTCACTCGTAGAGCTTGGAAAACGCGATATTCGACATTTCCAATCGATCTGCATCGACAACAGCTAAAGGTTCAGTTCCCAGGCGTTGCAATAGTCATTATTATGAAAAATACAATCGTATAGCATGGAAAATGCGACATTCGACATTTCCAATCGATCTGGATCGACAGCAGCTAAAGATTCAGTTCCCAGGCGTCGCAATAGTCCTTCTTATAGAAAATTCACTCGTAGAGATTGGAAAACGCGATATTCGACATTTCCATTCGATCTGCATCGACGACAGCTAAAGATTCAGTTCCCAGGCGTCGCAATAGTCCTTCTTATTGAAATTTCACTCGTAGAGCTTGGAAAACGCGATATTCAACATTTCCAATCGATCTGCATCGACAACAGCTAAAGATTCAGTTCCCAGTCGTCGCAATAGTCCTTATTGAAAATTCACTCATAGAGCTTGGAAAACGCGATATTCGACATTTCCAATCGATCTGCATCAACAACAGCTATAGATTCAGTTCCCAGGCGTTTTAATAGTCCTTCTTATTGAAAATTCACTCGTAGAGCTTGGAAAACGCGATATTCAACATTTCCAATCGATCTGCATCGACAACAGCTAAAGATTCAGTTCCCAGTCGTCGCAATAGTGCTTATTGAAAATTCACTCGTAGAGCTTGGAAAACGCGATATTCTTCATTTCCAATCGATCTGCATCAACAGCAGCTAAAGATTCAGTTCCCAGGCGTCGCAATCGTCCTTATTATCAAAAATTCACTCGTACAGCTTGGAAAACGCGTTATTCGACATTTCCAATCGATCTGCATCGACAACAGCTAAAGATTCTGTTCCCAGGAGTCGCAATAGTCTTTATTATCAAAAATACACCCGTTTAGCATGGAAAATGCGATATTCGACATTTCCAATCGATCTGCATCAACAACAGCTAAAGATTCAGTTCCCAGGCGTCGCAATAGTCCTTATTGAAAATTCACTCATAGAGCTTGAAAAACGCGATATTCGACATTTCCAATCGAAATGCATCAACAACAGCTAAAGATTCAGTTCCCAGGCGTCGTAATAGTGCTTATTGAAAATTCACTCGTACAGCTTGGAAAACGCGATATTCGACATTTCCAATCGATCTGCAACGACAACAGCTAAAGATTCCGTTCCCATGAGTCGCAATAGTCTTTATTATCAAAAATACACCCGTTTAGCATGGAAAATGCGATATTCGACATTTCCAATCGATCTGCATCGACAACAGCTAAAGATTCAGTTCCCAGGCGTCGCAATAGTCCTTATTGAAAATTCACTCATAGAGCATGGAAAACGCGATATTTGACATTTCCAATCGATCTGCATCGACAACAGCTAAAGATTCAGTTCCCAGGCGTCGCAATAGTCCTTATTGAAAATTCACTCGTAGAGCTTGGAAAACGCGATATTCTTCATTTCCAATCGATCTGCATCAACAGCAGCTAAAGATTCAGTTCCCAGGCGTCGCAATCGTCCTTATTATCAAAAATACACTCGTATATCATGGAAAATGCGACATTCGACATTTCCAATCGATCTGGATCGACAGCAGCTAAAGATTCAGTTCCCAGGCGTCGCAATAGTCCTTATTGAAAATTCACTCGTAGAGCTTGGAAAACGCGATATTCGACATTTCCAATCTATCTGCATCAACAACAGCTAAAGATTCAGTTCCCAGGCGTCGCAATAGTCCTTATTAAAAATTCACTCGTAGAGCTTGGAAAACGCGATATTCTTCATTTCCAATCGATCTGCATCAATAACAGCTAAAGATTCAGCTCCCAGGCGTCGCAATCGTCCTTATTATCTAAAATACACTCGTATATCATGGAAAATGCGACATTCGACATTTCCAATCGATCTGGATCGACAGCAGCTAAAGATTCAGTTCCCAGGCGTCGCAATAGTCCTTCTTATAGAAAATTCACTCGTAGAGATTGGAAAACGCGATATTCGACATTTCCATTCGATCTGCATCGACGACAGCTAAAGATTCAGTTCCCAGGCGTCGCAATAGTCCTTCTTATTGAAATTTCACTCGTAGAGCTTGGAAAACGCGATATTCAACATTTCCAATCGATCTGCATCGACAACAGCTAAAGATTCAGTTCCCAGTCGTCGCAATAGTCCTTATTGAAAATTCACTCATAGAGCTTGGAAAACGCGATATTCGACATTTCCAATCGATCTGCATCAACAACAGCTATAGATTCAGTTCCCAGGCGTCGCAATAGTCCTTCTTATTGAAAATTCACTCGTAGAGCTTGGAAAACGCGATATTCAACATTTCCAATCGATCTGCATCGACAACAGCTAAAGATTCAGTTCCCAGTCGTCGCAATAGTGCTTATTGAAAATTCACTCGTAGAGCTTGGAAAACGCGATATTCTTCATTTCCAATCGATCTGCATCAACAGCAGCTAAAGATTCAGTTCCCAGGCGTCGCAATCGTCCTTATTATCAAAAATTCACTCGTACAGCTTGGAAAACGCGTTATTCGACATTTCCAATCGATCTGCATCGACAACAGCTAAAGATTCTGTTCCCAGGAGTCGCAATAGTCTTTATTATCAAAAATACACCCGTTTAGCATGGAAAATGCGATATTCGACATTTCCAATCGATCTGCATCAACAACAGCTAAAGATTCAGTTCCCAGGCGTCGCAATAGTCCTTATTGAAAATTCACTCATAGAGCTTGAAAAACGCGATATTCGACATTTCCAATCGAAATGCATCAACAACAGCTAAAGATTCAGTTCCCAGGCGTCGTAATAGTGCTTATTGAAAATTCACTCGTACAGCTTGGAAAACGCGATATTCGACATTTCCAATCGATCTGCAACGACAACAGCTAAAGATTCCGTTCCCATGAGTCGCAATAGTCTTTATTATCAAAAATACACCCGTTTAGCATGGAAAATGCGATATTCGACATTTCCAATCGATCTGCATCGACAACAGCTAAAGATTCAGTTCCCAGGCGTCGCAATAGTCCTTATTGAAAATTCACTCATAGAGCATGGAAAACGCGATATTTGACATTTCCAATCGATCTGCATCGACAACAGCTAAAGATTCAGTTCCCAGGCGTCGCAATAGTCCTTATTGAAAATTCACTCGTAGAGCTTGGAAAACGCGATATTCTTCATTTCCAATCGATCTGCATCAACAGCAGCTAAAGATTCAGTTCCCAGGCGTCGCAATCGTCCTTATTATCAAAAATACACTCGTATATCATGGAAAATGCGACATTCGACATTTCCAATCGATCTGGATCGACAGCAGCTAAAGATTCAGTTCCCAGGCGTCGCAATAGTCCTTATTGAAAATTCACTCGTAGAGCTTGGAAAACGCGATATTCGACATTTCCAATCTATCTGCATCAACAACAGCTAAAGATTCAGTTCCCAGGCGTCGCAATAGTCCTTATTAAAAATTCACTCGTAGAGCTTGGAAAACGCGATATTCTTCATTTCCAATCGATCTGCATCAATAACAGCTAAAGATTCAGCTCCCAGGCGTCGCAATCGTCCTTATTATCTAAAATACACTCGTATATCATGGAAAATGCGACATTCGACATTTCCAATCGATCTGGATCGACAGCAGCTAAAGATTCAGTTCCCAGGCGTCGCAATAGTCCTTCTTATAGAAAATTCACTCGTAGAGATTGGAAAACGCGATATTCGACATTTCCATTCGATCTGCATCGACGACAGCTAAAGATTCAGTTCCCAGGCGTCGCAATAGTCCTTCTTATTGAAATTTCACTCGTAGAGCTTGGAAAACGCGATATTCAACATTTCCAATCGATCTGCATCGACAACAGCTAAAGATTCAGTTCCCAGTCGTCGCAATAGTCCTTATTGAAAATTCACTCATAGAGCTTGGAAAACGCGATATTCGACATTTCCAATCGATCTGCATCAACAACAGCTATAGATTCAGTTCCCAGGCGTCGCAATAGTCCTTCTTATTGAAAATTCACTCGTAGAGCTTGGAAAACGCGATATTCAACATTTCCAATCGATCTGCATCGACAACAGCTAAAGATTCAGTTCCCAGTCGTCGCAATAGTGCTTATTGAAAATTCACTCGTAGAGCTTGGACAACGCGATATTCTTCATTTCCAATCGATCTGCATCAACAGCAGCTAAAGATTCAGTTCCCAGGCGTCGCAATCGTCCTTATTATCAAAAATTCACTCGTACAGCTTGGAAAACGCGTTATTCGACATTTCCAATCGATCTGCATCGACAACAGCTAAAGATTCTGTTCCCAGGAGTCGCAATAGTCTTTATTATCAAAAATACACCCGTTTAGCATGGAAAATGCGATATTCGACATTTCCAATCGATCTGCATCAACAACAGCTAAAGATTCAGTTCCCAGGCGTCGCAATAGTGCTTATTGAAAGTTCACTCGTACAGCTTGGAAATCGCGTTATTCGACATTTCCAATCGTTCTGCATCGACAACAGCTAAAGATTCTGTTCCCAGGAGTCGCAATAGTCTTTATTATCAAAAATACACCCGTTTAGCATGGAAAATGCGATATTCGACATTTCCAATCGATCTGCATCGACAACAGCTAAAGATTCAGTTCCCAGGCGTCGCAATAGTCCTTATTGAAAATTCACTCATAGAGCTTGGAAAACGCGATATTCGACATTTCCAATCGATCTGCATCAACAACAGCTATAGATTCAGTTCCCAGGCGTCACAATAGTCCTTCTTATTGAAAATTCACTCGTAGAGCTTGGAAAACGCGATATTCGACATTTCCAATCGATCTGCATCGACAACAGCTAAAGGTTCAGTTCCCAGGCGTTGCAATAGTCATTATTATGAAAAATACAATCGTATAGCATGGAAAATGCGACATTCGACATTTCCAATCGATCTGGATCGACAGCAGCTAAAGATTCAGTTCCCAGGCGTCGCAATAGTCCTTCTTATAGAAAATTCACTCGTAGAGATTGGAAAACGCGATATTCGACATTTCCATTCGATCTGCATCGACGACAGCTAAAGATTCAGTTCCCAGGCGTCGCAATAGTCCTTCTTATTGAAATTTCACTCGTAGAGCTTGGAAAACGCGATATTCAACATTTCCAATCGATCTGCATCGACAACAGCTAAAGATTCAGTTCCCAGTCGTCGCAATAGTCCTTATTGAAAATTCACTCATAGAGCTTGGAAAACGCGATATTCGACATTTCCAATCGATCTGCATCAACAACAGCTATAGATTCAGTTCCCAGGCGTTTTAATAGTCCTTCTTATTGAAAATTCACTCGTAGAGCTTGGAAAACGCGATATTCAACATTTCCAATCGATCTGCATCGACAACAGCTAAAGATTCAGTTCCCAGTCGTCGCAATAGTGCTTATTGAAAATTCACTCGTAGAGCTTGGAAAACGCGATATTCTTCATTTCCAATCGATCTGCATCAACAGCAGCTAAAGATTCAGTTCCCAGGCGTCGCAATCGTCCTTATTATCAAAAATTCACTCGTACAGCTTGGAAAACGCGTTATTCGACATTTCCAATCGATCTGCATCGACAACAGCTAAAGATTCTGTTCCCAGGAGTCGCAATAGTCTTTATTATCAAAAATACACCCGTTTAGCATGGAAAATGCGATATTCGACATTTCCAATCGATCTGCATCAACAACAGCTAAAGATTCAGTTCCCAGGCGTCGCAATAGTCCTTATTGAAAATTCACTCATAGAGCTTGAAAAACGCGATATTCGACATTTCCAATCGAAATGCATCAACAACAGCTAAAGATTCAGTTCCCAGGCGTCGTAATAGTGCTTATTGAAAATTCACTCGTACAGCTTGGAAAACGCGATATTCGACATTTCCAATCGATCTGCAACGACAACAGCTAAAGATTCCGTTCCCATGAGTCGCAATAGTCTTTATTATCAAAAATACACCCGTTTAGCATGGAAAATGCGATATTCGACATTTCCAATCGATCTGCATCGACAACAGCTAAAGATTCAGTTCCCAGGCGTCGCAATAGTCCTTATTGAAAATTCACTCATAGAGCATGGAAAACGCGATATTTGACATTTCCAATCGATCTGCATCGACAACAGCTAAAGATTCAGTTCCCAGGCGTCGCAATAGTCCTTATTGAAAATTCACTCGTAGAGCTTGGAAAACGCGATATTCTTCATTTCCAATCGATCTGCATCAACAGCAGCTAAAGATTCAGTTCCCAGGCGTCGCAATCGTCCTTATTATCAAAAATACACTCGTATATCATGGAAAATGCGACATTCGACATTTCCAATCGATCTGGATCGACAGCAGCTAAAGATTCAGTTCCCAGGCGTCGCAATAGTCCTTATTGAAAATTCACTCGTAGAGCTTGGAAAACGCGATATTCGACATTTCCAATCTATCTGCATCAACAACAGCTAAAGATTCAGTTCCCAGGCGTCGCAATAGTCCTTATTAAAAATTCACTCGTAGAGCTTGGAAAACGCGATATTCTTCATTTCCAATCGATCTGCATCAATAACAGCTAAAGATTCAGCTCCCAGGCGTCGCAATCGTCCTTATTATCTAAAATACACTCGTATATCATGGAAAATGCGACATTCGACATTTCCAATCGATCTGGATCGACAGCAGCTAAAGATTCAGTTCCCAGGCGTCGCAATAGTCCTTCTTATAGAAAATTCACTCGTAGAGATTGGAAAACGCGATATTCGACATTTCCATTCGATCTGCATCGACGACAGCTAAAGATTCAGTTCCCAGGCGTCGCAATAGTCCTTCTTATTGAAATTTCACTCGTAGAGCTTGGAAAACGCGATATTCAACATTTCCAATCGATCTGCATCGACAACAGCTAAAGATTCAGTTCCCAGTCGTCGCAATAGTCCTTATTGAAAATTCACTCATAGAGCTTGGAAAACGCGATATTCGACATTTCCAATCGATCTGCATCAACAACAGCTATAGATTCAGTTCCCAGGCGTCGCAATAGTCCTTCTTATTGAAAATTCACTCGTAGAGCTTGGAAAACGCGATATTCAACATTTCCAATCGATCTGCATCGACAACAGCTAAAGATTCAGTTCCCAGTCGTCGCAATAGTGCTTATTGAAAATTCACTCGTAGAGCTTGGAAAACGCGATATTCTTCATTTCCAATCGATCTGCATCAACAGCAGCTAAAGATTCAGTTCCCAGGCGTCGCAATCGTCCTTATTATCAAAAATTCACTCGTACAGCTTGGAAAACGCGTTATTCGACATTTCCAATCGATCTGCATCGACAACAGCTAAAGATTCTGTTCCCAGGAGTCGCAATAGTCTTTATTATCAAAAATACACCCGTTTAGCATGGAAAATGCGATATTCGACATTTCCAATCGATCTGCATCAACAACAGCTAAAGATTCAGTTCCCAGGCGTCGCAATAGTCCTTATTGAAAATTCACTCATAGAGCTTGAAAAACGCGATATTCGACATTTCCAATCGAAATGCATCAACAACAGCTAAAGATTCAGTTCCCAGGCGTCGTAATAGTGCTTATTGAAAATTCACTCGTACAGCTTGGAAAACGCGATATTCGACATTTCCAATCGATCTGCAACGACAACAGCTAAAGATTCCGTTCCCATGAGTCGCAATAGTCTTTATTATCAAAAATACACCCGTTTAGCATGGAAAATGCGATATTCGACATTTCCAATCGATCTGCATCGACAACAGCTAAAGATTCAGTTCCCAGGCGTCGCAATAGTCCTTATTGAAAATTCACTCATAGAGCATGGAAAACGCGATATTTGACATTTCCAATCGATCTGCATCGACAACAGCTAAAGATTCAGTTCCCAGGCGTCGCAATAGTCCTTATTGAAAATTCACTCGTAGAGCTTGGAAAACGCGATATTCTTCATTTCCAATCGATCTGCATCAACAGCAGCTAAAGATTCAGTTCCCAGGCGTCGCAATCGTCCTTATTATCAAAAATACACTCGTATATCATGGAAAATGCGACATTCGACATTTCCAATCGATCTGGATCGACAGCAGCTAAAGATTCAGTTCCCAGGCGTCGCAATAGTCCTTATTGAAAATTCACTCGTAGAGCTTGGAAAACGCGATATTCGACATTTCCAATCTATCTGCATCAACAACAGCTAAAGATTCAGTTCCCAGGCGTCGCAATAGTCCTTATTAAAAATTCACTCGTAGAGCTTGGAAAACGCGATATTCTTCATTTCCAATCGATCTGCATCAATAACAGCTAAAGATTCAGCTCCCAGGCGTCGCAATCGTCCTTATTATCTAAAATACACTCGTATATCATGGAAAATGCGACATTCGACATTTCCAATCGATCTGGATCGACAGCAGCTAAAGATTCAGTTCCCAGGCGTCGCAATAGTCCTTCTTATAGAAAATTCACTCGTAGAGATTGGAAAACGCGATATTCGACATTTCCATTCGATCTGCATCGACGACAGCTAAAGATTCAGTTCCCAGGCGTCGCAATAGTCCTTCTTATTGAAATTTCACTCGTAGAGCTTGGAAAACGCGATATTCAACATTTCCAATCGATCTGCATCGACAACAGCTAAAGATTCAGTTCCCAGTCGTCGCAATAGTCCTTATTGAAAATTCACTCATAGAGCTTGGAAAACGCGATATTCGACATTTCCAATCGATCTGCATCAACAACAGCTATAGATTCAGTTCCCAGGCGTCGCAATAGTCCTTCTTATTGAAAATTCACTCGTAGAGCTTGGAAAACGCGATATTCAACATTTCCAATCGATCTGCATCGACAACAGCTAAAGATTCAGTTCCCAGTCGTCGCAATAGTGCTTATTGAAAATTCACTCGTAGAGCTTGGAAAACGCGATATTCTTCATTTCCAATCGATCTGCATCAACAGCAGCTAAAGATTCAGTTCCCAGGCGTCGCAATCGTCCTTATTATCAAAAATTCACTCGTACAGCTTGGAAAACGCGTTATTCGACATTTCCAATCGATCTGCATCGACAACAGCTAAAGATTCTGTTCCCAGGAGTCGCAATAGTCTTTATTATCAAAAATACACCCGTTTAGCATGGAAAATGCGATATTCGACATTTCCAATCGATCTGCATCAACAACAGCTAAAGATTCAGTTCCCAGGCGTCGCAATAGTCCTTATTGAAAATTCACTCATAGAGCTTGAAAAACGCGATATTCGACATTTCCAATCGAAATGCATCAACAACAGCTAAAGATTCAGTTCCCAGGCGTCGTAATAGTGCTTATTGAAAATTCACTCGTACAGCTTGGAAAACGCGATATTCGACATTTCCAATCGATCTGCAACGATAACAGCTAAAGATTCCGTTCCCATGAGTCGCAATAGTCTTTATTATCAAAAATACACCCGTTTAGCATGGAAAATGCGATATTCGACATTTCCAATCGATCTGCATCGACAACAGCTAAAGATTCAGTTCCCAGGCGTCGCAATAGTCCTTATTGAAAATTCACTCATAGAGCATGGAAAACGCGATATTTGACATTTCCAATCGATCTGCATCGTAAACAGCTAAAGATTCAGTTCCCAGGCGTCGCAATAGTCCTTATTGAAAATTCACTCGTAGAGCTTGGAAAACACGATATTCTTCATTTCCAATCGATCTGCATCAACAGCAGCTAAAGATTCAGTTCCCAGGCGTCGCAATCGTCCTTATTATCAAAAATACACTCGTATATCATGGAAAATGCGACATTCGACATTTCCAATCGATCTGGATCGACAGCAGCTAAAGATTCAGTTCCCAGGCGTCGCAATAGTCCTTATTGAAAATTCACTCGTACAGCTTGGAAAACGCGATATTCGACATTTCCAATCGATCTGCAACGACAACAGCTAAAGATTCCGTTCCCATGAGTCGCAATAGTCTTTATTATCAAAAATACACCCGTTTAGCATGGAAAATGCGATATTCGACATTTCCAATCGATCTGCATCGACAACAGCTAAAGATTCAGTTCCCAGGCGTCGCAATAGTCCTTATTGAAAATTCACTCATAGAGCATGGAAAACGCGATATTTGACATTTCCAATCGATCTGCATCGACAACAGCTAAAGATTCAGTTCCCAGGCGTCGCAATAGTGTTTATTGAAAATTCACTCGTAGAGCTTAGAAAACGCGATATTCTTCATTTCCAATCGATCTGCATCAACAGCAGCTAAAGATTCAGTTCCCAGGCGTCGCAATCGTCCTTATTATCAAAAATACACTCGTATATCATGGAAAATGCGACATTCGACATTTCCAATCGATCTGGATCGACAGCAGCTAAAGATTCAGTTCCCAGGCGTCGCAATAGTCCTTATTGAAAATTCACTCGTAGAGCTTGGAAAACGCGATATTCGACATTTCCAATCTATCTGCATCAACAACAGCTAAAGATTCAGTTCCCAGGCGTCGCAATAGTCCTTATTAAAAATTCACTCGTAGAGCTTGGAAAACGCGATATTCTTCATTTCCAATCGATCTGCATCAATAACAGCTAAAGATTCAGCTCCCAGGCGTCGCAATCGTCCTTATTATCTAAAATACACTCGTATATCATGGAAAATGCGACATTCGACATTTCCAATCGATCTGGATCGACAGCAGCTAAAGATTCAGTTCCCAGGCGTCGCAATAGTCCTTCTTATAGAAAATTCACTCGTAGAGATTGGAAAACGCGATAGTCGACATTTCCATTCGATCTGCATCGACGACAGCTAAAGATTCAGTTCCCAGGCGTCGCAATAGTCCTTCTTATTGAAATTTCACTCGTAGAGCTTGGAAAACGCGATATTCAACATTTCCAATCGATCTGCATCGACAACAGCTAAAGATTCAGTTCCCAGTCGTCGCAATAGTCCTTATTGAAAATTCACTCATAGAGCTTGGAAAACGCGATATTCGACATTTCCAATCGATCTGCATCAACAACAGCTATAGATTCAGTTCCCAGGCGTCGCAATAGTCCTTCTTATTGAAAATTCACTCGTAGAGCTTGGAAAACGCGATATTCAACATTTCCAATCGATCTGCATCGACAACAGCTAAAGATTCAGTTCCCAGTCGTCGCAATAGTGCTTATTGAAAATTCACTCGTAGAGCTTGGAAAACGCGATATTCTTCATTTCCAATCGATCTGCATCAACAGCAGCTAAAGATTCAGTTCCCAGGCGTCGCAATCGTCCTTATTATCAAAAATTCACTCGTACAGCTTGGAAAACGCGTTATTCGACATTTCCAATCGATCTGCATCGACAACAGCTAAAGATTCTGTTCCCAGGAGTCGCAATAGTCTTTATTATCAAAAATACACCCGTTTAGCATGGAAAATGCGATATTCGACATTTCCAATCGATCTGCATCAACAACAGCTAAAGATTCAGTTCCCAGGCGTCGCAATAGTCCTTATTGAAAATTCACTCATAGAGCTTGAAAAACGCGATATTCGACATTTCCAATCGAAATGCATCAACAACAGCTAAAGATTCAGTTCCCAGGCGTCGTAATAGTGCTTATTGAAAATTCACTCGTACAGCTTGGAAAACGCGATATTCGACATTTCCAATCGATCTGCAACGATAACAGCTAAAGATTCCGTTCCCATGAGTCGCAATAGTCTTTATTATCAAAAATACACCCGTTTAGCATGGAAAATGCGATATTCGACATTTCCAATCGATCTGCATCGACAACAGCTAAAGATTCAGTTCCCAGGCGTCGCAATAGTCCTTATTGAAAATTCACTCATAGAGCATGGAAAACGCGATATTTGACATTTCCAATCGATCTGCATCGTAAACAGCTAAAGATTCAGTTCCCAGGCGTCGCAATAGTCCTTATTGAAAATTCACTCGTAGAGCTTGGAAAACACGATATTCTTCATTTCCAATCGATCTGCATCAACAGCAGCTAAAGCTTCAGTTCCCAGGCGTCGCAATCGTCCTTATTATCAAAAATACACTCGTATATCATGGAAAATGCGACATTCGACATTTCCAATCGATCTGGATCGACAGCAGCTAAAGATTCAGTTCCCAGGCGTCGCAATAGTCCTTATTGAAAATTCACTCGTACAGCTTGGAAAACGCGATATTCGACATTTCCAATCGATCTGCAACGACAACAGCTAAAGATTCCGTTCCCATGAGTCGCAATAGTCTTTATTATCAAAAATACACCCGTTTAGCATGGAAAATGCGATATTCGACATTTCCAATCGATCTGCATCGACAACAGCTAAAGATTCAGTTCCCAGGCGTCGCAATAGTCCTTATTGAAAATTCACTCATAGAGCATGGAAAACGCGATATTTGACATTTCCAATCGATCTGCATCGACAACAGCTAAAGATTCAGTTCCCAGGCGTCGCAATAGTGTTTATTGAAAATTCACTCGTAGAGCTTAGAAAACGCGATATTCTTCATTTCCAATCGATCTGCATCAACAGCAGCTAAAGATTCAGTTCCCAGGCGTCGCAATCGTCCTTATTATCAAAAATACACTCGTATATCATGGAAAATGCGACATTCGACATTTCCAATCGATCTGGATCGACAGCAGCTAAAGATTCAGTTCCCAGGCGTCGCAATAGTCCTTATTGAAAATTCACTCGTAGAGCTTGGAAAACGCGATATTCGACATTTCCAATCTATCTGCATCAACAACAGCTAAAGATTCAGTTCCCAGGCGTCGCAATAGTCCTTATTAAAAATTCACTCGTAGAGCTTGGAAAACGCGATATTCTTCATTTCCAATCGATCTGCATCAATAACAGCTAAAGATTCAGCTCCCAGGCGTCGCAATCGTCCTTATTATCTAAAATACACTCGTATATCATGGAAAATGCGACATTCGACATTTCCAATCGATCTGGATCGACAGCAGCTAAAGATTCAGTTCCCAGGCGTCGCAATAGTCCTTCTTATAGAAAATTCACTCGTAGAGATTGGAAAACGCGATAGTCGACATTTCCATTCGATCTGCATCGACGACAGCTAAAGATTCAGTTCCCAGGCGTCGCAATAGTCCTTCTTATTGAAATTTCACTCGTAGAGCTTGGAAAACGCGATATTCAACATTTCCAATCGATCTGCATCGACAACAGCTAAAGATTCAGTTCCCAGTCGTCGCAATAGTCCTTATTGAAAATTCACTCATAGAGCTTGGAAAACGCGATATTCGACATTTCCAATCGATCTGCATCAACAACAGCTATAGATTCAGTTCCCAGGCGTCGCAATAGTCCTTCTTATTGAAAATTCACTCGTAGAGCTTGGAAAACGCGATATTCAACATTTCCAATCGATCTGCATCGACAACAGCTAAAGATTCAGTTCCCAGTCGTCGCAATAGTGCTTATTGAAAATTCACTCGTAGAGCTTGGAAAACGCGATATTCTTCATTTCCAATCGATCTGCATCAACAGCAGCTAAAGATTCAGTTCCCAGGCGTCGCAATCGTCCTTATTATCAAAAATTCACTCGTACAGCTTGGAAAACGCGTTATTCGACATTTCCAATCGATCTGCATCGACAACAGCTAAAGATTCTGTTCCCAGGAGTCGCAATAGTCTTTATTATCAAAAATACACCCGTTTAGCATGGAAAATGCGATATTCGACATTTCCAATCGATCTGCATCAACAACAGCTAAAGATTCAGTTCCCAGGCGTCGCAATAGTCCTTATTGAAAATTCACTCATAGAGCTTGAAAAACGCGATATTCGACATTTCCAATCGAAATGCATCAACAACAGCTAAAGATTCAGTTCCCAGGCGTCGTAATAGTGCTTATTGAAAATTCACTCGTACAGCTTGGAAAACGCGATATTCGACATTTCCAATCGATCTGCAACGACAACAGCTAAAGATTCCGTTCCCATGAGTCGCAATAGTCTTTATTATCAAAAATACACCCGTTTAGCATGGAAAATGCGATATTCGACATTTCCAATCGATCTGCATCGACAACAGCTAAAGATTCAGTTCCCAGGCGTCGCAATAGTCCTTATTGAAAATTCACTCATAGAGCATGGAAAACGCGATATTTGACATTTCCAATCGATCTGCATCGACAACAGCTAAAGATTCAGTTCCCAGGCGTCGCAATAGTCCTTATTGAAAATTCACTCGTAGAGCTTGGAAAACGCGATATTCTTCATTTCCAATCGATCTGCATCAACAGCAGCTAAAGATTCAGTTCCCAGGCGTCGCAATCGTCCTTATTATCAAAAATACACTCGTATATCATGGAAAATGCGACATTCGACATTTCCAATCGATCTGGATCGACAGCAGCTAAAGATTCAGTTCCCAGGCGTCGCAATAGTCCTTATTGAAAATTCACTCGTAGAGCTTGGAAAACGCGATATTCGACATTTCCAATCTATCTGCATCAACAACAGCTAAAGATTCAGTTCCCAGGCGTCGCAATAGTCCTTATTAAAAATTCACTCGTAGAGCTTGGAAAACGCGATATTCTTCATTTCCAATCGATCTGCATCAACAACAGCTAAAGATTCAGCTCCCAGGCGTCGCAATCGTCCTTATTATCTAAAATACACTCGTATATCATGGAAAATGCGACATTCGACATTTCCAATCGATCTGGATCGACAGCAGCTAAAGATTCAGTTCCCAGGCGTCGCAATAGTCCTTCTTATAGAAAATTCACTCGTAGAGATTGGAAAACGCGATATTCGACATTTCCATTCGATCTGCATCGACGACAGCTAAAGATTCAGTTCCCAGGCGTCGCAATAGTCCTTCTTATTGAAATTTCACTCGTAGAGCTTGGAAAACGCGATATTCAACATTTCCAATCGATCTGCATCGACAACAGCTAAAGATTCAGTTCCCAGTCGTCGCAATAGTCCTTATTGAAAATTCACTCATAGAGCTTGGAAAACGCGATATTCGACATTTCCAATCGATCTGCATCAACAACAGCTATAGATTCAGTTCCCAGGCGTCGCAATAGTCCTTCTTATTGAAAATTCACTCGTAGAGCTTGGAAAACGCGATATTCAACATTTCCAATCGATCTGCATCGACAACAGCTAAAGATTCAGTTCCCAGTCGTCGCAATAGTGCTTATTGAAAATTCACTCGTAGAGCTTGGAAAACGCGATATTCTTCATTTCCAATCGATCTGCATCAACAGCAGCTAAAGATTCAGTTCCCAGGCGTCGCAATCGTCCTTATTATCAAAAATTCACTCGTACAGCTTGGAAAACGCGTTATTCGACATTTCCAATCGATCTGCATCGACAACAGCTAAAGATTCTGTTCCCAGGAGTCGCAATAGTCTTTATTATCAAAAATACACCCGTTTAGCATGGAAAATGCGATATTCGACATTTCCAATCGATCTGCATCAACAACAGCTAAAGATTCAGTTCCCAGGCGTCGCAATAGTCCTTATTGAAAATTCACTCATAGAGCTTGAAAAACGCGATATTCGACATTTCCAATCGAAATGCATCAACAACAGCTAAAGATTCAGTTCCCAGGCGTCGTAATAGTGCTTATTGAAAATTCACTCGTACAGCTTGGAAAACGCGATATTCGACATTTCCAATCGATCTGCAACGATAACAGCTAAAGATTCCGTTCCCATGAGTCGCAATAGTCTTTATTATCAAAAATACACCCGTTTAGCATGGAAAATGCGATATTCGACATTTCCAATCGATCTGCATCGACAACAGCTAAAGATTCAGTTCCCAGGCGTCGCAATAGTCCTTATTGAAAATTCACTCATAGAGCATGGAAAACGCGATATTTGACATTTCCAATCGATCTGCATCGACAACAGCTAAAGATTCAGTTCCCAGGCGTCGCAATAGTCCTTATTGAAAATTCACTCGTAGAGCTTAGAAAACGCGATATTCTTCATTTCCAATCGATCTGCATCAACAGCAGCTAAAGATTCAGTTCCCAGGCGTCGCAATCGTCCTTATTATCAAAAATACACTCGTATATCATGGAAAATGCGACATTCGACATTTCCAATCGATCTGGATCGACAGCAGCTAAAGATTCAGTTCCCAGGCGTCGCAATAGTCCTTATTGAAAATTCACTCGTAGAGCTTGGAAAACGCGATATTCGACATTTCCAATCTATCTGCATCAACAACAGCTAAAGATTCAGTTCCCAGGCGTCGCAATAGTCCTTCTTATAGAAAATTCACTCGTAGAGATTGGAAAACGCGATATTCGACATTTCCATTCGATCTGCATCGACGACAGCTAAAGATTCAGTTCCCAGGCGTCGTAATAGTCCTTCTTATAGAAAATTCACTCGTAGAGATTGGAAAACGCGATATTCGACATTTCCATTCGATCTGCATCGACGACAGCTAAAGATTCAGTTCCCAGGCGTCGCAATAGTCCTTATTGAAATTTCACTCGTAGAGCTTGGAAAACGCGATATTCAACATTTCCAATCGATCTGCATCGACAACAGCTAAAGATTCAATTCCCAGTCGTCGCAATAGTCCTTATTGAAAATTCACTCATAGAGCTTGGAAAACGCGATATTCGACATTTCCAATCGATCTGCATCAACAACAGCTATAGATTCAGTTCCCAGGCGTCGCAATAGTCCTTCTTATTGAAAATTCACTCGTAGAGCTTGGAAAACGCGATATTCAACATTTCCAATCGATCTGCATCGACAACAGCTAAAGATTCCGTTCCCATGAGTCGCAATAGTCTTTATTATCAAAAATACACCCGTTTAGCATGGAAAATGCGATATTCGACATTTCCAATCGATCTGCATCGACAACAGCTAAAGATTCAGTTCCCAGGCGTCGCAATAGTCCTTATTGAAAATTCACTCGTAGAGCTTGGAAAACGCGATATTCTTCATTTCCAATCGATCTGCATCAACAGCAGCTAAAGATTCAGTTCCCAGGCGTCGCAATCGTCCTTATTATCAAAAATACACACGTATATCATGGAAAATGCGACATTCGACATTTCCAATCGATCTGGATCGACAGCAGCTAAAGATTCAGTTCCCAGGCGTCGCAATAGTCCTTATTGAAAATTCACTCGTAGAGCTTGGAAAACGCGATATTCGACATTTCCAATCTATCTGCATCAACAACAGCTAAAGATTCAGTTCCCAGGCGTCGCAATAGTCCTTATTAAAAATTCACTCGTAGAGCTTGGAAAACGCGATATTCTTCATTTCCAATCGATCTGCATCAACAACAGCTAAAGATTCAGCTCCCAGGCGTCGCAATCGTCCTTATTATCTAAAATACACTCGTATATCATGGAAAATGCGACATTCGACATTTCCAATCGATCTGGATCGACAGCAGCTAAAGATTCAGTTCCCAGGCGTCGCAATAGTCCTTCTTATAGAAAATTCACTCGTAGAGATTGGAAAACGCGATATTCGACATTTCCATTCGATCTGCATCGACGACAGCTAAAGATTCAGTTCCCAGGCGTCGCAATAGTCCTTCTTATTGAAATTTCACTCGTAGAGCTTGGAAAACGCGATATTCAACATTTCCAATCGATCTGCATCGACAACAGCTAAAGATTCAGTTCCCAGTCGTCGCAATAGTCCTTATTGAAAATTCACTCATAGAGCTTGGAAAACGCGATATTCGACATTTCCAATCGATCTGCATCAACAACAGCTATAGATTCAGTTCCCAGGCGTCGCAATAGTCCTTCTTATTGAAAATTCACTCGTAGAGCTTGGAAAACGCGATATTCAACATTTCCAATCGATCTGCATCGACAACAGCTAAAGATTCAGTTCCCAGTCGTCGCAATAGTGCTTATTGAAAATTCACTCGTAGAGCTTGGAAAACGCGATATTCTTCATTTCCAATCGATCTGCATCAACAGCAGCTAAAGATTCAGTTCCCAGGCGTCGCAATCGTCCTTATTATCAAAAATTCACTCGTACAGCTTGGAAAACGCGTTATTCGACATTTCCAATCGATCTGCATCGACAACAGCTAAAGATTCTGTTCCCAGGAGTCGCAATAGTCTTTATTATCAAAAATACACCCGTTTAGCATGGAAAATGCGATATTCGACATTTCCAATCGATCTGCATCAACAACAGCTAAAGATTCAGTTCCCAGGCGTCGCAATAGTCCTTATTGAAAATTCACTCATAGAGCTTGAAAAACGCGATATTCGACATTTCCAATCGAAATGCATCAACAACAGCTAAAGATTCAGTTCCCAGGCGTCGTAATAGTGCTTATTGAAAATTCACTCGTACAGCTTGGAAAACGCGATATTCGACATTTCCAATCGATCTGCAACGATAACAGCTAAAGATTCCGTTCCCATGAGTCGCAATAGTCTTTATTATCAAAAATACACCCGTTTAGCATGGAAAATGCGATATTCGACATTTCCAATCGATCTGCATCGACAACAGCTAAAGATTCAGTTCCCAGGCGTCGCAATAGTCCTTATTGAAAATTCACTCATAGAGCATGGAAAACGCGATATTTGACATTTCCAATCGATCTGCATCGTAAACAGCTAAAGATTCAGTTCCCAGGCGTCGCAATAGTCCTTATTGAAAATTCACTCGTAGAGCTTGGAAAACACGATATTCTTCATTTCCAATCGATCTGCATCAACAGCAGCTAAAGATTCAGTTCCCAGGCGTCGCAATCGTCCTTATTATCAAAAATACACTCGTATATCATGGAAAATGCGACATTCGACATTTCCAATCGATCTGGATCGACAGCAGCTAAAGATTCAGTTCACAGGCGTCGCAATAGTCCTTATTGAAAATTCACTCGTACAGCTTGGAAAACGCGATATTCGACATTTCCAATCGATCTGCAACGACAACAGCTAAAGATTCCGTTCCCATGAGTCGCAATAGTCTTTATTATCAAAAATACACCCGTTTAGCATGGAAAATGCGATATTCGACATTTCCAATCGATCTGCATCGACAACAGCTAAAGATTCAGTTCCCAGGCGTCGCAATAGTCCTTATTGAAAATTCACTCATAGAGCATGGAAAACGCGATATTTGACATTTCCAATCGATCTGCATCGACAACAGCTAAAGATTCAGTTCCCAGGCGTCGCAATAGTCCTTATTGAAAATTCACTCGTAGAGCTTAGAAAACGCGATATTCTTCATTTCCAATCGATCTGCATCAACAGCAGCTAAAGATTCAGTTCCCAGGCGTCGCAATCGTCCTTATTATCAAAAATACACTCGTATATCATGGAAAATGCGACATTCGACATTTCCAATCGATCTGGATCGACAGCAGCTAAAGATTCAGTTCCCAGGCGTCGCAATAGTCCTTATTGAAAATTCACTCGTAGAGCTTGGAAAACGCGATATTCGACATTTCCAATCTATCTGCATCAACAACAGCTAAAGATTCAGTTCCCAGGCGTCGCAATAGTCCTTATTAAAAATTCACTCGTAGAGCTTGGAAAACGCGATATTCTTCATTTCCAATCGATCTGCATCAATAACAGCTAAAGATTCAGCTCCCAGGCGTCGCAATCGTCCTTATTATCTAAAATACACTCGTATATCATGGAAAATGCGACATTCGACATTTCCAATCGATCTGGATCGACAGCAACTAAAGATTCAGTTCCCAGGCGTCGCAATAGTCCTTCTTATAGAAAATTCACTCGTAGAGATTGGAAAACGCGATAGTCGACATTTCCATTCGATCTGCATCGACGACAGCTAAAGATTCAGTTCCCAGGCGTCGCAATAGTCCTTCTTATTGAAATTTCACTCGTAGAGCTTGGAAAACGCGATATTCAACATTTCCAATCGATCTGCATCGACAACAGCTAAAGATTCAGTTCCCAGTCGTCGCAATAGTCCTTATTGAAAATTCACTCATAGAGCTTGGAAAACGCGATATTCGACATTTCCAATCGATCTGCATCAACAACAGCTATAGATTCAGTTCCCAGGCGTCGCAATAGTCCTTCTTATTGAAAATTCACTCGTAGAGCTTGGAAAACGCGATATTCAACATTTCCAATCGATCTGCATCGACAACAGCTAAAGATTCAGTTCCCAGTCGTCGCAATAGTGCTTATTGAAAATTCACTCGTAGAGCTTGGAAAACGCGATATTCTTCATTTCCAATCGATCTGCATCAACAGCAGCTAAAGATTCAGTTCCCAGGCGTCGCAATCGTCCTTATTATCAAAAATTCACTCGTACAGCTTGGAAAACGCGTTATTCGACATTTCCAATCGATCTGCATCGACAACAGCTAAAGATTCTGTTCCCAGGAGTCGCAATAGTCTTTATTATCAAAAATACACCCGTTTAGCATGGAAAATGCGATATTCGACATTTCCAATCGATCTGCATCAACAACAGCTAAAGATTCAGTTCCCAGGCGTCGCAATAGTCCTTATTGAAAATTCACTCATAGAGCTTGAAAAACGCGATATTCGACATTTCCAATCGAAATGCATCAACAACAGCTAAAGATTCAGTTCCCAGGCGTCGTAATAGTGCTTATTGAAAATTCACTCGTACAGCTTGGAAAACGCGATATTCGACATTTCCAATCGATCTGCAACGATAACAGCTAAAGATTCCGTTCCCATGAGTCGCAATAGTCTTTATTATCAAAAATACACCCGTTTAGCATGGAAAATGCGATATTCGACATTTCCAATCGATCTGCATCGACAACAGCTAAAGATTCAGTTCCCAGGCGTCGCAATAGTCCTTATTGAAAATTCACTCATAGAGCATGGAAAACGCGATATTTGACATTTCCAATCGATCTGCATCGTAAACAGCTAAAGATTCAGTTCCCAGGCGTCGCAATAGTCCTTATTGAAAATTCACTCGTAGAGCTTGGAAAACACGATATTCTTCATTTCCAATCGATCTGCATCAACAGCAGCTAAAGATTCAGTTCCCAGGCGTCGCAATCGTCCTTATTATCAAAAATACACTCGTATATCATGGAAAATGCGACATTCGACATTTCCAATCGATCTGGATCGACAGCAGCTAAAGATTCAGTTCCCAGGCGTCGCAATAGTCCTTATTGAAAATTCACTCGTACAGCTTGGAAAACGCGATATTCGACATTTCCAATCGATCTGCAACGACAACAGCTAAAGATTCCGTTCCCATGAGTCGCAATAGTCTTTATTATCAAAAATACACCCGTTTAGCATGGAAAATGCGATATTCGACATTTCCAATCGATCTGCATCGACAACAGCTAAAGATTCAGTTCCCAGGCGTCGCAATAGTCCTTATTGAAAATTCACTCATAGAGCATGGAAAACGCGATATTTGACATTTCCAATCGATCTGCATCGACAACAGCTAAAGATTCAGTTCCCAGGCGTCGCAATAGTCCTTATTGAAAATTCACTCGTAGAGCTTAGAAAACGCGATATTCTTCATTTCCAATCGATCTGCATCAACAGCAGCTAAAGATTCAGTTCCCAGGCGTCGCAATCGTCCTTATTATCAAAAATACACTCGTATATCATGGAAAATGCGACATTCGACATTTCCAATCGATCTGGATCGACAGCAGCTAAAGATTCAGTTCCCAGGCGTCGCAATAGTCCTTATTGAAAATTCACTCGTAGAGCTTGGAAAACGCGATATTCGACATTTCCAATCTATCTGCATCAACAACAGCTAAAGATTCAGTTCCCAGGCGTCGCAATAGTCCTTATTAAAAATCCACTCGTAGAGCTTGGAAAACGCGATATTCTTCATTTCCAATCGATCTGCATCAATAACAGCTAAAGATTCAGCTCCCAGGCGTCGCAATCGTCCTTATTATCTAAAATACACTCGTATATCATGGAAAATGCGACATTCGACATTTCCAATCGATCTGGATCGACAGCAACTAAAGATTCAGTTCCCAGGCGTCGCAATAGTCCTTCTTATAGAAAATTCATTCGTAGAGATTGGAAAACGCGATAGTCGACATTTCCATTCGATCTGCATCGACGACAGCTAAAGATTCAGTTCCCAGGCGTCGCAATAGTCCTTCTTATTGAAATTTCACTCGTAGAGCTTGGAAAACGCGATATTCAACATTTCCAATCGATCTGCATCGACAACAGCTAAAGATTCAGTTCCCAGTCGTCGCAATAGTCCTTATTGAAAATTCACTCATAGAGCTTGGAAAACGCGATATTCGACATTTCCAATCGATCTGCATCAACAACAGCTATAGATTCAGTTCCCAGGCGTCGCAATAGTCCTTCTTATTGAAAATTCACTCGTAGAGCTTGGAAAACGCGATATTCAACATTTCCAATCGATCTGCATCGACAACAGCTAAAGATTCAGTTCCCAGTCGTCGCAATAGTGCTTATTGAAAATTCACTCGTAGAGCTTGGAAAACGCGATATTCTTCATTTCCAATCGATCTGCATCAACAGCAGCTAAAGATTCAGTTCCCAGGCGTCGCAATCGTCCTTATTATCAAAAATTCACTCGTACAGCTTGGAAAACGCGTTATTCGACATTTCCAATCGATCTGCATCGACAACAGCTAAAGATTCTGTTCCCAGGAGTCGCAATAGTCTTTATTATCAAAAATACACCCGTTTAGCATGGAAAATGCGATATTCGACATTTCCAATCGATCTGCATCAACAACAGCTAAAGATTCAGTTCCCAGGCGTCGCAATAGTCCTTATTGAAAATTCACTCATAGAGCTTGAAAAACGCGATATTCTACATTTCCAATCGAAATGCATCAACAACAGCTAAAGATTCAGTTCCCAGGCGTCGTAATAGTGCTTATTGAAAATTCACTCGTACAGCTTGGAAAACGCGATATTCGACATTTCCAATCGATCTGCAACGACAACAGCTAAAGATTCCGTTCCCATGAGTCGCAATAGTCTTTATTATCAAAAATACACCCGTTTAGCATGGAAAATGCGATATTCGACATTTCCAATCGATCTGCATCGACAACAGCTAAAGATTCAGTTCCCAGGCGTCGCAATAGTCCTTATTGAAAATTCACTCATAGAGCATGGAAAACGCGATATTTGACATTTCCAATCGATCTGCATCGACAACAGCTAAAGATTCAGTTCCCAGGCGTCGCAATAGTCCTTATTGAAAATTCACTCGTAGAGCTTGGAAAACGCGATATTCTTCATTTCCAATCGATCTGCATCAACAGCAGCTAAAGATTCAGTTCCCAGGCGTCGCAATCGTCCTTATTATCAAAAATACACTCGTATATCATGGAAAATGCGACATTCGACATTTCCAATCGATCTGGATCGACAGCAGCTAAAGATTCAGTTCCCAGGCGTCGCAATAGTCCTTATTGAAAATTCACTCGTAGAGCTTGGAAAACGCGATATTCTTCATTTCCAATCGATCTGCATCAACAACAGCTAAAGATTCAGCTCCCAGGCGTCGCAATCGTCCTTATTATCTAAAATACACTCGTATATCATGGAAAATGCGACATTCGACATTTCCAATCGATCTGGATCGACAGCAGCTAAAGATTCAGTTCCCAGGCGTCGCAATAGTCCTTCTTATAGAAAATTCACTCGTAGAGCTTGGAAAACGCGATATTCGACATTTCCAATCTATCTGCATCAACAACAGCTAAAGATTCAGTTCCCAGGCGTCGCAATAGTCCTTATTAAAAATTCACTCGTAGAGCTTGGAAAACGCGATATTCTTCATTTCCAATCGATCTGCATCAACAACAGCTAAAGATTCAGCTCCCAGGCGTCGCAATCGTCCTTATTATCTAAAATACACTCGTATATCATGGAAAATGCGACATTCGACATTTCCAATCGATCTGGATCGACAGCAGCTAAAGATTCAGTTCCCAGGCGTCGCAATAGTCCTTCTTATAGAAAATTCACTCGTAGAGATTGGAAAACGCGATATTCGACATTTCCATTCGATCTGCATCGACGACAGCTAAAGATTCAGTTCCCAGGCGTCGCAATAGTCCTTCTTATTGAAATTTCACTCGTAGAGCTTGGAAAACGCGATATTCAACATTTCCAATCGATCTGCATCGACAACAGCTAAAGATTCAGTTCCCAGTCGTCGCAATAGTCCTTATTGAAAATTCACTCATAGAGCTTGGAAAACGCGATAATCGACATTTCCAATCGATCTGCATCAACAACAGCTATAGATTCAGTTCCCAGGCGTCGCAATAGTCCTTCTTATTGAAAATTCACTCGTAGAGCTTGGAAAACGCGATATTCAACATTTCCAATCGATCTGCATCGACAACAGCTAAAGATTCAGTTCCCAGTCGTCGCAATAGTGCTTATTGAAAATTCACTCGTAGAGCTTGGAAAACGCGATATTCTTCATTTCCAATCGATCTGCATCAACAGCAGCTAAAGATTCAGTTCCCAGGCGTCGCAATCGTCCTTATTATCAAAAATTCACTCGTACAGCTTGGAAAACGCGTTATTCGACATTTCCAATCGATCTGCATCGACAACAGCTAAAGATTCTGTTCCCAGGAGTCGCAATAGTCTTTATTATCAAAAATACACCCGTTTAGCATGGAAAATGCGATATTCGACATTTCCAATCGATCTGCATCAACAACAGCTAAAGATTCAATTCCCAGGCGTCGCAATAGTCCTTATTGAAAATTCACTCATAGAGCTTGAAAAACGCGATATTCGACATTTCCAATCGAAATGCATCAACAACAGCTAAAGATTCAGTTCCCAGGCGTCGTAATAGTGCTTATTGAAAATTCACTCGTACAGCTTGGAAAACGCGATATTCGACATTTCCAATCGATCTGCAACGATAACAGCTAAAGATTCCGTTCCCATGAGTCGCAATAGTCTTTATTATCAAAAATACACCCGTTTAGCATGGAAAATGCGATATTCGACATTTCCAATCGATCTGCATCGACAACAGCTAAAGATTCAGTTCCCAGGCGTCGCAATAGTCCTTATTGAAAATTCACTCATAGAGCATGGAAAACGCGATATTTGACATTTCCAATCGATCTGCATCGTAAACAGCTAAAGATTCAGTTCCCAGGCGTCGCAATAGTCCTTATTGAAAATTCACTCGTAGAGCTTGGAAAACACGATATTCTTCATTTCCAATCGATCTGCATCAACAGCAGCTAAAGATTCAGTTCCCAGGCGTCGCAATCGTCCTTATTATCAAAAATACACTCGTATATCATGGAAAATGCGACATTCGACATTTCCAATCGATCTGGATCGACAGCAGCTAAAGATTCAGTTCCCAGGCGTCGCAATAGTCCTTATTGAAAATTCACTCGTACAGCTTGGAAAACGCGATATTCGACATTTCCAATCGATCTGCAACGACAACAGCTAAAGATTCCGTTCCCATGAGTCGCAATAGTCTTTATTATCAAAAATACACCCGTTTAGCATGGAAAATGCGATATTCGACATTTCCAATCGATCTGCATCGACAACAGCTAAAGATTCAGTTCCCAGGCGTCGCAATAGTCCTTATTGAAAATTCACTCATAGAGCATGGAAAACGCGATATTTGACATTTCCAATCGATCTGCATCGACAACAGCTAAAGATTCAGTTCCCAGGCGTCGCAATAGTCCTTATTGAAAATTCACTCGTAGAGCTTAGAAAACGCGATATTCTTCATTTCCAATCGATCTGCATCAACAGCAGCTAAAGATTCAGTTCCCAGGCGTCGCAATCGTCCTTATTATCAAAAATACACTCGTACATCATGGAAAATGCGACATTCGACATTTCCAATCGATCTGGATCGACAGCAGCTAAAGATTCAGTTCCCAGGCGTCGCAATAGTCCTTATTGAAAATTCACTCGTAGAGCTTGGAAAACGCGATATTCGACATTTCCAATCTATCTGCATCAACAACAGCTAAAGATTCAGTTCCCAGGCGTCGCAATAGTCCTTATTAAAAATTCACTCGTAGAGCTTGGAAAACGCGATATTCTTCATTTCCAATCGATCTGCATCAATAACAGCTAAAGATTCAGCTCCCAGGCGTCGCAATCGTCCTTATTATCTAAAATACACTCGTATATCATGGAAAATGCGACATTCGACATTTCCAATCGATCTGGATCGACAGCAGCTAAAGATTCAGTTCCCAGGCGTCGCAATAGTCCTTCTTATAGAAAATTCACTCGTAGAGATTGGAAAACGCGATAGTCGACATTTCCATTCGATCTGCATCGACGACAGCTAAAGATTCAGTTCCCAGGCGTCGCAATAGTCCTTCTTATTGAAATTTCACTCGTAGAGCTTGGAAAACGCGATATTCAACATTTCCAATCGATCTGCATCGACAACAGCTAAAGATTCAGTTCCCAGTCGTCGCAATAGTCCTTATTGAAAATTCACTCATAGAGCTTGGAAAACGCGATATTCGACATTTCCAATCGATCTGCATCAACAACAGCTATAGATTCAGTTCCCAGGCGTCGCAATAGTCCTTCTTATTGAAAATTCACTCGTAGAGCTTGGAAAACGCGATATTCAACATTTCCAATCGATCTGCATCGACAACAGCTAAAGATTCAGTTCCCAGTCGTCGCAATAGTGCTTATTGAAAATTCACTCGTAGAGCTTGGAAAACGCGATATTCTTCATTTCCAATCGATCTGCATCAACAGCAGCTAAAGATTCAGTTCCCAGGCGTCGCAATCGTCCTTATTATCAAAAATTCACTCGTACAGCTTGGAAAACGCGTTATTCGACATTTCCAATCGATCTGCATCGACAACAGCTAAAGATTCTGTTCCCAGGAGTCGCAATAGTCTTTATTATCAAAAATACACCCGTTTAGCATGGAAAATGCGATATTCGACATTTCCAATCGATCTGCATCAACAACAGCTAAAGATTCAGTTCCCAGGCGTCGCAATAGTCCTTATTGAAAATTCACTCATAGAGCTTGAAAAACGCGATATTCGACATTTCCAATCGAAATGCATCAACAACAGCTAAAGATTCAGTTCCCAGGCGTCGTAATAGTGCTTATTGAAAATTCACTCGTACAGCTTGGAAAACGCGATATTCGACATTTCCAATCGATCTGCAACGACAACAGCTAAAGATTCCGTTCCCATGAGTCGCAATAGTCTTTATTATCAAAAATACACCCGTTTAGCATGGAAAATGCGATATTCGACATTTCCAATCGATCTGCATCGACAACAGCTAAAGATTCAGTTCCCAGGCGTCGCAATAGTCCTTATTGAAAATTCACTCATAGAGCATGGAAAACGCGATATTTGACATTTCCAATCGATCTGCATCGACAACAGCTAAAGATTCAGTTCCCAGGCGTCGCAATAGTCCTTATTGAAAATTCACTCGTAGAGCTTGGAAAACGCGATATTCTTCATTTCCAATCGATCTGCATCAACAGCAGCTAAAGATTCAGTTCCCAGGCGTCGCAATCGTCCTTATTATCAAAAATACACTCGTATATCATGGAAAATGCGACATTCGACATTTCCAATCGATCTGGATCGACAGCAGCTAAAGATTCAGTTCCCAGGCGTCGCAATAGTCCTTATTGAAAATTCACTCGTAGAGCTTGGAAAACGCGATATTCGACATTTCCAATCTATCTGCATCAACAACAGCTAAAGATTCAGTTCCCAGGCGTCGCAATAGTCCTTATTAAAAATTCACTCGTAGAGCTTGGAAAACGCGATATTCTTCATTTCCAATCGATCTGCATCAACAACAGCTAAAGATTCAGCTCCCAGGCGTCGCAATCGTCCTTATTATCTAAAATACACTCGTATATCATGGAAAATGCGACATTCGACATTTCCAATCGATCTGGATCGACAGCAGCTAAAGATTCAGTTCCCAGGCGTCGCAATAGTCCTTCTTATAGAAAATTCACTCGTAGAGCTTGGAAAACGCGATATTCAACATTTCCAATCGATCTGCATCGACAACAGCTAAAGATTCAGTTCCCAGTCGTCGCAATAGTCCTTATTGAAAATTCACTCATAGAGCTTGGAAAACGCGATATTCGACATTTCCAATCGATCTGCATCAACAACAGCTATAGATTCAGTTCCCAGGCGTCGCAATAGTCCTTCTTATTGAAAATTCACTCGTAGAGCTTGGAAAACGCGATATTCAACATTTCCAATCGATCTGCATCGACAACAGCTAAAGATTCAGTTCCCAGTCGTCGCAATAGTGCTTATTGAAAATTCACTCGTAGAGCTTGGAAAACGCGATATTCTTCATTTCCAATCGATCTGCATCAACAGCAGCTAAAGATTCAGTTCCCAGGCGTCGCAATTGTCCTTATTATCAAAAATTCACTCGTACAGCTTGGAAAACGCGTTATTCGACATTTCCAATCGATCTGCATCGACAACAGCTAAAGATTCTGTTCCCAGGAGTCGCAATAGTCTTTATTATCAAAAATACACCCGTTTAGCATGGAAAATGCGATATTCGACATTTCCAATCGATCTGCATCAACAACAGCTAAAGATTCAGTTCCCAGGCGTCGCAATAGTCCTTATTGAAAATTCACTCATAGAGCTTGAAAAACGCGATATTCGACATTTCCAATCGAAATGCATCAACAACAGCTAATGATTCAGTTCCCAGGCGTCGTAATAGTGCTTATTGAAAATTCACTCGTACAGCTTGGAAAACGCGATATTCGACATTTCCAATCGATCTGCAACGACAACAGCTAAAGATTCCGTTCCCATGAGTCGCAATAGTCTTTATTATCAAAAATACACCCGTTTAGCATGGAAAATGCGATATTCGACATTTCCAATCGATCTGCATCGACAACAGCTAAAGATTCAGTTCCCAGGCGTCGCAATAGTCCTTATTGAAAATTCACTCATAGAGCATGGAAAACGCGATATTTGACATTTCCAATCGATCTGCATCGACAACAGCTAAAGATTCAGTTCCCAGGCGTCGCAATAGTCCTTATTGAAAATTCACTCGTAGAGCTTGGAAAACGCGATATTCTTCATTTCCAATCGATCTGCATCAACAGCAGCTAAAGATTCAGTTCCCAGGCGTCGCAATCGTCCTTATTATCAAAAATACACTCGTATATCATGGAAAATGCGACATTCGACATTTCCAATCGATCTGGATCGACAGCAGCTAAAGATTCAGTTCCCAGGCGTCGCAATAGTCCTTATTGAAAATTCACTCGTAGAGCTTGGAAAACGCGATATTCGACATTTCCAATCTATCTGCATCAACAACAGCTAAAGATTCAGTTCCCAGGCGTCGCAATAGTCCTTATTAAAAATTCACTCGTAGAGCTTGGAAAACGCGATATTCTTCATTTCCAATCGATCTGCATCAACAACAGCTAAAGATTCAGCTCCCAGGCGTCGCAATCGTCCTTTTTATCTAAAATACACTCGTATATCATGGAAAATGCGACATTCGATATTTCCAATCGATCTGGATCGACAGCAGCTAAAGGTTCAGTTCCCAGGCGTTGCAATAGTCCTTCTTACAGAAAAGTCACTCGTAGAGCTTGGAAAACGCGATATTCGACATTTCCAATCGATGTGCATCGACAACAGCTAAAGATTCAGTTCCCAGGCGTCGCAATAGTCCTTATTGAAAATTCACTCATAGAGCATGGAAAACGCGATATTTGACATTTCCAATCGATCTGCATCGACAACAGCTAAAGATTCAGTTCCCAGGCGTCGCAATAGTCCTTATTGAAAATTCACTCGTAGAGCTTAGAAAACGCGATATTCTTCATTTCCAATCGATCTGCATCAACAGCAGCTAAAGATTCAGTTCCCAGGCGTCGCAATCGTCCTTATTATCAAAAATACACTCGTACATCATGGAAAATGCGACATTCGACATTTCCAATCGATCTGGATCGACAGCAGCTAAAGATTCAGTTCCCAGGCGTCGCAATAGTCCTTATTGAAAATTCACTCGTAGAGCTTGGAAAACGCGATATTCGACATTTCCAATCTATCTGCATCAACAACAGCTAAAGATTCAGTTCCCAGGCGTCGCAATAGTCCTTATTAAAAATTCACTCGTAGAGCTTGGAAAACGCGATATTCTTCATTTCCAATCGATCTGCATCAATAACAGCTAAAGATTCAGCTCCCAGGCGTCGCAATCGTCCTTATTATCTAAAATACACTCGTATATCATGGAAAATGCGACATTCGACATTTCCAATCGATCTGGATCGACAGCAGCTAAAGATTCAGTTCCCAGGCGTCGCAATAGTCCTTCTTATAGAAAATTCACTCGTAGAGATTGGAAAACGCGATAGTCGACATTTCCATTCGATCTGCATCGACGACAGCTAAAGATTCAGTTCCCAGGCGTCGCAATAGTCCTTCTTATTGAAATTTCACTCGTAGAGCTTGGAAAACGCGATATTCAACATTTCCAATCGATCTGCATCGACAACAGCTAAAGATTCAGTTCCCAGTCGTCGCAATAGTCCTTATTGAAAATTCACTCATAGAGCTTGGAAAACGCGATATTCGACATTTCCAATCGATCTGCATCAACAACAGCTATAGATTCAGTTCCCAGGCGTCGCAATAGTCCTTCTTATTGAAAATTCACTCGTAGAGCTTGGAAAACGCGATATTCAACATTTCCAATCGATCTGCATCGACAACAGCTAAAGATTCAGTTCCCAGTCGTCGCAATAGTGCTTATTGAAAATTCACTCGTAGAGCTTGGAAAACGCGATATTCTTCATTTCCAATCGATCTGCATCAACAGCAGCTAAAGATTCAGTTCCCAGGCGTCGCAATCGTCCTTATTATCAAAAATTCACTCGTACAGCTTGGAAAACGCGTTATTCGACATTTCCAATCGATCTGCATCGACAACAGCTAAAGATTCTGTTCCCAGGAGTCGCAATAGTCTTTATTATCAAAAATACACCCGTTTAGCATGGAAAATGCGATATTCGACATTTCCAATCGATCTGCATCAACAACAGCTAAAGATTCAGTTCCCAGGCGTCGCAATAGTCCTTATTGAAAATTCACTCATAGAGCTTGAAAAACGCGATATTCGACATTTCCAATCGAAATGCATCAACAACAGCTAAAGATTCAGTTCCCAGGCGTCGTAATAGTGCTTATTGAAAATTCACTCGTACAGCTTGGAAAACGCGATATTCGACATTTCCAATCGATCTGCAACGACAACAGCTAAAGATTCCGTTCCCATGAGTCGCAATAGTCTTTATTATCAAAAATACACCCGTTTAGCATGGAAAATGCGATATTCGACATTTCCAATCGATCTGCATCGACAACAGCTAAAGATTCAGTTCCCAGGCGTCGCAATAGTCCTTATTGAAAATTCACTCATAGAGCATGGAAAACGCGATATTTGACATTTCCAATCGATCTGCATCGACAACAGCTAAAGATTCAGTTCCCAGGCGTCGCAATAGTCCTTATTGAAAATTCACTCGTAGAGCTTGGAAAACGCGATATTCTTCATTTCCAATCGATCTGCATCAACAGCAGCTAAAGATTCAGTTCCCAGGCGTCGCAATCGTCCTTATTATCAAAAATACACTCGTATATCATGGAAAATGCGACATTCGACATTTCCAATCGATCTGGATCGACAGCAGCTAAAGATTCAGTTCCCAGGCGTCGCAATAGTCCTTATTGAAAATTCACTCGTAGAGCTTGGAAAACGCGATATTCGACATTTCCAATCTATCTGCATCAACAACAGCTAAAGATTCAGTTCCCAGGCGTCGCAATAGTCCTTATTAAAAATTCACTCGTAGAGCTTGGAAAACGCGATATTCTTCATTTCCAATCGATCTGCATCAACAACAGCTAAAGATTCAGCTCCCAGGCGTCGCAATCGTCCTTATTATCTAAAATACACTCGTATATCATGGAAAATGCGACATTCGACATTTCCAATCGATCTGGATCGACAGCAGCTAAAGATTCAGTTCCCAGGCGTCGCAATAGTCCTTCTTATAGAAAATTCACTCGTAGAGCTTGGAAAACGCGATATTCAACATTTCCAATCGATCTGCATCGACAACAGCTAAAGATTCAGTTCCCAGTCGTCGCAATAGTCCTTATTGAAAATTCACTCATAGAGCTTGGAAAACGCGATATTCGACATTTCCAATCGATCTGCATCAACAACAGCTATAGATTCAGTTCCCAGGCGTCGCAATAGTCCTTCTTATTGAAAATTCACTCGTAGAGCTTGGAAAACGCGATATTCAACATTTCCAATCGATCTGCATCGACAACAGCTAAAGATTCAGTTCCCAGTCGTCGCAATAGTGCTTATTGAAAATTCACTCGTAGAGCTTGGAAAACGCGATATTCTTCATTTCCAATCGATCTGCATCAACAGCAGCTAAAGATTCAGTTCCCAGGCGTCGCAATTGTCCTTATTATCAAAAATTCACTCGTACAGCTTGGAAAACGCGTTATTCGACATTTCCAATCGATCTGCATCGACAACAGCTAAAGATTCTGTTCCCAGGAGTCGCAATAGTCTTTATTATCAAAAATACACCCGTTTAGCATGGAAAATGCGATATTCGACATTTCCAATCGATCTGCATCAACAACAGCTAAAGATTCAGTTCCCAGGCGTCGCAATAGTCCTTATTGAAAATTCACTCATAGAGCTTGAAAAACGCGATATTCGACATTTCCAATCGAAATGCATCAACAACAGCTAATGATTCAGTTCCCAGGCGTCGTAATAGTGCTTATTGAAAATTCACTCGTACAGCTTGGAAAACGCGATATTCGACATTTCCAATCGATCTGCAACGACAACAGCTAAAGATTCCGTTCCCATGAGTCGCAATAGTCTTTATTATCAAAAATACACCCGTTTAGCATGGAAAATGCGATATTCGACATTTCCAATCGATCTGCATCGACAACAGCTAAAGATTCAGTTCCCAGGCGTCGCAATAGTCCTTATTGAAAATTCACTCATAGAGCATGGAAAACGCGATATTTGACATTTCCAATCGATCTGCATCGACAACAGCTAAAGATTCAGTTCCCAGGCGTCGCAATAGTCCTTATTGAAAATTCACTCGTAGAGCTTGGAAAACGCGATATTCTTCATTTCCAATCGATCTGCATCAACAGCAGCTAAAGATTCAGTTCCCAGGCGTCGCAATCGTCCTTATTATCAAAAATACACTCGTATATCATGGAAAATGCGACATTCGACATTTCCAATCGATCTGGATCGACAGCAGCTAAAGATTCAGTTCCCAGGCGTCGCAATAGTCCTTATTGAAAATTCACTCGTAGAGCTTGGAAAACGCGATATTCGACATTTCCAATCTATCTGCATCAACAACAGCTAAAGATTCAGTTCCCAGGCGTCGCAATAGTCCTTATTAAAAATTCACTCGTAGAGCTTGGAAAACGCGATATTCTTCATTTCCAATCGATCTGCATCAACAACAGCTAAAGATTCAGCTCCCAGGCGTCGCAATCGTCCTTTTTATCTAAAATACACTCGTATATCATGGAAAATGCGACATTCGATATTTCCAATCGATCTGGATCGACAGCAGCTAAAGGTTCAGTTCCCAGGCGTTGCAATAGTCCTTCTTACAGAAAAGTCACTCGTAGAGCTTGGAAAACGCGATATTCGACATTTCCAATCGATGTGCATCGACAACAGCTAAAGATTCAGTACCCAGGCGTCGCAATAGTCCTTATTGAAAATTCACTCATAGAGCTTGAAAAACGCGATATTCGACATTTCCAATCGATCTGCATCAACAACAGCTAAAGATTCAGTTCCCAGGCGTCGCAATAGTGCTAATTGAAAATTCACTCGTACAGCTTGGAAAACGCGTTATTCGACATTTCCAATCGATCTGCATCGACAACAGCTAAAGATTCTGTTCCCGGGAGTCGCAAAAGTCTTTATTATCAAAAATACACCCGTTTAGCATGGAAAATGCGATATTCGACATTTCCAATCGATCTGCATCGACAACAGCTAAATATTCAGTTCCCAGGCGTCGCCAATGTCCTTATTGAGAATTCACTCGTAGTGCTTGAAAAACGCGATATTCGACATTTCCAATCGAACTGCATCGACAGCAGCCAAAGATGCAGTTCCCAGGCGTCGTAATAGTCCTACTAATTGAAAATTCCCTCGTAGAGCTTGGAAAATGCGATATTCGACATTTCCAATCGATCTGCATCGACAACAGCTAAAGATTCAGTTCCCAGGCATCGCAATAGTCCTTATTGAAAATTCACTCGTAGAGCTTGGAAAACGCGATATTCTTCATTTCCAATCGATCTGCATCAACAACAGCTAAAGATTCAGTTCCCAGGCGTCGCAATCGTCCTTATTATCAAAAATACACTCGTATATCATGGAAAATGCGACATTCGACATTTCCAATCGATCTGGATCGACAGCAGCTAAAGATTCAGTTCCCAGGCGTCGCAATAGTCCTTATTGAAAATTCACTCGTAGAGCTTGGAAAACGCGATATTCTTCATTTCCAATCGATCTGCATCAACAACAGCTAAAGATTCAGTTCCCAGGCGTCGCAATCGTCCTTATTATCAAAAATACACTCGTATATCATGGAAAATGCGACATTCGACATTTCCAATCGATCTGGATCGACAGCAGCTAAAGATTCAGTTCCCAGGCGTCGCAATAGTCCTTCTTATTGAAAATTCACTCGTAGAGATTGGAAAACGCGATATTCGACATTTCCATTCGATCTGCATCGACAACAGCTAAAGATTCAGTACCCAGGCGTCGCAATAGTCCTTATTGAAAATTCACTCATAGAGCTTGAAAAACGCGATATTCGACATTTCCAATCGAAATGCATCAAGAACAGCTAAAGATTCAGTTCCCAGGCGTCGTAATAGTGCTTATTATCAAAAATACACTCGTATATCATGGAAAATGCGACATTCGACATTTCCAATCGATCTGGATCGACAGCAGCTAAAGATTCAGTTCCCAGGCGTCGCAATAGTCCTTATTGAAAATTCACTCGTAGAGCTTGGAAAACGCGATATTCGACATTTCCAATCTATCTGCATCAACAACAGCTAAAGATTCAGTTCCCAGGCGTCGCAATAGTCCTTATTAAAAATTCACTCGTAGAGCTTGGAAAACGCGATATTCTTCATTTCCAATCGATCTGCATCAACAACAGCTAAAGATTCAGCTCCCAGGCGTCGCAATCGTCCTTATTATCTAAAATACACTCGTATATCATGGAAAATGCGACATTCGACATTTCCAATCGATCTGGATCGACAGCAGCTAAAGATTCAGTTCCCAGGCGTTGCAATAGTCCTTCTTACAGAAAAGTCACTCGTAGAGCTTGGAAAACGCGATATTCGACATTTCCAATCGATCTGCATCGACAACAGCTAAAGATTCAGTACCCAGGCGTCGCAATAGTCCTTATTGAAAATTCACTCATAGAGCTTGAAAAACGCGATATTCGACATTTCCAATCGATCTGCATCAACAACAGCTAAGGATTCAGTTCCCAGGCGTCGCAATAGTGCTTATTGAAAATTCACTCGTACAGCTTGGAAAACGCGTTATTCGACATTTCCAATCGATCTGCATCGACAACAGCTAAAGATTCTGTTCCCGGGAGTCGCAATAGTCTTTATTATCAAAAATACACCCGTTTAGCATGGAAAATGCGATATTCGACATTTCCAATCGATCTGCATCGACAACAGCTAAATATTCAGTTCCCAGGCGTCGCCAAAGTCCTTATTGAGAATTCACTCGTAGTGCTTGAAAAACGCGATATTCGACATTTCCAATCGAACTGCATCGACAGCAGCCAAAGATGCAGTTCCCAGGCGTCGTAATAGTCCTACTAATTGAAAATTCCCTCGTAGAGCTTGGAAAATGCGATATTCGACATTTCCAATCGATCTGCATCGACAACAGCTAAAGATTCAGTTCCCAGGCATCGCAATAGTCCTTATTGAAAATTCACTCGTAGAGCTTGGAAAACGCGATATTCTTCATTTCCAATCGATCTGCATCAACAGCAGCTAAAGATTCAGTTCCCAGGCGTCGCAATCGTCCTTATTATCAAAAATACACTCGTATATCATGGAAAATGCGACATTCGACATTTCCAATCGATCTGGATCGACAGCAGCTAAAGATTCAGTTCCCAGGCGTCGCAATAGTCCTTATTGAAAATTCACTCGTAGAGCTTGGAAAACGCGATATTCGACATTTCCAATCTATCTGCATCAACAACAGCTAAAGATTCAGTTCCCAGGCGTCGCAATAGTCCTTATTAAAAATTCACTCGTAGAGCTTGGAAAACGCGATATTCTTCATTTCCAATCGATCTGCATCAACAACAGCTAAAGATTCAGCTCCCAGGCGTCGCAATCGTCCTTATTATCTAAAATACACTCGTATATCATGGAAAATGCGACATTCGACATTTCCAATCGATCTGGATCGACAGCAGCTAAAGATTCAGTTCCCAGGCGTTGCAATAGTCCTTCTTACAGAAAAGTCACTCGTAGAGCTTGGAAAACGCGATATTCGACATTTCCAATCGATCTGCATCGACAACAGCTAAAGATTCAGTACCCAGGCGTCGCAATAGTCCTTATTGAAAATTCACTCATAGAGCTTGAAAAACGCGATATTCGACATTTCCAATCGATCTGCATCAACAACAGCTAAAGATTCAGTTCCCAGGCGTCGCAATAGTGCTAATTGAAAATTCACTCGTACAGCTTGGAAAACGCGTTATTCGACATTTCCAATCGATCTGCATCGACAACAGCTAAAGATTCTGTTCCCGGGAGTCGCAATAGTCTTTATTATCAAAAATACACCCGTTTAGCATGGAAAATGCGATATTCGACATTTCCAATCGATCTGCATCGACAACAGCTAAATATTCAGTTCCCAGGCGTCGCCAATGTCCTTATTGAGAATTCACTCGTAGTGCTTGAAAAACGCGATATTCGACATTTCCAATCGAACTGCATCGACAGCAGCCAAAGATGCAGTTCCCAGGCGTCGTAATAGTCCTACTAATTGAAAATTCCCTCGTAGAGCTTGGAAAATGCGATATTCGACATTTCCAATCGATCTGCATCGACAACAGCTAAAGATTCAGTTCCCAGGCATCGCAATAGTCCTTATTGAAAATTCACTCGTAGAGCTTGGAAAACGCGATATTCTTCATTTCCAATCGATCTGCATCAACAACAGCTAAAGATTCAGTTCCCAGGCGTCGCAATCGTCCTTATTATCAAAAATACACTCGTATATCATGGAAAATGCGACATTCGACATTTCCAATCGATCTGGATCGACAGCAGCTAAAGATTCAGTTCCCAGGCGTCGCAATAGTCCTTATTGAAAATTCACTCGTAGAGCTTGGAAAACGCGATATTCTTCATTTCCAATCGATCTGCATCAACAACAGCTAAAGATTCAGTTCCCAGGCGTCGCAATCGTCCTTATTATCAAAAATACACTCGTATATCATGGAAAATGCGACATTCGACATTTCCAATCGATCTGGATCGACAGCAGCTAAAGATTCAGTTCCCAGGCGTCGCAATAGTCCTTCTTATTGAAAATTCACTCGTAGAGATTGGAAAACGCGATATTCGACATTTCCATTCGATCTGCATCGACAACAGCTAAAGATTCAGTACCCAGGCGTCGCAATAGTCCTTATTGAAAATTCACTCATAGAGCTTGAAAAACGCGATATTCGACATTTCCAATCGAAATGCATCAACAACAGCTAAAGATTCAGTTCCCAGGCGTCGTAATAGTGCTTATTATCAAAAATACACTCGTATATCATGGAAAATGCGACATTCGACATTTCCAATCGATCTGGATCGACAGCAGCTAAAGATTCAGTTCCCAGGCGTCGCAATAGTCCTTATTGAAAATTCACTCGTAGAGCTTGGAAAACGCGATATTCGACATTTCCAATCTATCTGCATCAACAACAGCTAAAGATTCAGTTCCCAGGCGTCGCAATAGTCCTTATTAAAAATTCACTCGTAGAGCTTGGAAAACGCGATATTCTTCATTTCCAATCGATCTGCATCAACAACAGCTAAAGATTCAGCTCCCAGGCGTCGCAATCGTCCTTATTATCTAAAATACACTCGTATATCATGGAAAATGCGACATTCGACATTTCCAATCGATCTGGATCGACAGCAGCTAAAGATTCAGTTCCCAGGCGTTGCAATAGTCCTTCTTACAGAAAAGTCACTCGTAGAGCTTGGAAAACGCGATATTCGACATTTCCAATCGATCTGCATCGACAACAGCTAAAGATTCAGTACCCAGGCGTCGCAATAGTCCTTATTGAAAATTCACTCATAGAGCTTGAAAAACGCGATATTCGACATTTCCAATCGATCTGCATCAACAACAGCTAAGGATTCAGTTCCCAGGCGTCGCAATAGTGCTTATTGAAAATTCACTCGTACAGCTTGGAAAACGCGTTATTCGACATTTCCAATCGATCTGCATCGACAACAGCTAAAGATTCTGTTCCCGGGAGTCGCAATAGTCTTTATTATCAAAAATACACCCGTTTAGCATGGAAAATGCGATATTCGACATTTCCAATCGATCTGCATCGACAACAGCTAAATATTCAGTTCCCAGGCGTCGCCAAAGTCCTTATTGAGAATTCACTCGTAGTGCTTGAAAAACGCGATATTCGACATTTCCAATCGAACTGCATCGACAGCAGCCAAAGATGCAGTTCCCAGGCGTCGTAATAGTCCTACTAATTGAAAATTCCCTCGTAGAGCTTGGAAAATGCGATATTCGACATTTCCAATCGATCTGCATCGACAACAGCTAAAGATTCAGTTCCCAGGCATCGCAATAGTCCTTATTGAAAATTCACTCGTAGAGCTTGGAAAACGCGATATTCTTCATTTCCAATCGATCTGCATCAACAACAGCTAAAGATTCAGTTCCCAGGCGTCGCAATCGTCCTTATTATCAAAAATACACTCGTATATCATGGAAAATGCGACATTCGACATTTCCAATCGATCTGGATCGACAGCAGCTAAAGATTCAGTTCCCAGGCGTCGCAATAGTCCTTATTGAAAATTCACTCGTAGAGCTTGGAAAACGCGATATTCTTCATTTCCAATCGATCTGCATCAACAACAGCTAAAGATTCAGTTCCCAGGCGTCGCAATCGTCCTTATTGAAAATTCACTCATAGAGCTTGAAAAACGCGGTATTCGACATTTCCAATCGAAATGCATCAACAACAGCTAAAGATTCAGTTCCCAGGCGTCGTAATAGTGCTTATTGAAAATTCACTCGTACAGCTTGGAAAACGCGATATTCGACATTTCCAATCGATCTGCAACGACAACAGCTAAAGATTCCGTTCCCATGAGTCGCAATAGACTTTATTATCAAAAATACACCCGTTTAGCATGGAAAATGCGATATTCGACATTTCCAATCGATCTGCATCGACAACAGCTAAAGATTCAGTTCCCAGGCGTCGCAATAGTCCTTATTGAAAATTCACTCATAGAGCATGGAAAACGCGATATTTGACATTTCCAATCGATCTGCATCGACAACAGCTAAAGATTCAGTTCCCAGGCGTCGCAATAGTCCTTATTGAAAATTCACTCGTAGAGCTTGGAAAACGCGATATTCTTCATTTCCAATCGATCTGCATCAACAGCAGCTAAAGATTCAGTTCCCAGGCGTCGCAATCGTCCTTATTATCAAAAATACACTCGTATATCATGGAAAATGCGACATTCGACATTTCCAATCGATCTGGATCGACAGCAGCTAAAGATTCAGTTCCCAGGCGTCGCAATAGTCCTTCTTATTGAAAATTCACTCGTAGAGATTGGAAAACGCGATATTCGACATTTCCATTCGATCTGCATCGACAACAGCTAAAGATTCAGTACCCAGGCGTCGCAATAGTCCTTATTGAAAATTCACTCATAGAGCTTGGAAAACGCGATATTCGACATTTCCAATCGAAATGCATCAACAACAGCTAAAGATTCAGTTCCCAGGCGTCGTAATAGTGCTTATTATCAAAAATACACTCGTATATCATGGAAAATGCGACATTCGACATTTCCAATCGATCTGGATCGACAGCAGCTAAAGATTCAGTTCCCAGGCGTCGCAATAGTCCTTATTGAAAATTCACTCGTAGAGCTTGGAAAACGCGATATTCGACATTTCCAATCTATCTGCATCAACAACAGCTAAAGATTCAGTTCCCAGGCGTCGCAATAGTCCTTATTAAAAATTCACTCGTAGAGCTTGGAAAACGCGATATTCTTCATTTCCAATCGATCTGCATCAACAACAGCTAAAGATTCAGCTCCCAGGCGTCGCAATCGTCCTTATTATCTAAAATACACTCGTATATCATGGAAAATGCGACATTCGACATTTCCAATCGATCTGGATCGACAGCAGCTAAAGATTCAGTTCCCAGGCGTTGCAATAGTCCTTCTTACAGAAAAGTCACTCGTAGAGCTTGGAAAACGCGATATTCGACATTTCCAATCGATCTGCATCGACAACAGCTAAAGATTCAGTACCCAGGCGTCGCAATAGTCCTTATTGAAAATTCACTCATAGAGCTTGAAAAACGCGATATTCGACATTTCCAATCGATCTGCATCAACAACAGCTAAGGATTCAGTTCCCAGGCGTCGCAATAGTGCTTATTGAAAATTCACTCGTACAGCTTGGAAAACGCGTTATTCGACATTTCCAATCGATCTGCATCGACAACAGCTAAAGATTCTGTTCCCGGGAGTCGCAATAGTCTTTATTATCAAAAATACACCCGTTTAGCATGGAAAATGCGATATTCGACATTTCCAATCGATCTGCATCGACAACAGCTAAATATTCAGTTCCCAGGCGTCGCCAAAGTCCTTATTGAGAATTCACTCGTAGTGCTTGAAAAACGCGATATTCGACATTTCCAATCGAACTGCATCGACAGCAGCCAAAGATGCAGTTCCCAGGCGTCGTAATAGTCCTACTAATTGAAAATTCCCTCGTAGAGCTTGGAAAATGCGATATTCGACATTTCCAATCGATCTGCATCGACAATAGCTAAAGATTCAGTTCCCAGGCATCGCAATAGTCCTTATTGAAAATTCACTCGTAGAGCTTGGAAAACGCGATATTCTTCATTTCCAATCGATCTGCATCAACAACAGCTAAAGATTCAGTTCCCAGGCGTCGCAATCGTCCTTATTATCAAAAATACACTCGTATATCATGGAAAATGCGACATTCGACATTTCCAATCGATCTGGATCGACAGCAGCTAAAGATTCAGTTCCCAGGCGTCGCAATAGTCCTTATTGAAAATTCACTCGTAGAGCTTGGAAAACGCGATATTCTTCATTTCCAATCGATCTGCATCAACAACAGCTAAAGATTCAGTTCCCAGGCGTCGCAATCGTCCTTATTGAAAATTCACTCATAGAGCTTGAAAAACGCGGTATTCGACATTTCCAATCGAAATGCATCAACAACAGCTAAAGATTCAGTTCCCAGGCGTCGTAATAGTGCTTATTGAAAATTCACTCGTACAGCTTGGAAAACGTGATATTCGACATTTCCAATCGATCTGCAACGACAACAGCTAAAGATTCCGTTCCCATGAGTCGCAATAGTCTTTATTATCAAAAATACACCCGTTTAGCATGGAAAATGCGATATTCGACATTTCCAATCGATCTGCATCGACAACAGCTAAAGATTCAGTTCCCAGGCGTCGCAATAGTCCTTATTGAAAATTCACTCATAGAGCATGGAAAACGCGATATTTGACATTTCCAATCGATCTGCATCGACAACAGCTAAAGATTCAGTTCCCAGGCGTCGCAATAGTCCTTATTGAAAATTCACTCGTAGAGCTTGGAAAACGCGATATTCTTCATTTCCAATCGATCTGCATCAACAGCAGCTAAAGATTCAGTTCCCAGGCGTCGCAATCGTCCTTATTATCAAAAATACACTCGTATATCATGGAAAATGCGACATTCGACATTTCCAATCGATCTGGATCGACAGCAGCTAAAGATTCAGTTCCCAGGCGTCGCAATAGTCCTTACTGAAAATTCACTCGTAGAGCTTGGAAAACGCGATATTCGACATTTCCAATCTATCTGCATCAACAACAGCTAAAGATTCAGTTCCCAGGCGTCGCAATAGTCCTTATTAAAAATTCACTCGTAGAGCTTGGAAAACGCGATATTCTTCATTTCCAATCGATCTGCATCAACAACAGCTAAAGATTCAGCTCCCAGGCGTCGCAATCGTCCTTATTATCTAAAATACACTCGTATATCATGGAAAATGCGACATTCGACATTTCCAATCGATCTGGATCGACAGCAGCTAAAGATTCAGTTCCCAGGCGTTGCAATAGTCCTTCTTACAAAAAAGTCACTCGTAGAGCTTGGAAAACGCGATATTCGACATTTCCAATCGATCTGCATCGACAACAGCTAAAGATTCAGTACCCAGGCGTCGCAATAGTGCTTATTGAAAATTCACTCGTACAGCTTGGAAAACGCGTTATTCGACATTTCCAATCGATCTGCATCGACAACAGCTAAAGATTCTGTTCCCGGGAGTCGCAATAGTCTTTATTATCAAAAATACACCCGTTTAGCATGGAAAATGCGATATTCGACATTTCCAATCGATCTGCATCGACAACAGCTAAATATTCAGTTCCCAGGCGTCGCCAAAGTCCTTATTGAGAATTCACTCGTAGTGCTTGAAAAACGCGATATTCGACATTTCCAATCGAACTGCATCGACAGCAGCCAAAGATGCAGTTCCCAGGCGTCGTAATAGTCCTACTAATTGAAAATTCCCTCGTAGAGCTTGGAAAATGCGATATTCGACATTTCCAATCGATCTGCATCGACAACAGCTAAAGATTCAGTTCCCAGGCATCGCAATAGTCCTTATTGAAAATTCACTCGTAGAGCTTGGAAAACGCGATATTCTTCATTTCCAATCGATCTGCATCAACATCAGCTAAAGATTCAGTTCCCAGGCGTCGCAATCGTCCTTATTATCAAAAATACACTCGTATATCATGGAAAATGCGACATTCGACATTTCCAATCGATCTGGATCGACAGCAGCTAAAGATTCAGTTCCCAGGCGTCGCAATAGTCCTTATTGAAAATACACTCGTAGAGCTTGGAAAACGCGATATTCTTCATTTCCAATCGATCTGCATCAACAACAGCTAAAGATTCAGTACCCAGGCGTCGCAATAGTCCTTATTGAAAATTCACTCGTAGAGCTTGGAAAACGCGATATTCTTCATTTCCAATCGATCTGCATCAACAACAGCTAAAGATTCAGTTCCCAGGCGTCGCAATCGTCCTTATTATCAAAAATACACTCGTATATCATGGAAAATGCGACATTCGACATTTCCAATCGATCTGGATCGACAGCAGCTAAAGATTCAGTTCCCAGGCGTCGCAATAGTCCTTCTTATTGAAAATTCACTCGTAGAGATTGGAAAACGCGATATTCGACATTTCCATTCGATCTGCATCGACAACAGCTAAAGATTCAGTACCCAGGCGTCGCAATAGTCCTTATTGAAAATTCACTCATAGAGCTTGAAAAACGCGATATTCGACATTTCCATTCGAAATGCATCAACAACAGCTAAAGATTCAGTTCCCAGGCGTCGTAATAGTGCTTATTATCAAAAATACACTCGTATATCATGGAAAATGCGACATTCGACATTTCCAATCGATCTGGATCGACAGCAGCTAAAGATTCAGTTCCCAGGCGTCGCAATAGTCCTTATTGAAAATTCACTCGTAGAGCTTGGAAAACGCGATATTCGACATTTCCAATCTATCTGCATCAACAACAGCTAAAGATTCAGTTCCCAGGCGTCGCAATAGTCCTTATTAAAAATTCACTCGTAGAGCTTGGAAAACGCGATATTCTTCATTTCCAATCGATCTGCATCAACAACAGCTAAAGATTCAGCTCCCAGGCGTCGCAATCGTCCTTATTATCTAAAATACACTCGTATATCATGGAAAATGCGACATTCGACATTTCCAATCGATCTGGATCGACAGCAGCTAAAGATTCAGTTCCCAGGCGTTGCAATAGTCCTTCTTACAGAAAAGTCACTCGTAGAGCTTGGAAAACGCGATATTCGACATTTCCAATCGATCTGCATCGACAACAGCTAAAGATTCAGTACCCAGGCGTCGCAATAGTCCTTATTGAAAATTCACTCATAGAGCTTGAAAAACGCGATATTCGACATTTCCAATCGATCTGCATCAACAACAGCTAAGGATTCAGTTCCCAGGCGTCGCAATAGTGCTTATTGAAAATTCACTCGTACAGCTTGGAAAACGCGTTATTCGACATTTCCAATCGATCTGCATCGACAACAGCTAAAGATTCTGTTCCCGGGAGTCGCAATAGTCTTTATTATCAAAAATACACCCGTTTAGCATGGAAAATGCGATATTCGACATTTCCAATCGATCTGCATCGACAACAGCTAAATATTCAGTTCCCAGGCGTCGCCAAAGTCCTTATTGAGAATTCACTCGTAGTGCTTGAAAAACGCGATATTCGACATTTCCAATCGAACTGCATCGACAGCAGCCAAAGATGCAGTTCCCAGGCGTCGTAATAGTCCTACTAATTGAAAATTCCCTCGTAGAGCTTGGAAAATGCGATATTCGACATTTCCAATCGATCTGCATCGACAACAGCTAAAGATTCAGTTCCCAGGCATCGCAATAGTCCTTATTGAAAATTCACTCGTAGAGCTTGGAAAACGCGATATTCTTCATTTCCAATCGATCTGCATCAACAACAGCTAAAGATTCAGTTCCCAGGCGTCGCAATCGTCCTTATTATCAAAAATACACTCGTATATCATGGAAAATGCGACATTCGACATTTCCAATCGATCTGGATCGACAGCAGCTAAAGATTCAGTTCCCAGGCGTCGCAATAGTCCTTATTGAAAATTCACTCGTAGAGCTTGGAAAACGCGATATTCTTCATTTCCAATCGATCTGCATCAACAACAGCTAAAGATTCAGTTCCCAGGCGTCGCAATCGTCCTTATTATCAAAAATACACTCGTATATCATGGAAAATGCGACATTCGACATTTCCAATCGATCTGGATCGACAGCAGCTAAAGATTCAGTTCCCAGGCGTCGCAATAGTCCTTCTTATTGAAAATTCACTCGTAGAGATTGGAAAACGCGATATTCGACATTTCCATTCGATCTGCATCGACAACAGCTAAAGATTCAGTACCCAGGCGTCGCAATAGTCCTTATTGAAAATTCACTCATAGAGCTTGAAAAACGCGGTATTCGACATTTCCAATCGATCTGCATCGACAACAGCTAAATATTCAGTTCCCAGGCGTCGCCAAAGTCCTTATTGAGAATTCACTCGTAGTGCTTGAAAAACGCGATATTCGACATTTCCAATCGAACTGCATCGACAGCAGCCAAAGATGCAGTTCCCAGGCGTCGTAATAGTCCTACTAATTGAAAATTCCCTCGTAGAGCTTGGAAAATGCGATATTCGACATTTCCAATCGATCTGCATCGACAACAGCTAAAGATTCAGTTCCCAGGCATCGCAATAGTCCATATTGAAAATTCACTCGTATATCATGGAAAATGCGACATTCGACATTTCCAATCGATCTGGATCGACAGCAGCTAAAGATTCAGTTCCCAGGCGTCGCAATAGTCCTTATTGAAAATTCACTCGTAGAGCTTGGAAAACGCGATATTCTTCATTTCCAATCGATCTGCATCAACAACAGCTAAAGATTCAGTTCCCAGGCGTCGCAATCGTCCTTATTATCAAAAATACACTCGTATATCATGGAAAATGCGACATTCGACATTTCCAATCGATCTGGATCGACAGCAGCTAAAGATTCAGTTCCCAGGCGTCGCAATAGTCCTTCTTATTGAAAATTCACTCGTAGAGATTGGAAAACGCGATATTCGACATTTCCATTCGATCTGCATCGACAACAGCTAAAGATTCAGTACCCAGGCGTCGCAATAGTCCTTATTGAAAATTCACTCATAGAGCTTGAAAAACGCGATATTCGACATTTCCAATCGAAATGCATCAACAACAGCTAAAGATTCAGTTCCCAGGCGTCGTAATAGTGCTTATTATCAAAAATACACTCGTATATCATGGAAAATGCGACATTCGACATTTCCAATCGATCTGGATCGACAGCAGCTAAAGATTCAGTTCCCAGGCGTCGCAATAGTCCTTATTGAAAATTCACTCGTAGAGCTTGGAAAACGCGATATTCGACATTTCCAATCTATCTGCATCAACAACAGCTAAAGATTCAGTTCCCAGGCGTCGCAATAGTCCTTATTAAAAATTCACTCGTAGAGCTTGGAAAACGCGATATTCTTCATTTCCAATCGATCTGCATCAACAACAGCTAAAGATTCAGCTCCCAGGCGTCGCAATCGTCCTTATTATCTAAAATACACTCGTATATCATGGAAAATGCGACATTCGACATTTCCAATCGATCTGGATCGACAGCAGCTAAAGATTCAGTTCCCAGGCGTTGCAATAGTCCTTCTTACAGAAAAGTCACTCGTAGAGCTTGGAAAACGCGATATTCGACATTTCCAATCGATCTGCATCGACAACAGCTAAAGATTCAGTACCCAGGCGTCGCAATAGTCCTTATTGAAAATTCACTCATAGAGCTTGAAAAACGCGATATTCGACATTTCCAATCGATCTGCATCAACAACAGCTAAGGATTCAGTTCCCAGGCGTCGCAATAGTGCTTATTGAAAATTCACTCGTACAGCTTGGAAAACGCGTTATTCGACATTTCCAATCGATCTGCATCGACAACAGCTAAAGATTCTGTTCCCGGGAGTCGCAATAGTCTTTATTATCAAAAATACACCCGTTTAGCATGGAAAATGCGATATTCGACATTTCCAATCGATCTGCATCGACAACAGCTAAATATTCAGTTCCCAGGCGTCGCCAAAGTCCTTATTGAGAATTCACTCGTAGTGCTTGAAAAACGCGATATTCGACATTTCCAATCGAACTGCATCGACAGCAGCCAAAGATGCAGTTCCCAGGCGTCGTAATAGTCCTACTAATTGAAAATTCCCTCGTAGAGCTTGGAAAATGCGATATTCGACATTTCCAATCGATCTGCATCGACAACAGCTAAAGATTCAGTTCCCAGGCATCGCAATAGTCCTTATTGAAAATTCACTCGTAGAGCTTGGAAAACGCGATATTCTTCATTTCCAATCGATCTGCATCAACAACAGCTAAAGATTCAGTTCCCAGGCGTCGCAATCGTCCTTATTATCAAAAATACACTCGTATATCATGGAAAATGCGACATTCGACATTTCCAATCGATCTGGATCGACAGCAGCTAAAGATTCAGTTCCCAGGCGTCGCAATAGTCCTTATTGAAAATTCACTCGTAGAGCTTGGAAAACGCGATATTCTTCATTTCCAATCGATCTGCATCAACAACAGCTAAAGATTCAGTTCCCAGGCGTCGCAATCGTCCTTATTGAAAATTCACTCATAGAGCTTGAAAAACGCGGTATTCGACATTTCCAATCGAAATGCATCAACAACAGCTAAAGATTCAGTTCCCAGGCGTCGTAATAGTGCTTATTGAAAATTCACTCGTACAGCTTGGAAAACGCGATATTCGACATTTCCAATCGATCTGCAACGACAACAGCTAAAGATTCCGTTCCCATGAGTCGCAATAGACTTTATTATCAAAAATACACCCGTTTAGCATGGAAAATGCGATATTCGACATTTCCAATCGATCTGCATCGACAACAGCTAAAGATTCAGTTCCCAGGCGTCGCAATAGTCCTTATTGAAAATTCACTCATAGAGCATGGAAAACGCGATATTTGACATTTCCAATCGATCTGCATCGACAACAGCTAAAGATTCAGTTCCCAGGCGTCGCAATAGTCCTTATTGAAAATTCACTCGTAGAGCTTGGAAAACGCGATATTCTTCATTTCCAATCGATCTGCATCAACAGCAGCTAAAGATTCAGTTCCCAGGCGTCGCAATCGTCCTTATTATCAAAAATACACTCGTATATCATGGAAAATGCGACATTCGACATTTCCAATCGATCTGGATCGACAGCAGCTAAAGATTCAGTTCCCAGGCGTCGCAATAGTCCTTCTTATTGAAAATTCACTCGTAGAGATTGGAAAACGCGATATTCGACATTTCCATTCGATCTGCATCGACAACAGCTAAAGATTCAGTACCCAGGCGTCGCAATAGTCCTTATTGAAAATTCACTCATAGAGCTTGAAAAACGCGATATTCGACATTTCCAATCGAAATGCATCAACAACAGCTAAAGATTCAGTTCCCAGGCGTCGTAATAGTGCTTATTATCAAAAATACACTCGTATATCATGGAAAATGCGACATTCGACATTTCCAATCGATCTGGATCGACAGCAGCTAAAGATTCAGTTCCCAGGCGTCGCAATAGTCCTTATTGAAAATTCACTCGTAGAGCTTGGAAAACGCGATATTCGACATTTCCAATCTATCTGCATCAACAACAGCTAAAGATTCAGTTCCCAGGCGTCGCAATAGTCCTTATTAAAAATTCACTCGTAGAGCTTGGAAAACGCGATATTCTTCATTTCCAATCGATCTGCATCAACAACAGCTAAAGATTCAGCTCCCAGGCGTCGCAATCGTCCTTATTATCTAAAATACACTCGTATATCATGGAAAATGCGACATTCGACATTTCCAATCGATCTGGATCGACAGCAGCTAAAGATTCAGTTCCCAGGCGTTGCAATAGTCCTTCTTACAGAAAAGTCACTCGTAGAGCTTGGAAAACGCGATATTCGACATTTCCAATCGATCTGCATCGACAACAGCTAAAGATTCAGTACCCAGGCGTCGCAATAGTCCTTATTGAAAATTCACTCATAGAGCTTGAAAAACGCGATATTCGACATTTCCAATCGATCTGCATCAACAACAGCTAAGGATTCAGTTCCCAGGCGTCGCAATAGTGCTTATTGAAAATTCACTCGTACAGCTTGGAAAACGCGTTATTCGACATTTCCAATCGATCTGCATCGACAACAGCTAAAGATTCTGTTCCCGGGAGTCGCAATAGTCTTTATTATCAAAAATACACCCGTTTAGCATGGAAAATGCGATATTCGACATTTCCAATCGATCTGCATCGACAACAGCTAAATATTCAGTTCCCAGGCGTCGCCAAAGTCCTTATTGAGAATTCACTCGTAGTGCTTGAAAAACGCGATATTCGACATTTCCAATCGAACTGCATCGACAGCAGCCAAAGATGCAGTTCCCAGGCGTCGTAATAGTCCTACTAATTGAAAATTCCCTCGTAGAGCTTGGAAAATGCGATATTCGACATTTCCAATCGATCTGCATCGACAATAGCTAAAGATTCAGTTCCCAGGCATCGCAATAGTCCTTATTGAAAATTCACTCGTAGAGCTTGGAAAACGCGATATTCTTCATTTCCAATCGATCTGCATCAACAACAGCTAAAGATTCAGTTCCCAGGCGTCGCAATCGTCCTTATTATCAAAAATACACTCGTATATCATGGAAAATGCGACATTCGACATTTCCAATCGATCTGGATCGACAGCAGCTAAAGATTCAGTTCCCAGGCGTCGCAATAGTCCTTATTGAAAATTCACTCGTAGAGCTTGGAAAACGCGATATTCTTCATTTCCAATCGATCTGCATCAACAACAGCTAAAGATTCAGTTCCCAGGCGTCGCAATCGTCCTTATTGAAAATTCACTCATAGAGCTTGAAAAACGCGGTATTCGACATTTCCAATCGAAATGCATCAACAACAGCTAAAGATTCAGTTCCCAGGCGTCGTAATAGTGCTTATTGAAAATTCACTCGTACAGCTTGGAAAACGTGATATTCGACATTTCCAATCGATCTGCAACGACAACAGCTAAAGATTCCGTTCCCATGAGTCGCAATAGTCTTTATTATCAAAAATACACCCGTTTAGCATGGAAAATGCGATATTCGACATTTCCAATCGATCTGCATCGACAACAGCTAAAGATTCAGTTCCCAGGCGTCGCAATAGTCCTTATTGAAAATTCACTCATAGAGCATGGAAAACGCGATATTTGACATTTCCAATCGATCTGCATCGACAACAGCTAAAGATTCAGTTCCCAGGCGTCGCAATAGTCCTTATTGAAAATTCACTCGTAGAGCTTGGAAAACGCGATATTCTTCATTTCCAATCGATCTGCATCAACAGCAGCTAAAGATTCAGTTCCCAGGCGTCGCAATCGTCCTTATTATCAAAAATACACTCGTATATCATGGAAAATGCGACATTCGACATTTCCAATCGATCTGGATCGACAGCAGCTAAAGATTCAGTTCCCAGGCGTCGCAATAGTCCTTACTGAAAATTCACTCGTAGAGCTTGGAAAACGCGATATTCGACATTTCCAATCTATCTGCATCAACAACAGCTAAAGATTCAGTTCCCAGGCGTCGCAATAGTCCTTATTAAAAATTCACTCGTAGAGCTTGGAAAACGCGATATTCTTCATTTCCAATCGATCTGCATCAACAACAGCTAAAGATTCAGCTCCCAGGCGTCGCAATCGTCCTTATTATCTAAAATACACTCGTATATCATGGAAAATGCGACATTCGACATTTCCAATCGATCTGGATCGACAGCAGCTAAAGATTCAGTTCCCAGGCGTTGCAATAGTCCTTCTTACAAAAAAGTCACTCGTAGAGCTTGGAAAACGCGATATTCGACATTTCCAATCGATCTGCATCGACAACAGCTAAAGATTCAGTACCCAGGCGTCGCAATAGTGCTTATTGAAAATTCACTCGTACAGCTTGGAAAACGCGTTATTCGACATTTCCAATCGATCTGCATCGACAACAGCTAAAGATTCTGTTCCCGGGAGTCGCAATAGTCTTTATTATCAAAAATACACCCGTTTAGCATGGAAAATGCGATATTCGACATTTCCAATCGATCTGCATCGACAACAGCTAAATATTCAGTTCCCAGGCGTCGCCAAAGTCCTTATTGAGAATTCACTCGTAGTGCTTGAAAAACGCGATATTCGACATTTCCAATCGAACTGCATCGACAGCAGCCAAAGATGCAGTTCCCAGGCGTCGTAATAGTCCTACTAATTGAAAATTCCCTCGTAGAGCTTGGAAAATGCGATATTCGACATTTCCAATCGATCTGCATCGACAACAGCTAAAGATTCAGTTCCCAGGCATCGCAATAGTCCTTATTGAAAATTCACTCGTAGAGCTTGGAAAACGCGATATTCTTCATTTCCAATCGATCTGCATCAACATCAGCTAAAGATTCAGTTCCCAGGCGTCGCAATCGTCCTTATTATCAAAAATACACTCGTATATCATGGAAAATGCGACATTCGACATTTCCAATCGATCTGGATCGACAGCAGCTAAAGATTCAGTTCCCAGGCGTCGCAATAGTCCTTATTGAAAATACACTCGTAGAGCTTGGAAAACGCGATATTCTTCATTTCCAATCGATCTGCATCAACAACAGCTAAAGATTCAGTACCCAGGCGTCGCAATAGTCCTTATTGAAAATTCACTCGTAGAGCTTGGAAAACGCGATATTCTTCATTTCCAATCGATCTGCATCAACAACAGCTAAAGATTCAGTTCCCAGGCGTCGCAATCGTCCTTATTATCAAAAATACACTCGTATATCATGGAAAATGCGACATTCGACATTTCCAATCGATCTGGATCGACAGCAGCTAAAGATTCAGTTCCCAGGCGTCGCAATAGTCCTTCTTATTGAAAATTCACTCGTAGAGATTGGAAAACGCGATATTCGACATTTCCATTCGATCTGCATCGACAACAGCTAAAGATTCAGTACCCAGGCGTCGCAATAGTCCTTATTGAAAATTCACTCATAGAGCTTGAAAAACGCGATATTCGACATTTCCATTCGAAATGCATCAACAACAGCTAAAGATTCAGTTCCCAGGCGTCGTAATAGTGCTTATTATCAAAAATACACTCGTATATCATGGAAAATGCGACATTCGACATTTCCAATCGATCTGGATCGACAGCAGCTAAAGATTCAGTTCCCAGGCGTCGCAATAGTCCTTATTGAAAATTCACTCGTAGAGCTTGGAAAACGCGATATTCGACATTTCCAATCTATCTGCATCAACAACAGCTAAAGATTCAGTTCCCAGGCGTCGCAATAGTCCTTATTAAAAATTCACTCGTAGAGCTTGGAAAACGCGATATTCTTCATTTCCAATCGATCTGCATCAACAACAGCTAAAGATTCAGCTCCCAGGCGTCGCAATCGTCCTTATTATCTAAAATACACTCGTATATCATGGAAAATGCGACATTCGACATTTCCAATCGATCTGGATCGACAGCAGCTAAAGATTCAGTTCCCAGGCGTTGCAATAGTCCTTCTTACAGAAAAGTCACTCGTAGAGCTTGGAAAACGCGATATTCGACATTTCCAATCGATCTGCATCGACAACAGCTAAAGATTCAGTACCCAGGCGTCGCAATAGTCCTTATTGAAAATTCACTCATAGAGCTTGAAAAACGCGATATTCGACATTTCCAATCGATCTGCATCAACAACAGCTAAGGATTCAGTTCCCAGGCGTCGCAATAGTGCTTATTGAAAATTCACTCGTACAGCTTGGAAAACGCGTTATTCGACATTTCCAATCGATCTGCATCGACAACAGCTAAAGATTCTGTTCCCGGGAGTCGCAATAGTCTTTATTATCAAAAATACACCCGTTTAGCATGGAAAATGCGATATTCGACATTTCCAATCGATCTGCATCGACAACAGCTAAATATTCAGTTCCCAGGCGTCGCCAAAGTCCTTATTGAGAATTCACTCGTAGTGCTTGAAAAACGCGATATTCGACATTTCCAATCGAACTGCATCGACAGCAGCCAAAGATGCAGTTCCCAGGCGTCGTAATAGTCCTACTAATTGAAAATTCCCTCGTAGAGCTTGGAAAATGCGATATTCGACATTTCCAATCGATCTGCATCGACAACAGCTAAAGATTCAGTTCCCAGGCATCGCAATAGTCCTTATTGAAAATTCACTCGTAGAGCTTGGAAAACGCGATATTCTTCATTTCCAATCGATCTGCATCAACAACAGCTAAAGATTCAGTTCCCAGGCGTCGCAATCGTCCTTATTATCAAAAATACACTCGTATATCATGGAAAATGCGACATTCGACATTTCCAATCGATCTGGATCGACAGCAGCTAAAGATTCAGTTCCCAGGCGTCGCAATAGTCCTTATTGAAAATTCACTCGTAGAGCTTGGAAAACGCGATATTCTTCATTTCCAATCGATCTGCATCAACAACAGCTAAAGATTCAGTTCCCAGGCGTCGCAATCGTCCTTATTATCAAAAATACACTCGTATATCATGGAAAATGCGACATTCGACATTTCCAATCGATCTGGATCGACAGCAGCTAAAGATTCAGTTCCCAGGCGTCGCAATAGTCCTTCTTATTGAAAATTCACTCGTAGAGATTGGAAAACGCGATATTCGACATTTCCATTCGATCTGCATCGACAACAGCTAAAGATTCAGTACCCAGGCGTCGCAATAGTCCTTATTGAAAATTCACTCATAGAGCTTGAAAAACGCGGTATTCGACATTTCCAATCGATCTGCATCGACAACAGCTAAATATTCAGTTCCCAGGCGTCGCCAAAGTCCTTATTGAGAATTCACTCGTAGTGCTTGAAAAACGCGATATTCGACATTTCCAATCGAACTGCATCGACAGCAGCCAAAGATGCAGTTCCCAGGCGTCGTAATAGTCCTACTAATTGAAAATTCCCTCGTAGAGCTTGGAAAATGCGATATTCGACATTTCCAATCGATCTGCATCGACAACAGCTAAAGATTCAGTTCCCAGGCATCGCAATAGTCCATATTGAAAATTCACTCGTATATCATGGAAAATGCGACATTCGACATTTCCAATCGATCTGGATCGACAGCAGCTAAAGATTCAGTTCCCAGGCGTCGCAATAGTCCTTATTGAAAATTCACTCGTAGAGCTTGGAAAACGCGATATTCTTCATTTCCAATCGATCTGCATCAACAACAGCTAAAGATTCAGTTCCCAGGCGTCGCAATCGTCCTTATTATCAAAAATACACTCGTATATCATGGAAAATGCGACATTCGACATTTCCAATCGATCTGGATCGACAGCAGCTAAAGATTCAGTTCCCAGGCGTCGCAATAGTCCTTCTTATTGAAAATTCACTCGTAGAGATTGGAAAACGCGATATTCGACATTTCCATTCGATCTGCATCGACAACAGCTAAAGATTCAGTACCCAGGCGTCGCAATAGTCCTTATTGAAAATTCACTCATAGAGCTTGAAAAACGCGATATTCGACATTTCCAATCGAAATGCATCAACAACAGCTAAAGATTCAGTTCCCAGGCGTCGTAATAGTGCTTATTATCAAAAATACACTCGTATATCATGGAAAATGCGACATTCGACATTTCCAATCGATCTGGATCGACAGCAGCTAAAGATTCAGTTCCCAGGCGTCGCAATAGTCCTTATTGAAAATTCACTCGTAGAGCTTGGAAAACGCGATATTCGACATTTCCAATCTATCTGCATCAACAACAGCTAAAGATTCAGTTCCCAGGCGTCGCAATAGTCCTTATTAAAAATTCTCTCGTAGAGCTTGGAAAACGCGATATTCTTCATTTCCAATCGATCTGCATCAACAACAGCTAAAGATTCAGCTCCCAGGCGTCGCAATCGTCCTTATTATCTAAAATACACTCGTATATCATGGAAAATGCGACATTCGACATTTCCAATCGATCTGGATCGACAGCAGCTAAAGATTCAGTTCCCAGGCGTTGCAATAGTCCTTCTTACAGAAAAGTCACTCGTAGAGCTTGGAAAACGCGATATTCGACATTTCCAATCGATCTGCATCGACAACAGCTAAAGATTCAGTACCCAGGCGTCGCAATAGTCCTTATTGAAAATTCACTCATAGAGCTTGAAAAACGCGATATTCGACATTTCCAATCGATCTGCATCAACAACAGCTAAGGATTCAGTTCCCAGGCGTCGCAATAGTGCTTATTGAAAATTCACTCGTACAGCTCGGAAAACGCGTTATTCGACATTTCCAATCGATCTGCATCGACAACAGCTAAAGATTCTGTTCCCGGGAGTCGCAATAGTCTTTATTATCAAAAATACACCCGTTTAGCATGGAAAATGCGATATTCGAAATTTCCAATCGATCTGCATCGACAACAGCTAAATATTCAGTTCCCAGGCGTCGCCAAAGTCCTTATTGAGAATTCACTCGTAGTGCTTGAAAAACGCGATATTCGACATTTCCAATCGAACTGCATCGACAGCAGCCAAAGATGCAGTTCCCAGGCGTCGTAATAGTCCTACTAATTGAAAATTCCCTCGTAGAGCTTGGAAAATGCGATATTCGACATTTCCAATCGATCTGCATCGACAACAGCTAAAGATTCAGTTCCCAGGCATCGCAATAGTCCTTATTGAAAATTCACTCGTAGAGCTTGGAAAACGCGATATTCTTCATTTCCAATCGATCTGCATCAACAACAGCTAAAGATTCAGTTCCCAGGCGTCGCAATCGTCCTTATTATCAAAAATACACTCGTATATCATGGAAAATGCGACATTCGACATTTCCAATCGATCTGGATCGACAGCAGCTAAAGATTCAGTTCCCAGGCGTCGCAATAGTCCTTATTGAAAATTCACTCTTAGAGCTTGGAAAACGCGATATTCTTCATTTCCAATCGATCTGCATCAACAACAGCTAAAGATTCAGTTCCCAGGCGTCGCAATCGTCCTTATTATCAAAAATACACTCGTATATCATGGAAAATGCGACATTCGACATTTCCAATCGATCTGGATCGACAGCAGCTAAAGATTCAGTTCCCAGGCGTCGCAATAGCCCTTCTTATTGAAAATTCACTCGTAGAGATTGGAAAACGCGATATTCGACATTTCCATTCGATCTGCATCGACAACAGCTAAAGATTCAGTACCCAGGCGTCGCAATAGTCCTTATTGAAAATTCACTCATAGAGCTTGAAAAACGCGGTATTCGACATTTCCAATCGAAATGCATCAACAACAGCTAAAGATTCAGTTCCCAGGCGTCGTAATAGTGCTTATTGAAAATTCACTCGTACAGCTTGGAAAACGCGATATTCGACATTTCCAATCGATCTGCATCGACAACAGCTAAAGATTCAGTTCCCATGAGTCGCAATAGTCTTTATTATCAAAAATACACCCGTTTAGCATGGAAAATGCGATATTCGACATTTCCAATCGATCTGCATCGACAACAGCTAAAGATTCAGTTCCCAGGCGTCGCAATAGTCCTTATTGAAAATTCACTCATAGAGCATGGAAAACGCGATATTTGACATTTCCAATCGATCTGCATCGACAACAGCTAAAGATTCAGTTCCCAGGCGTCGCAATAGTCCTTATTGAAAATTCACTCGTAGAGCTTGGAAAACGCGATATTCTTCATTTCCAATCGATCTGCATCAACAGCAGCTAAAGATTCAGTTCCCAGGCGTCGCAATCGTCCTTATTATCAAAAATACACTCGTATATCATGGAAAATGCGACATTCGACATTTCCAATCGATCTGGATCGACAGCAGCTAAAGATTCAGTTCCCAGGCGTCGCAATAGTCCTTATTGAAAATTCACTCGTAGAGCTTGGAAAACGCGATATTCGACATTTCCAATCTATCTGCATCAACAACAGCTAAAGATTCAGTTCCCAGGCGTCGCAATAGTCCTTATTAAAAATTCACTCGTAGAGCTTGGAAAACGCGATATTCTTCATTTCCAATCGATCTGCATCAACAACAGCTAAAGATTCAGCTCCCAGGCGTCGCAATCGTCCTTATTATCTAAAATACACTCGTATATCATGGAAAATGCGACATTCGACATTTCCAATCGATCTGGATCGACAGCAGCTAAAGATTCAGTTCCCAGGCGTTGCAATAGTCCTTCTTACAGAAAAGTCACTCGTAGAGCTTGGAAAACGCGATATTCGACATTTCCAATCGATCTGCATCGACAACAGCTAAAGATTCAGTACCCAGGCGTCGCAATAGTGCTTATTGAAAATTCACTCGTACAGCTTGGAAAACGCGTTATTCGACATTTCCAATCGATCTGCATCGACAACAGCTAAAGATTCTGTTCCCGGGAGTCGCAATAGTCTTTATTATCAAAAATACACCCGTTTAGCATGGAAAATGCGATATTCGACATTTCCAATCGATCTGCATCGACAACAGCTAAATATTCAGTTCCCAGGCGTCGCCAAAGTCCTTATTGAGAATTCACTCGTAGTGCTTGAAAAACGCGATATTCGACATTTCCAATCGAACTGCATCGACAGCAGCCAAAGATGCAGTTCCCAGGCGTCGTAATAGTCCTACTAATTGAAAATTCCCTCGTAGAGCTTGGAAAATGCGATATTCGACATTTCCAATCGATCTGCATCGACAACAGCTAAAGATTCAGTTCCCAGGCATCGCAATAGTCCATATTGAAAATTCACTCGTAGAGCTTGGAAAACGCGATATTCTTCATTTCCAATCGATCTGCATCAACAACAGCTAAAGATTCAGTTCCCAGGCGTCGCAATCGTCCTTATTATCAAAAATACACTCGTATATCATGGAAAATGCGACATTCGACATTTCCAATCGATCTGGATCGACAGCAGCTAAAGATTCAGTTCCCAGGCGTCGCAATAGTCCTTATTGAAAATTCACTCGTAGAGCTTGGAAAACGCGATATTCTTCATTTCCAATCGATCTGCATCAACAACAGCTAAAGATTCAGTTCCCAGGCGTCGCAATCGTCCTTATTATCAAAAATACACTCGTATATCATGGAAAATGCGACATTCGACATTTCCAATCGATCTGGATCGACAGCAGCTAAAGATTCAGTTCCCAGGCGTCGCAATAGTCCTTCTTATTGAAAATTCACTCGTAGAGATTGGAAAACGCGATATTCGACATTTCCATTCGATCTGCATCGACAACAGCTAAAGATTCAGTACCCAGGCGTCGCAATAGTCCTTATTGAAAATTCACTCATAGAGCTTGAAAAACGCGATATTCGACATTTCCAATCGAAATGCATCAACAACAGCTAAAGATTCAGTTCCCAGGCGTCGTAATAGTGCTTATTATCAAAAATACACTCGTATATCATGGAAAATGCGACATTCGACATTTCCAATCGATCTGGATCAACAGCAGCTAAAGATTCAGTTCCCAGGCGTCGCAATAGTCCTTATTGAAAATTCACTCGTAGAGCTTGGAAAACGCGATATTCGACATTTCCAATCGATCTGCATCGACAACAGCTAAAGATTCAGTACCCAGGCGTCGCAATAGTCCTTATTGAAAATTCACTCATAGAGCTTGAAAAACGCGATATTCGACATTTCCAATCGATCTGCATCAACAACAGCTAAGGATTCAGTTCCCAGGCGTCGCAATAGTGCTTATTGAAAATTCACTCGTACAGCTTGGAAAACGCGTTATTCGACATTTCCAATCGATCTGCATCGACAACAGCTAAAGATTCTGTTCCCGGGAGTCGCAATAGTCTTTATTATCAAAAATACACCCGTTTAGCATGGAAAATGCGATATTCGACATTTCCAATCGATCTGCATCGACAACAGCTAAATATTCAGTTCCCAGGCGTCGCCAAAGTCCTTATTGAGAATTCACTCGTAGTGCTTGAAAAACGCGATATTCGACATTTCCAATCGAACTGCATCGACAGCAGCCAAAGATGCAGTTCCCAGGCGTCGTAATAGTCCTACTAATTGAAAATTCCCTCGTAGAGCTTGGAAAATGCGATATTCGACATTTCCAATCGATCTGCATCGACAACAGCTAAAGATTCAGTTCCCAGGCATCGCAATAGTCCTTATTGAAAATTCACTCGTAGAGCTTGGAAAACGCGATATTCTTCATTTCCAATCGATCTGCATCAACAACAGCTAAAGATTCAGTTCCCAGGCGTCGCAATCGTCCTTATTATCAAAAATACACTCGTATATCATGGAAAATGCGACATTCGACATTTCCAATCGATCTGGATCGACAGCAGCTAAAGATTCAGTTCCCAGGCGTCGCAATAGTCCTTATTGAAAATTCACTCGTAGAGCTTGGAAAACGCGATATTCTTCATTTCCAATCGATCTGCATCAACAACAGCTAAAGATTCAGTTCCCAGGCGTCGCAATCGTCCTTATTATCAAAAATACACCCGTTTAGCATGGAAAATGCGATATTCGACATTTCCAATCGATCTGCATCGACAACAGCTAAATATTCAGTTCCCAGGCGTCGCCAAAGTCCTTATTGAGAATTCACTCGTAGTGCTTGAAAAACGCGATATTCGACATTTCCAATCGAACTGCATCGACAGCAGCCAAAGATGCAGTTCCCAGGCGTCGTAATAGTCCTACTAATTGAAAATTCCCTCGTAGAGCTTGGAAAATGCGATATTCGACATTTCCAATCGATCTGCATCGACAACAGCTAAAGATTCAGTTCCCAGGCATCGCAATAGTCCATATTGAAAATTCACTCGTAGAGCTTGGAAAACGCGTGTTTCTTCATTTCCAATCGATCTGCATCAACAACAGCTAAAGATTCAGTTCCCAGGCGTCGCAATCGTCCTTATTATCAAAAATACACTCGTATATCATGGAAAATGCGACATTCGACATTTCCAATCGATCTGGATCGACAGCAGCTAAAGATTCAGTTCCCAGGCGTCGCAATAGTCCTTATTGAAAATTCACTCGTAGAGCTTGGAAAACGCGATATTCTTCATTTCCAATCGATCTGCATCAACAACAGCTAAAGATTCAGTTCCCAGGCGTCGCAATCGTCCTTATTATCAAAAATACACTCGTATATCATGGAAAATGCGACATTCGACATTTCCAATCGATCTGGATCGACAGCAGCTAAAGATTCAGTTCCCAGGCGTCGCAATAGTCCTTCTTATTGAAAATTCACTCGTAGAGATTGGAAAACGCGATATTCGACATTTCCATTCGATCTGCATCGACAACAGTTAAAGATTCAGTACCCAGGCGTCGCAATAGTCCTTATTGAAAATTCACTCATAGAGCTTGAAAAACGCGATATTCGACATTTCCAATCGATCTGCATCAACAACAGCTAAAGATTCAGTTCCCAGGCGTCGCAATAGTGCTTATTGAAAATTCACTCGTACAGCTTGGAAAACGCGTTATTCGACATTTCCAATCGATCTGCATCGACAACAGCTAAAGATTCTGTTCCCAGGAGTCGCAATAGTCTTTATTATCAAAAATACACCCGTTTAGCATGGAAAATGCGATATTCGACATTTCCAATCGTTCTGCATCGACAACAGCTAAAGATTCAGTTCCCAGGCGTCGCAATAGTCCTTATTGAAAATTCACTCATAGAGCTTGGCAAACGCGATATTCGACATTTCCAATCGATCTGCATCAACAACAGCTATAGATTCAGTTCCCAGGCGTCGCAATAGTCCTTCTTATTGAAAATTCACTCGTAGAGCTTGGAAAACGCGATATTCGACATTTCCAATCGATCTGCATCGACAACAGCTAAAGGTTCAGTTCCCAGGCGTTGCAATAGTCATTATTATGAAAAATACAATCGTATAGCATGGAAAATGCGACATTCGAAATTTCCAATCGATCTGGATCGACAGCAGCTAAAGATTCAGTTCCCAGGCGTCGCAATAGTCCTTCTTATAGAAAATTCACTCGTAGAGATTGGAAAACGCGATATTCTTCATTTCCAATCGATCTGCATCAACAACAGCTAAAGATTCAGTTCCCAGGCGTCGCAATAGTGCTTATTGAAAATTCACTCGTACAGCTTGGAAAACGCGTTATTCGACATTTCCAATCGATCTGCATCGACAACAGCTAAAGATTCTGTTCCCAGGAGTCGCAATAGTCTTTATTATCAAAAATACACCCGTTTAGCATGGAAAATGCGATATTCGACATTTCCAATCGTTCTGCATCGACAACAGCTAAAGATTCAGTTCCCAGGCGTCGCAATAGTCCTTATTGAAAATTCACTCATAGAGCTTGGCAAACGCGATATTCGACATTTCCAATCGATCTGCATCAACAACAGCTATAGATTCAGTTCCCAGGCGTCGCAATAGTCCTTCTTATTGAAAATTCACTCGTAGAGCTTGGAAAACGCGATATTCGACATTTCCAATCGATCTGCATCGACAACAGCTAAAGGTTCAGTTCCCAGGCGTTGCAATAGTCATTATTATGAAAAATACAATCGTATAGCATGGAAAATGCGACATTCGACATTTCCAATCGATCTGGATCGACAGCAGCTAAAGATTCAGTTCCCAGGCGTCGCAATAGTCCTTCTTATAGAAAATTCACTCGTAGAGATTGGAAAACGCGATATTCTTCATTTCCAATCGATCTGCATCAACAACAGCTAAAGATTCAGTTCCCAGGCGTCGCAATAGTGCTTATTGAAAATTCACTCGTACAGCTTGGAAAACGCGTTATTCGACATTTCCAATCGATCTGCATCGACAACAGCTAAAGATTCTGTTCCCAGGAGTCGCAATAGTCTTTATTATCAAAAATACACCCGTTTAGCATGGAAAATGCGATATTCGACATTTCCAATCGATCTGCATCGACAACAGCTAAAGATTCAGTTCCCAGGCGTCGCAATAGTCCTTATTGAAAATTCACTCATAGAGCTTGAAAAACGCGATATTCGACATTTCCAATCGAACTGCATCAACAACAGCTAAAGATTCAGTTCCCAGGCGTCGTAATAGTGCTTATTGAAAATTCACTCGTACAGCTTGGAAAACGCGATATTCGACATTTCCAATCGATCTGCATCGACAACAGCTAAAGATTCTGTTCCCATGAGTCGCAATAGTCTTTATTATCAAAAATACACCCGTTTAGCATGGAAAATGCGATATTCGACATTTCCAATCGATCTGCATCGACAACAGCTAAAGATTCAGTTCCCAGGCGTCGCAATAGTCCTTATTGAAAATTCACTCATAGATCTTGGAAAACGCGATATTCGACATTTCCAATCGATCTGCATCAACAACAGCTATAGATTCAGTTCCCAGGCGTCGCAATAATCCTTCTTATTGAAAATTCACTCGTAGAGCATGGAAAACGCGATATTTGACATTTCCAATCGATCTGCATCGACAACAGCTAAAGATTCAGTTCCCAGGCGTCGCAATAGTCCTTATTGAAAATTCACTCGTAGAGCTTGGAAAACGCGATATTCTTCATTTCCAATCGATCTGCATCAACAGCAGCTAAAGATTCAGTTCCCAGGCGTCGCAATCGCCCTTATTATCAAAAATACACTCGTATATCATGGAAAATGCGACATTCGACATTTCCAATCGATCTGGATCGACAGCAGCTAAATATTCAGTTCCCAGGCGTCGCAATAGTCCTTATTGAAAATTCACTCGTAGAGCTTGGAAAACGCGATATTCGACATTTCCAATCTATCTGCATCAACCACAGCTAAAGATTCAGTTCCCAGGCGTCGCAATAGTCCTTATTAAAAATTCACTCGTAGAGCTTGGAAAACGCGATATTCTTCATTTCCAATCGATCTGCATCAACAACAGCTAAAGATTCAGTTCCCAGGCGTCGCAATCGTCCTTATTATCTAAAATACACTCGTATATCATGGAAAATGCGACATTCGACATTTCCAATCGATCTGGATCGACAGCAGCAAAAGATTCAGTTCCCAGGCGTTGCAATAGTCCTTCTTACAGAAAATTCACTCGTAGAGCTTGGAAAACGCGATATTCGACATTTCCAATCGATCTGCATCGACAACAGCTAAAGATTCTGTTCCCATGAGTCGCAATAGTCTTTATTATCAAAAATACACCCGTTTAGCATGGAAAATGCGATATTCGACATTTCCAATCGATCTGCATCGACAACAGCTAAAGATTCAGTTCCCAGGCGTCGCAATAGTCCTGTTACGTATGAAGAATACTTTCCATGCGTCGCTCTCATCACGCGTTTTTCGAGCTCGCATTTGTGAAGGGAAAACGCCCTAAAATTCTTCCGTTTAATGTAAACAAATAAAGGGGACCTTAGTACAAGCACGGTCAGCTGCATCATGACCCAAGACGGGCGTGGCCCAACGACGACTCCTATATTTCCTTATATGGAAAGTTCCAGTGCATCCCCGTGCATTTTGGGACTATATAAACCCTTTGGTTTCTACCCTAACGGGTTCAGAGTAACATAGTCACGCGTAGAGTCACGTCGTGTCACGCTTGTATAGAATCAGTTATATCCAGTGAGATTGGGCTTAGCGCACCTCTCGAATCACAGATTAACCCGTTAGAATCCGCTTGTCCGGTTGAAGTTCTTTCGGCATATTCTAATAGCGGCTCTCAGTCCCCGCATCGCCAGTGCGTCAACACCGTGCAAATACTTAGGTAACTTACACACTTTATATATTAATTCATCGCGACAGTAACATTTGTATTTATACTGAAAACTCAGAATACAACTTTATACGTTCACTTATAAATCGAGTAGATTCGTTAAACCTATCTTTACCCCGCAATCCTTGCATATTGGTAACAACGTTCCCACCGATACAACTTTACCGCTCGAGTTGTATCAAATAATAATTTAGAGTTACGAGGCAACTAACATTCCCTGCGACTATCTGATCTCATATCAGGTTTGTTCGCACATCTTTATCCAAACAAACAATCTACATATTCCAACCTAGTGGCTCCCCGATTTCGCATCGGGTTCGTCCACGAAACCTAACCCTTCCTACGGCTCCCTGATTTCGCATCAGGTTCGTCCGTGTCCTACGGCTCCCCGATTTTGCATCGGGTTCGTCCGTACGTCTACCAACCTCCGAACAGCTCCCTGGTCAAGCGCCAGGTTCGTCTGTGAATAAACCAACCTCCTAGCAGCTCCCCGATTTCGCATCGGGTTCGTCTGTGAACTTCTTCCTAGTGGCTCCCCGATTTCGCATCGGGTTCGTCCACGACGTTTCACCCTCCTGCGGCTCCCCGATTTCGCATCGGGTTCGTCCGCGCTTGTTCCCCCTCCTAGAGGCTCCCCGGTTTCGCACCGGGTTCGTCCTCGCTCTCAATAATCCTAGCGGCTCCCTGGTTTCGCATCAGGTTCGTCCGCGCACCTTAACTAACAAATTGATAACCATATTCCTGGGTAATATACCCCTCGCCGGCCTCTCGTGCTGCCACACAGCCCGGCTCGTAACATTATTATCAAAAATACACCCGTTTAGCATGGAAAATGCGATATTCGACATTTCCAATCGTTCTGCATCGACAACAGCTAAAGATTCAGTTCCCAGGCGTCGCAATAGTCCTTATTGAAAATTCACTCATAGAGCTTGGCAAACGCGATATTCGACATTTCCAATCGATCTGCATCAACAACAGCTATAGGTTCAGTTCCCAGGCGTCGCAATAGTCCTTCTTATTGAAAATTCACTCGTAGAGCTTGGAAAACGCGATATTCGACATTTCCAATCGATCTGCATCGACAACAGCTAAAGGTTCAGTTCCCAGGCGTTGCAATAGTCATTATTATGAAAAATACAATCGTATAGCATGGAAAATGCGACATTCGACATTTCCAATCGATCTGGATCGACAGCAGCTAAAGATTCAGTTCCCAGGCGTCGCAATAGTCCTTCTTATAGAAAATTCACTCGTAGAGATTGGAAAACGCGATATTCGACATTTCCATTCGATGTGCATCGACGATAGCTAAAGATTCAGTTCCCAGGCGTCGCAATAGTCCTTACTGAAAATTCACTCATAGAGCTTGGAAACCGCGAAATTCGACATTTCCAATCGAACTGCATCAACAACAGCTAAAGATTCAGTTCCCAGGCGTCGTAATAGTGCTTATTGAAAATTCACTCGTACAGCTTGGAAAACGCGATATTCGACATTTCCAATCGATCTGCATCGACAACAGCTAAAGATTCTGTTCCCATGAGTCGCAATAGTCTTTATTATCAAAAATACACCCGTTTAGCATGGAAAAAGCGATATTCGACATTTCCAATCGATCTGCATCGACAACAGCTAAAGATTCAGTTCCCAGGCGTCGCAATAGTCCTTATTGAAAATTCACTCATAGATCTTGGAAAACGCGATATTCGACATTTCCAATCGATCTGCAGCAACAACAGCTATAGATTCAGTTCCCAGGCGTCGCAATAATCCTTCTTATTGAAAATTCACTCGTAGAGCATGGAAAACGCGATATTTGACATTTCCAATCGATCTGCATCGACAACAGCTAAAGATTCAGTTCCCAGGCGTCGCAATAGTCCTTATTGAAAATTCACTCGTAGAGCTTGGAAAACGCGATATTCTTCATTTCCAATCGATCTGCATCAACAGCAGCTAAAGATTCAGTTCCCAGGCGTCGCAATCGTCCTTATTATCAAAAATACACTCGTATATCATGGAAAATGCGACATTCGACATTTCCAATCGATCTGGATCGACAGCAGCTAAATATTCAGTTCCCAGGCGTCGCAATAGTCCTTATTGAAAATTCACTCGTAGAGCTTGGAAAACGCGATATTCGACATTTCCAATCTATCTGCATCAACAACAGCTAAAGATTCAGTTCCCAGGCGTCGCAATAGTCCTTATTAAAAATTCACTCGTAGAGCTTGGAAAACGCGATATTCTTCATTTCCAATCGATCTGCATCAACAACAGCAAAAGATTCAGTTCCCAGGCGTCGCAATCGTCCTTATTATCTAAAATACACTCGTATATCATGGAAAATGCGACATTCGACATTTCCAATCGATCTGGATCGACAGCAGCAAAAGATTCAGTTCCCAGGCGTTGCAATAGTCCTTCTTACAGAAAATTCACTCGTAGAGCTTGGAAAACGCGATATTCGACATTTCCAATCGATCTGCATCAACAACAGCTAAAGATTCAGTTCCCTGGCGTCGCAATAGTGCTTATTGAAAATTCACTCGTACAGCTTGGAAAACGCGTTATTCGACATTTCCAATCGATCTGCATCGACAACAGCTAAAGATTCTGTTCCCAGGAGTCGCAATAGTCTTTATTATCAAAAATACACCCGTTTAGCATGGAAAATGCGATATTCGACATTTCCAATCGATCTGCATCGACAACAGCTAAAGATTCAGTTCCCAGGCGTCGCAATAGTCCTTATTGAAAAATCACTCATAGAGCTTGGAAAACGCGATATTCGACATTTCCAATCGATCTGCATCAACAACAGCTATAGATTCAGTTCCCAGGCGTCGCAATAGTCCTTCTTACTGAAAATTCACTCGTAGAGCTTGGAAAACGCGATAATCGACATTTCCAATCGATCTGCATCGACAACAGCTAAAGATTCAGTACCCAGGCGTCGCAATAGTCCTTATTGAAAATTCACTCATAGAGCTTGAAAAACGCGATATTCGACATTTGCAATCGATCTGCATCAACAACAGCTAAAGATTCAGTTCCCAGGCGTCGCAATAGTGCTTATTGAAAATTGACTCGTACAGCTTGGAAAACGCGTTATTCGACATTTCCAACCGAACTGCATCGACAACAGCTAAAGATTCTGTTCCCGGGAGTCGCAATAGTCTTTATTATCAAAAATACACCCGTTTAGCATGGGAAATGCGATATACGACATTTCCAATCGATCTGCATCGACAACAGCTAAAGATTCAGTTCCCAGGCATCGCAATAGTCATTATTGAAAATTCACTCGTAGAGCTTGGAAAACGCGATATTCTTCATTTCCAATCGATCTGCATCATCAACAGCTAAAGATTCAGTTCCCAGGCGTCGCCATCGTCCTTATTATCAAAAATACACTCGTATATCATGGAAAATGCGACATTCGACATTTCCAATCGATCTGGATCGACAGCAGCTAAATATTCAGTTCCCAGGCGTCGCAATAGTCCTTATTGAAAATTCACTCGTAGAGCTTGGAAAACGCGATATTCGACATTTCCAATCTATCTGCATCAACAACAGCTAAAGATTCAGTTCCCAGGCGTCGCAATAGTCCTTATTAAAAATTCACTCGTAGAGCTTGGAAAACGCGATATTCTTCATTTCCAATCGATCTGCATCAACAACAGCTAAAGATTCAGTTCCCAGACGTCGCAATCGTCCTTATTATCTAAAATACACTCGTATATCATGGAAAATGCGACATTCGACATTTCCAATCGATCTGGATCGACAGCAGCAAAAGATTCAGTTCCCAGGCGTTGCAATAGTCCTTCTTACAGAAAATTCACTCGTAGAGCTTGGAAAACGCGATATTCGACATTTCCAATCGATCTGCATCAACAACAGCTAAAGATTCAGTTCCCAGGCGTCGCAATAGTGCTTATTGAAAATTCACTCGTACAGCTTGGAAAACGCGTTATTCGACATTTCCAATCGATCTGCATCGACAACAGCTAAAGATTCTGTTCCCAGGAGTCGCAATAGTCTTTATTATCAAAAATACACCCGTTTAGCATGGAAAATGCGATATTCGACATTTCCAATCGATCTGCATCGACAACAGCTAAAGATTCAGTTCCCAGGCGTCGCAATAGTCCTTATTGAAAATTCACTCATAGAGCTTGGAAAACGCGATATTCGACATTTCCAATCGATCTGCATCAACAACAGCTATAGATTCAGTTCCCAGGCGTCGCAATAGTCCTTCTTATTGAAAATTCACTCGTAGAGCTTGGAAAACGCGATATTCGACATTTCCAATCGATCTGCATCGACAACAGCTAAAGATTCAGTACCCAGGCGCCGCAATAGTCCTTATTGAAAATTCACTCATAGAGCTGGAAAAACGCGATATTCGACATTTCCAATCGATCTGCATCGACAACAGCTAAAGATTCTAGTCCCAGGCGTCGTAATAGTGCTTATTGAAAATTCACTCGTACAGCTTGGAAAACGTGTTATTCGATATTTCCAATCGATCTGCATCGACAACAGCTAAAGATTCTGTTCCCAGGAGTCGCAATAGTCTTTATTATAAAAAATACACCCGTTTAGCATGGAAAATGCGATATTCGACATTTCCAATCGATCTGCATCAACAACAGCTAAAGATTCAGTTCCCAGGCGTCGCAATCGTCCTTATTGAGAATTCACTCGTAGTGCTTGAAAAACGCGATATTCGACATTTCCAATCGAACTGCATCGACAGCAGCCAAAGATGCAGTTCCCATTCGTCGTAATAGTCCTACTAATTGAAAATTCCCTCGTAGAGCTTGGAAAATGCGATATTCGACATTTCCAATCGATCTGCATCGAACAACAGCTAAAGATTCAGTTCCCAGGCATCGCAATAGTCCTTATTGAAAATTCGCTCGTAGAGCTTGGAAAACGCGATATTCTTCATTTCCAATCGATCTGCATCAACAACAGCTAAAGATTCAGTTCCCAGGCGCCGCAATCGTCCTTATTATCAAAAATACACTCGTATATCATGGAAAATGCGACATTCGACATTTCCAATCGATCTGGATCGACAGCAGCTAAAGATTCAGTTCCCAGGCGTCGCAATAGTCCTTATTGAAAATTCACTCGTAGAGTTTGGAAAACGCGATATTCTTCATTTCCAATCTATCTGCATCAACAACAGCTAAAGATTCAGTTCCCAGGCGTCGCAATCGTCCTTATTATCAAAAATACACTCGTATATCATGGAAAATGCGACATTCGACATTTCCAATCGATCTGGATCGACAGCAGCTAAAGATTCAGTTCCCAGGCGTCGCAATAGTCCTTCTTATTGAAAATTCACTCGTAGAGATTGGAAAACGCGATATTCGACATTTCCATTCGATCTGCATCGACAACAGCTAAAGATTCAGTACCCAGGCGTCGCAATAGTCCTTATTGAAAATTCACTCATAGAGCTTGAAAAACGCGATATTCGACATTTCCAATCGATCTGCATCAACAACAGCTAAAGATTCAGTTCCCAGGCGTCGCAATCGTCCTTATTATCTAAAATACACTCGTATATCATGGAAAATGCGAAATTCGACATTTCCAATCGATCTGGATCTACAGCAGCTAAAGATTCAGTTCCCAGGCGTTGCAATAGTCCTTCTTACAGAAAATTCACTCGTAGAGCTTGGAAAACGCGATATTCGACATTTCCAATCGATCTGCATCGACAACAGCTAAAGATTCAGTACCCAGGCACCGCAATAGTCCTTATTGAAAATTCACTCATAGAGCTTGAAAAACGCGATATTCGACATTTCCAATCGATCTGCATCAACAACAGCTAAAGATTCAGTTCCCAGGCGTCGTAATAGTGCTTATTGAAAATTCACTCGTACAGCTTGGAAACCGCGTTATTCGACATTTCCAATCGATCTGCTTCGACAACAGCTAAAGATTCTGTTCCCAGGAGTCGCAATAGTCTTTATTATCAAAAATACACCCGTTTAGCATGGAAAATGCGATATTCGACATTTCCAATCGATCTGCATCGACAACAGCTAAAGATTCAGTTCCCAGGCGTCGCAATAGTCTTTATTGAAAATTCACTCATAGAGCTTGGAAAACGCGATTTTCGACATTTCCAATCGATCGGCATCAACAACAGCTATAGATTCAGTTCCCAGGCGTCGCAATAGTCCTTCTTATTGAAAATTCACTCGTAGAGCTTGGAAAACGCGATATTCGACATTTCCAATCGATCTGCATCGACAACAGCTAAAGATTCAGTACCCAGGCGTCGCAATAGTCCTTATTGTAAATTCACTCATAGAGCTTGAAAAACGCGGTATTCGACATTTCCAATCGATCTGCATCAACAACAGCTAAAGATTCAGTTCCCAGGCGTCGCAATCGTCCTTATTATCTAAAATACACTCGTATATCATGGAAAATGCGAAATTCGACATTTCCAATCGATCTGGATCTACAGCAGCTAAAGATTCAGTTCCCAGGCGTTGCAATAGTCCTTCTTACAGAAAATTCACTCGTAGAGCTTGGAAAACGCGATATTCGACATTTCCAATCGATCTGCATCAACAACAGCTAAAGATTCAGTTCCCAGGCGTCGTAATAGTGCTTATTGAAAATTCACTCGTACAGCTTGGAAAACGCGTTATTCGACATTTCCAATCGATCTGCATCGACAACAGCTAAAGATTCTGTTCCCAGGAGTCGCAATAGTCTTTATTATCAAAAATACACCCGTTTAGCATGGAAAATGCGATATTCGACATTTCCAATCGATCTGCATCGGCAACAGCTAAAGATTCAGTTCCCAGGCGTCGCAATAGTCCTTATTGAAAATTCACTCATAGAGCTTGAAAAACGCGATATTCGACATTTCCAATCGAACTGCATCAACAACAGCTAAAGATTCAGTTCCCAGGCGTCGTAATAGTGCTTATTGAAAATTCACTCGTACAGCTTGGAAAACGCGATTTTCGACATTTCCAATCGATCTGCATCGACAACAGCTACAGATTCTGTTCCCATGAGTCGCAATAGTCTTTATTATCAAAAATACACCCGTTTAGCATGGAAAATGCGATATTCGACATTTCCAATCGATCTGCATCGACAACAACTAAAGGTTCAGTTCCCAGGCGTTGCAATAGTCATTTTTACGAAAAATACAATCGTATAGCATGGAAAACGCGACATTCGACATTTCCAATCGATCTGGATCGACAGCAGCTAAAGATTTAGTTCCCAGGCGTCGCAATAGTCCTTCTTATTGAAAATTCACTCGTAGAGCTTGGAAAACGCGATATTCGACATTTCCAATCGATCTGCATCAACAACAGCTAAAGATTCAGTTCCCAGGCGTCGCAATCGTCCTTATTATCTAAAATACACTCGTATATCATGGAAAATGCGAAATTCGACATTTCCAATCGATCTGGATCGACAGCAGCTAAAGATTCAGTTCCCAGGCGTTGCAATAGTCCTTCTTACAGAAAATTCACTCGTAGAGCTTGGAAAACGCGATATTCGACATTTCCAATCGATCTGCATCGACAACAGCTAAAGATTCAGTACCCAGGCGTCGCAATAGTCCTTATTGAAAATTCACTCATAGAGCTTGAAAAACGCGATATTCGACATTTCCAATCGATCTGCATCAACAACAGCTAAAGATTCAGTTCCCAGGCGTCGCAATAGTGCTTATTGAAAATTCACTCGTACAGCTTGGAAAACGCGTTATTCGACATTTCCAATCGATCTGCATCGACAACAGCTAAAGATTCTGTTCCCAGGAGTCGCAATAGTCTTTATTATCAAAAATACACCCGTTTAGCATGGAAAATGCGATATTCGACATTTCCAATCGATCTGCATCGACAACAGCTAAAGATTCAGTTCCCAGGCGTCGCAATAGTGCTTATTGAAAATTCACTCGTACAGCTTGGAAAACGCGTTATTCGACATTTCCAATCGATCTGCATCGACAACAGCTAAAGATTCTGTTCCCAGGAGTCGCAATAGTCTTTATTATCAAAAATACACCCGTTTAGCATGGAAAATGCGATATTCGACATTTCCAATCGATCTGCATCGACAACAGCTAAAGATTCAGTTCCCAGGCGTCGCAATAGTCCTTATTGAAAATTCACTCATAGAGCTTGAAAAACGCGATATTCGACATTTCCAATCGAACTGCATCAACAACAGCTAAAGATCTAGTTCCCAGGCGTCGTAATAGTGCTTATTGAAAATTCACTCGTACAGCTTGGAAAACGCGATATTCGACATTTCCAATCGATCTGCATCGACAACAGCTAAAGATTCTGTTCCCATGAGTCGCAATAGTCTTTATTATCAAAAATACACCCGTTTAGCATGGAAAATGCGATATTCGACATTTCCAATCGATCTGCATCGACAACAGCTAAAGATTCAGTTCCCAGGCGTCGCAATAGTCCTTATTGAAAATTCACTCATAGAGCTTGGAAAACGCGATATTCGACATTTCCAATTGATCTGCATCAACAAGAGCTATAGATTCAGTTCCCAGGCGTCGCAATAGTCCTTCTTATTGAAAATTCACTCGTAGAGCTTGGAAAACGCGATATTTGACATTTCCAATCGATCTGCATCGACAACAGCTAAAGATTCAGTTCCCAGGCGTCGCAATAGTCCTTATTGAAAATTCACTCCTAGAGCTTGGAAAACGCGATATTCTTCATTTCCAATCGATCTGCATCAACAGCAGCTAAAGATTCAGTTCCCAGGCGTCGCAATCGTCCTTATTATCAAAAATACACTCGTATATCATGGAAAATGCGACATTCGACATTTCCAATCGATCTGGATCGACAGCAGCTAAAGATTCAGTTCCCAGGCGTCGCAATAGTCCTTATTGAAAATCCACTCGTAGAGCTTGGAAAACGCGATATTCGACATTTCCAATCGATCTGCATCGACAACAGCTAAAGATTCAGTTCCCAGGCGTCGCAATAGTCTTTATTGAAAACTCACTCATAGAGCTTGGAAAACGCGATATTCTTCATTTCCAATCGATCTGCATCAACAGCAGCTAAAGATTCAGTTCCCAGGCGTCGCAATCGTCCTTATTATCAAAAATACACTCGTATATCATGGAAAATGCGACATTCGACATTTCCAATCGATCTGGATCGTCAGCAGCTAAAGATTCAGTTCCCAGGCGTCGCAATAGTCCTTATTGAAAGTTCACTCGTAGAGCTTGGAAAACGCGATATTCGACATTTCCAATCGATCTGCATCGACAACAGCTAAAGATTCAGTTCCCAGGCGTCGCAATAGTCTTTATTGAAAACTCACTCATAGAGCTTGGAAAACGCGATATTCGACATTTCCAATCGATCTGCATCAACAACAGCTAAAGATTCAGTTCCCAGGCGTCGCAATCGTCCTTATTATCAAATTACACTCGTATATCAAGGAAAATGCGACATTCGACATTTCCAATCGATCTGGATCGACTGCAGCTAAAGATTCAGTTCCCAGGCGTCGCAATAGTCCTTATTGAAAATTCACTCGTAGAGCTTGGAAAACGCGATATTCTTCATTTCTAATCGATCTGCATCAACAACAGCTAAAGATTCAGTTCCCAGGCGTCGCAATCGTCCTTATTATCTAAAATACACTCGTATATCGTGGAAAATGCGACATTCGACATTTCCAATCGATCTGCATCAACAACAGCTAAAGATTCAGTTCCCAGGCGTTGCAATAGTCCTTCTTACAGACAATTCACTCGTAGAGCTTGGAAAACGCGATATTCGACATTTCCAATCGATCTGCTTCAACAACAGCTAAAGATTCAGTTCCCAGGCGTCGCAATAGTGCTTATTGAAAATTCACTCGTACAGCTTGGAAAACGCGATATTCGACATTTCCAATCGATCTGCATCGACAACAGCTAAAGATTCAGTTCCCAGGCGTCGCAATAGTCCTTATTGAAAATTCACTCGTAGAGCTTGGAAAACGCGATATTCGACGTTTCCAATCGATCTGCATCAACAACAGCTAAAGATTCAGTTCCCACGCGTCGCAATAGTGCTTATTGAAAATTCACTCGTACAGCTTGGAAAACGCGATATTCGACACTTCCAATCGATCTGCATCGACAACAGCTAAAGATTCAGTTCCCAGGCGTTGCAATAATCTTTATTATGAAAAATACACTCGTATAGCATGGAAAATGCGACATTCGACATTCCAATCGATCTGCATCAACAACAGCTAAAGATTCAGTTCCCAGGCGTCGCAATAGTCCTTATTGAAAATTCACTCGTAGAGCTTGGAAAACGCGATATTCTTCATTTCCAATCGATCTGCATCAACAACAGCTAAAGATTCAGTTCCCAGGCGTCGCAATCGTCCTTATTATCTAAAATACACTCGTATATCGTGGAAAATGCGACATTCGACATTTCCAATCGATCTGCATCAACAACAGCTAAAGATTCAGTTCCCAGGCGTTGCAATAGTCCTTCTTACAGACAATTCACTCGTAGAGCTTGGAAAACGCGATATTCGACATTTCCAATCGATCTGCTTCAACAACAGCTAAAGATTCAGTTCCCAGGCGTCGCAATAGTGCTTATTGAAAATTCACTCGTACAGCTTGGAAAACGCGATATTCGACATTTCCAATCGATCTGCATCGACAACAGCTAAAGATTCAGTTCCCAGGCGTCGCAATAGTCCTTATTGAAAATTCACTCCTAGAGCTTGGAAAACGCGATATTCGACATTTCCAATCGATCTGCATCAACAACAGCTAAAGATTCAGTTCCCAGGCGTCGCAATCGTCCTTATTATCTAAAACACACTCGTATATCGTGGAAAATGCGACATTCGACATTTCCAATCGACCTGCATCAACAACAGCTAAAGATTCAGTTCCCAGGCGTTGCAATAGTCCTTCTTACAGACAATTCACTCGTAGAGCTTGGAAAACGCGATATTCGACATTTCCAATCGATCTGCTTCTACAACAGCTAAAGATTCAGTTCCCAGGCGTCGCAATAGTGCTTATTGAAAATTCACTCGTACAGCTTGGAAAACGCGATATTCGACATTTCCAATCGATCTGCATCGACAATAGCTAAAGATTCAGTTCCCAGGCGTCGCAATAGTCCTTATTGAAAATTCACTCGTAGAGCTTGGAAAACGCGATATTCGACGTTTCCAATCGATCTGCATCAACAACAGCTAAAGATTCAGTTCCCACGCGTCGCAATAGTGCTTATTGAAAATTCACTCGTACAGCTTGGAAAACGCGATATTCGACAGTTCCAATCGATCTGCATCGACAACAGCTAAAGATTCAGTTCCCAGGCGTTGCAATAATCTTTATTATGAAAAATACACTCGTATAGCATGGAAAATGCGACATTCGACATTTCCAATCGATCTGCATCAACAACAGCTAAAGATTCAGTTCCCAGGCGTCGCAATAGTGCTTATTGAAAATTCACTCGTACAGCTTGGAAAACGCGATATTCGACATTTCCAATCGATCTGCATCGACAACAGCTAAAGATTCAGTTCCCAGGCGTCGCAATAGTCCTTATTGAAAATTCACTCGTAGAGCTTGGAAAACGCGATATTCGACGTTTCCAATCGATCTGCATCAACAACAGCTAAAGATTCAGTTCCCAGGCGTCGCAATCGTCCTTATTATCTAAAATACACTCGTATATCGTGGAAAATGCGACATTCGACATTTCCAATCGATCTGCATCAACAACAGCTAAAGATTCAGTTCCCAGGCGTTGCAATAGTCCTTCTTACAGACAATTCACTCGTAGAGCTTGGAAAACGCGATATTCGACATTTCCAATCGATCTGCTTCAACAACAGCTAAAGATTCAGTTCCCAGGCGTCGCAATAGTGCTTATTGAAAATTCACTCGTACAGCTTGGAAAACGCGATATTCGACATTTCCAATCGATCTGCATCGACAACAGCTAAAGATTCAGTTCCCAGGCGTCGCAATAGTCCTTATTGAAAATTCACTCCTAGAGCTTGGAAAACGCGATATTCGACATTTCCAATCGATCTGCATCAACAACAGCTAAAGATTCAGTTCCCAGGCGTCGCAATCGTCCTTATTATCTAAAATACACTCGTATATCGTGGAAAATGCGACATTCGACATTTCCAATCGATCTGCATCAACAACAGCTAAAGATTCAGTTCCCAGGCGTTGCAATAGTCCTTCTTACAGACAATTCACTCGTAGAGCTTGGAAAACGCGATATTCGACATTTCCAATCGATCTGCTTCAACAACAGCTAAAGATTCAGTTCCCAGGCGTCGCAATAGTCTTTATTGAAAACTCACTCATAGAGCTTGGAAAACGCGATATTCGACATTTCCAATCGATCTGCATCAACAACAGCTAAAGATTCAGTTCCCAGGCGTCGCAATCGTCCTTATTATCAAATTACACTCGTATATCAAGGAAAATGCGACATTCGACATTTCCAATCGATCTGGATCGACTGCAGCTAAAGATTCAGTTCCCAGGCGTCGCAATAGTCCTTATTGAAAATTCACTCGTAGAGCTTGGAAAACGCGATATTCTTCATTTCTAATCGATCTGCATCAACAACAGCTAAAGATTCAGTTCCCAGGCGTCGCAATCGTCCTTATTATCTAAAATACACTCGTATATCGTGGAAAATGCGACATTCGACATTTCCAATCGATCTGCATCAACAACAGCTAAAGATTCAGTTCCCAGGCGTTGCAATAGTCCTTCTTACAGACAATTCACTCGTAGAGCTTGGAAAACGCGATATTCGACATTTCCAATCGATCTGCTTCAACAACAGCTAAAGATTCAGTTCCCAGGCGTCGCAATAGTGCTTATTGAAAATTCACTCGTACAGCTTGGAAAACGCGATATTCGACATTTCCAATCGATCTGCATCGACAACAGCTAAAGATTCAGTTCCCAGGCGTCGCAATAGTCCTTATTGAAAATTCACTCGTAGAGCTTGGAAAACGCGATATTCGACGTTTCCAATCGATCTGCATCAACAACAGCTAAAGATTCAGTTCCCACGCGTCGCAATAGTGCTTATTGAAAATTCACTCGTACAGCTTGGAAAACGCGATATTCGACACTTCCAATCGATCTGCATCGACAACAGCTAAAGATTCAGTTCCCAGGCGTTGCAATAATCTTTATTATGAAAAATACACTCGTATAGCATGGAAAATGCGACATTCGACATTTCCAATCGATCTGCATCAACAACAGCTAAAGATTCAGTTCCCAGGCGTCGCAATAGTCCTTATTGAAAATTCACTCGTAGAGCTTGGAAAACGCGATATTCTTCATTTCCAATCGATCTGCATCAACAACAGCTAAAGATTCAGTTCCCAGGCGTCGCAATCGTCCTTATTATCTAAAATACACTCGTATATCGTGGAAAATGCGACATTCGACATTTCCAATCGATCTGCATCAACAACAGCTAAAGATTCAGTTCCCAGGCGTTGCAATAGTCCTTCTTACAGACAATTCACTCGTAGAGCTTGGAAAACGCGATATTCGACATTTCCAATCGATCTGCTTCAACAACAGCTAAAGATTCAGTTCCCAGGCGTCGCAATAGTGCTTATTGAAAATTCACTCGTACAGCTTGGAAAACGCGATATTCGACATTTCCAATCGATCTGCATCGACAACAGCTAAAGATTCAGTTCCCAGGCGTCGCAATAGTCCTTATTGAAAATTCACTCCTAGAGCTTGGAAAACGCGATATTCGACATTTCCAATCGATCTGCATCAACAACAGCTAAAGATTCAGTTCCCAGGCGTCGCAATCGTCCTTATTATCTAAAACACACTCGTATATCGTGGAAAATGCGACATTCGACATTTCCAATCGACCTGCATCAACAACAGCTAAAGATTCAGTTCCCAGGCGTTGCAATAGTCCTTCTTACAGACAATTCACTCGTAGAGCTTGGAAAACGCGATATTCGACATTTCCAATCGATCTGCTTCAACAACAGCTAAAGATTCAGTTCCCAGGCGTCGCAATAGTGCTTATTGAAAATTCACTCGTACAGCTTGGAAAACGCGATATTCGACATTTCCAATCGATCTGCATCGACAATAGCTAAAGATTCAGTTCCCAGGCGTCGCAATAGTCCTTATTGAAAATTCACTCGTAGAGCTTGGAAAACGCGATATTCGACGTTTCCAATCGATCTGCATCAACAACAGCTAAAGATTCAGTTCCCACGCGTCGCAATAGTGCTTATTGAAAATTCACTCGTACAGCTTGGAAAACGCGATATTCGACAGTTCCAATCGATCTGCATCGACAACAGCTAAAGATTCAGTTCCCAGGCGTTGCAATAATCTTTATTATGAAAAATACACTCGTATAGCATGGAAAATGCGACATTCGACATTTCCAATCGATCTGCATCAACAACAGCTAAAGATTCAGTTCCCAGGCGTCGCAATAGTCCTTCTTACAGACAATTCACTCGTAGAGCTTGGAAAACGCGATATTCGACATTTCCAATCGATCTGCTTCAACAACAGCTAAAGATTCAGTTCCCAGGCGTCGCAATAGTGCTTATTGAAAATTCACTCGTACAGCTTGGAAAACGCGATATTCGACATTTCCAATCGATCTGCATCGACAATAGCTAAAGATTCAGTTCCCAGGCGTCGCAATAGTCCTTATTGAAAATTCACTCGTAGAGCTTGGAAAACGCGATATTCGACGTTTCCAATCGATCTGCATCAACAACAGCTAAAGATTCAGTTCCCACGCGTCGCAATAGTGCTTATTGAAAATTCACTCGTACAGCTTGGAAAACGCGATATTCGACAGTTCCAATCGATCTGCATCGACAACAGCTAAAGATTCAGTTCCCAGGCGTTGCAATAATCTTTATTATGAAAAATACACTCGTATAGCATGGAAAATGCGACATTCGACATTTCCAATCGATCTGCATCAACAACAGCTAAAGATTCAGTTCCCAGGCGTTGCAATAGTCCTTCTTACAGACAATTCACTCGTAGAGCTTGGAAAACGCGATATTCGACATTTCCAATCGATCTGCTTCAACAACAGCTAAAGATTCAGTTCCCAGGCGTCGCAATAGTCTTTATTGAAAACTCACTCATAGAGCTTGGAAAACGCGATATTCGACATTTCCAATCGATCTGCATCAACAACAGCTAAAGATTCAGTTCCCAGGCGTCGCAATCGTCCTTATTATCAAATTACACTCGTATATCAAGGAAAATGCGACATTCGACATTTCCAATCGATCTGGATCGACTGCAGCTAAAGATTCAGTTCCCAGGCGTCGCAATAGTCCTTATTGAAAATTCACTCGTAGAGCTTGGAAAACGCGATATTCTTCATTTCTAATCGATCTGCATCAACAACAGCTAAAGATTCAGTTCCCAGGCGTCGCAATCGTCCTTATTATCTAAAATACACTCGTATATCGTGGAAAATGCGACATTCGACATTTCCAATCGATCTGCATCAACAACAGCTAAAGATTCAGTTCCCAGGCGTTGCAATAGTCCTTCTTACAGACAATTCACTCGTAGAGCTTGGAAAACGCGATATTCGACATTTCCAATCGATCTGCTTCAACAACAGCTAAAGATTCAGTTCCCAGGCGTCGCAATAGTGCTTATTGAAAATTCACTCGTACAGCTTGGAAAACGCGATATTCGACATTTCCAATCGATCTGCATCGACAACAGCTAAAGATTCAGTTCCCAGGCGTCGCAATAGTCCTTATTGAAAATTCACTCGTAGAGCTTGGAAAACGCGATATTCGACGTTTCCAATCGATCTGCATCAACAACAGCTAAAGATTCAGTTCCCACGCGTCGCAATAGTGCTTATTGAAAATTCACTCGTACAGCTTGGAAAACGCGATATTCGACAGTTCCAATCGATCTGCATCGACAACAGCTAAAGATTCAGTTCCCAGGCGTTGCAATAATCTTTATTATGAAAAATACACTCGTATAGCATGGAAAATGCGACATTCGACATTTCCAATCGATCTGCATCAACAACAGCTAAAGATTCAGTTCCCAGGCGTCGCAATAGTCCTTATTGAAAATTCACTCGTAGAGCTTGGAAAACGCGATATTCTTCATTTCCAATCGATCTGCATCAACAACAGCTAAAGATTCAGTTCCCAGGCGTCGCAATCGTCCTTATTATCTAAAATACACTCGTATATCGTGGAAAATGCGACATTCGACATTTCCAATCGATCTGCATCAACAACAGCTAAAGATTCAGTTCCCAGGCGTTGCAATAGTCCTTCTTACAGACAATTCACTCGTAGAGCTTGGAAAACGCGATATTCGACATTTCCAATCGATCTGCTTCAACAACAGCTAAAGATTCAGTTCCCAGGCGTCGCAATAGTGCTTATTGAAAATTCACTCGTACAGCTTGGAAAACGCGATATTCGACATTTCCAATCGATCTGCATCGACAACAGCTAAAGATTCAGTTCCCAGGCGTCGCAATAGTCCTTATTGAAAATTCACTCCTAGAGCTTGGAAAACGCGATATTCGACATTTCCAATCGATCTGCATCAACAACAGCTAAAGATTCAGTTCCCAGGCGTCGCAATCGTCCTTATTATCTAAAACACACTCGTATATCGTGGAAAATGCGACATTCGACATTTCCAATCGACCTGCATCAACAACAGCTAAAGATTCAGTTCCCAGGCGTTGCAATAGTCCTTCTTACAGACAATTCACTCGTAGAGCTTGGAAAACGCGATATTCGACATTTCCAATCGATCTGCTTCAACAACAGCTAAAGATTCAGTTCCCAGGCGTCGCAATAGTGCTTATTGAAAATTCACTCGTACAGCTTGGAAAACGCGATATTCGACATTTCCAATCGATCTGCATCGACAATAGCTAAAGATTCAGTTCCCAGGCGTCGCAATAGTCCTTATTGAAAATTCACTCGTAGAGCTTGGAAAACGCGATATTCGACGTTTCCAATCGATCTGCATCAACAACAGCTAAAGATTCAGTTCCCACGCGTCGCAATAGTGCTTATTGAAAATTCACTCGTACAGCTTGGAAAACGCGATATTCGACAGTTCCAATCGATCTGCATCGACAACAGCTAAAGATTCAGTTCCCAGGCGTTGCAATAATCTTTATTATGAAAAATACACTCGTATAGCATGGAAAATGCGACATTCGACATTTCCAATCGATCTGCATCAACAACAGCTAAAGATTCAGTTCCCAGGCGTCGCAATAGTCCTTATTGAAAATTCACTCGTAGAGCTTGGAAAACGCGATATTCTTCATTTCCAATCGATCTGCATCAACAACAGCTAAAGATTCAGTTCCCAGGCGTCGCAATCGTCCTTATTATCTAAAATACACTCGTATATCGTGGAAAATGCGACATTCGACATTTCCAATCGATCTGCATCAACAACAGCTAAAGATTCAGTTCCCAGGCGTTGCAATAGTCCTTCTTACAGACAATTCACTCGTAGAGCTTGGAAAACGCGATATTCGACATTTCCAATCGATCTGCTTCAACAACAGCTAAAGATTCAGTTCCCAGGCGTCGCAATAGTGCTTATTGAAAATTCACTCGTACAGCTTGGAAAACGCGATATTCGACATTTCCAATCGATCTGCATCGACAACAGCTAAAGATTCAGTTCCCAGGCGTCGCAATAGTCCTTATTGAAAATTCACTCCTAGAGCTTGGAAAACGCGATATTCGACATTTCCAATCGATCTGCATCAACAACAGCTAAAGATTCAGTTCCCAGGCGTCGCAATCGTCCTTATTATCTAAAATACACTCGTATATCGTGGAAAATGCGACATTCGACATTTCCAATCGATCTGCATCAACAACAGCTAAAGATTCAGTTCCCAGGCGTTGCAATAGTCCTTCTTACAGACAATTCACTCGTAGAGCTTGGAAAACGCGATATTCGACATTTCCAATCGATCTGCTTCAACAACAGCTAAAGATTCAGTTCCCAGGCGTCGCAATAGTGCTTATTGAAAATTCACTCGTACAGCTTGGAAAACGCGATATTCGACATTTCCAATCGATCTGCATCGACAATAGCTAAAGATTCAGTTCCCAGGCGTCGCAATAGTCCTTATTGAAAATTCACTCGTAGAGCTTGGAAAACGCGATATTCGACGTTTCCAATCGATCTGCATCAACAACAGCTAAAGATTCAGTTCCCACGCGTCGCAATAGTGCTTATTGAAAATTCACTCGTACAGCTTGGAAAACGCGATATTCGACAGTTCCAATCGATCTGCATCGACAACAGCTAAAGATTCAGTTCCCAGGCGTTGCAATAATCTTTATTATGAAAAATACACTCGTATAGCATGGAAAATGCGACATTCGACATTTCCAATCGATCTGCATCAACAACAGCTAAAGATTCAGTTCCCAGGCGTCGCAATAGTCCTTCTTACAGACAATTCACTCGTAGAGCTTGGAAAACGCGATATTCGACATTTCCAATCGATCTGCTTCAACAACAGCTAAAGATTCAGTTCCCAGGCGTCGCAATAGTGCTTATTGAAAATTCACTCGTACAGCTTGGAAAACGCGATATTCGACATTTCCAATCGATCTGCATCGACAATAGCTAAAGATTCAGTTCCCAGGCGTCGCAATAGTCCTTATTGAAAATTCACTCGTAGAGCTTGGAAAACGCGATATTCGACGTTTCCAATCGATCTGCATCAACAACAGCTAAAGATTCAGTTCCCACGCGTCGCAATAGTGCTTATTGAAAATTCACTCGTACAGCTTGGAAAACGCGATATTCGACAGTTCCAATCGATCTGCATCGACAACAGCTAAAGATTCAGTTCCCAGGCGTTGCAATAATCTTTATTATGAAAAATACACTCGTATAGCATGGAAAATGCGACATTCGACATTTCCAATCGATCTGCATCAACAACAGCTAAAGATTCAGTTCCCAGGCGTTGCAATAGTCCTTCTTACAGACAATTCACTCGTAGAGCTTGGAAAACGCGATATTCGACATTTCCAATCGATCTGCTTCAACAACAGCTAAAGATTCAGTTCCCAGGCGTCGCAATAGTCTTTATTGAAAACTCACTCATAGAGCTTGGAAAACGCGATATTCGACATTTCCAATCGATCTGCATCAACAACAGCTAAAGATTCAGTTCCCAGGCGTCGCAATCGTCCTTATTATCAAATTACACTCGTATATCAAGGAAAATGCGACATTCGACATTTCCAATCGATCTGGATCGACTGCAGCTAAAGATTCAGTTCCCAGGCGTCGCAATAGTCCTTATTGAAAATTCACTCGTAGAGCTTGGAAAACGCGATATTCTTCATTTCTAATCGATCTGCATCAACAACAGCTAAAGATTCAGTTCCCAGGCGTCGCAATCGTCCTTATTATCTAAAATACACTCGTATATCGTGGAAAATGCGACATTCGACATTTCCAATCGATCTGCATCAACAACAGCTAAAGATTCAGTTCCCAGGCGTTGCAATAGTCCTTCTTACAGACAATTCACTCGTAGAGCTTGGAAAACGCGATATTCGACATTTCCAATCGATCTGCTTCAACAACAGCTAAAGATTCAGTTCCCAGGCGTCGCAATAGTGCTTATTGAAAATTCACTCGTACAGCTTGGAAAACGCGATATTCGACATTTCCAATCGATCTGCATCGACAACAGCTAAAGATTCAGTTCCCAGGCGTCGCAATAGTCCTTATTGAAAATTCACTCGTAGAGCTTGGAAAACGCGATATTCGACGTTTCCAATCGATCTGCATCAACAACAGCTAAAGATTCAGTTCCCACGCGTCGCAATAGTGCTTATTGAAAATTCACTCGTACAGCTTGGAAAACGCGATATTCGACAGTTCCAATCGATCTGCATCGACAACAGCTAAAGATTCAGTTCCCAGGCGTTGCAATAATCTTTATTATGAAAAATACACTCGTATAGCATGGAAAATGCGACATTCGACATTTCCAATCGATCTGCATCAACAACAGCTAAAGATTCAGTTCCCAGGCGTCGCAATAGTCCTTATTGAAAATTCACTCGTAGAGCTTGGAAAACGCGATATTCTTCATTTCCAATCGATCTGCATCAACAACAGCTAAAGATTCAGTTCCCAGGCGTCGCAATCGTCCTTATTATCTAAAATACACTCGTATATCGTGGAAAATGCGACATTCGACATTTCCAATCGATCTGCATCAACAACAGCTAAAGATTCAGTTCCCAGGCGTTGCAATAGTCCTTCTTACAGACAATTCACTCGTAGAGCTTGGAAAACGCGATATTCGACATTTCCAATCGATCTGCTTCAACAACAGCTAAAGATTCAGTTCCCAGGCGTCGCAATAGTGCTTATTGAAAATTCACTCGTACAGCTTGGAAAACGCGATATTCGACATTTCCAATCGATCTGCATCGACAACAGCTAAAGATTCAGTTCCCAGGCGTCGCAATAGTCCTTATTGAAAATTCACTCCTAGAGCTTGGAAAACGCGATATTCGACATTTCCAATCGATCTGCATCAACAACAGCTAAAGATTCAGTTCCCAGGCGTCGCAATCGTCCTTATTATCTAAAACACACTCGTATATCGTGGAAAATGCGACATTCGACATTTCCAATCGACCTGCATCAACAACAGCTAAAGATTCAGTTCCCAGGCGTTGCAATAGTCCTTCTTACAGACAATTCACTCGTAGAGCTTGGAAAACGCGATATTCGACATTTCCAATCGATCTGCTTCAACAACAGCTAAAGATTCAGTTCCCAGGCGTCGCAATAGTGCTTATTGAAAATTCACTCGTACAGCTTGGAAAACGCGATATTCGACATTTCCAATCGATCTGCATCGACAATAGCTAAAGATTCAGTTCCCAGGCGTCGCAATAGTCCTTATTGAAAATTCACTCGTAGAGCTTGGAAAACGCGATATTCGACGTTTCCAATCGATCTGCATCAACAACAGCTAAAGATTCAGTTCCCACGCGTCGCAATAGTGCTTATTGAAAATTCACTCGTACAGCTTGGAAAACGCGATATTCGACAGTTCCAATCGATCTGCATCGACAACAGCTAAAGATTCAGTTCCCAGGCGTTGCAATAATCTTTATTATGAAAAATACACTCGTATAGCATGGAAAATGCGACATTCGACATTTCCAATCGATCTGCATCAACAACAGCTAAAGATTCAGTTCCCAGGCGTCGCAATAGTCCTTATTGAAAATTCACTCGTAGAGCTTGGAAAACGCGATATTCTTCATTTCCAATCGATCTGCATCAACAACAGCTAAAGATTCAGTTCCCAGGCGTCGCAATCGTCCTTATTATCTAAAATACACTCGTATATCGTGGAAAATGCGACATTCGACATTTCCAATCGATCTGCATCAACAACAGCTAAAGATTCAGTTCCCAGGCGTTGCAATAGTCCTTCTTACAGACAATTCACTCGTAGAGCTTGGAAAACGCGATATTCGACATTTCCAATCGATCTGCTTCAACAACAGCTAAAGATTCAGTTCCCAGGCGTCGCAATAGTGCTTATTGAAAATTCACTCGTACAGCTTGGAAAACGCGATATTCGACATTTCCAATCGATCTGCATCGACAACAGCTAAAGATTCAGTTCCCAGGCGTCGCAATAGTCCTTATTGAAAATTCACTCCTAGAGCTTGGAAAACGCGATATTCGACATTTCCAATCGATCTGCATCAACAACAGCTAAAGATTCAGTTCCCAGGCGTCGCAATCGTCCTTATTATCTAAAATACACTCGTATATCGTGGAAAATGCGACATTCGACATTTCCAATCGATCTGCATCAACAACAGCTAAAGATTCAGTTCCCAGGCGTTGCAATAGTCCTTCTTACAGACAATTCACTCGTAGAGCTTGGAAAACGCGATATTCGACATTTCCAATCGATCTGCTTCAACAACAGCTAAAGATTCAGTTCCCAGGCGTCGCAATAGTGCTTATTGAAAATTCACTCGTACAGCTTGGAAAACGCGATATTCGACATTTCCAATCGATCTGCTTCAACAACAGCTAAAGATTCAGTTCCCAGGCGTCGCAATAGTGCTTATTGAAAATTCACTCGTACAGCTTGGAAAACGCGATATTCGACATTTCCAATCGATCTGCATCGACAACAGCTAAAGATTCAGTTCCCAGGCGTTGCAATAATCTTTATTATGAAAAATACACTCGTATAGCATGGAAAATGCGACATTCGACATTTCCAATCGATCTGGATCGACAGCAGCTAAAGATTCAGATCCCAGGCATCGCAATAGTCCTTCTTATTGAAAATTCACCCTTAGAGCTTGGAAAACGCGATATTCGACATTTCCAATCGATCTGCATCGACAACAGCTAAAGATTCAGTTCCCAGGCGTCGCCAAAGTCCTTATTGAAAATTCACTCGTAGTGCTTGGAAAACGCGATATTCGACATTTCCAATCGATCTGCATCGACAACAGCTAAAGATTCAGTACCCAGGCGTCGCAATAGTGCTTATTGAAAATTCACTCGTACAGCTTGGAAAACGCGTTATTCGACATTACCAATCGATCTGCATCGACTACAGCTAAAGATTCAGTACCCAGGCGTCGCAATAGTGCTTATTGAAAATTCACTCGTACAGCTTGGAAAACGCGTTATTCGACATTACCAATCGATCTGCATTGACAACAGCTAAAGATTCTGTTCCCAGGAGTCGCAATAGTCTTTATTATCAAAAATACACCCGTTTAGCATGGAAAATGCGATATTCGACATTTCCATTCGATCTGCATCGACAACAGCTAAAGATTCAGTTCCCAGGCGTTGCAATAGTCTTTATTATCAAAAATAAACCCGTTTAGCATGGAAAATGCGATATTCGACATTTCCAATCGATCTGCATCGACAACAGCTAAAGATTCAGTTCCCAGGCGTCGCCAAAGTCCTTATTGAAAATTCACTCGTAGAGCTTGGAAAACGCGATATTCGACATTTCCATTTGATCTGCATCGACAACAGCTAAAGATTCAGTTCCCATGCGTCGCAATAGTCCTTAATGAAAATTCACTCATAGAGCTTGGAAAACGCGATATTCGACATTTCCAATCGATCTGCATCGACAACAGCTAAAGATTCAGTACCCAGGCGTCGCAATAGTCCTTATTGAAAATTCACTCATAGAGCTTGAAAAACGCAATATTCGACATTTCCAATCGATCTGCGTCAACAACAGCTAAAGATTCAGTTCCCAGGCGTCGGAATAGTGCTTATTGAAAATTCACTCGTACAGCTTGGAAAACGCGATATTCGACACTTCCAATCGTTCTGCATCGACAACAGCTAAAGATTCAGTTCCCAGGCGTTGCAATAATCTTTATTATGAAAAATACACTCGTATATCATGGAAAATGCGACATTCGACATTTCCAATCGATCTGGATCGACAGCAGCTAAAGATTCAGATCCCAGGCGTCGCAATAGTCCTTCTTATTGAAAATTCACCCATAGAGCTTGGAAAACGCGATATTCGACATTTCCAATCGATCTGCATCAACAACAGCTAAAGATTCAGTTCCCAGGCGTCGCAATAGTGCTTATTGAAAATTCACTCGTACAGCTTGGAAAACGCGATATTCGACATTTCCAATCGATCTGCATCAACAACAGCTAAAGATTCAGTTCCCAGGCGTCGCAATAGTGCTTATTGAAAATTCACTCGTACAGCTTGGAAAACGCGATATTCGACACTTCCAATCGATCTGCATCGACAACAGCTAAAGGTTCAGTTCCCAGGCGTTGCAATAATCTTTATTATGAATAATACACTCGTATAGCATGGAAAATGCGACATTCGACATTTCCAATCGATCTGGATCGACAGCAGCTAAAGATTCAGATCCCAGGCATCGCAATGGTCCTTCTTATTGAAAATTCACTCTTAGAGCTTCGAAAACGCGATATTCGACATTTCCAATCTATCTGCATCGACAACAGCTAATGATTCAGTTCCCAGGCGTCGCCAAAGTCCTTATTGAAAATTCACTCGTAGTGCTTGGAAAGCGCGATATTCGACATTTCCAATCGATCTGCATCGACAACAGCTAAAGATTCAGTTCCCAGGCGTCGCAATCGTCCTTATTATCAAAAATACAATCGTATATCATGGACAATGCGACATTCGACATTTCCAATCGATCTGGATCGACAGCAGCTAAAGATTCAGTTCCCAGGCGTTGCAATAGTCCTTCTTACAGAAAATTCACTCGTCGAGCATGGAAAACGCGATATTCGACATTTCCAATCGATCTGCATCGACAACAGCTAAAGATTCAGTACCCAGGCGTCGGAATAGTCCTTATTGAAAATTCACTCATAGAGCTTGGAAAACGCGATATTCGACATTTCCAATCGATCTGCATCAACAACAGCTAATGATTCAGTTCCCAGGCGTCGCAATAGTGCTTATTGAAAATTCACTCGTACAGCTTGGAAAACGCGATATTCGACATTTCCATTTGATCTGCATCGACAACAGCTAAAGATTCAGTTCCCAGGCGTTGCAATAGTCTTTATTATCAAAAATAAACCCGTTTAGCATGGAAAATGCGATATTCGAAATTTCCAATCGATCTGCATCGACAACAGCTAAATATTCAGTTCCCAGGCGTCGCCAAAGTCCTTATTGAAAATTCACTCGTAGAGCTTGGAAAACGCGATATTCGACATTTCCATTTGATCTGCATCGACAACAGCTAAAGATTCAGTTCCCAGGCGTCGCAATAGTCCTTACTGAAAATTCACTCATAGAGCTTGGAAAACGCGATATTCAACATTTCCAATCGATCTGCATCAACAACAGCTAAAGATTCAGATCCCAGGCGTCGCAATAGTCCTTCTTATTGAAAATTCACTCGTAGAGATTGGAAAACGCGATATTCGACATTTCCATTCGATCTGCATCGACAACAGCTAAAGATTCAGTTCCCAGGCGTCGCAATAGTCCTTACTGAAAATTCACTCATAGAGCATGGAAAACGCGATATTCGACATTTCCAATCGATCTGCATCAACAACAGCTAAAGATTCAGTTCCCAGGCGTCGCAATAGTGCTTATTGAAAATTCACTCGTACAGCTTGGAAAACGCGATATTCGACATTTCCAATCGATCTGCATCGACAACAGCTAAAGATTCAGTTCCCAGGCGTTGCAATAGTCTTTCTTATGAAAAATACACTCGTATAGCATGGAAAATGCGACATTCGACATTTCCAATCGATCTGGATCGACAGCAGCTAAAGATTCAGTTCCCAGGCGTCGCAATAGACCTTCTTACTGAAAATTCACTCATAGAGCTTGGAAAACGCAATATTCGACATTTCCAATCGATCTGCATCAACAACAGCTAAAGATTCAGTTCCCAGGCGTCGCAATAGTCCTTCTTATTGAAAATTCACTCGTAGAGCTTGGAAAACGCGATATTCGACATTTCCAATCGATCTGCATCGACAACAGCTAAAGATTCAGTTCCCAGGCGTCGCCAAAGTCCTTATTGAAAATTCACTCGTAGTGCTTGGAAAACGCGATATTCGACATTTCCAATCGATCTGCATCGACAACAGCTAAAGATTCAGTTCCCAGGCGTCGCAATCGTCCTTATTATCAAAAATACAATCGTATATCATGGAAAATGCGACATTCGACATTTCCAATCGATCTGGATCGACAGCAGCTAAAGATTCAGTTCCCAGGCGTTGCAATAGTCCTTCTTACAGAAAATTCACTCGTCGAGCTTGGAAAACGCGATATTCGACATTTCCAATCGATCTGCATCGACAACAGCTAAAGATTCAGTACCCAGGCGTCGCAATAGTCCTTATTGAAAATTCACTCATAGAGCTTGAAAAACGCAATATTCGACATTTCCAATCGATCTGCGTCAACAACAGCTAAAGATTCAGTTCCCAGGCGTCGGAATAGTGCTTATTGAAAATTCACTCGTACAGCTTGGAAAACGCGATATTCGACACTTCCAATCGTTCTGCATCGACAACAGCTAAAGATTCAGTTCCCAGGCGTTGCAATAATCTTTATTATGAAAAATACACTCGTATATCATGGAAAATGCGACATTCGACATTTCCAATCGATCTGGATCGACAGCAGCTAAAGATTCAGATCCCAGGCGTCGCAATAGTCCTTCTTATTGAAAATTCACCCATAGAGCTTGGAAAACGCGATATTCGACATTTCCAATCGATCTGCATCAACAACAGCTAAAGATTCAGTTCCCAGGCGTCGCAATAGTGCTTATTGAAAATTCACTCGTACAGCTTGGAAAACGCGATATTCGACATTTCCAATCGATCTGCATCAACAACAGCTAAAGATTCAGTTCCCAGGCGTCGCAATAGTGCTTATTGAAAATTCACTCGTACAGCTTGGAAAACGCGATATTCGACACTTCCAATCGATCTGCATCGACAACAGCTAAAGGTTCAGTTCCCAGGCGTTGCAATAATCTTTATTATGAATAATACACTCGTATAGCATGGAAAATGCGACATTCGACATTTCCAATCGATCTGGATCGACAGCAGCTAAAGATTCAGATCCCAGGCATCGCAATGGTCCTTCTTATTGAAAATTCACTCTTAGAGCTTCGAAAACGCGATATTCGACATTTCCAATCTATCTGCATCGACAACAGCTAATGATTCAGTTCCCAGGCGTCGCCAAAGTCCTTATTGAAAATTCACTCGTAGTGCTTGGAAAGCGCGATATTCGACATTTCCAATCGATCTGCATCGACAACAGCTAAAGATTCAGTTCCCAGGCGTCGCAATCGTCCTTATTATCAAAAATACAATCGTATATCATGGACAATGCGACATTCGACATTTCCAATCGATCTGGATCGACAGCAGCTAAAGATTCAGTTCCCAGGCGTTGCAATAGTCCTTCTTACAGAAAATTCACTCGTCGAGCATGGAAAACGCGATATTCGACATTTCCAATCGATCTGCATCGACAACAGCTAAAGATTCAGTACCCAGGCGTCGGAATAGTCCTTATTGAAAATTCACTCATAGAGCTTGGAAAACGCGATATTCGACATTTCCAATCGATCTGCATCAACAACAGCTAATGATTCAGTTCCCAGGCGTCGCAATAGTGCTTATTGAAAATTCACTCGTACAGCTTGGAAAACGCGATATTCGACATTTCCATTTGATCTGCATCGACAACAGCTAAAGATTCAGTTCCCAGGCGTTGCAATAGTCTTTATTATCAAAAATAAACCCGTTTAGCATGGAAAATGCGATATTCGAAATTTCCAATCGATCTGCATCGACAACAGCTAAATATTCAGTTCCCAGGCGTCGCCAAAGTCCTTATTGAAAATTCACTCGTAGAGCTTGGAAAACGCGATATTCGACATTTCCATTTGATCTGCATCGACAACAGCTAAAGATTCAGTTCCCAGGCGTCGCAATAGTCCTTACTGAAAATTCACTCATAGAGCTTGGAAAACGCGATATTCAACATTTCCAATCGATCTGCATCAACAACAGCTAAAGATTCAGATCCCAGGCGTCGCAATAGTCCTTCTTATTGAAAATTCACTCGTAGAGATTGGAAAACGCGATATTCGACATTTCCATTCGATCTGCATCGACAACAGCTAAAGATTCAGTTCCCAGGCGTCGCAATAGTCCTTACTGAAAATTCACTCATAGAGCATGGAAAACGCGATATTCGACATTTCCAATCGATCTGCATCAACAACAGCTAAAGATTCAGTTCCCAGGCGTCGCAATAGTGCTTATTGAAAATTCACTCGTACAGCTTGGAAAACGCGATATTCGACATTTCCAATCGATCTGCATCGACAACAGCTAAAGATTCAGTTCCCAGGCGTTGCAATAGTCTTTCTTATGAAAAATACACTCGTATAGCATGGAAAATGCGACATTCGACATTTCCAATCGATCTGGATCGACAGCAGCTAAAGATTCAGTTCCCAGGCGTCGCAATAGACCTTCTTACTGAAAATTCACTCATAGAGCTTGGAAAACGCAATATTCGACATTTCCAATCGATCTGCATCAACAACAGCTAAAGATTCAGTTCCCAGGCGTCGCAATAGTCCTTCTTATTGAAAATTCACTCGTAGAGCTTGGAAAACGCGATATTCGACATTTCCAATCGATCTGCATCGACAACAGCTAAAGATTCAGTTCCCAGGCGTCGCCAAAGTCCTTATTGAAAATTCACTCGTAGTGCTTGGAAAACGCGATATTCGACATTTCCAATCGATCTGCATCGACAACAGCTAAAGATTCAGTTCCCAGGCGTCGCAATCGTCCTTATTATCAAAAATACAATCGTATATCATGGAAAATGCGACATTCGACATTTCCAATCGATCTGGATCGACAGCAGCTAAAGATTCAGTTCCCAGGCGTTGCAATAGTCCTTCTTACAGAAAATTCACTCGTCGAGCTTGGAAAACGCGATATTCGACATTTCCAATCGATCTGCATCAACAACAGCTAAAGATTCTGTTCCCAGGAGTCGCAATAGTCTTTATTATCAAAAATACACCCGTTTAGCATGGAAGATGCGATATTCGACATTTCCAATCGATCTGCATCGACAACAGCTAAAGATTCAGTTCCCAGGCGTCGCAATCGTCCTTATTATCAAAAATACAATCGTATATCATGGAAAATGCGACATTCGACATTTCCAATCGATCTGGATCGACAGCAGCTAAAGATTCAGATCCCAGGCATCGCAATGGTCCTTCTTATTGAAAATTCACTCTTAGAGCTTGGAAAACGCGATATTCGACATTACCAATCGATCTGCATCGACAACAGCTAAAGATTCAGTTCCCAGGCGTCGCCAAAGTCCTTATTGAAAATTCACTCGTAGTGCTTGGAAAACGCGATATTCGACATTTCCAATCGATCTGCATCGACAACAGCTAAAGATTCAGTTCCCAGGCGTCGCAATCGTCCTTATTATCAAAAATACAATCGTATATCATGGAAAATGCGACATTCGACATTTCCAATCGATCTGGATCGACAGCAGCTAAAGATTCAGTTCCCAGGCGTTGCAATAGTCCTTCTTACAGAAAATTCACTCGTCGAGCATGGAAAACGCGATATTCGACATTTCCAATCGATCTGCATCGACAACAGCTAAAGATTCAGTACCCAGGCGTCGGAATAGTCCTTATTGAAAATTCACTCATAGAGCTTGGAAAACGCGATATTCGACATTTCCAATCGATCTGCATCAACAACAGCTAATGATTCAGTTCCCAGGCGTCGCAATAGTGCTTATTGAAAATTCACTCGTACAGCTTGGAAAACGCGATATTCGACATTTCCATTTGATCTGCATCGACAACAGCTAAAGATTCAGTTCCCAGGCGTTGCAATAGTCTTTATTATCAAAAATAAACCCGTTTAGCATGGAAAATGCGATATTCGAAATTTCCAATCGATCTGCATCGACAACAGCTAAATATTCAGTTCCCAGGCGTCGCCAAAGTCCTTATTGAAAATTCACTCGTAGAGCTTGGAAAACGCGATATTCGACATTTCCATTTGATCTGCATCGACAACAGCTAAAGATTCAGTTCCCAGGCGTCGCAATAGTCCTTACTGAAAATTCACTCATAGAGCTTGGAAAACGCGATATTCAACATTTCCAATCGATCTGCATCAACAACAGCTAAAGATTCAGATCCCAGGCGTCGCAATAGTCCTTCTTATTGAAAATTCACTCGTAGAGATTGGAAAACGCGATATTCGACATTTCCATTCGATCTGCATCGACAACAGCTAAAGATTCAGTTCCCAGGCGTCGCAATAGTCCTTCTTATTGAAAATTCACTCGTAGAGCTTGGAAAACGCGATATTCGACATTTCCAATCGATCTGCATCGACAACAGCTAAAGATTCAGTTCCCAGGCGTCGCCAAAGTCCTTATTGAAAATTCACTCGTAGTGCTTGGAAAACGCGATATTCGACATTTCCAATCGATCTGCATCGACAACAGCTAAAGATTCAGTTCCCAGGCGTCGCAATCGTCCTTATTATCAAAAATACAATCGTATATCATGGAAAATGCGACATTCGACATTTCCAATCGATCTGGATCGACAGCAGCTAAAGATTCAGTTCCCAGGCGTTGCAATAGTCCTTCTTACAGAAAATTCACTCGTCGAGCATGGAAAACGCGATATTCGACATTTCCAATCGATCTGCATCGACAACAGCTAAAGATTCAGTACCCAGGCGTCGGAATAGTCCTTATTGAAAATTCACTCATAGAGCTTGGAAAACGCGATATTCGACATTTCCAATCGATCTGCATCAACAACAGCTAATGATTCAGTTCCCAGGCGTCGCAATAGTGCTTATTGAAAATTCACTCGTACAGCTTGGAAAACGCGATATTCGACATTTCCATTTGATCTGCATCGACAACAGCTAAAGATTCAGTTCCCAGGCGTTGCAATAGTCTTTATTATCAAAAATAAACCCGTTTAGCATGGAAAATGCGATATTCGAAATTTCCAATCGATCTGCATCGACAACAGCTAAATATTCAGTTCCCAGGCGTCGCCAAAGTCCTTATTGAAAATTCACTCGTAGAGCTTGGAAAACGCGATATTCGACATTTCCATTTGATCTGCATCGACAACAGCTAAAGATTCAGTTCCCAGGCGTCGCAATAGTCCTTACTGAAAATTCACTCATAGAGCTTGGAAAACGCGATATTCAACATTTCCAATCGATCTGCATCAACAACAGCTAAAGATTCAGATCCCAGGCGTCGCAATAGTCCTTCTTATTGAAAATTCACTCGTAGAGATTGGAAAACGCGATATTCGACATTTCCATTCGATCTGCATCGACAACAGCTAAAGATTCAGTTCCCAGGCGTCGCAATAGTCCTTACTGAAAATTCACTCATAGAGCATGGAAAACGCGATATTCGACATTTCCAATCGATCTGCATCAACAACAGCTAAAGATTCAGTTCCCAGGCGTCGCAATAGTGCTTATTGAAAATTCACTCGTGCAGCTTGGAAAACGCGATATTCGACATTTCCAATCGATCTGCATCGACAACAGCTAAAGATTCAGTTCCCAGGCGTTGCAATAGTCTTTCTTATGAAAAATACACTCGTATAGCATGGAAAATGCGACATTCGACATTTCCAATCGATCTGGATCGACAGCAGCTAAAGATTCAGTTCCCAGGCGTCGCAATAGACCTTCTTACTGAAAATTCACTCATAGAGCTTGGAAAACGCAATATTCGACATTTCCAATCGATCTGCATCAACAACAGCTAAAGATTCAGTTCCCAGGCGTCGCAATAGTCCTTCTTATTGAAAATTCACTCGTAGAGCTTGGAAAACGCGATATTCGACATTTCCAATCGATCTGCATCGACAACAGCTAAAGATTCAGTTCCCAGGCGTCGCCAAAGTCCTTATTGAAAATTCACTCGTAGTGCTTGGAAAACGCGATATTCGACATTTCCAATCGATCTGCATCGACAACAGCTAAAGATTCAGTTCCCAGGCGTCGCAATCGTCCTTATTATCAAAAATACAATCGTATATCATGGAAAATGCGACATTCGACATTTCCAATCGATCTGGATCGACAGCAGCTAAAGATTCAGTTCCCAGGCGTTGCAATAGTCCTTCTTACAGAAAATTCACTCGTCGAGCTTGGAAAACGCGATATTCGACATTTCCAATCGATCTGCATCAACAACAGCTAAAGATTCTGTTCCCAGGAGTCGCAATAGTCTTTATTATCAAAAATACACCCGTTTAGCATGGAAGATGCGATATTCGACATTTCCAATCGATCTGCATCGACAACAGCTAAAGATTCAGTTCCCAGGCGTCGCAATCGTCCTTATTATCAAAAATACAATCGTATATCATGGAAAATGCGACATTCGACATTTCCAATCGATCTGGATCGACAGCAGCTAAAGATTCAGATCCCAGGCATCGCAATGGTCCTTCTTATTGAAAATTCACTCTTAGAGCTTGGAAAACGCGATATTCGACATTACCAATCGATCTGCATCGACAACAGCTAAAGATTCAGTTCCCAGGCGTCGCCAAAGTCCTTATTGAAAATTCACTCGTAGTGCTTGGAAAACGCGATATTCGACATTTCCAATCGATCTGCATCGACAACAGCTAAAGATTCAGTTCCCAGGCGTCGCAATCGTCCTTATTATCAAAAATACAATCGTATATCATGGAAAATGCGACATTCGACATTTCCAATCGATCTGGATCGACAGCAGCTAAAGATTCAGTTCCCAGGCGTTGCAATAGTCCTTCTTACAGAAAATTCACTCGTCGAGCATGGAAAACGCGATATTCGACATTTCCAATCGATCTGCATCGACAACAGCTAAAGATTCAGTACCCAGGCGTCGGAATAGTCCTTATTGAAAATTCACTCATAGAGCTTGGAAAACGCGATATTCGACATTTCCAATCGATCTGCATCAACAACAGCTAATGATTCAGTTCCCAGGCGTCGCAATAGTGCTTATTGAAAATTCACTCGTACAGCTTGGAAAACGCGATATTCGACATTTCCATTTGATCTGCATCGACAACAGCTAAAGATTCAGTTCCCAGGCGTTGCAATAGTCTTTATTATCAAAAATAAACCCGTTTAGCATGGAAAATGCGATATTCGAAATTTCCAATCGATCTGCATCGACAACAGCTAAATATTCAGTTCCCAGGCGTCGCCAAAGTCCTTATTGAAAATTCACTCGTAGAGCTTGGAAAACGCGATATTCGACATTTCCATTTGATCTGCATCGACAACAGCTAAAGATTCAGTTCCCAGGCGTCGCAATAGTCCTTACTGAAAATTCACTCATAGAGCTTGGAAAACGCGATATTCAACATTTCCAATCGATCTGCATCAACAACAGCTAAAGATTCAGATCCCAGGCGTCGCAATAGTCCTTCTTATTGAAAATTCACTCGTAGAGATTGGAAAACGCGATATTCGACATTTCCATTCGATCTGCATCGACAACAGCTAAAGATTCAGTTCCCAGGCGTCGCAATAGTCCTTCTTATTGAAAATTCACTCGTAGAGCTTGGAAAACGCGATATTCGACATTTCCAATCGATCTGCATCGACAACAGCTAAAGATTCAGTTCCCAGGCGTCGCCAAAGTCCTTATTGAAAATTCACTCGTAGTGCTTGGAAAACGCGATATTCGACATTTCCAATCGATCTGCATCGACAACAGCTAAAGATTCAGTTCCCAGGCGTCGCAATCGTCCTTATTATCAAAAATACAATCGTATATCATGGAAAATGCGACATTCGACATTTCCAATCGATCTGGATCGACAGCAGCTAAAGATTCAGTTCCCAGGCGTTGCAATAGTCCTTCTTACAGAAAATTCACTCGTCGAGCATGGAAAACGCGATATTCGGCATTTCCAATCGATCTGCATCGACAACAGCTAAAGATTCAGTACCCAGGCGTCGGAATAGTCCTTATTGAAAATTCACTCATAGAGCTTGGAAAACGCGATATTCGACATTTCCAATCGATCTGCATCAACAACAGCTAATGATTCAGTTCCCAGGCGTCGCAATAGTGCTTATTGAAAATTCACTCGTACAGCTTGGAAAACGCGATATTCGACATTTCCATTTGATCTGCATCGACAACAGCTAAAGATTCAGTTCCCAGGCGTTGCAATAGTCTTTATTATCAAAAATAAACCCGTTTAGCATGGAAAATGCGATATTCGAAATTTCCAATCGATCTGCATCGACAACAGCTAAATATTCAGTTCCCAGGCGTCGCCAAAGTCCTTATTGAAAATTCACTCGTAGAGCTTGGAAAACGCGATATTCGACATTTCCATTTGATCTGCATCGACAACAGCTAAAGATTCAGTTCCCAGGCGTCGCAATAGTCCTTACTGAAAATTCACTCATAGAGCTTGGAAAACGCGATATTCAACATTTCCAATCGATCTGCATCAACAACAGCTAAAGATTCAGATCCCAGGCGTCGCAATAGTCCTTCTTATTGAAAATTCACTCGTAGAGATTGGAAAACGCGATATTCGACATTTCCATTCGATCTGCATCGACAACAGCTAAAGATTCAGTTCCCAGGCGTCGCAATAGTCCTTACTGAAAATTCACTCATAGAGCATGGAAAACGCGATATTCGACATTTCCAATCGATCTGCATCAACAACAGCTAAAGATTCAGTTCCCAGGCGTCGCAATAGTGCTTATTGAAAATTCACTCGTACAGCTTGGAAAACGCGATATTCGACATTTCCAATCGATCTGCATCGACAACAGCTAAAGATTCAGTTCCCAGGCGTTGCAATAGTCTTTCTTATGAAAAATACACTCGTATAGCATGGAAAATGCGACATTCGACATTTCCAATCGATCTGGATCGACAGCAGCTAAAGATTCAGTTCCCAGGCGTCGCAATAGACCTTCTTACTGAAAATTCACTCATAGAGCTTGGAAAACGCAATATTCGACATTTCCAATCGATCTGCATCAACAACAGCTAAAGATTCAGTTCCCAGGCGTCGCAATAGTCCTTCTTATTGAAAATTCACTCGTAGAGCTTGGAAAACGCGATATTCGACATTTCCAATCGATCTGCATCGACAACAGCTAAAGATTCAGTTCCCAGGCGTCGCCAAAGTCCTTATTGAAAATTCACTCGTAGTGCTTGGAAAACGCGATATTCGACATTTCCAATCGATCTGCATCGACAACAGCTAAAGATTCAGTTCCCAGGCGTCGCAATCGTCCTTATTATCAAAAATACAATCGTATATCATGGAAAATGCGACATTCGACATTTCCAATCGATCTGGATCGACAGCAGCTAAAGATTCAGTTCCCAGGCGTTGCAATAGTCCTTCTTACAGAAAATTCACTCGTCGAGCTTGGAAAACGCGATATTCGACATTTCCAATCGATCTGCATCAACAACAGCTAAAGATTCTGTTCCCAGGAGTCGCAATAGTCTTTATTATCAAAAATACACCCGTTTAGCATGGAAGATGCGATATTCGACATTTCCAATCGATCTGCATCGACAACAGCTAAAGATTCAGTTCCCAGGCGTCGCAATCGTCCTTATTATCAAAAATACAATCGTATATCATGGAAAATGCGACATTCGACATTTCCAATCGATCTGGATCGACAACAGCTAAAGATTCAGTTCCCAGGCGTCGCAATAGTCCTTACTGAAAATTCACTCATAGAGCTTGGAAAACGCGATATTCAACATTTCCATTCGATCTGCATCGACAACAGCTAAAGATTCAGTTCCCAGGCGTCGCAATAGTCCTTACTGAAAATTCAGTCATAGAGCATGGAAAACGCGATATTCGACATTTCCAATCGATCTGCATCAACAACAGCTAAAGATTCAGTTCCCAGGCGTCGCAATAGTGCTTATTGAAAATTCACTCGTACAGCTTGGAAAACGCGATATTCGACACTTCCAATCGATCTGCATCGACAACAGCTAAAGGTTCAGTTCCCAGGCGTTGCAATAATCTTTATTATGAATAATACACTCGTATAGCATGGAAAATGCGACATTCGACATTTCCAATCGATCTGGATCGACAGCAGCTAAAGATTCAGATCCCAGGCATCGCAATGGTCCTTCTTATTGAAAATTCACTCTTAGAGCTTGGAAAACGCGATATTCGACATTTCCAATCTATCTGCATCGACAACAGCTAAAGATTCAGTTCCCAGGCGTCGCCAAAGTCCTTATTGAAAATTCACTCGTAGTGCTTGGAAAACGCGATATTCGACATTTCCAATCGATCTGCATCGACAACAGCTAAAGATTCAGTTCCCAGGCGTCGCAATCGTCCTTATTATCAAAAATACAATCGTATATCATGGAAAATGCGACATTCGACATTTCTAATCGATCTGGATCGACAGCAGCTAAAGATTCAGTTCCCAGGCGTTGCAATAGTGCTTATTGAAAATTCACTCGTACAGCTTGGAAAACGCGATATTCGACACTTCCAATCGATCTGCATCGACAACAGCTAAAGGTTCAGTTCCCAGGCGTTGCAATAATCTTTATTATGAATAATACACTCGTATAGCATGGAAAATGCGACATTCGACATTTCCAATCGATCTGGATCGACAGCAGCTAAAGATTCAGATCCCAGGCATCGCAATGGTCCTTCTTATTGAAAATTCACTCTTAGAGCTTGGAAAACGCGATATTCGACATTTCCAATCTATCTGCATCGACAACAGCTAAAGATTCAGTTCCCAGGCGTCGCCAAAGTCCTTATTGAAAATTCACTCGTCGAGCATGGAAAACGCGATATTCGACATTTCCAATCGATCTGCATCGACAACAGCTAAAGATTCAGTACCCAGGCGTCGGAATAGTCCTTATTGAAAATTCACTCATAGAGCTTGGAAAACGCGATATTCGACATTTCCAATCGATCTGCATCAACAACAGCTAATGATTCAGTTCCCAGGCGTCGCAATAGTGCTTATTGAAAATTCACTCGTACAGCTTGGAAAACGCGATATTCGACATTTCCATTTGATCTGCATCGACAACAGCTAAAGATTCAGTTCCCAGGCGTTGCAATAGTCTTTATTATCAAAAATAAACCCGTTTAGCATGGAAAATGCGATATTCGAAATTTCCAATCGATCTGCATCGACAACAGCTAAATATTCAGTTCCCAGGCGTCGCCAAAGTCCTTATTGAAAATTCACTCGTAGAGCTTGGAAAACGCGATATTCGACATTTCCATTTGATCTGCATCGACAACAGCTAAAGATTCAGTTCCCAGGCGTCGCAATAGTCCTTACTGAAAATTCACTCATAGAGCTTGGAAAACGCAATATTCAACATTTCCAATCGATCTGCATCAACAACAGCTAAAGATTCAGATCCCAGGCGTCGCAATAGTCCTTCTTATTGAAAATTCACTCGTAGAGATTGGAAAACGCGATATTCGACATTTCCATTCGATCTGCATCGACAACAGCTAAAGATTCAGTTCCCAGGCGTCGCAATAGTCCTTACTGAAAATTCACTCATAGAGCATGGAAAACGCGATATTCGACATTTCCAATCGATCTGCATCAACAACAGCTAAAGATTCAGTTCCCAGGCGTCGCAATAGTGCTTATTGAAAATTCACTCGTACAGCTTGGAAAACGCGATATTCGACATTTCCAATCGATCTGCATCGACAACAGCTAAAGATTCAGTTCCCAGGCGTTGCAATAGTCTTTCTTATGAAAAATACACTCGTATAGCATGGAAAATGCGACATTCGACATTTCCAATCGATCTGGATCGACAGCAGCTAAAGATTCAGTTCCCAGGCGTCGCAATAGACCTTCTTACTGAAAATTCACTCATAGAGCTTGGAAAACGCAATATTCGACATTTCCAATCGATCTGCATCAACAACAGCTAAAGATTCAGTTCCCAGGCGTCGCAATAGTCCTTCTTATTGAAAATTCACTCGTAGAGCTTGGAAAACGCGATATTCGACATTTCCAATCGATCTGCATCGACAACAGCTAAAGATTCAGTTCCCAGGCGTCGCCAAAGTCCTTATTGAAAATTCACTCGTAGTGCTTGGAAAACGCGATATTCGACATTTCCAATCGATCTGCATCGACAACAGCTAAAGATTCAGTTCCCAGGCGTCGCAATCGTCCTTATTATCAAAAATACAATCGTATATCATGGAAAATGCGAGATTCGACATTTCCAATCGATCTGGATCGACAGCAGCTAAAGATTCAGTTCCCAGGCGTTGCAATAGTCCTTCTTACAGAAAATTCACTCGTCGAGCATGGAAAACGCGATATTCGACATTTCCAATCGATCTGCATCGACAACAGCTAAAGATTCAGTTCCCAGGCGTCGCAATAGTCCTTACTGAAAATTCACTCATAGAGCTTGGAAAACGCGATATTCAACATTTCCAATCGATCTGCATCAACAACAGCTAAAGATTCAGATCCCGGGCGTCGCAATAGTCCTTCTTATTGAAAATTCACTCGTAGAGATTGGAAAACGCGATATTCGACATTTCCATTCGATCTGCATCGACAACAGCTAAAGATTCAGTTCCCAGGCGTCGCAATAGTCCTTACTGAAAATTCACTCATAGAGCATGGAAAACGCGATATTCGACATTTCCAATCGATCTGCATCAACAACAGCTAAAGATTCAGTTCCCAGGCGTCGCAATAGTGCTTATTGAAAATTCACTCGTACAGCTTGGAAAACGCGATATTCGACACTTCCAATCGATCTGCATCGACAACAGCTAAAGGTTCAGTTCCCAGGCGTTGCAATATTCTTTATTATGAATAATACACTCGTATAGCATTGAAAATGCGACATTCGACATTTCCAATCGATCTGGATCGACAGCAGCTAAAGATTCAGATCCCAGGCATCGCAATGGTCCTTCTTATTGAAAATTCACTCTTAGAGCTTGGAAAACGCGATATTCGACATTTCCAATCGATCTGCATCGACAACAGCTAAAGATTCAGTTCCCAGGCGTCGCCAAAGTCCTTATTGAATATTCACTCGTAGTGCTTGGAAAACGCGATATTCGACATTTCATCAACAACAGCTAAAGATTCAGATCCCAGGCGTCGCAATAGTCCTTCTTATTGAAAATTCACTCGTAGAGATTGGTAAACGCGATATTCGACATTTCCATTCGATCTGCATCGACAACAGCTAAAGATTCAGTTCCCAGGCGTCGCAATAGTCCTTACTGAAAATTCACTCATAGAGCATGGAAAACGCGATATTCGACATTTCCAAGCGATCTGCATCAACAACAGCTAAAGATTCAGTTCCCAGGCGTCGCAATAGTGCTTATTGAAAATTCACTCGTACAGCTTGCAGAACGCGATAATCGACACTTCCAATCGATCTGCATCGACAACAGCTAAAGGTTCAGTTCCCAGGCGTTGCAATAATCTTTATTATGAATAATACACTCGTATAGCATGGAAAATGCGACATTCGACATTTCCAATCGATCTGGATCGACAGCAGCTAAAGATTCAGATCCCAGGCATCGCAATGGTCCTTCTTATTGAAAATTCACTCTTAGAGCTTGGAAAACGCGATATTCGACATTTCCAATCGATCTGCATCGACAACAGCTAAAGATTCAGTTCCCAGGCGTCGCCAAAGTCCTTATTGAAAATTCACTCGTAGTGCTTGGAAAACGCGATATTCGACATTTCCAATCGATCTGCATCGACAACAGCTAAAGATTCAGTTCCCAGGCGTTGCAATAGTCCTTCTTACAGAAAATTCACTCGTCGAGCTTGGAAAACGCGATATTCGACATTTCCAATCGATCTGCATCGACAACAGCTAAAGATTCAGTACCCAGGCGTCGCAATAGTCCTTACTGAAAATTCACTCATAGAGCTTGAAAAACGCGATATTCGACATTTCCAATCGATCTGCACCAACAGCAGCTAAAGATTCAGTTCCCAGGCGTCGCAATAGTGCTTATTGAAAATTCACTCGTACAGCTTGGAAAACGCGATATTCGACACTTCCAATAGATCTGCATCGACAACAGCTAAAGATTCAGTTCCCAGGCGTTGCAATAATCTTTCTTATGAAAAATACACTCGTATAGCATGGAAAATGCGACATTCGACATTTCCAATCGATCTGGGTGGACAGCAGCTAAAGATTCAGTTCCCAGGCGTCGCAATAGTCCTTCTTACTGAAAATTCACTCATAGAGCTTGGAAAACACAATATTCGACATTTCCAATCGATCTGCATCAACAACAGCTGAAGATTCAGTTCCCAGGCTTCGCAATAGTCCTTCTTATTGAAAATTCACTCGTAGAGCTTGGAAAACGCGATATTCGACATTTCCAATCGATCTGCATCGACAACAGCTAAAGATTCAGTTCCCAGGCGTCGCAATAGTCCTTATTGAAAATTCACTCATAGAGCTTGAAAAACGCGATATTCGACATTTCCAATCGATCTGCATCGACAACAGCTAAAGATTCAGTTCCCAGGCGTTGCCATAATCTTTATTATGAAAAATACACTCGTATAGCATGGAAAATGCGACATTCGACATTTCCAATCGATCTGGATCGACAGCAGCTAAAGATTCAGATCCCAGGCATCGCAATAGTCCTTCTTATTGAAAATCCACTCTTAGAGCTTGGAAAACGCAATATTCGACATTTCCAATCGATCTGCATCGACAACAGCTAAAGATTCAGTTCAAAGGCGTCGCCAAAGTCCTTATTGAAAATTCACTCGTAGTGCTTGGAAAACGCGATATTCGACATTTCCAATCGATGTGCATCGACGACAGCTAAAGATTCAGTTCCCAGGCGTCGCAATCGTCCTTATGATCAAAAATACAATCGTATATCATGGAAAATGCGATATTCGACATTTCCAATAGATCTGGATCGACAGCAGCTAAAGAATCAGTTCCCAGGCGTTGCAATAGTCCTTCTTACAGAAAATTCACTCGTAGAGCTTGGAAAACGCGATATTCGACATTTCCAATCGATCTGCATCGACAACAGCTAAAGATTCAGTACCCAGGCGTCGCAATAGTCCTTATAGAAAATTCACTCATAGAGCTTGGAAAACGCGATATTCGACATTTCCAATCGATCTGCATCAACAACAGCTAAAGATTCAGTTCCCATGCGTCGCAAAAGTGCTTATTGAAAATTCACTCGTACAGCTTGGAAAATGCGTTATTGGACATTTCCAATCGATCTGCATCGACAACAGCTAAAGATTCTGTTCCCAGGAGTCGCAATAGTCTTTATTATCAAAAATACACCCGTTTAGCATGGAAAATGCGATATTCGACATTTCCAATCGATCTGCATCGACAACAGCTAAAGATTCAGTTCCCAGGCGTTGCAATAGTCTTTATTATCATAAATAAACCCGTTTAGCATGGAAAATGCGATATTCGACATTTCCAATCGATCTGCATGGACAACAGCTAAAGATTCAGTTCCCAGGCGTCGCCAAAGTCCTTATTGAAAATTCACTCGTAGAGCTTGGAAAACGCGATATTCGACATTTCCATTTGATCTGCATCGACAACAGCTAAAGATTCAGTTCCCAGGCGTCGCAATAGTCCTTAATGAAAACTCACTCATAGAGCTTGGAAAACGCGATATTCGACATTTCCAATCGATCTGCATCGACAACAGCTAAAGATTCAGTACCCTGGCGTCGCAATAGTCCTTATTGAAAATTCACTCATAGAGCTTGAAAAACGCGATATTCGACATTTCCATTCGATCTGCATCGACAACAGCTAAAGATTCAGTTCCCAGGCGTCGCAATAGTCCTTACTGAAAATTCACTCATAGAGCTTGGAAAACGCGATATTCGACATTTCCAATCGATCTGCATCAACAACAACTAAAGATTTAGTTCCCAGGCGTCGCAATAGTCCTTCTTATTGAAAATTCACTCTTAGAGCTTGGAAAACGCGATATTCGACATTTCCAATCGGTCTGCATCGACAACAGCTAAAGATTCAGTTCCCAGGCGTCGCCAAAGTCCTTATTGAAAGTTCACTCGTAGTGCTTGGAAAACGCGATATTCGACATTTCCAATGGATCTGCATCGACAACAGCTAAAGATTCAGTTCCCAGGCGTTGCAATAGTCTTTCTTATGAAAAATACACTCGTATAGCATGGAAAATGCGACATTCGACATTTCCAATCGATCTGGATCGACAGCAGCTAAAGATTCAGTTCCCAGGCGTCGCAATAGTCCTTCTTATTGAAAATTCACTCGTAGAGATTGGAAAACGCGATATTCGACATTTCCATTCGATCTGCATCGACAACAGCTAAAGATTCAGTTCCCAGGCGTCGCCAAAGTCCTTATTGAAAATTCACTCGTAGAGCTTGGAAAACGCGATATTCGACATTTCCATTTGATCTGCATCTACAACAGCTAAAGATTCAGTTCCCAGGCGTCGCAATAGTCCTTAATGAAAACTCACTCATAGAGCTAGGAAAACGCGATATTTGACATTTCCAATCGATCTGCATCGACAACAGCTAAAGATTCAGTACCCAGGCGTCGTAATAGTCCTTATTGAAAATTCACTCATAGAGCTTGAAAAACGCGATATTCGACATTTCCAATCGATCTGCATCAACAACAGCTAAAGATTCAGTTCCCAGGCGTCGCAATAGTGCTTATTGAAAATTCACTCGTACAGCTTGGAAAACGCGATATTCGACACTTCCAATCGATCTGCATCGACAACAGCTAAAGAGTCAGTTCCCAGGCGTTGCAATAATCTTTATTATGAAAAATACACTCGTATAGCATGGAAAATGCGACATTCGACATTTCCAATCGATCTGGATCGACAGCAGCTAAAGATTCAGTTCCCAGGCGTCGCAATAGTCCTTCTTACTGAAAATTCACTCATAGAGCTTGGAAAACGCAATATTCGACATTTCCAATCGATCTGCATCGACAACAGCTAAAGATTCAGTTCCCAGGCGTCGCAATAGTGCTTATTGAAAATTCACTCGTACAGCTTGGAAAACGCGATATTCGACACTTCCAATCGATCTGCATCGACAACAGCTAAAGAGTCAGTTCCCAGGCGTTGCAATAATCTTTATTATGAAAAATACACTCGTATAGCATGGAAAATGCGACATTCGACATTTCCAATCGATCTGGATCGACAGCAGCTAAAGATTCAGTTCCCAGGCGTCGCAATAGTCCTTCTTACTGAAAATTCACTCATAGAGCTTGGAAAACGCAATATTCGACATTTCCAATCGATCTGCATCGACAACAGCTAAAGATTCAGTTCCCAGGCGTCGCAATAGTGCTTATTGAAAATTCACTCGTAGAGCTTGGAAAACGCGATATTCTTCATTTCCAATCGATCTGCATCAACAACAGCTAAAGATTGAGTTCCCAGGCGTCGCAATAGTCCTTATTGAAAACTCACTCATAGAGCTTGGAAAACGCGATATTCGACATTTCCAATCGATCTGCATCAACAACAGCTAAAGATTCAGTTCGCAGGCGTCGCAATCGTCCTTATTATCAAAAATACACTCGTATATCATGGAAAATGCGACATTCGACATTTCCAATCGATCTGGATCGACAGCAGCTAAAGATTCAGTTCCCAGGCGTCGCAATAGTCCTTATTGAAAATTCACTCGTAGAGCTTGGAAAACGCGATATTCGACATTTCCAATCGATCTGAATCGACAACAGCTGAAGATTCAGTTCCCAGGCGTCGCAATAGTCCTTATTGAAAATTCACTCATAGAGCTTGGAAAACGCGATATTCGACATTTCCAATCGATCTGCATCAACAACAGCTAATGATTCAGTTCCCAGGCTTCGCAATCGTCCTTATTATCAAAAATACACTCGTATATCATGGAAAATGCGACATTCGACATTTCCAATCGATCTGGATCGACAGCAGCTAAAGATTCAGTTCCCAGGCGTCGCAATAGTCCTTATTGAAAATTCACTCGTAGAGCTTGGAAAATGCGATATTCGACATTTCCAATCGATCTGCATCAACAACAGCTAAAGATTCAGTTCCCAGGCGTCGCAATAGTGCTTATTGAAAATTCACTCGTACAACTTGGAAAACGCGATATTCGACACTTCCAATCGATCTGCATCGACAACAGCTAAAGATTCAGTTCCCAGGCGTTGCAATAATCTTTATTATGAAAAATACACACGTATAGCATGGAAAATGCGACATTCGACATTTCCAATCGATCTGGATCGACAGCAGCTAAAGATTCAGTTCCCAGGCGTCGCAATAGTCCTTCTTATTGAAAATTCACTCGTAGAGCTTGGAATACGCGATATTCGACATTTCCAATCGATCTGCATCGACAACAGCTAAAGATTCAGTTCCCAGGCGTCGCAATAGTCCTTATTGAAAATTCACTCGTAGAGCTTGGAAAACGCGATATTCTTCATTTCCAATCGATCTGCATCAACAACAGCTAAAGATTCAGTTCCCAGGCGTCGCAATCGTCCTTATTATATAAAATACACTCGTATATCATGGAAAATGCGACATTCGACATTTCCAATCGATCTGTATCGACAGCAGCTAAAGATTCAGTTCCCCGGCGTTGCAATAGTCCTTCTTACAGAAAATTCACTCGTAGAGCTTGGAAAACGCGATATTCGACATTTCCAATCGATCTGCATCAACAACAGCTAAAGATTCAGTTCCCAGGCGTCGCAATCGTCCTTATTATCAAAAATACACTCGTATATCATGGAAAATGCGATATTCGACATTTCCAATCGATCTGCATCAACAACAGCTATAGATTCAATTCCCAGGCGTCGCAATAGTGCTTACTGAAAATTCACTCGTACAGCTTGGAAAACGGGATATTCGACACTTCCAATCGATCTGCATCGACAACAGCTAAAGATTCAGTTCCCAGGCGTTGCAATAATCTTTATTATGAAAAATACACTCGTATAGCATGGAAAATGCGATATTCGACATTTCCATTCGATCTGCATCGACAACAGCTAAAGATTCAGTTCCCAGGCGTCGCAATAGTCTTTACTGAAAATTCACTCTTAGAGCTTGGAAAACGCGATATTCGATATTTCCAATCGGTCTGCATCGACAACAGCTAAAGATTCAGTTCCCAGGCGTCGCCAAAGTCCTTATTGAAAAATCACTCGTAGTGCTTGGAAAACGCGATATTCGACATTTCCAATCGATCTGCATCGACAACAGCTAAAGATTCAGTTCCCAGGCGTCGCAATCGTTCTTATTATCAAAAATACACTCGTATATCATGGAAACTGCGACATTCGACAGTTCCAATCGATCTGGATCGATAGCAGCTAAAGATTCAGTTCCCAGGCGCCGCAATTGTGCTTATTGAAAATTCACTCGTACAACTTGGAAAACGCAATATTCGACATTTCCAATCGATCTGCATCAACAACAGCTAAAGATTCAGTTCCCAGGCGACGCAATAGTCCTTCTTATTGAAAATTCACTCGTATATCATGGAAACTGCGACATTCGACATTTCCAATCGATCTGGATCGACAGCAGCTAAAGATTCAGTTCCCAGGCCCTCGCAATCGTCCTTATTATCTAAAATACACTCGTATATCATGGAAAATGCGACATTCGACATTTCCAATCGATCTGGATCGACAGCAGCTAAAGATTCAGTTCCCAGGCGTTGCAATAGTCCTTCTTACAGAAAATACACTCGTAGAGCTTGGAAAAAGCGATATTCGACATTTCCAATCGATCTGCATCGACAACAGCTAAAGATTCAGTACCCAGGCGTCGCAATAGTCCTTATTGAAAATTCACTCATAGAGCTTGAAAAACGCGATATTCGACATTTCCATTCGATCTGCATCAACAACAGCTAAAGATTCAGTTCCCAGGCGTCGCAATAGTGCTTATTGAAAATTCACTCGTACAGCTTGGAAAACGCGATATTCGACACTTCCAATCGATCTGCATCGACAACAGCTAAAGATTCAGTTCCCAGGCGTTGCAATAATCTTTATTATGAAAAATACACTCGTATAGCATGGAAAATGCGACATTCGACATTTCCAATCGATCTGGATCGACAACAGCTAAAGATTCAGTTCCCAGGCGTCGCAATAGTCCTTATTGAAAATTCACTCGTAGAGCTTGGAAAACGCGATATTCTTCATTTCCAATCGCTCTGCATCAACAACAGCTAAAGATTCAGTTCCCAGGCGTCGCAATCGTCCTTATTATATAAAATACACTCGTATATCATGGAAAATGCGACATTCGACATTTCCAATCGATCTGTATCGACAGCAGCTAAAGATTCAGTTCCCCGGCGTTGCAATAGTCCTTCTTACAGAAAATTCACTCGTAGAGCTTGGAAAACGCGATATTCGACATTTCCAATCGATCTGCATCAACAACAGCTAAAGATTCAGTTCCCAGGCGTCGCAATCGTCCTTATTATCAAAAATACACTCGTATATCATGGAAAATGCGACAATCGACATTTCCAATCCATCTGGATCGACAGCAGTTAAGATTCAGTTCCCAGGCGTCGCAATAGTCCTTATTGAAAATTCACTCGTAGAGCTTGGAAAACGCGATATTCGACATTTCCAATCGATCTGCATCAACAACAGCTATAGATTCAATTCCCAGGCGTCGCAATAGTGCTTATTGAAAATTCACTCGTACAGCTTGGAAAACGCGATATTCGACACTTCCAATCGATCTGCATCGACAACAGCTAAAGATTCAGTTCCCAGGCGTTGCAATAATCTTTATTATGAAAAATACACTCGTATAGCATGGAAAATGCGATATTCGACATTTCCATTCGATCTGCATCGACAACAGCTAAAGATTCAGTTCCCAGGCGTCGCAATAGTCCTTACTGAAAATTCACTCTTAGAGCTTGGAAAACGCGATATTCGATATTTCCAATCGGTCTGCATCGACAACAGCTAAAGATTCAGTTCCCAGGCGTCGCCAAAGTCCTTATTGAAAATTCACTCGTAGTGCTTGGAAAACGCGATATTCGACATTTCCAATCGATCTGCAACGACAACAGCTAAAGATTCAGTTCCCAGGCGTCGCAATCGTTCTTATTATCAAAAATACACTCGTATATCATGGAAACTGCGACATTCGACAGTTCCAATCGATCTGGATCGACAGCAGCTAAAGATTCAGTTCCCAGGCGCCGCAATAGTGCTTATTGAAAATTCACTCGTACAGCTTGGAAAACGCAATATTCGACATTTCCAATCGATCTGCATCAACAACAGCTAAAGATTCAGTTCCCAGGCGACGCAATAGTCCTTCTTATTGAAAATTCACTCGTATATCATGGAAACTGCGACATTCGACAATTCCAATCGATCTGGATCGACAGCAGCTAAAGATTCAGTTCCCAGGCGTCGCAATCGTCCTTATTATCTAAAATACACTCGTATATCATGGAAAATGCGACATTCGACATTTCCAATCGATCTGGATCGACAGCAGCTAAAGATTCAGTTCCCAGGCGTTGCAATAGTCCTTCTTACAGAAAATACACTCGTAGAGCTTGGAAAAAGCGATATTCGACATTTCCAATCGATCTGCATCGACAACAGCTAAAGATTCAGTACCCAGGCGTCGCAATAGTCCTTAATGAAAATTCACTCATAGAGCTTGAAAAACGCGATATTCGACATTTCCAATCGATCTGCATGAACAACAGCTAAAGATTTAGTTCCCAGGCGTCGCAATAGTGCTTATTGAAAATTCACTCGTACAGCTTGGAAAACGCGTTATTCGACATTTCCAATCGATCTGCATCGACAACAGCTAAAGATTCTGTTCCCAGGAGTCGAAATAGTCTTTATTATCAAAAATACACCCGATTAGCATGGAAAATGCGATATTCGACATTTCCAATCCAACTGCATCGACAACACCCAAAGATGCAGTTCCCAGGCGTCGTAATAGTCCTACTAATTGAAAATTCCCTCGTAGAGCTTGGAAAACGCGATATTCGACATTTCCAATCGATCTGCATCGACAACAGCTAAAGATTCAGTTCCCAGGCGTCGCAATAGTCCTTATTGAAAATTCACTCATAGAGCTTGAAAAACGCGATATTCGACATTTCCAATCGATCTGCATCAACAACAGCTAAAGATTCAGTTCCCAGGCGTTGCAATAGTCTTTATTATCAAAAATATACCCGTTTAGCATGGAAAATGCGATATTCGACATTTCCAATCGATCTGCATCGACAACAGCTAAAGATTCAGTTCCCAGGCGTCGCAATAGTGCTTATTGAAAATTCACTCGTAGAGCTTGGAAAACGCGATATTCTTCGTTTCCAATCGATCTGCATCAACAACAGCTAAAGATTCAGTTCCCAGGCGTCGCAATCGTCCTTATTATCTAAAATACACTCGTATATCATGGAAAATGCGACATTCGACATTTCCAATCGATCTGGATCGTCAGCAGCTAAAGATTCAGTTCCCAGGCGTTGCAATAGTCCTTCTTACAGAAAATTCACTCGTTGAGCTTGGAAAACGCGATATTCGACATTTCCAATCGATCTGCTTCAACAACAGCTAAAGATTCAGTTCCCAGGCGTCGCAATAGTGCTTATTGAAAATTCACTCGTAGAGCTTGGAAAACGCGATATTCGACATTTCCAATCGATCTGCATCGACAACAGCTAAAGATTCAGTTCCCAGGCGTCGCAATAGTCCTTATTGAAAATTCACTCGTAGAGCTTGGAAAACGCGATATTCTTCATTTCCAATCGATCTGCATCAACAACAGCTAATGATTCAGTTCCCAGGCTTCGCAATCGTCCTTATTATCAAAAATACACTCGTATATCATGGAAAATGCGACATTCGACATTTCCAATCGATCTGGATCGACAGCAGCTAAAGATTCAGTTCCCAGGCGTCGCAATAGTCCTTCTTATTGAAAATTCACTCGTAGAGCTTGGAAAACGCGATATTCGACATTTCCAATCGATCTGCATCGACAACAGCTAAAGATTCAGTTCCCAGGCGTTGCAATAGTCTTTCTTATGACAAATACACTCGTATATCATGGAAAATGCGACATTCTACATTTCCAAACGATCTGGATCGACAGCAGCTAAAGATTCAGTTCCCAGGCGTCGCAATAGTCCTTATTGAAAATTCACTCGTAGAGCTTGGAAAACGCGATATTCGACATTTCCAATCGATCTGCATCGACAACAGCTGAAGATTCAGTTCCCAGGCGTCGCAATAGTCCTTATTGAAAATTCACTCTTAGAGCTTGGAAAACGCGATATTCGACATTTCCAATCGATCTGCATCAACAACAGCTAATGATTCAGTTCCCAGGCTTCGCAATCGTCCTTATTATCAAAAATACACTCGTATATCATGGAAAATGCGACATTCGACATTTCCAATCGATCTGGATCGACAGCAGCTAAAGATTCAGTTCCCAGGCGTCGCAATAGTCCTTCTTATTGAAAATTCACTCGTAGAGCTTGGAAAACGCGATATTCGACATTTCCAATCGATCTGCATCGACAACAGCTAAAGATTCAGTTCCCAGGCGTTGCAATAGTCTTTCTTATGACAAATACACTCGTATAGCATGGAAAATGCGACATTCGACATTTCCAATCGATCTGGATCGACAGCTGCTAAAGATTCAGTTCCCAGGCGTCGCAATAGTCCTTCTTATTGAAAATTCACTCGTACAGCTTGGAAAACGCGATATTCGACATTTCCAATCGATCTGCATCGACAACAGCTAAAGATTTAGTTCCCAGGCGTCGCAATAATCCTTATTGAAAATTCACTCGTAGAGCTTGGAAAACGCGATATTCTTCATTTCCAATCGATCTGCATCAACAACAGCTAAAGATTCAGTTCCCAGGCGTCGCAATCGTCCTTATTATCTAAAATACACTTGTATATCATGGAAAATGCGACATTCGACATTTCCAATCGATCTGGATCGACAGCAGCTAAAGATTCAGTTCGCAGGCGTTGCAATAGTCCTTCTTACAGAAAATTCACTCATAGAGCTTGGAAAACGCAATATTCGACATTTCCAATCGATCTGCATCAACAACAGCTAAAGATTCAGTTCCCAGGCGTCGCAATAGTCCTTCTTATTGAAAATTCACTCGTAGAGCTTGGAAAACGCGATATTCGACATTTCCAATCGATCTGCATCGACAACAGCTAAAGATTCAGTTCCCAGGCGTCGCAATAGTCCTTTTTGAAAATTCACACGTAGAGCTTGGAAAACGCGATATTCTTCATTTCCAATCGATCTGCATCAACAACAGCTAAAGATTCAGTTCCCAGGCGTCGCAATCGTCCTTATTATCTAAAATACACTCGTATATCATGGAAAATGCGACATTCGACATTTCCAATCGATCTGGATCGACAGCAGCTAAAGATTCAGTTCCCAGGCGTTGCAATAGTCCTTCTTACAGAAAATTCACTCGTAGAGCTTGGAAAACGCGATATTCGACATTTCCAATCGATCTGCATCGACAACAGCTAAAGATTCAGTTCCCAGGCGTTGCAATAGTCTTTCTTATGAAAAATACACTCGTATAGCATGGAAAATGCGACATTCGACATTTCCAATCGATCTGGATCGACAGCAGCTAAAGATTCAGTTCCCAGGCGTCGCAATAGTCCTTCTTACTGAAAATTCACTCATAGAGCTTGGAAAACGCAATATTCGACATTTCCAATCGATCTGCATCAACAACAGCTAAAGATTCAGATCCCAGGCGTCGCAATAGTCCTTCTTATTGAAAATTCACTCGTACAGCTTGGAAAACGCGATATTCGACATTTCCAATCGATCTGCATCGACAACAGCTAAAGATTCAGTTCCCAGGCGTCGCAATAGTCCTTATTGAAAATTCACTCGTAGAGCTTGGAAAACGCGATATTCTTCATTTCCAATCGATCTGCATCAACAACAGCTAAAGATTCAGTTCCCAGGCGTCGCAATAGTCCTTCTTATTGAAAATTCACTCGTAGAGCTTGGAAAACGCGATATTCGACATTTCCAATCGATCTGCATCGACAACAGCTAAAGATTCAGTTCCCAGGCGTCGGAATAGTCCTTATTGAAAATTCACTCGTAGAGCTTGGAAAACGCGAAATTCTTCATTTCCAATCGATCTGCATCAACAACAGCTAAAGATTCAGTTCCCAGGCGTCGCAATCGTCCTTATTATCAATAATACACTCGTATATCATGGAAAACGCGATATTCGACATTTCCAATCGATCTGCATCAACAACAGCTAAAGATTCAGTTCCCAGGCGTCGCAATAGTGCTTATTGAAAATTCACTCGTACAGCTTGGAAAACGCGATATTCGACATTTCCAATCGATCTGCATCGACAACAGCTAAAGATTCAGTTCCCAGGCGTCGCAATAGTCCTTATTGAAAATTCACTCGTAGAGCTTGGAAAACGCGATATTCTTCATTTCCAATCGATCTGCATCAACAACAGCTAAAGATTCAGTTCCCAGGCGTCGCAATCGTCCTTATTATCTAAAATACACTCGTATATCATGGAAAATGCGACATTCGACATTTCCAATCGATCTGGATCGACAGCAGCTAAAGATTCAGTTCCCAGGCGTTGCAATAGTCCTTCTTACAGAAAATTCACTCGTAGAGCTTGGAAAACGCGATATTCGACATTTCCAATCGATCTGCATCGACAACAGCTAAAGATTCAGTTCCCAGGCGTCGCAATAGTCCTTATTGAAAATTCACTCATAGAGCTTGAAAAACGCGATATTCGACATTTCCAATCGATCTGCATCAACAACAGCTAAAGATTCAGTTCCCAGGCGTTGCAATAGTCTTTATTATCAAAAATATACCCGTTTAGCATGGAAAATGCGATATTCGACATTTCCAATCGATCTGCATCGACAACAGCTAAAGATTCAGTTCCCAGGCGTCGCAATAGTGCTTATTGAAAATTCACTCGTAGAGCTTGGAAAACGCGATATTCTTCGTTTCCAATCGATCTGCATCAACAACAGCTAAAGATTCAGTTCCCAGGCGTCGCAATCGTCCTTATTATCTAAAATACACTCGTATATCATGGAAAATGCGACATTCGACATTTCCAATCGATCTGGATCGACAGCAGCTAAAGATTCAGTTCCCAGGCGTTGCAATAGTCCTTCATACAGAAAATTCACTCGTAGAGCTTGGAAAACGCGATATTCGACATTTCCAATCGATCTGCATCAACAACAGCTAAAGATTCAGTTCCCAGGCGTCGCAATCGTCCTTATTATGAAAAATACACTCGTATAGCATGGAAAATGCGATATTCGACATTTCCATTCGATCTGCATCGACAACAGCTAAAGATTCAGTTCCCAGGCGTCGCAATAGTCCTTACTGAAAATTCACTCATAGAGCTTGGAAAACGCGATATTCGACATTTCCAATCGATCTGCATCAACAACAGCTAAATATTCAGTTCCCAGGCGTCGCAATCGTTCTTATTATCAAAAATACACTCGTATATCATGGAAACTGCGACATTCGACATTTCCAATCGATCTGGATCGACAGCAGCTAAAGATTCAGTTCCCAGGCGTCGCAATAGTGCTTATTGAAAATTCACTCGTACAGCTTGGAAAACGCAATATTCGACATTTCCAATCGATCTGCATCGACAACAGCTAAAGATTCAGTTCCCAGGCGTCGCAATAGTCCTTATTGAAAATTCACTCGTAGAGCTTGGAAAACGCGATATTCTTCATTTCCAATCGATCTGCATCAACAACAGCTAAAGATTCAGTTCCCAGGCGTCGCAATAGTGCTTTTGAAAATTCACTCGTACAGCTTGGAAAACGCGATATTCGACATTTCCAATCGATCTGCATCAACAACAGCTAAAGATTCAGTTCCCAGGCGTCGCAATCGTCCTTATTATCAAAAATACACTCGTATATCATGGAAAATGCGACATTCTACATTTCCAAACGATCTGGATCGACAGCAGCTAAAGATTCAGTTCCCAGGCGTCGCAATAGTCCTTATTGAAAATTCACTCGTAGAGCTTGGAAAACGCGATATTCGACATTTCCAATCGATCTGCATCGACAACAGCTGAAGATTCAGTTCCCAGGCGTCGCAATAGTCCTTATTGAAAATTCACTCTTAGAGCTTGGAAAACGCGATATTCGACATTTCCAATCGATCTGCATCAACAACAGCTAATGATTCAGTTCCCAGGCTTCGCAATCGTCCTTATTATCAAAAATACACTCGTATATCATGGAAAATGCGACATTCGACATTTCCAATCGATCTGGATCGACAGCAGCTAAAGATTCAGTTCCCAGGCGTCGCAATAGTCCTTCTTATTGAAAATTCACTCGTAGAGCTTGGAAAACGCGATATTCGACATTTCCAATCGATCTGCATCGACAACAGCTAAAGATTCAGTTCCCAGGCGTTGCAATAGTCTTTCTTATGACAAATACACTCGTATAGCATGGAAAATGCGACATTCGACATTTCCAATCGATCTGGATCGACAGCTGCTAAAGATTCAGTTCCCAGGCGTCGCAATAGTCCTTCTTACTGAAAATTCACTCATAGAGCTTGGAAAACGCAATATTCGACATTTCCAATCGACCTGCATCAACAACAGCTAAAGATTCAGATCCCAGGCGTCGCAATAGTCCTTCTTATTGAAAATTCACTCGTACAGCTTGGAAAACGCGATATTCGACATTTCCAATCGATCTGCATCGACAACAGCTAAAGATTTAGTTCCCAGGCGTCGCAATAATCCTTATTGAAAATTCACTCGTAGAGCTTGGAAAACGCGATATTCTTCATTTCCAATCGATCTGCATCAACAACAGCTAAAGATTCAGTTCCCAGGCGTCGCAATCGTCCTTATTATCTAAAATACACTTGTATATCATGGAAAATGCGACATTCGACATTTCCAATCGATCTGGATCGACAGCAGCTAAAGATTCAGTTCGCAGGCGTTGCAATAGTCCTTCTTACAGAAAATTCACTCATAGAGCTTGGAAAACGCAATATTCGACATTTCCAATCGATCTGCATCAACAACAGCTAAAGATTCAGTTCCCAGGCGTCGCAATAGTCCTTCTTATTGAAAATTCACTCGTAGAGCTTGGAAAACGCGATATTCGACATTTCCAATCGATCTGCATCGACAACAGCTAAAGATTCAGTTCCCAGGCGTCGCAATAGTCCTTATTGAAAATTCACACGTAGAGCTTGGAAAACGCGATATTCTTCATTTCCAATCGATCTGCATCAACAACAGCTAAAGATTCAGTTCCCAGGCGTCGCAATCGTCCTTATTATCTAAAATACACTCGTATATCATGGAAAATGCGACATTCGACATTTCCAATCGATCTGGATCGACAGCAGCTAAAGATTCAGTTCCCAGGCGTTGCAATAGTCCTTCTTACAGAAAATTCACTCGTAGAGCTTGGAAAACGCGATATTCGACATTTCCAATCGATCTGCATCGACAACAGCTAAAGATTCAGTTCCCAGGCGTTGCAATAGTCTTTCTTATGAAAAATACACTCGTATAGCATGGAAAATGCGACATTCGACATTTCCAATCGATCTGGATCGACAGCAGCTAAAGATTCAGTTCCCAGGCGTCGCAATAGTCCTTCTTACTGAAAATTCACTCATAGAGCTTGGAAAACGCAATATTCGACATTTCCAATCGATCTGCATCAACAACAGCTAAAGATTCAGATCCCAGGCGTCGCAATAGTCCTTCTTATTGAAAATTCACTCGTACAGCTTGGAAAACGCGATATTCGACATTTCCAATCGATCTGCATCGACAACAGCTAAAGATTCAGTTCCCAGGCGTCGCAATAGTCCTTATTGAAAATTCACTCGTAGAGCTTGGAAAACGCGATATTCTTCATTTCCAATCGATCTGCATCAACAACAGCTAAAGATTCAGTTCCCAGGCGTCGCAATAGTCCTTCTTATTGAAAATTCACTCGTAGAGCTTGGAAAACGCGATATTCGACATTTCCAATCGATCTGCATCGACAACAGCTAAAGATTTAGTTCCCAGGCGTCGGAATAGTCCTTATTGAAAATTCACTCGTAGAGCTTGGAAAACGCGAAATTCTTCATTTCCAATCGATCTGCATCAACAACAGCTAAAGATTCAGTTCCCAGGCGTCGCAATCGTCCTTATTATCAATAATACACTCGTATATCATGGAAAACGCGATATTCGACATTTCCAATCGATCTGCATCAACAACAGCTAAAGATTCAGTTCCCAGGCGTCGCAATAGTGCTTATTGAAAATTCACTCGTACAGCTTGGAAAACGCGATATTCGACATTTCCAATCGATCTGCATCGACAACAGCTAAAGATTCAGTTCCCAGGCGTCGCAATAGTCCTTATTGAAAATTCACTCGTAGAGCTTGGAAAACGCGATATTCTTCATTTCCAATCGATCTGCATCAACAACAGCTAAAGATTCAGTTCCCAGGCGTCGCAATCGTCCTTATTATCTAAAATACACTCGTATATCATGGAAAATGCGACATTCGACATTTCCAATCGATCTGGATCGACAGCAGCTAAAGATTCAGTTCCCAGGCGTTGCAATAGTCCTTCTTACAGAAAATTCACTCGTAGAGCTTGGAAAACGCGATATTCGACATTTCCAATCGATCTGCATCGACAACAGCTAAAGATTCAGTTCCCAGGCGTTGCAATAGTCTTTCTTATGAAAAATACACTCGTATAGCATGGAAAATGCGACATTCGACATTTCCAATCGATCTGGATCGACAGCAGCTAAAGATTCAGTTCCCAGGCGTCGCAATAGTCCTTCTTACTGAAAATTCACTCATAGAGCTTGGAAAACGCAATATTCGACATTTCCAATCGATCTGCATCAACAACAGCTAAAGATTCAGATCCCAGGCGTCGCAATAGTCCTTCTTATTGAAAATTCACTCGTACAGCTTGGAAAACGCGATATTCGACATTTCCAATCGATCTGCATCGACAACAGCTAAAGATTCAGTTCCCAGGCGTCGCAATAGTCCTTATTGAAAATTCACTCGTAGAGCTTGGAAAACGCGATATTCTTCATTTCCAATCGATCTGCATCAACAACAGCTAAAGATTCAGTTCCCAGGCGTCGCAATAGTCCTTCTTATTGAAAATTCACTCGTAGAGCTTGGAAAACGCGATATTCGACATTTCCAATCGATCTGCATCGACAACAGCTAAAGATTCAGTTCCCAGGCGTCGGAATAGTCCTTATTGAAAATTCACTCGTAGAGCTTGGAAAACGCAAAATTCTTCATTTCCAATCGATCTGCATCAACAACAGCTAAAGATTCAGTTCCCAGGCGTCGCAATAGTGCTTATTGAAAATTCACTCGTACAGCTTGGAAAACGCGATATTCGACACTTCCAATCGATCTGCATCGACAACAGCTAAAGATTCAGTTCCCAGGCGTTGCAATAATCTTTATTATGAAAAATACACTCGTATAGCATGGAAAACGCGATATTCGACATTTCCAATCGATCTGCTTCAACAACAGCTAAAGATACAGTTCCCAGGCGTCGCAATAGTGCTTATTGAAAATTCACTCGTAGAGCTTGGAAAACGCGATATTCTTCATTTCCAATCGATCTGCATCAACAACAGCCAAAGATTGAGTTCCCAGGCGTCGCAATAGTCCTTATTGAAAACTCACTCATAGAGCTTGGAAAACGCGATATTCGACATTTCCAATCGATCTGCATCAACAACAGCTAAAGATTCAGTTCCCAGGCGTCGCAATCGTCCTTATTATCAAAAATACACACGTATATCATGGAAAATGCGACATTCGACATTTCCAATCGATCTGGATCGACAGCAGCTAAAGATTCAGTTCCCAGGCGTCGCAATAGTCCTTATTGAAAATACACTCGTAGAGCTTGGAAAACGCGATATTCGACATTTCCAATCGATCTGCATCGACAACAGCTGAAGATTCAGTTCCCAGGCGTCGCAATAGTCCTTATTGAAAATTCACTCATAGAGCTTGGAAAACGCGATATTCGACATTTCCAATCGATCTGCATCAACAACAGCTAATGATTCAGTTCCCAGGCTTCGCAATCGTCCTTATTATCAAAAATACACTCGTATATCATGGAAAATGCGACATTCGACATTTCCAATCGATCTGGATCGACAGCAGCTACAGATTCAGTTCCCAGGCGTCGCAATAGTCCTTCTTACTGAAAATTCACTCATAGAGCTTGGAAAACGCAATATTCGACATTTCCAATCGATCTGCATCAACAACAGCTAAAGATTCAGATCCCAGGCGTCGCAATAGTCCTTCTTATTGAAAATTCACTCGTACAGCTTGGAAAACGCGATATTCGACATTTCCAATCGATCTGCATCGACAACAGCTAAAGATTCAGTTCCCAGGCGTCGCAATAGTCCTTATTGAAAATTCACTCGTAGAGCTTGGAAAACGCGATATTCTTCATTTCCAATCGATCTGCATCAACAACAGCTAAAGATTCAGTTCCCAGGCGTCGCAATCGTCCTTATTATCTAAAATACACTCGTATAACATGGAAAATGCGACATTCGACATTTCCAATCGATCTGGATCGACAGCAGCTAAAGATTCAGTTCACAGGCGTTGCAATAGTCCTTCTTACAGAAAATTCACTCATAGAGCTTGGAAAACGCAATATTCGACATTTCCAATCGATCTGCATCAACAACAGCTAAAGATTCAGTTCCCAGGCGTCGCAATAGTCCTTATTGAAAATTCACTCGTAGAGCTTGGAAAACGCGATATTCTTCATTTCCAATCGATCTGCATCAACAACAGCTAAAGATTCAGTTCCCAGGCGTCGCAATCGTCCTTATTATCAATAATACACTCGTATATCATGGAAAATGCGACATTCGACATTTCCAATCCATCTGGATCGACAGCAGCTAAAGATTCAGTTCCCAGGCGTCGCAATAGTCCTTATTGAAAATTCACTCGTAGAGATTGGAAAACGCGATATTCGACATTTCCAATCGATCTGCATCAACAACAGCTAAAGATTCATTTCCCAGGCGTCGCAATAGTGCTTATTGAAAATTCACTCGTACAGCTTGGAAAACGCGATATTCGACACTTCCAATCGATCTGCATCGACAACAGCTAAAGATTCAGTTCCCAGGCGTTGCAATAATCTTTATTATGAAAAATACACTCGTATAGCATGGAAAACGCGATATTCGACATTTCCAATCGATCTGCTTCAACAACAGCTAAAGATACAGTTCCCAGGCGTCGCAATAGTGCTTATTGAAAATTCACTCGTAGAGCTTGGAAAACGCGATATTCGACATTTCCAATCGATCTGCATCGACAACAGCTAAAGATTCAGTTCCCAGGCGTCGCAATAGTCCTTATTGAAAATTCACTCGTAGAGCTTGGAAAACGCGATATTCTTCATTTCCAATCGATCTGCATCAACAACAGCTAAAGATTCAGTTCCCAGGCGTCGCAATCGTCCTTGTTATCTAAAATACACTCGTATAACATGGAAAATGCGACATTCGACATTTCCAATCGATCTGGATCGACAGCAGCTAAAGATTCAGTTCGCAGGCGTTGCAATAGTCCTTCTTACAGATAATTCACTCATAGAGCTTGGAAAACGCAATATTCGACATTTCCAATCGATCTGCATCAACAACAGCTAAAGATTCAGTTCCCAGGCGTCGCAATAGTCCTTCTTATTGAAAATTCACTCGTAGAGCTTGGAAAACGCGATATTCGACATTTCCAATCGATCTGCATCGACAACAGCTAAAGATTCAGATCCCAGGCGTCGCAATAGTCCTTATTGAAAATTCACTCGTAGAGCTTGGAAAACGCGATATTCTTCATTTCCAATCGATCTGCATCAACAACAGCTAAAGATTCAGTTCCCAGGCGTCGCAATCGTCCTTATTATCAATAATACACTCGTATATCATGGAAAATGCGACATTCGACATTTCCAATCCATCTGGATCGACAGCAGCTAAAGATTCAGTTCCCAGGCGTCGCAATAGTCCTTATTGAAAATTCACTCGTAGAGATTGGAAAACGCGATATTCGACATTTCCAATCGATCTGCATCAACAACAGCTAAAGATTCAGTTCCCAGGCGTCGCAATAGTGCTTATTGAAAATTCACTCGTACAGCTTGGAAAACGCCATATTCGACACTTCCAATCGATCTGCATCGACAACAGCTAAAGATTCAGTTCCCAGGCGTTGCAATAATCTTTATTATGAAAAATACACTCGTATAGCATGGAAAACGCGATATTCGACATTTCCAATCGATCTGCTTCAACAACAGCTAAAGATACAGTTCCCAGGCGTCGCAATAGTGCTTATTGAAAATTCACTCGTAGAGCTTGGAAAACGCGATATTCGACATTTCCAATCGATCTGCATCGACAACAGCTAAAGATTCAGTTCCCAGGCGTCGCAATAGTCCTTATTGAAAATTCACTCGTAGAGCTTGGAAAACGCGATATTCTTCATTTCCAATCGATCTGCATCAACAACAGCTAAAGATTCAGTTCCCAGGCGTCGCAATCGTCCTTGTTATCTAAAATACACTCGTATAACATGGAAAATGCGACATTCGACATTTCCAATCGATCTGGATCGACAGCAGCTAAAGATTCAGTTCCCAGGCGTCGCAATAGTCCTTATTGAAAATTCACTCGTAGAGATTGGAAAACGCGATATTCGACATTTCCAATCGATCTGCATCAACAACAGCTAAAGATTCAGTTCCCAGGCGTCGCAATAGTCCTTCTTACAGAAAATTCACTCATAGAGCTTGGAAAACGCAATATTCGACATTTCCAATCGATCTGCATCAACAACAGCTAAAGATTCAGTTCCCAGGCGTCGCAATAGTCCTTCTTATTGAAAATTCACTCGTAGAGCTTGGAAAACGCGATATTCGACATTTCCAATCGATCTGCATCGACAACAGCTAAAGATTCAGATCCCAGGCGTCGCAATAGTCCTTATTGAAAATTCACTCGTAGAGCTTGGAAAACGCGATATTCTTCATTTCCAATCGATCTGCATCAACAACAGCTAAAGATTCAGTTCCCAGGCGTCGCAATCGTCCTTATTATCAATAATACACTCGTATATCATGGAAAATGCGACATTCGACATTTCCAATCCATCTGGATCGACAGCAGCTAAAGATTCAGTTCCCAGGCGTCGCAATAGTCCTTATTGAAAATTCACTCGTAGAGATTGGAAAACGCGATATTCGACATTTCCAATCGATCTGCATCAACAACAGCTAAAGATTCAGTTCCCAGGCGTCGCAATAGTGCTTATTGAAAATTCACTCGTACAGCTTGGAAAACGCGATATTCGACACTTCCAATCGATCTGCATCGACAACAGCTAAAGATTCAGTTCCCAGGCGTTGCAATAATCTTTATTATGAAAAATACACTCGTATAGCATGGAAAACGCGATATTCGACATTTCCAATCGATCTGCTTCAACAACAGCTAAAGATACAGTTCCCAGGCGTCGCAATAGTGCTTATTGAAAATTCACTCGTAGAGCTTGGAAAACGCGATATTCGACATTTCCAATCGATCTGCATCGACAACAGCTAAAGATTCAGTTCCCAGGCGTCGCAATAGTCCTTATTGAAAATTCACTCGTAGAGCTTGGAAAACGCGATATTCTTCATTTCCAATCGATCTGCATCAACAACAGCTAAAGATTCAGTTCCCAGGCGTCGCAATAGTCCTTATTGAAAACTCACTCATAGAGCTTGGAAAACGCGATATTCGACATTTCCAATCGATCTGCATCAACAACAGCTAAAGATTCAGTTCCCAGGCGTCGCAATAGTGCTTATTGAAAATTCACTCGTACAACTTGGAAAACGCGATATTCGACACTTCCAATCGATCTGCATCGACAACAGCTAAAGATTCAGTTCCCAGGCGTTGCAATAATCTTTATTATGAAAAATACACACGTATAGCATGGAAAATACGACATTCGACATTTCCAATCGATCTGGATCGACAGCAGCTAAAGATTCAGTTCCCAGGCGTCGCAATAGTCCTTCTTATTGAAAATTCACTCGTAGAGCTTGGAAAACGCGATATTCGACATTTCCAATCGATCTGCATCGACAACAGCTAAAGATTCAGTTCCCAGGCGTCGCAATAGTCCTTATTGAAAATTCACTCGTAGAGCTTGGAAAACGCGATATTCTTCATTTCCAATCGATCTGCATCAACAACAGCTAAAGATTCAGTTCCCAGGCGTCGCAATCGTCCTTATTATCTAAAATACACTCGTATATCATGGAAAATGCGACATTCGACATTTCCAATCGATCTGCATCGACAACAGCTAAAGATTCAGTTCCCAGGCGTCGCAATAGTCCTTATTGAAAATTCACTCGTAGAGCTTCTAAAACGCGATATTCTTCATTTCCAATCGATCTGCATCAACAACAGCTAAAGATTCAGTTCCCAGGCGTCGCAATCGTCCTTATTATCTAAAATACACTCGTATATCATGGAAAATGCGACATTCGACATTTCCAATCCATCTGGATCGACAGCAGCTAAAGATTCAGTTCCCAGGCGTCGCAATAGTGCTTATTGAAAATTCACTCGTACAGCTTGGAAAACGCGATATTCGACACTTCCAATCGATCTGCATCGACAACAGCTAAAGATTCAGTTCCCAGGCGTTGCAATAATCTTTATTATGAAAAATACACTCGTATAGCATGGAAAATGCGATATTCGACATTTCCATTCGATCTGCATCGACAACAGCTAAAGATTCAGATCCCAGGCGTCGCAATAGTCCTTACTGAAAATTCACTCATAGAGCTTGGAAAACGCGATATTCGACATTTCCAATCGATCTGCATGAACAACAACTAAAGATTCAGTTCCCAGGCGTCGCAATAGTCCTTCTTATTGAAAATTCACTCTTAGAGCTTGGAAAACGCGATATTCGACATGTCCAATCGGTCTGCATCGACAACAGCTAAAGATTCAGTTCCCAGGCGTCGCCAAAGTCCTTATTGAAAATTCACTCGTACTGCTTGGAAAACGCGATATTCGACATTTCCAATCGATCTGCATCGACAACAGGTAAAGATTCAGTTCCCAGGCGTCGCAATCGTTCTTATTATCAAAAATACACTCGTATATCATGGAAACTGCGACATTCGACATTTCCAATCGATCTGGATCGACAGCAGCTAAAGATTCAGTTCCCAGGCGTCGCAATAGTTCTTATTGAAAATTCACTCGTACAGCTTGGAAAACGCAATATTCGACATTTCCAATCGATCTGCATCAACAACAGCTAAAGATTCAGTTTCCAGGCGTCGCAATAGTCCTTCTTATTGAAAATTCACTCGTATATCATGGAAACTGCGACATTCGACATTTCCAATCGATCTGGATCGACAGCAGCTAAAGATTCAGTTCCCAGGCGTCGCAATAGTCCTTATTGAAAATTCACTCGTAGAGCTTGGAAAACGCGATATTCTTCATTTCCAATCGATCTGCATCAACAACAGCTAAAGATTCACTTCCCAGGCGTCGCAATCGTCCTTATTATCTAAAATACACTCGTATATCATGGAAAATGCGACATTCGACATTTCCAATCGATCTGGATCGACAGCAGCTAAAGATTCAGTTCCCAGGCGTTGCAATAGTCCTTCTTACAGAAAATTCACTCGTAGGGATTGGAAAACGCGATATTCGACATTTCCAATCGATCTGCTTCAACAACAGCTAAAGATTCAGTTCCCAGGCGTCGCAATAGTCCTTATTGAAAATTCACTCATAGAGCTTGGAAAACGCGATATTCGACATTTCCAATCGATCTGCATCAACAACAACTAAAGATTCAGTTCCCAGGCGTCGCAATAGTCCTTCTTATTGAAAATTCACTCGTAGAGCTTGGAAAACGCGATATTCGACATTTCCAATCGATCTGCATCGACAACAGCTAAAGATTCAGTACCCAGGCGTCGCAATAGTCCTTATTGAAAATTCACTCGTAGAGCTTGGAAAACGCGATATTCTTCATTTCCAATCGATCTGCATCAACAACAGCTAAAGATTCAGTTCCCAGGCGTCGCAATCGTCCTTATTATCTAAAATACACTCGTATAACATGGAAAATGCGACATTCGACATTTCCAATCGATCTGGATCGACAGCAGCTAAAGATTCAGTTCGCAGGCGTTGCAATAGTCCTTCTTACAGAAAATTCACTCATAGAGCTTGGAAAACGCAATATTCGACATTTCCAATCGATCTGCATCAACAACAGCTAAAGATTCAGTTCCCAGGCGTCGCAATAGTCCTTCTTATTGAAAATTCACTCGTAGAGCTTGGAAAACGCGATATTCGACATTACCAATCGATCTGCATCGACAACAGCTAATGATTCAGTTCCCAGGCGTCGCAATAGTCCTTACTGAAAATTCACTCATAGAGCTTGGAAAACGCGATATTCGACATTTCCAATCGATCTGCATCATCTACAGCTAAAGATTCAGTTCCCAGGCGTCGCAATAGTCCTTCTTATTGAGAATTCACTCGTAGAGCTTGGAAAACGCGATATTCGACATTTCCAATCGATCTGCATCGACAACAGCTAAAGATTCAGTTCCCAGGCGTCGCAAACGTCCTTATTATCAAAAATACACTCTTATATCATGGAAAATGCGACATTCGACATTTCCAATCGATCTGGATCGACAGCAGCTAAAGATTCAGTTCCCAGGCGTCGCAATAGTCCTTATTGAAAATTCACTCGTAGAGCTTGGAAAACGCGATATTCGGCATTTCCAATCGATCTGCATCAACAACAGCTAAAGATTCAGTTCCCAGGCGTCGCAATAGTGCTTATTGAAAATTCACTCGTAGAGCTTGGAAAACGCGATATTCTTCATTTCCAATCGATCTGCATCAACAACAGCTAAAGATTCAGTTCCCAGGCGTCGCAATAGTGCTTTTGAAAATTCACTCGTACAGCTTGGAAAACGCGATATTCGACATTTCCAATCGATCTGCATCGACAACAGCTAAAGATTCAGTTCCCAGGCGTCGCAATAGTCCTTATTGAATATTCACTCATAGAGCTTGGAAAACGCGATATTCGACATTTCCAATCGATCTGCATCAACAACAGCTAAAGATTCAGTTCCCAGGCGTCGCAATCGTCCTTATTATCAAAAATACACTCGTATATCATGGAAAATGCGACATTCGACATTTCCAATCGATCTGGATCGACAGCAGCTAAAGATTCAGTTCCCAGGCGTCGCAATAGTCCTTATTGAAAATTCACTCGTAGAGCTTGGAAAACGCGATATTCGACATTTCCAATCGATCTGCATCAACAACAGCTAAAGATTCTGTTCCCAGGCGTCGCAATAGTGCTTATTGAAAATTCACTTGTAGAGCTTGGAAAACGCGATATTCTTCATTTCCAATCGATCTGCATCAACAACAGCTAAAGATTCAGTTCCCAGGCGTCGCAATAGTGCTTTTGAAAATTCGCTCGTACAGCTTGGAAAACGCGATATTCGACATTTCCAATCGATCTGCATCGACAACAGCTAAAGATTCAGTTCCCAGGCGTCGCAATAGTCCTTATTGAATATTCACTCATAGAGCTTGGAAAACGCGATATTCGACATTTCCAATCGATCTGCATCAACAACAGCTAAAGATTCAGTTCCCAGGCGTCGCAATCGTCCTTATTATCAAAAATACACTCGTATATCATGGAAAATGCGACATTCGACATTTCCAATCGATCTGGATCGACAGCAGCTAAAGATTCAGTTCCCAGGCGTCGCAATAGTTCTTATTGAAAATTCACTCGTAGAGCTTGGAAAACGCGATATTCGGCATTTCCAATCGATCTGCATCAACAACAGCTAAAGATTCAGTTCCCAGGCGTCGCAATAGTGCTTATTGAAAATTCACTCGTAGAGCTTGGAAAACGCGATATTCTTCATTTCCAATCGATCTGCATCAACAACAGCTAAAGATTCAGTTCCCAGGCGTCGCAATAGTGCTTTTGAAAATTCACTCGTACAGCTTGGAAAACGCGATATTCGACATTTCCAATCGATCTGCATCGACAACAGCTAAAGATTCAGTTCCCAGGCGTCGCAATAGTCCTTATTGAATATTCACTCATAGAGCTTGTAAAACGCGATATTCGACATTTCCAATCGATCTGCATCAACAACAGCTAAAGATTCAGTTCCCAGGCGTCGCAATCGTCCTTATTATCAAAAATACACTCGTATATCATGGAAAATGCGACATTCGACATTTCCAATCGATCTGGATCGACAGCAGCTAAAGATTCAGTTCCCAGGCGTCGCAATAGTCCTTATTGAAAATTCACTCGTAGAGCTTGGAAAACGCGATATTCGACATTTCCAATCGATCTGCATCAACAACAGCTAAAGATTCTGTTCCCAGGCGTCGCAATAGTGCTTATTGAAAATTCACTCGTACAGCTTGGAAAACGCGATATTCGACACTTCCAATCGATCTGCATCGACTACAGCTAAAGATTCAGTTCCCAGGCGTTGCAATAATCTTTATTATGAAAAATACACTCGTATAGCATGGAAAAAGCGACATTCGACATTTCCAATCGATCTGGATCGACAGCAGCTAAAGATTCAGATCCCAGGCGTCGCAATAATCCTTCTTATTGAAAATTCACTCTTAGAGCTTGGAAAACGGGATATTCGACATTTCCAATCGATCTGCATCGACAACATCTAAAGATTCAGTTCCCAGGCGTCGCCAAAGTCCTTATTGAAAATTCACTCGTAGTGCTTGGAAAACGCGATATTCGACATTTCCAATCGATCTGCATCGACAACAGCTAAAGATTCAGTTCCCAGGCGTCGCAATCGTCCTTATTATCAAAAAAACAATCGTATATCATGGAAAATGCGACATTCGACCTTTCCAATCGATCTGCATCAACAACAGCTAATGATTCAGTTCCCAGGCGTCGCAATAGTGCTTATTGAAAATTCACTCGTACAGCTTGGAAAACGCGTTATTCGACATTTCCAATCGATCTGCATCGACAACAGCTAAAGATTCTGTTCCCAGGAGTCGCAATAGTCTTTATTATCAAAAATACACCCGTTTAGCATGGAAAATGCGATATTCGACATTTCCAATCGATCTGCATCGACAACAGCTAAAGATTCAGTTCCCAGGCGTTGCAATAGTCTTTATTATGAAAAATAAACCCGTTTAGCATGGAAAATGCGATATTCGACATTTCCAATCGATCTGCATCGACAACAGCTAAAGATTCAGTACCCAGGCGTCGCAATAGTCCTTATTGAAAATTCACTCATAGAGCTTGAAAAACGCGATATTCGACACTTCCAATCGATCTGCATCGACAACAGCTAAAGATTCAGTTCCCAGGCGTTGCAATAATCTTTATTATGAAAAATACACTCGTATAGCATGGAAAATGCGACATTTGTCATTTCCAATCGATCTGGATCGACAGCAGCTAAAGATTCAGTTCCCAGGAGTCGCAATAGTCCTTATTGAAAATTCACTCGTAGAGCTTGGAAAACGCGATATTCGACTTTTCCAATCGATCTGCATCAACAACAGCTAAAGATTCAGTTCCCAGGCGTCGCAATAGTGCTTATTGAAAATTCACTCGTACAGCTTGGAAAACGCGATATTCGACACTTCCAATCGATCTGCATCGACAACAGCTAAAGTTTCAGTTCCCAGGCGGTGCAATAATCTTTATTATGAAAAATACACTCGTACAGCATGGAAAATGCGATATTCGACATTACCATTCGATCTGCATCGACAACAGCTAAAGATTCAGTTCCCAGGCGTCGCAATAGTCCTTACTGAAAATTTACTCATTGAGCTTGGAAAACGCGATATTCGACATTTCCAATCGATCTGCATCAACAACAACTAAAGATTCAGGTCCCAGGCGTCGCAATAGTCCTTCTTATTGAAAATTCACTCGTATATCATGGAAACTGCGACATTCGACATTTCCAATCGATCTGGATCGACAGCAGCTAAAGATTCAGTTCCCAGGCGTCGCAATAGTCCTTATTGAAAATTCACTCGTAGAGCTTGGAAAACGCGATATTCTTCATTTCCAATCGATCTGCATCAACAACAGCTAAAGATTCAGTTCCCAGGCGTCGCAATCGTCCTTATTATCTAAAATACACTCGTATATCATGGAAAATGCGAAATTCGACATTTCCAATCGATCTGGATCGACAGCAGCTAAAGATTCAGTTCCCAGGCGTTGCAATAGTCCTTCTTACAGAAAATTCACTCGTAGAGCTTGGAAAACGCGATATTCGACATTTCCAATCGATCTGCATCAACAACAGCTAAAGATTTAGTTCCCTGGCGTCGCAATAGTGCTTATTGAAAATTCACTCGTACAGCTTGGAAAACGCGTTATTCGACATTTCCAATCGATCTGCATCGACAACAGCTAACGATTCTGTTCCCAGGAGTCGCAATAGTCTTTATTATCAAAAATACACCCGTTTAGCATGGAAAATGCGATATTCGACATTTCCAATCCAACTGCATCGACAACACCCAAAGATGCAGTTCCCAGGCGTCGTAATATTCCTACTAATTGAAAATTCCCTCGTAGAGCTTGGAAAACGCGATATTCGACATCTCCAATCGATCTGCATCGACAACAGCTAAAGATTCAGTTCCCAGGCGTCGCAATAGTCTTTATTGAAAACTCACTCATAGAGCTTGGAAAACGCGATATTCGACATTTCCAATCGATCTGCATCAACATCAGCTAAAGATTCAGTTCCCAGGCGTCGCAATCGTCCTTATTATCAAATTACACTCGTATATCATGGAAAATGCGACATTCGACATTTCCATTCGATCTCGATCGACAGCAGCTAAAGATTCAGTTCCCAGGCGTCGCATTAGTCCTTATTGCAAATTCACTCGTAGAGCTTGGAAAACGCGATATTCGACATTTCCAATCGATCTGCATCAACAACAGCTAAAGATTCAGTTCCCAGGCGTCGCAATAGTGCTTATTGAAAATTCACTCGTACAGCTTGGAAAACGCGATATTCGACACTTCCAATCGATCTGCATCGACAACAGCTAAAGATTCACTTCCCAGGCGTCGGAATAGTGCTTATTGAAAATTCACTCGTACAGCTTGGAAAACGCGAAATTCGACAATTCTAATCGATCTGCATCGACAACAGCTAAAGATTCAGTTCCCAGGCGTTGCAATAATCTTTATTATGAAAAATACACTCGTATAGCATGGAAAATGCGACATTCGACATTTCCAATCGATCTGGATCGACAGCAGCTAAAGATTCAGATCCCAGGCGTCGCAATAGTCCTTCTTATTGAAAATTCACTCGTAAAGATTGGAAAACGCGATATTCGACATTTCCATTCGATCAGCATCCGCAACAGCTAAAGATTCAGTTCCCAGGCGTCGCAATAGTCCTTACTGAAAATTCACTCATAGAGCTTGGAAAACGCGATATTCGGCATTTCCAATCGATCTGCATCAACAACAGCTAAAGATTCAGATCCCAGGCGTCGCAATAGTCCTTCTTATTGAAAATTCACTCGTAGAGATTGGAAAACGCGATATTCGACATTTCCATTCGATCTGCATCGACAACAGCTAAAGATTCAGTTCCCAGGCGTCGCAATAGTCCTTACTGAAAATTCACTCATAGAGCTTGGAAAACGCGATATTCGACATTTCCAATCGATCTGCATCAACAACAGCTAAAGATTCAGTTCCCAGGCGTCGCAATAGTGCTTATTGAAAATTCACTCGTACAGCTTGGAAAACGCGATATTCGACATTTCCAATCGATCTGCATCGACAACAGCTAAAGATTCAGTTCCCCGGCGTTGCAATAGTCTTTCTTATGATAAATACACTCGTATAGCATGGAAAATGCGACATTCGACATTTCCAATCGATCTGGATCGACAGCAGCTAAAGATTCAGTTCCCAGGCGTCGCAATAGTCCTTCTTACTGAAAATTCACTCATAGAGCTTGGAAAACGCAATATTCGACATTTCCAATCGATCTGCATCAACAACAGCTAAAGATTCAGTTCCCAGGCGTCGCAATAGTCCTTCTTATTGAAAATTCACTCGTAGAGCATGGAAAACGCGATATTCGACATTTCCAATCGATCTGCATCGACAACAGCTAAAGATTCAGTTCCCAGGCGTCGCAATAGTCCTTATTGAAAATTCACTCGTAGAGCTTGGAAAACGCGATATTCTTCATTTCCAATCGATCTGCATCAACAACAGCTAAAGATTCAGTTCCCAGGCGTCGCAATCGTCCTTATTATCTAAAATACACTCGTATATCATGGAAAATGCGACATTCGAAATTTCCAATCGATCTGGATCGACAGCAGCTAAAGATTCAGTTCCCAGGCGTTGCAATAGTCCTTCTTACAGAAAATTCACTCGTAGAGCTTGGAAAACGCGATATTCGACATTTCCAATCGATCTGCATCAACAACAGCTAAAGATTCAGTTCCCAGGCGTCGCAATCGTCCTTATTATCAAAAATACACTCGTATATCATGGAAAATGCGACATTCGACATTTCCAATTGATCTGGATCGACAGCAGCTAAAGATTCAGTTCCCAGGCGTCGCAATAGTCCTTATTGAAAATTCACTCGTAGAGCTTGGAAAACGCGATATTCGACATTTCCAATCGATCTGCATCAACAACAGCTAAAGATTCAGTTCCCAGGCGTCGCAATAGTGCTTATTGAAAATTCACTCGTACAGCTTGGAAAACGCGATATTCGACACTTCCAATCGATCTGCATCGACAACAGCTAAAGATTCAGTTCCCAGGCGTTGCAATAATCTTTATTATGAAAAATACACTCGTATAGCATGGAAAATGCGATATTCGACATTTCCATTCGATCTGCATCGACAACAGCTAAAGATTCAGTTCCCAGGCGTCGCAATAGTCCTTACTGAAAATTCACTCATAGAGCTTGGAAAACGCGATATTCGACATTTCCAATCGATCTGCATCAACAACAACTAAAGATTCAGTTCCCAGGCGTCGCAATAGTCCTTCTTATTGAAAATTCACTCTTAGAGCTTGGAAAACGCGATATTCGACATTTCCAATCGGTCTGCATCGACAACAGCTAAATATTCAGTTCCCAGGCGTCGCAATCGTTCTTATTATCAAAAATACACTCGTATATCATGGAAACTGCGACATTCGACATTTCCAATCGATCTGGATCGACAGCAGCTAAAGATTCAGTTCCCAGGCGTCGCAATAGTGCTTATTGAAAATTCACTCGTACAGCTTGGAAAACGCAATATTCGACATTTCCAATCGATCTGCATCAACAACAGCTAAAGATTCAGTTCCCAGGCGTCGCAATAGTCCTTCTTATTGAAAATTCACTCGTATATCATGGAAACTGCGACATTCGACATTTCCAATCGATCTGGATCGACAGCAGCTAAAGATTCAGTTCCCAGGCGTTGCAATAGTCCTTCATACAGAAAATTCACTCGTAGAGCTTGGAAAACGCGATATTCGACATTTCCAATCGATCTGCATCAACAACAGCTAAAGATTCAGTTCCCAGGCGTCGCAATCGTCCTTATTATGAAAAATACACTCGTATAGCATGGAAAATGCGATATTCGACATTTCCATTCGATCTGCATCGACAACAGCTAAAGATTCAGTTCCCAGGCGTCGCAATAGTCCTTACTGAAAATTCACTCATAGAGCTTGGAAAACGCGATATTCGACATTTCCAATCGATCTGCATCAACAACAGCTAAATATTCAGTTCCCAGGCGTCGCAATCGTTCTTATTATCAAAAATACACTCGTATATCATGGAAACTGCGACATTCGACATTTCCAATCGATCTGGATCGACAGCAGCTAAAGATTCAGTTCCCAGGCGTCGCAATAGTGCTTATTGAAAATTCACTCGTACAGCTTGGAAAACGCAATATTCGACATTTCCAATCGATCTGCATCAACAACAGCTAAAGATTCAGTTCCCAGGCGTCGCAATAGTCCTTCTTATTGAAAATTCACTCGTATATCATGGAAACTGCGACATTCGACATTTCCAATCGATCTGGATCGACAGCAGCTAAAGATTCAGTTCCCAGGCGTCGCAATAGTCCTTACTGAAAATTCACTCATAGAGCTTGGAAAACGCGATATTCGACATTTCCAATCGATCTGCATCAACAACAGCTAAAGATTCAGATCCCAGGCGTCGCAATAGTCCTTCTTATTGAAAATTCACTCGTAGAGATTGGAAAACGCGATATTCGACATTTCCATTCGATCTGCATCGACAACAGCTAAAGATTCAGTTCCCAGGCGTCGCAATAGTCCTTACTGAAAATTCACTCATAGAGCTTGGAAAACGCGATATTCGACATTTCCAATCGATCTGCATCAACAACAGCTAAAGATTCAGTTCCCAGGCGTCGCAATAGTGCTTATTGAAAATTCACTCGTACAGCTTGGAAAACGCGATATTCGACATTTCCAATCGATCTGCATCGACAACAGCTAACGATTCAGTTCCCCGGCGTTGCAATAGTCTTTCTTATGAAAAATACAGTCGTATAGCATGGAAAATGCGACATTCGACATTTCCAATCGATCTGGATCGACAGCAGCTAAAGATTCAGTTCCCAGGCGTCGCAATAGTCCTTCTTACTGAAAATTCACTCATAGAGCTTGGAAAACGGAATATTCGACATTTCCAATCGATCTGCATCAACAACAGCTAAAGATTCAGTTCCCAGGCGTCGCAATAGTCCTTCTTATTGAAAATTCACTCGTAGAGCTTGGAAAACGCGATATTCGACATTTCCAGTCGATCTGCATCGACAACAGCTAAAGATTCAGTTCCCAGGCGTCGCAATAGTCCTTATTGAAAATTCACTCGTAGAGCTTGGAAAACGCGATATTCTTCATTTCCAATCGATCTGCATCAACAACAGCTAAAGATTCAGTTCCCAGGCGTCGCAATCGTCCTTATTATCTAAAATACACTCGTATATCATGGAAAATGCGACATTCGAAATTTCCAATCGATCTGGATCGACAGCAGCTAAAGATTCAGTTCCCAGGCGTTGCAATAGTCCTTCATACAGAAAATTCACTCGTAGAGCTTGGAAAACGCGATATTCGACATTTCCAATCGATCTGCATCAACAACAGCTAAAGATTCAGTTCCCAGGCGTCGCAATCGTCCTTATTATCAAAAATACACTCGTATATCATGGAAAATGCGACATTCGACATTTCCAATTGATCTGGATCGACAGCAGCTAAAGATTCAGTTCCCAGGCGTCGCAATAGTGCTTATTGAAAATTCACTCGTACAGCTTGGAAAACGCGATATTCGACACTTCCAATCGATCTGCATCGACAACAGCTAAAGATTCAGTTCCCAGGCGTTGCAATAATCTTTATTATGAAAAATACACTCGTATAGCATGGAAAATGCGATATTCGACATTTCCATTCGATCTGCATCGACAACAGCTAAAGATTCAGTTCCCAGGCGTCGCAATAGTCCTTACTGAAAATTCACTCATAGAGCTTGGAAAACGCGATATTCGACATTTCCAATCGATCTGCATCAACAACAACTAAAGATTCAGTTCCCAGGCGTCGCAATAGTCCTTCTTATTGAAAATTCACTCTTAGAGCTTGGAAAACGCGATATTCGACATTTCCAATCGGTCTGCATCGACAACAGCTAAATATTCAGTTCCCAGGCGTCGCAATCGTTCTTATTATCAAAAATACACTCGTATATCATGGAAACTGCGACATTCGACATTTCCAATCGATCTGGATCGACAGCAGCTAAAGATTCAGTTCCCAGGCGTCGCAATAGTGCTTATTGAAAATTCACTCGTACAGCTTGGAAAACGCAATATTCGACATTTCCAATCGATCTGCATCAACAACAGCTAAAGATTCAGTTCCCAGGCGTCGCAATAGTCCTTCTTATTGAAAATTCACTCGTATATCATGGAAACTGCGACATTCGACATTTCCAATCGATCTGGATCGACAGCAGCTAAAGATTCAGTTCCCAGGCGTCGCATTAGTCCTTATTGAAAATTCACTCGTAGAGCTTGGAAAACGCGATATTCTTCATTTCCAATCGATCTGCATCAACAACAGCTAAAGATTCAGTACCCATGCGTCGCAATCGTCCTTATTATCTAAAATACACTCGTATATCGTGGAAAATGCGACATTCGACATTTACAATCGATCTGGATCGACAGCAGCTAAAGATTCAGTTCCCAGGCGTCGCAATAGTCCTTATTGAAAATTCACTCGTAGAGCTTGGAAAACGCGATATTCGACATTTCCAATCGATCTGCATCGACAACAGCTAAAGATTCAGTTCCCAGGCGTCGCAATAGTCCTTATTGAAAACTCACTCATAAAGCTTGGAAAACGCGATATTCGACATTTCCAATCGATCTGCATCAACAACAGCTAAAGATTCAGTTCCCAGGCGTCGCAATCGTCCTTATTACTAAAAATACACTCGTATATCATGGAAAATGCGACATTCGACATTTCCAATCTATCTGGATCGACAGCAGCTAAAGATTCAGTTCCCAGGCGTCGCAATAGTCCTTATTGAAAATTCACTCGTAGAGCTTGGAAAACGCGATATTCGACATTTCCAATCGATCTGCATCGACAACAGCTAAAGATTCAGTTCCCAGGCGTCGCAATAGTCCTTATTGAAAATTCACTCGTAGAGCTTGGAAAACGCGATATTCTTCATTTCCAATCGATCTGCATCAACAACAGCTGAAGATTCAGTTCCCAGGCGTCGCAATCGTCCTTATTATCTAAAATACACTCGTATATCATGGAAAATGCGACATTCGACATTTCCAATCGATCTGGATCGACAGCAGCTAAAGATTCAGTTCCCAGGCGTTGCAATAGTCCTTCTTACAGAAAATTCACTCGTAGAGCTTGGAAAACGCGATATTCGACATTTCCAATCGATCTGCTTCAACAACAGCTGAAGATTCAGTTCCCAGGCGTCGCAATAGTGCTTATTGAAAATTCACTCGTACAGCTTGAAAAACGCGATATTCGACATTTCCAATCGATCTGCATCGACAACAGCTAAAGATTCAGTTCCCAGGCGTCGCAATAGTCCTTATTGAAAATTCACTCATAGAGCTTGGAAAACGCGAAATTCGACATTTCCAATCGATCTGCATCAACAACAGGTAAAGATTCAGTTCCCAGGCGTCGCAATCGTCCTTATTCTCAAAAATACACTCGTATATCATGGAAAATGCGACATTCGACATTTCCAATCGATCTGGATCGATAGCAGCTAAAGATTCAGTTCCCAGGCGTCGCAATAGTCCTTATTGAAAATTCACTCGTAGAGCTTGGAAAACGCGATATTCGACATTTCCAATCTATCTGCATCGACAACAGCTAAAGATTCAGTACCCAGGCGTCGCAATAGTCCTTATTGAAAATTCACTCATAGAGCTTGAAAAACGCGATATTCGACATTTCCAATCGATCTGCATCAACAACAGCTAAAGATTCAGTTCCCAGGCGTCGCAATAGTGCTTATTGAAAATTCACTCGTACAGCTTGGAAAACGCGTTATTCGACATTTCCAATCGATCTGCATCGACAACAGCTAAAGATTCTGTTCCCAGGAGTCGCAATAGTCTTTATTATCAAAAATACACCCGTTTAGCATGGAAAATGCGATATTCGACATTTCCAATCCAACTGCATCGACAACACCCAAAGATGCAGTTCCCAGGCGTCGTAATAGTCCTACTAATTGAAAATTCCCTCGTAGAGCTTGGAAAACGCGATATTCGACATTGCCAATCGATCTGCATCGACAACAGCTAAAGATTCAGTTCCCAGGCGTCGCAATAGTCCTTATTGAAAATTCACTCATAGAGCTTGGAAAAGGCGATATTCGACATTTCCAATCGATCTGCATCAACAACAGCTAAAGATTCAGTTCCCAGGCGTCGCAATCGTCCTTATTATCAAAAATACACTCGTCTATCATGGAAAATGCGACATTCGACATTTCCAATCGATCTGCTTCAACAACAGCTGAAGATTCAGTTCCCAGGCGTCGCAATAGTGCTTATTGAAAATTCACTCGTACAGCTTGAAAAATGCGACATTCGACATTTCCAATCGATCTGGATCGACAGCAGCTAAAGATTCAGTTCCCAGGCGTCGCAATAGTCCTTATTGAAAATTCACTCGTAGAGCTTGGAAAACGCGATATTCGACATTTCCAATCGATCTGCATCAACAACAGCTAAAGATTCAGTTCCCAGGCGTCGCAATAGTGCTTATTGAAAATTCACTCGTACAGCTTGGAAAACGCGATATTCGACACTTCCAATCGATCTGCATCGACAACAGCTAAAGATTCAGTTCCCAGGCGTTGCAATAATCTTTATTATGAAAAATACACTCGTATAGCATGGAAAATGCGATATTCGACATTTCCATTCGATCTGCATCGACAACAGCTAAAGATTCAGTTCCCAGGCGTCGCAATAGTCCTTACTGAAAATTCACTCATAGAGCTTGGAAAACGCGATATTCGACATTTCCAATCGATCTGCATCAACAACAGCTAAAGATTCAGTTCCCAGGCGTCGCAATAGTCCTTATTGAAAATTCACTCGTAGAGCTTGGAAAACGCGATATTCGACATTTCCAATCTATCTGCATCGACAACAGCTAAAGATTCAGTTCCCAGGCGTCGCAATCGTCCTTATTATCAAAAATACACTCGTATATCATGGAAAATGAGACATTCGACATTTCCAATCAATCTGGATCGACAGCAGCTAAAGATTCAGTTCCCAGGCGTCGCAATAGTCCTTATTGAAAATTCACTCGTAGAGCTTGGAAAACGCGATATTCGACATTTCCAATCGATCTGCATCAACAACAGCTAAAGATTCTGTTCCCAGGAGTCGCAATAGTCTTTATTATCAAAAATACACCCATTTAGCATGGAAAATGCGATATTCGACATTTCCAATCCAACTGCATCGACAACACCCAAAGATGCAGTTCCCAGGCGTCGTAATAGTCCTACTAATTGAAAATTCCCTCGTAGAGCTTGGAAAACGCGATATTCGACATTTCCAATCGATCTGCATCTACAACAGCTAAAGATTCAGTTCCCAGGCGTCGCAATAGTCCTTATTGAAAATTCACTCGTAGAGCTTGGAAAACGCGATATTCTTCATTTCCAATCGATCTGCATCAACAACAGCTAAAGATTCAGTTCCCAGGCGTCGCAATCGTCCTTATTATCTAAAATTCACTCGTATATCATGGAAAATGCGACATTCGACATTTCCAATCGATCTGGATCGACAGCAGCTAAAGATTCAGTTCCCAGGCGTTGCAATAGTCCTTCTTACAGAAAATTCACTCGTAGAGCTTGGAAAACGCGATATTCGACATTTCCAATCGATCTGCATCGACAACAGCTAACGATTCAGTTCCCAGGCGTCGCAATCGTCCTTATTATCAAAAATACACTCGTATATCATGGAAAATGCGACATTCGACATTTCCAATCGATCTGGATCGACAGCAGCTAAAGATTCAGTTCCCAGGCGTTGCAATAGTCCTTCTTACATAAAATTCACTCGTAGAGCTTGGAAAACGCGATATTCGACATTTCCAATCGATCTGCATCGACAACAGCTAAAGATTCAGTACCCAGGCGTCGCAATAGTCCTTATTGAAAATTCACTCATAGAGCTTGAAAAGCACGATATTCGACATTTCCAATCGATCTGCATCAACAACAGCTAAAGATTCAGTTCCCAGGCGCGGCAATAGTGCTTATTGAAAATTCACTCGTACAGCTTGGAAAACGCGTTATTCGACATTTCCAATCGATCTGCATCGACAACAGCTAAAGATTCTGTTCCCAGGAGTCGCAATAGTCTTTATTATCAAAAATACACCCGTTTAGCATGGAAAATGCGATATTCGACATTTCCAATCGATCTGCATCGACAACAGCTAAAGATTCTGTTCCCAGGAGTCGCAATCGTCCTTATTATCAAAAATACACTCGTATATCATGGAAAATGAGACATTCGACATTTCCAATCGATCTGGATCGACAGCAGCTAAAGATTCAGTTCCCAGGCGTCGCAATAGTCCTTATTGAAAATTCACTCGTAGAGCTTGGAAAACGCGATATTCGACATTTCCAATCGATCTGCATCAACAACAGCTAAAGATTCAGTTCCCAGGCGTCGCAATAGTGCTTATTGAAAATTCACTCGTACAGCTTGGAAAACGCGATATTCGACACTTCCAATCGATCTGCATCGACAACAGCTAAAGATTCAGTTCCCAGGCGTTGCAATAATCTTTATTATGAAAAATACACTCGTATAGCATGGAAAATGCGATATTCGACATTTCCATTCGATCTGCATCGACAACAGCTAAAGATTCAGTTCCCAGGCGTCGCAATAGTCCTTACTGAAAATTCACTCATAGAGCTTGGAAAACGCGATATTCGACATTTCCAATCGATCTGCATCAACAACAGCTAAAGATTCAGTTCCCAGGCGTCGCAATAGTCCTTATTGAAAATTCACTCGTAGAGCTTGGAAAACGCGATATTCGACATTTCCAATCTATCTGCATCGACAACAGCTAAAGATTCAGTTCCCAGGCGTCGCAATCGTCCTTATTATCAAAAATACACTCTTATATCATGGAAAATGAGACATTCGACATTTCCAATCGATCTGGATCGACAGCAGCTAAAGATTCAGTTCCCAGGCGTCGCAATAGTCCTTATTGAAAATTCACTCGTAGAGCTTGGAAAACGCGATATTCGACATTTCCAATCGATCTGCATCAACAACAGCTAAAGATTCTGTTCCCAGGAGTCGCAATAGTCTTTATTATCAAAAATACACCCATTTAGCATGGAAAATGCGATATTCGACATTTCCAATCCAACTGCATCTACAACAGCTAAAGATTCAGTTCCCAGGCGTCGCAATAGTCCTTATTGAAAATTCACTCGTAGAGCTTGGAAAACGCGATATTCTTCATTTCCAATCGATCTGCATCAACAACAGCTAAAGATTCAGTTCCCAGGCGTTGCAATAGTCCTTCATACATAAAATTCACTCGTAGAGCTTGGAAAACGCGATATTCGACATTTCCAATCGATCTGCATCAACAACAGCTAAAGATTCAGTTCCCAGGCGTCGCAATAGTGCTTATTGAAAATTCACTCGTACAGCTTGGAAAACGCGTTATTCGACATTTCCAATCGATCTGCATCGACAACAGCTAAAGATTCTGTTCCCAGGAGTCGCAATAGTCTTTATTATCAAAAATACACCCGTTTAGCATGGAAAATGCGATATTCGACATTTCCAATCGATCTGCATCGACAACAGCTAAAGATTCTGTTCCCAGGAGTCGCAATCGTCCTTCTTATCAAAAATACACTCGTATATCATGGAAAATGAGACATTCGACATTTCCAATCGATCTGGATCGACAGCAGCTAAAGATTCAGTTCCCAGGCGTCGCAATAGTCTTTATTATCAAAAATACACTCGTATATCATGGAAAATGAGACATTCGACATTTCCAATCGATCTGGATCGACAGCAGCTAAAGATTCAGTTCCCAGGCGTTGCAATAGTCCTTCTTACAGAAAATTCACTCGTAGAGCTTGGAAAACGCGATATTCGACATTTCCAATCGATCTGCATCAACAACAGCTAAAGATTCTGTTCCCAGGAGTCGCAATAGTCTTTATTATCAAAAATACACCCGTTTAGCATGGAAAATGCGATATTCGACATTTCCAATCCAACTGCATCGACAACACCCAAAGATGCAGTTCCCAGGCGTCGTAATAGTCCTACTAATTGAAAATTCCCTCGTAGAGCTTGGAAAACGCGATATTCGACATTTCCAATCGTTCTGCATCTACAACAGCTAAAGATTCAGTTCCCAGGCGTCGCAATAGTCCTTATTGAAAATTCACTCGTAGAGCTTGGAAAACGCGATATTCTTCATTTCCAATCGATCTGCATCAACAACAGCTAAAGATTCAGTTCCCAGGCGTCGCAATCGTCCTTATTATCTAAAATTCACTCGTATATCATGGAAAATGCGACATTCGACATTTCCAATCGATCTGGATCGACAGCAGTTAAAGATTCAGTTCCCAGGCGTTGCAATAGTCCTTCTTACAGAAAATTCACTCGTAGAGCTTGGAAAACGCGATATTCGACATTTCCAATCGATCTGCATCGACAACAGCTAACGATTCAGTTCCCAGGCGTCGCAATCGTCCTTATTATCAAAAATACACTCGTATATCATGGAAAATGCGACATTCGACATTTCCAATCGATCTGCATCGACAGCAGCTAAAGATTCAGTTCCCAGGCGTTGCAATAGTCCTTCTTACATAAAATTCACTCGTAGAGCTTGGAAAACGCGATATTCGACATTTCCAATCGATCTGCATCGACAACAGCTAACGATTCAGTACCCAGGCGTCGCAATAGTCCTTATTGAAAATTCACTCATAGAGCTTGAAAAGCGCGATATTCGACATTTCCAATCGATCTGCATCAACAACAGCTAAAGATTCAGTTCCCAGGCGTCGCAATAGTGCTTTTTGAAAATTCACTCGTACAGCTTGGAAAACGCGTTATTCGACATTTCCAATCGATCTGCATCGACAACAGCTAAAGATTCTGTTCCCAGGAGTCGCAATAGTCTTTATTATCAAAAATACACCCGTTTAGCATGGAAAATGCGATATTCGACATTTCCAATCGAACTGCATCGACAACAGCTAAAGATTCTGTTCCCAGGAGTCGCAATCGTCCTTATTATCAAAAATACACTCGTATATCATGGAAAATGAGACATTCGACATTTCCAATCGATCTGGATCGACAGCAGCTAAAGATTCAGTTCCCAGGCGTCGCAATAGTCTTTATTATCAAAAATACACTCGTATATCATGGAAAATGAGACATTCGACATTTCCAATCGATCTGGATCGACAGCAGCTAAAGATTCAGTTCCCAGGCGTTGCAATAGTCCTTCTTACAGAAAATTCACTCGTAGAGCTTGGAAAACGCGATATTCGACATTTCCAATCGATCTGCATCAACAACAGCTAAAGATTCTGTTCCCAGGAGTCGCAATAGTCTTTATTATCAAAAATACACCCGTTTAGCATGGAAAATGCGATATTCGACATTTCCAATCCAACTGCATCGACAACACCCAAAGATGCAGTTCCCAGGCGTCGTAATAGTCCTACTAATTGAAAATTCCCTCGTAGAACTTGGAAAACGCGATATTCGACATTGCCAATCGATCTGCATCGACAACAGCTAAAGATTCAGTTCCCAGGCGTCGCAATAGTCCTTATTGAAAATTAACTCATAGAGCTTGGAAAACGCGATATTCGACATTTCCAATCGATCTGCATCAACAACAGCTAAAGATTCAGTTCCCAGGCGTCGCAATCGTCCTTATTATCAAAAATACACTCGTCTATCATGGAAAATGCGACATTCGACATTTCCAATCGATCTGGATCGACAGCAGCTAAAGATTCAGTTCCCAGGCGTCGCAATAGTCCTTATTGAAAATTCACTCGTAGAGCTTGGAAAACGCGATATTCGACATTTCCAATCGATCTGCATCAACAACAGCTAAAGATTCAGTTCCCAGGCGTCGCAATAGTGCTTATTGAAAATTCACTCGTACAGCTTGGAAAACGCGATATTCGACACTTCCAATCGATCTGCATCGACAACAGCTAAAGATTCAGTTCCCAGGCGTTGCAATAATCTTTATTATGAAAAATACACTCGTATAGCATGGAAAATGCGATATTCGACATTTCCATTCGATCTGCATCGACAACAGCTAAAGATTCAGTTCCCAGGCGTCGCAATAGTCCTTACTGAAAATTCACTCATAGAGCTTGGAAAACGCGATATTCGACATTTCCAATTGATCTGCATCAACAACAGCTAAAGATTCAGTTCCCAGGCGTCGCAATAGTCCTTATTGAAAATTCACTCGTAGAGCTTGGAAAACGCGATATTCGACATTTCCAATCTATCTGCATCGACAACAGCTAAAGATTCAGTTCCCAGGCGTCGCAATCGTCCTTATTATCAAAAATACACTCGTATATCATGGAAAATGAGACATGCGACATTTCCAATCGATCTGGATCGACAGCAGCTAAAGATTCAGTTCCCAGGCGTTGCAATAGTCCTTCTTACAGAAAATTCACTCGTAGAGCTTGGAAAACGCGATATTCGACATTTCCAATCGATCTGCATCGACAACAGCTAACGATTCAGTTCCCAGGCGTCGCAATCGTCCTTATTATCAAAAATACACTCGTATATCATGGAAAATGCGACATTCGACATTTCCAATCGATCTGGATCGACAGCAGCTAAAGATTCAGTTCCCAGGCGTTGCAATAGTCCTTCTTACATAAAATTCACTCGTAGAGCTTGGAAAACGCGATATTCGACATTTCCAATCGATCTGCATCGACAACAGCTAAAGATTCAGTACCCAGGCGTCGCAATAGTCCTTATTGAAAATTCACTCATAGAGCTTGAAAAGCACGATATTCGACATTTCCAATCGATCTGCATCAACAACAGCTAAAGATTCAGTTCCCAGGCGTCGCAATAGTGCTTATTGAAAATTCATTCGTACAGCTTGGAAAACGCGTTATTCGACATTTCCAATCGATCTGCATCGACAACAGTAAAGATTCAGTTCCCAGGCGTCGCAATAGTCTTTATTATCAAAAATACACTCGTATATCATGGAAAATGAGACATTCGACATTTCCAATCGATCTGGATCGACAGCAGCTAAAGATTCAGTTCCCAGGCGTTGCAATAGTCCTTCTTACAGAAAATTCACTCGTAGAGCTTGGAAAACGCGATATTCGACATTTCCAATCGATCTGCATCAACAACAGCTAAAGATTCTGTTCCCAGGAGTCGCAATAGTCTTTATTATCAAAAACACACCCGTTTAGCATGGAAAATGCGATATTCGACATTTCCAATCCAACTGCATCGACAACACCCAAAGATGCAGTTCCCAGGCGTCGTAATAGTCCTACTAATTGAAAATTCCCTCGTAGAGCTTGGAAAACGCGATATTCGACATTGCCAATCGATCTGCATCGACAACAGCTAAAGATTCAGTTCCCAGGCGTCGCAATAGTCCTTATTGAAAATTCACTCATAGAGCTTGGAAAACGCGATATTCGACATTTCCAATCGATCTGCATCAACAACAGCTAAAGATTCAGTTCCCAGGCGTCGCAATAGTGCTTATTGAAAATTCACTCGTACAGCTTGGAAAACGCGTTATTCGACATTTCCAATCGATCTGCATCGACAACAGCTAAAGATTCTGTTCCCAGGAGTCGCAATAGTCTTTATTATCAAAAATACACCCGTTTAGCATGGAAAATGCGATATTCGACATTTCCAATCGAACTGCATCGACAACAGCTAAAGATTCTGTTCCCAGGAGTCGCAATCGTCCTTATTATCAAAAATACACTCGTATATCATGGAAAATGCGACATTCGAAATTTCCAATCGATCTGGATCGACAGCAGCTAAAGATTCAGTTCCCAGGCGTTGCAATAGTCCTTCTTACAGAAAATTCACTCGTAGAGCTTGGAAAACGCGATATTCGACATTTCCAATCGATCTGCATCGACAACAGCTAACGATTCAGTTCCCAGGCGTCGCAATCGTCCTTATTATCAAAAATACACTCGTATATCATGGAAAATGCGACATTCGACATTTCCAATCGATCTGGATCGACAGCAGCTAAAGATTCAGTTCCCAGGCGTTGCAATAGTCCTTCTTACATAAAATTCACTCGTAGAGCTTGGAAAACGCGATATTCGACATTTCCAATCGATCTGCATCTACAACAGCTAAAGATTCAGTACCCAGGCGTCGCAATAGTCCTTATTGAAAATTCACTCATAGAGCTTGAAAAGCACGATATTCGACATTTCCAATCGATCTGCATCAACAACAGCTAAAGATTCAGTTCCCAGGCGTCGCAATAGTGCTTATTGAAAATTCATTCGTACAGCTTGGAAAACGCGTTATTCGACATTTCCAATCGATCTGCATCGACAAGAGCTAAAGATTCAGTTCCCAGGCGTCGCAATAGTCTTTATTATCAAAAATACACTCGTATATCATGGAAAATGAGACATTCGACATTTCCAATCGATCTGGATCGACAGCAGCTAAAGATTCAGTTCCCAGGCGTTGCAATAGTCCTTCTTACAGAAAATTCACTCGTAGAGCTTGGAAAACGCGATATTCGACATTTCCAATCGATCTGCATCAACAACAGCTAAAGATTCTGTTCCCAGGAGTCGCAATAGTCTTTATTATCAAAAATACACCCGTTTAGCATGGAAAATGCGATATTCGACATTTCCAATCCAACTGCATCGACAACACCCAAAGATGCAGTTCCCAGGCGTCGTAATAGTCCTACTAATTGAAAATTCCCTCGTAGAGCTTGGAAAACGCGATATTCGACATTGCCAATCGATCTGCATCGACAACAGCTAAAGATTCAGTTCCCAGGCGTCGCAATAGTCCTTATTGAAAATTCACTCATAGAGCTTGGAAAACGCGATATTCGACATTTCCAATCGATCTGCAACAACAACAGCTAAAGATTCAGTTCCCCGGCGTCGCAATAGTGCTTATTGAAAATTCACTCGTACAGCTTGGAAAACGCGTTATTCGACATTTCCAATCGATCTGCATCGACAACAGCTAAAGATTCTGTTCCCAGGAGTCGCAATAGTCTTTATTATCAAAAATACACCCGTTTAGCATGGAAAATGCGATATTCGACATTTCCAATCGAACTGCATCGACAACAGCTAAAGATTCTGTTCCCAGGAGTCGCAATCGTCCTTATTATCAAAAATACACTCGTATATCATGGAAAATGAGACATTCGACATTTCCAATCGATCTGGATCGACAGCAGCTAAAGATTCAGTTCCCAGGCGTCGCAATAGTCTTTATTATCAAAAATACACTCGTATATCATGGAAAATGAGACATTCGACATTTCCAATCGATCTGGATCGACAGCAGCTAAAGATTCAGTTCCCAGGCGTTGCAATAGTCCTTCTTACAGAAAATTCACTCGTAGAGCTTGGAAAACGCGATATTCGACATTTCCAATCGATCTGCATCAACAACAGCTAAAGATTCTGTTCCCAGGAGTCGCAATAGTCTTTATTATCAAAAATACACCCGTTTAGCATGGAAAATGCGATATTCGACATTTCCAATCCAACTGCATCGACAACACCCAAAGATGCAGTTCCCAGGCGTCGTAATAGTCCTACTAATTGAAAATTCCCTCGTAGAACTTGGAAAACGCGATATTCGACATTGCCAATCGATCTGCATCGACAACAGCTAAAGATTCAGTTCCCAGGCGTCGCAATAGTCCTTATTGAAAATTAACTCATAGAGCTTGGAAAACGCGATATTCGACATTTCCAATCGATCTGCATCAACAACAGCTAAAGATTCAGTTCCCAGGCGTCGCAATCGTCCTTATTATCAAAAATACACTCGTCTATCATGGAAAATGCGACATTCGACATTTCCAATCGATCTGGATCGACAGCAGCTAAAGATTCAGTTCCCAGGCGTCGCAATAGTCCTTATTGAAAATTCACTCGTAGAGCTTGGAAAACGCGATATTCGACATTTCCAATCGATCTGCATCAACAACAGCTAAAGATTCAGTTCCCAGGCGTCGCAATAGTGCTTATTGAAAATTCACTCGTACAGCTTGGAAAACGCGATATTCGACACTTCCAATCGATCTGCATCGACAACAGCTAAAGATTCAGTTCCCAGGCGTTGCAATAATCTTTATTATGAAAAATACACTCGTATAGCATGGAAAATGCGATATTCGACATTTCCATTCGATCTGCATCGACAACAGCTAAAGATTCAGTTCCCAGGCGTCGCAATAGTCCTTACTGAAAATTCACTCATAGAGCTTGGAAAACGCGATATTCGACATTTCCAATTGATCTGCATCAACAACAGCTAAAGATTCAGTTCCCAGGCGTCGCAATAGTCCTTATTGAAAATTCACTCGTAGAGCTTGGAAAACGCGATATTCGACATTTCCAATCTATCTGCATCGACAACAGCTAAAGATTCAGTTCCCAGGCGTCGCAATCGTCCTTATTATCAAAAATACACTCGTATATCATGGAAAATGAGACATGCGACATTTCCAATCGATCTGGATCGACAGCAGCTAAAGATTCAGTTCCCAGGCGTTGCAATAGTCCTTCTTACAGAAAATTCACTCGTAGAGCTTGGAAAACGCGATATTCGACATTTCCAATCGATCTGCATCGACAACAGCTAACGATTCAGTTCCCAGGCGTCGCAATCGTCCTTATTATCAAAAATACACTCGTATATCATGGAAAATGCGACATTCGACATTTCCAATCGATCTGGATCGACAGCAGCTAAAGATTCAGTACCCAGGCGTCGCAATAGTCCTTATTGAAAATTCACTCATAGAGCTTGAAAAGCACGATATTCGACATTTCCAATCGATCTGCATCAACAACAGCTAAAGATTCAGTTCCCAGGCGTCGCAATAGTGCTTATTGAAAATTCATTCGTACAGCTTGGAAAACGCGTTATTCGACATTTCCAATCGATCTGCATCGACAACAGTAAAGATTCAGTTCCCAGGCGTCGCAATAGTCTTTATTATCAAAAATACACTCGTATATCATGGAAAATGAGACATTCGACATTTCCAATCGATCTGGATCGACAGCAGCTAAAGATTCAGTTCCCAGGCGTTGCAATAGTCCTTCTTACAGAAAATTCACTCGTAGAGCTTGGAAAACGCGATATTCGACATTTCCAATCGATCTGCATCAACAACAGCTAAAGATTCTGTTCCCAGGAGTCGCAATAGTCTTTATTATCAAAAACACACCCGTTTAGCATGGAAAATGCGATATTCGACATTTCCAATCCAACTGCATCGACAACACCCAAAGATGCAGTTCCCAGGCGTCGTAATAGTCCTACTAATTGAAAATTCCCTCGTAGAGCTTGGAAAACGCGATATTCGACATTGCCAATCGATCTGCATCGACAACAGCGAAAGATTCAGTTCCCAGGCGTCGCAATAGTCCTTATTGAAAATTCACTCATAGAGCTTGGAAAACGCGATATTCGACATTTCCAATCGATCTGCATCAACAACAGCTAAAGATTCAGTTCCCAGGCGTCGCAATAGTGCTTATTGAAAATTCACTCGTACAGCTTGGAAAACGCGTTATTCGACATTTCCAATCGATCTGCATCGACAACAGCTAAAGATTCTGTTCCCAGGAGTCGCAATAGTCTTTATTATCAAAAATACACCCGTTTAGCATGGAAAATGCGATATTCGACATTTCCAATCGAACTGCATCGACAACAGCTAAAGATTCTGTTCCCAGGAGTCGCAATCGTCCTTATTATCAAAAATACACTCGTATATCATGGAAAATGCGACATTCGAAATTTCCAATCGATCTGGATCGACAGCAGCTAAAGATTCAGTTCCCAGGCGTTGCAATAGTCCTTCTTACAGAAAATTCACTCGTAGAGCTTGGAAAACGCGATATTCGACATTTCCAATCGATCTGCATCGACAACAGCTAACGATTCAGTTCCCAGGCGTCGCAATCGTCCTTATTATCAAAAATACACTCGTATATCATGGAAAATGCGACATTCGACATTTCCAATCGATCTGGATCGACAGCAGCTAAAGATTCAGTTCCCAGGCGTTGCAATAGTCCTTCTTACATAAAATTCACTCGTAGAGCTTGGAAAACGCGATATTCGACATTTCCAATCGATCTGCATCTACAACAGCTAAAGATTCAGTACCCAGGCGTCGCAATAGTCCTTATTGAAAATTCACTCATAGAGCTTGAAAAGCACGATATTCGACATTTCCAATCGATCTGCATCAACAACAGCTAAAGATTCAGTTCCCAGGCGTCGCAATAGTGCTTATTGAAAATTCATTCGTACAGCTTGGAAAACGCGTTATTCGACATTTCCAATCGATCTGCATCGACAAGAGCTAAAGATTCAGTTCCCAGGCGTCGCAATAGTCTTTATTATCAAAAATACACTCGTATATCATGGAAAATGAGACATTCGACATTTCCAATCGATCTGGATCGACAGCAGCTAAAGATTCAGTTCCCAGGCGTTGCAATAGTCCTTCTTACAGAAAATTCACTCGTAGAGCTTGGAAAACGCGATATTCGACATTTCCAATCGATCTGCATCAACAACAGCTAAAGATTCTGTTCCCAGGAGTCGCAATAGTCTTTATTATCAAAAATACACCCGTTTAGCATGGAAAATGCGATATTCGACATTTCCAATCCAACTGCATCGACAACACCCAAAGATGCAGTTCCCAGGCGTCGTAATAGTCCTACTAATTGAAAATTCCCTCGTAGAGCTTGGAAAACGCGATATTCGACATTGCCAATCGATCTGCATCGACAACAGCTAAAGATTCAGTTCCCAGGCGTCGCAATAGTCCTTATTGAAAATTCACTCATAGAGCTTGGAAAACGCGATATTCGACATTTCCAATCGATCTGCAACAACAACAGCTAAAGATTCAGTTCCCCGGCGTCGCAATAGTGCTTATTGAAAATTCACTCGTACAGCTTGGAAAACGCGTTATTCGACATTTCCAATCGATCTGCATCGACAACAGCTAAAGATTCTGTTCCCAGGAGTCGCAATAGTCTTTATTATCAAAAATACACCCGTTTAGCATGGAAAATGCGATATTCGACATTTCCAATCGAACTGCATCGACAACAGCTAAAGATTCTGTTCCCAGGAGTCGCAATCGTCCTTATTATCAAAAATACACTCGTATATCATGGAAAATGAGACATTCGACATTTCCAATCGATCTGGATCGACAGCAGCTAAAGATTCAGTTCCCAGGCGTCGCAATAGTCTTTATTATCAAAAATACACTCGTATATCATGGAAAATGAGACATTCGACATTTCCAATCGATCTGGATCGACAGCAGCTAAAGATTCAGTTCCCAGGCGTTGCAATAGTCCTTCTTACAGAAAATTCACTCGTAGAGCTTGGAAAACGCGATATTCGACATTTCCAATCGATCTGCATCAACAACAGCTAAAGATTCTGTTCCCAGGAGTCGCAATAGTCTTTATTATCAAAAATACACCCGTTTAGCATGGAAAATGCGATATTCGACATTTCCAATCGATCTGCATCGACAACAGCTAAAGATTCTGTTCCCAGGAATCGCAATCGTCCTTCTTATCAAAAATACACTCGTATATCATGGAAAATGAGACATTCGACATTTCCAATCGATCTGGATCGACAGCAGCTAAAGATTCAGTTCCCAGGCGTCGCAATAGTCTTTATTATCAAAAATACACTCGTATATCATGGAAAATGAGACATTCGACATTTCCAATCGATCTGGATCGACAGCAGCTAAAGATTCAGTTCCCAGGCGTTGCAATAGTCCTTCTTACAGAAAATTCACTCGTAGAGCTTGGAAAACGCGATATTCGACATTTCCAATCGATCTGCATCAACAACAGCTAAAGATTCTGTTCCCAGGAGTCGCAATAGTCTTTATTATCAAAAATACACCCGTTTAGCATGGAAAATGCGATATTCGACATTTCCAATCCAACTGCATCGACAACACCCAAAGATGCAGTTCCCAGGCGTCGTAATAGTCCTACTAATTGAAAATTCCCTCGTAGAGCTTGGAAAACGCGATATTCGACATTTCCAATCGTTCTGCATCTACAACAGCTAAAGATTCAGTTCCCAGGCGTCGCAATAGTCCTTATTGAAAATTCACTCGTAGAGCTTGGAAAACGCGATATTCTTCATTTCCAATCGATCTGCATCAACAACAGCTAAAGATTCAGTTCCCAGGCGTCGCAATCGTCCTTATTATCTAAAATTCACTCGTATATCATGGAAAATGCGACATTCGACATTTCCAATCGATCTGGATCGACAGCAGTTAAAGATTCAGTTCCCAGGCGTTGCAATAGTCCTTCTTACAGAAAATTCACTCGTAGAGCTTGGAAAACGCGATATTCGACATTTCCAATCGATCTGCATCGACAACAGCTAACGATTCAGTTCCCAGGCGTCGCAATCGTCCTTATTATCAAAAATACACTCGTATATCATGGAAAATGCGACATTCGACATTTCCAATCGATCTGCATCGACAGCAGCTAAAGATTCAGTTCCCAGGCGTTGCAATAGTCCTTCTTACATAAAATTCACTCGTAGAGCTTGGAAAACGCGATATTCGACATTTCCAATCGATCTGCATCGACAACAGCTAACGATTCAGTACCCAGGCGTCGCAATAGTCCTTATTGAAAATTCACTCATAGAGCTTGAAAAGCGCGATATTCGACATTTCCAATCGATCTGCATCAACAACAGCTAAAGATTCAGTTCCCAGGCGTCGCAATAGTGCTTTTTGAAAATTCACTCGTACAGCTTGGAAAACGCGTTATTCGACATTTCCAATCGATCTGCATCGACAACAGCTAAAGATTCTGTTCCCAGGAGTCGCAATAGTCTTTATTATCAAAAATACACCCGTTTAGCATGGAAAATGCGATATTCGACATTTCCAATCGAACTGCATCGACAACAGCTAAAGATTCTGTTCCCAGGAGTCGCAATCGTCCTTATTATCAAAAATACACTCGTATATCATGGAAAATGAGACATTCGACATTTCCAATCGATCTGGATCGACAGCAGCTAAAGATTCAGTTCCCAGGCGTCGCAATAGTCTTTATTATCAAAAATACACTCGTATATCATGGAAAATGAGACATTCGACATTTCCAATCGATCTGGATCGACAGCAGCTAAAGATTCAGTTCCCAGGCGTTGCAATAGTCCTTCTTACAGAAAATTCACTCGTAGAGCTTGGAAAACGCGATATTCGACATTTCCAATCGATCTGCATCAACAACAGCTAAAGATTCTGTTCCCAGGAGTCGCAATAGTCTTTATTATCAAAAATACACCCGTTTAGCATGGAAAATGCGATATTCGACATTTCCAATCCAACTGCATCGACAACACCCAAAGATGCAGTTCCCAGGCGTCGTAATAGTCCTACTAATTGAAAATTCCCTCGTAGAACTTGGAAAACGCGATATTCGACATTGCCAATCGATCTGCATCGACAACAGCTAAAGATTCAGTTCCCAGGCGTCGCAATAGTCCTTATTGAAAATTAACTCATAGAGCTTGGAAAACGCGATATTCGACATTTCCAATCGATCTGCATCAACAACAGCTAAAGATTCAGTTCCCAGGCGTCGCAATCGTCCTTATTATCAAAAATACACTCGTCTATCATGGAAAATGCGACATTCGACATTTCCAATCGATCTGGATCGACAGCAGCTAAAGATTCAGTTCCCAGGCGTCGCAATAGTCCTTATTGAAAATTCACTCGTAGAGCTTGGAAAACGCGATATTCGACATTTCCAATCGATCTGCATCAACAACAGCTAAAGATTCAGTTCCCAGGCGTCGCAATAGTGCTTATTGAAAATTCACTCGTACAGCTTGGAAAACGCGATATTCGACACTTCCAATCGATCTGCATCGACAACAGCTAAAGATTCAGTTCCCAGGCGTTGCAATAATCTTTATTATGAAAAATACACTCGTATAGCATGGAAAATGCGATATTCGACATTTCCATTCGATCTGCATCGACAACAGCTAAAGATTCAGTTCCCAGGCGTCGCAATAGTCCTTACTGAAAATTCACTCATAGAGCTTGGAAAACGCGATATTCGACATTTCCAATTGATCTGCATCAACAACAGCTAAAGATTCAGTTCCCAGGCGTCGCAATAGTCCTTATTGAAAATTCACTCGTAGAGCTTGGAAAACGCGATATTCGACATTTCCAATCTATCTGCATCGACAACAGCTAAAGATTCAGTTCCCAGGCGTCGCAATCGTCCTTATTATCAAAAATACACTCGTATATCATGGAAAATGAGACATGCGACATTTCCAATCGATCTGGATCGACAGCAGCTAAAGATTCAGTTCCCAGGCGTTGCAATAGTCCTTCTTACAGAAAATTCACTCGTAGAGCTTGGAAAACGCGATATTCGACATTTCCAATCGATCTGCATCGACAACAGCTAACGATTCAGTTCCCAGGCGTCGCAATCGTCCTTATTATCAAAAATACACTCGTATATCATGGAAAATGCGACATTCGACATTTCCAATCGATCTGGATCGACAGCAGCTAAAGATTCAGTTCCCAGGCGTTGCAATAGTCCTTCTTACATAAAATTCACTCGTAGAGCTTGGAAAACGCGATATTCGACATTTCCAATCGATCTGCATCGACAACAGCTAAAGATTCAGTACCCAGGCGTCGCAATAGTCCTTATTGAAAATTCACTCATAGAGCTTGAAAAGCACGATATTCGACATTTCCAATCGATCTGCATCAACAACAGCTAAAGATTCAGTTCCCAGGCGTCGCAATAGTGCTTATTGAAAATTCATTCGTACAGCTTGGAAAACGCGTTATTCGACATTTCCAATCGATCTGCATCGACAACAGTAAAGATTCAGTTCCCAGGCGTCGCAATAGTCTTTATTATCAAAAATACACTCGTATATCATGGAAAATGAGACATTCGACATTTCCAATCGATCTGGATCGACAGCAGCTAAAGATTCAGTTCCCAGGCGTTGCAATAGTCCTTCTTACAGAAAATTCACTCGTAGAGCTTGGAAAACGCGATATTCGACATTTCCAATCGATCTGCATCAACAACAGCTAAAGATTCTGTTCCCAGGAGTCGCAATAGTCTTTATTATCAAAAACACACCCGTTTAGCATGGAAAATGCGATATTCGACATTTCCAATCCAACTGCATCGACAACACCCAAAGATGCAGTTCCCAGGCGTCGTAATAGTCCTACTAATTGAAAATTCCCTCGTAGAGCTTGGAAAACGCGATATTCGACATTGCCAATCGATCTGCATCGACAACAGCTAAAGATTCAGTTCCCAGGCGTCGCAATAGTCCTTATTGAAAATTCACTCATAGAGCTTGGAAAACGCGATATTCGACATTTCCAATCGATCTGCATCAACAACAGCTAAAGATTCAGTTCCCAGGCGTCGCAATAGTGCTTATTGAAAATTCACTCGTACAGCTTGGAAAACGCGTTATTCGACATTTCCAATCGATCTGCATCGACAACAGCTAAAGATTCTGTTCCCAGGAGTCGCAATAGTCTTTATTATCAAAAATACACCCGTTTAGCATGGAAAATGCGATATTCGACATTTCCAATCGAACTGCATCGACAACAGCTAAAGATTCTGTTCCCAGGAGTCGCAATCGTCCTTATTATCAAAAATACACTCGTATATCATGGAAAATGCGACATTCGAAATTTCCAATCGATCTGGATCGACAGCAGCTAAAGATTCAGTTCCCAGGCGTTGCAATAGTCCTTCTTACAGAAAATTCACTCGTAGAGCTTGGAAAACGCGATATTCGACATTTCCAATCGATCTGCATCGACAACAGCTAACGATTCAGTTCCCAGGCGTCGCAATCGTCCTTATTATCAAAAATACACTCGTATATCATGGAAAATGCGACATTCGACATTTCCAATCGATCTGGATCGACAGCAGCTAAAGATTCAGTTCCCAGGCGTTGCAATAGTCCTTCTTACATAAAATTCACTCGTAGAGCTTGGAAAACGCGATATTCGACATTTCCAATCGATCTGCATCTACAACAGCTAAAGATTCAGTACCCAGGCGTCGCAATAGTCCTTATTGAAAATTCACTCATAGAGCTTGAAAAGCACGATATTCGACATTTCCAATCGATCTGCATCAACAACAGCTAAAGATTCAGTTCCCAGGCGTCGCAATAGTGCTTATTGAAAATTCATTCGTACAGCTTGGAAAACGCGTTATTCGACATTTCCAATCGATCTGCATCGACAAGAGCTAAAGATTCAGTTCCCAGGCGTCGCAATAGTCTTTATTATCAAAAATACACTCGTATATCATGGAAAATGAGACATTCGACATTTCCAATCGATCTGGATCGACAGCAGCTAAAGATTCAGTTCCCAGGCGTTGCAATAATCCTTCTTACAGAAAATTCACTCGTAGAGCTTGGAAAACGCGATATTCGACATTTCCAATCGATCTGCATCAACAACAGCTAAAGATTCTGTTCCCAGGAGTCGCAATAGTCTTTATTATCAAAAATACACCCGTTTAGCATGGAAAATGCGATATTCGACATTTCCAATCCAACTGCATCGACAACACCCAAAGATGCAGTTCCCAGGCGTCGTAATAGTCCTACTAATTGAAAATTCCCTCGTAGAGCTTGGAAAACGCGATATTCGACATTTCCAATCGTTCTGCATCTACAACAGCTAAAGATTCAGTTCCCAGGCGTCGCAATAGTCCTTATTGAAAATTCACTCGTAGAGCTTGGAAAACGCGATATTCTTCATTTCCAATCGATCTGCATCAACAACAGCTAAAGATTCAGTTCCCAGGCGTCGCAATCGTCCTTATTATCTAAAATTCACTCGTATATCATGGAAAATGCGACATTCGACATTTCCAATCGATCTGGATCGACAGCAGCTAAAGATTCAGTTCCCAGGCGTTGCAATAGTCCTTCTTACAGAAAATTCACTCGTAGAGCTTGGAAAACGCGATATTCGACATTTCCAATCGATCTGCATCGACAACAGCTAACGATTCAGTTCCCAGGCGTCGCAATCGTCCTTATTATCAAAAATACACTCGTATATCATGGAAAATGCGACATTCGACATTTCCAATCGATCTGCATCGACAGCAGCTAAAGATTCAGTTCCCAGGCGTTGCAATAGTCCTTCTTACATAAAATTCACTCGTAGAGCTTGGAAAACGCGATATTCGACATTTCCAATCGATCTGCATCGACAACAGCTAACGATTCAGTACCCAGGCGTCGCAATAGTCCTTATTGAAAATTCACTCATAGAGCTTGAAAAGCGCGATATTCGACATTTCCAATCGATCTGCATCAACAACAGCTAAAGATTCAGTTCCCAGGCGTCGCAATAGTGCTTATTGAAAATTCACTCGTACAGCTTGGAAAACGCGTTATTCGACATTTCCAATCGATCTGCATCGACAACAGCTAAAGATTCTGTTCCCAGGAGTCGCAATAGTCTTTATTATCAAAAATACACCCGTTTAGCATGGAAAATGCGATATTCGACATTTCCAATCGAACTGCATCGACAACAGCTAAAGATTCTGTTCCCAGGAGTCGCAATCGTCCTTATTATCAAAAATACACTCGTATATCATGGAAAATGAGACATTCGACATTTCCAATCGATCTGGATCGACAGCAGCTAAAGATTCAGTTCCCAGGCGTCGCAATAGTCTTTATTATCAAAAATACACTCGTATATCATGGAAAATGAGACATTCGACATTTCCAATCGATCTGGATCGACAGCAGCTAAAGATTCAGTTCCCAGGCGTTGCAATAGTCCTTCTTACAGAAAATTCACTCGTAGAGCTTGGAAAACGCGATATTCGACATTTCCAATCGATCTGCATCAACAACAGCTAAAGATTCTGTTCCCAGGAGTCGCAATAGTCTTTATTATCAAAAATACACCCGTTTAGCATGGAAAATGCGATATTCGACATTTCCAATCCAACTGCATCGACAACACCCAAGGATGCAGTTCCCAGGCGTCGTAATAGTCCTACTAATTGAAAATTCCCTCGTAGAACTTGGAAAACGCGATATTCGACATTGCCAATCGATCTGCATCGACAACAGCTAAAGATTCAGTTCCCAGGCGTCGCAATAGTCCTTATTGAAAATTCACTCATAGAGCTTGGAAAACGCGATATTCGACATTTCCAATCGATCTGCATCAACAACAGCTAAAGATTCAGTTCCCAGGCGTCGCAATCGTCCTTATTATCAAAAATACACTCGTCTATCATGGAAAATGCGACATTCGACATTTCCAATCGATCTGGATCGACAGCAGCTAAAGATTCAGTTCCCAGGCGTCGCAATAGTCCTTATTGAAAATTCACTCGTAGAGCTTGGAAAACGCGATATTCGACATTTCCAATCGATCTGCATCAACAACAGCTAAAGATTCAGTTCCCAGGCGTCGCAATAGTGCTTATTGAAAATTCACTCGTACAGCTTGGAAAACGCGATATTCGACACTTCCAATCGATCTGCATCGACAACAGCTAAAGATTCAGTTCCCAGGCGTTGCAATAATCTTTATTATGAAAAATACACTCGTATAGCATGGAAAATGCGATATTCGACATTTCCATTCGATCTGCATCGACAACAGCTAAAGATTCAGTTCCCAGGCGTCGCAATAGTCCTTACTGAAAATTCACTCATAGAGCTTGGAAAACGCGATATTCGACATTTCCAATTGATCTGCATCAACAACAGCTAAAGATTCAGTTCCCAGGCGTCGCAATAGTCCTTATTGAAAATTCACTCGTAGAGCTTGGAAAACGCGATATTCGACATTTCCAATCTATCTGCATCGACAACAGCTAAAGATTCAGTTCCCAGGCGTCGCAATCGTCCTTATTATCAAAAATACACTCGTATATCATGGAAAATGAGACATGCGACATTTCCAATCGATCTGGATCGACAGCAGCTAAAGATTCAGTTCCCAGGCGTCGCAATAGTCCTTATTGAAAATTCACTCGTAGAGCTTGGAAAACGCGATATTCGACATTTCCAATCGATCTGCATCAACAACAGCTAAAGATTCTGTTCCCAGGAGTCGCAATAGTCTTTATTATCAAAAATACACCCATTTAGCATGGAAAATGCGATATTCGACATTTCCAAACCAACTGCATCTACAACAGCTAAAGATTCAGTTCCCAGGCGTCGCAATAGTCCTTATTGAAAATTCACTCGTAGAGCTTGGAAAACGCGATATTCTTCATTTCCAATCGATCTGCATCAACAACAGCTAAAGATTCAGTTCCCAGGCGTCGCAATCGTCCTTATTATCTAAAATTCACTCGTATATCATGGAAAATGCGACATTCGACATTTCCAATCGATCTGGATCGACAGCAGCTAAAGATTCAGTTCCCAGGCGTTGCAATAGTCCTTCTTACAGAAAATTCACTCGTAGAGCTTGGAAAACGCGATATTCGACATTTCCAATCGATCTGCATCAACAACAGCTAAAGATTCTGTTCCCAGGAGTCGCAATAGTCTTTATTATCAAAAATACACCCGTTTAGCATGGAAAATGCGATATTCGACATTTCCAATCCAACTGCATCGACAACACCCAAAGATGCAGTTCCCAGGCGTCGTAATAGTCCTACTAATTGAAAATTCCCTCGTAGAGCTTGGAAAACGCGATATTCGACATTGCCAATCGATCTGCATCGACAACAGCTAAAGATTCAGTTCCCAGGCGTCGCAATAGTCCTTATTGAAAATTCACTCATAGAGCTTGGAAAACGCGATATTCGACATTTCCAATCGATCTGCATCAACAACAGCTAAAGATTCAGTTCCCAGGCGTCGCAATCGTCCTTATTATCAAAAATACACTCGTCTATCATGGAAAATGCGACATTCGACATTTCCAATCGATCTGGATCGACAGCAGCTAAAGATTCAGTTCCCAGGCGTCGCAATAGTCCTTATTGAAAATTCACTCGTAGAGCTTGGAAAACGCGATATTCGACATTGCCAATCGATCTGCATCGACAACAGCTAAAGATTCAGTTCCCAGGCGTCGCAATAGTCCTTATTGAAAATTCACTCATAGAGCTTGGAAAACGCGATATTCGACATTTCCAATCGATCTGCATCAACAACAGCTAAAGATTCAGTTCCCAGGCGTCGCAATCGTCCTTATTATCAAAAATACACTCGTCTATCATGGAAAATGCGACATTCGACATTTCCAATCGATCTGGATCGACAGCAGCTAAAGATTCAGTTCCCAGGCGTCGCAATAGTCCTTATTGAAAATTCACTCGTAGAGTTTGGAAAACGCGATATTCGACATTTCCAATCGATCTGCATCAACAACAGCTAAAGATTCTGTTCCCAGGAGTCGCAATAGTCTTTATTATCAAAAATACACCCATTTAGCATGGAAAATGCGATATTCGACATTTCCAATCCAACTGCATCGACAACACCCAAAGATGCATTTCCCAGGCGTCGTAATAGTCCTACTAATTGAAAATTCCCTCGTAGAGCTTGGAAAACGCGATATTCGACATTTCCAATCGATCTGCATCTACAACAGCTAAAGATTCAGTTCCCAGGCGTCGCAATAGTCCTTATTGAAAATTCACTCGTAGAGCTTGGAAAACGCGATATTCTTCATTTCCAATCGATCTGCATCAACAACAGCTAAAGATTCAGTTCCCAGGCGTCGCAATCGTCCTTATTATCTAAAATTCACTCGTATATCATGGAAAATGCGACATTCGACATTTCCAATCGATCTGGATCGACAGCAGCTAAAGATTCAGTTCCCAGGCGTTGCAATAGTCCTTCTTACAGAAAATTCACTCGTAGAGCTTGGAAAACGCGATATTCGACATTTCCAATCGATCTGCATCGACAACAGCTAACGATTCAGTTCCCAGGCGTCGCAATCGTCCTTATTATCAAAAATACACTCGTATATCATGGAAAATGCGACATTCGACATTTCCAATCGATCTGGATCGACAGCAGCTAAAGATTCAGTTCCCAGGCGTTGCAATAGTCCTTCTTACATAAAATTCACTCGTAGAGCTTGGAAAACGCGATATTCGACATTTCCAATCGATCTGCATCGACAACAGCTAAAGATTCAGTACCCAGGCGTCGCAATAGTCCTTATTGAAAATTCACTCATAGAGCTTGAAAAGCACGATATTCGACATTTCCAATCGATCTGCATCAACAACAGCTAAAGATTCAGTTCCCAGGCGTCGCAATAGTGCTTATTGAAAATTCACTCGTACAGCTTGGAAAACGCGTTATTCGACATTTCCAATCGATCTGCATCGACAACAGCTAAAGATTCTGTTCCCAGGAGTCGCAATAGTCTTTATTATCAAAAATACACCCGTTTAGCATGGAAAATGCGATATTCGACATTTCCAATCGATCTGCATCGACAACAGCTAAAGATTCTGTTCCCAGGAGTCGCAATCGTCCTTATTATCAAAAATACACTCGTATATCATGGAAAATGAGACATTCGACATTTCCAATCGATCTGGATCGACAGCAGCTAAAGATTCAGTTCCCAGGCGTCGCAATAGTCTTTATTATCAAAAATACACTCGTATATCATGGAAAATGAGACATTCGACATTTCCAATCGATCTGGATCGACAGCAGCTAAAGATTCAGTTCCCAGGCGTTGCAATAGTCCTTCTTACAGAAAATTCACTCGTAGAGCTTGGAAAACGCGATATTCGACATTTCCAATCGATCTGCATCAACAACAGCTAAAGATTCTGTTCCCAGGAGTCGCAATAGTCTGTATTATCAAAAATACACCCGTTTAGCATGGAAAATGCGATATTCGACATTTCCAATCGATCTGCATCGACAACAGCTAAAGATTCGGTTCCCAGGAGTCGCAATCGTCCTTATTATCAAAAATACACTCGTATATCATGGAAAATGAGACATTCGACATTTCCAATCGATCTGGATCGACAGCAGCTAAAGATTCAGTTCCCAGGCGTCGCAATAGTCTTTATTATCAAAAATACACCCGTTTAGCATGGAAAATGCGATATTCGACATTTCCAATCCAACTGCATCGACAACACCCAAAGATGCAGTTCCCAGGCGTCGTAATAGTCCTACTAATTGAAAATTCCCTCGTAGAGCTTGGAAAACGCGATATTCGACATTGCCAATCGATCTGCATCGACAACAGCTAAAGATTCAGTTCCCAGGCGTCGCAATAGTCCTTATTGAAAATTCACTCATAGAGCTTGGAAAACGCGATATTCGACATTTCCAATCGATCTGCATCAACAACAGCTAAAGATTCAGTTCCCAGGCGTCGCAATCGTCCTTATTATCAAAAATACACTCGTCTATCATGGAAAATGCGACATTCGACATTTCCAATCGATCTGGATCGACAGCAGCTAAATATTCAGTTCCCAGGCGTCGCAATAGTCCTTATTGAAAATTCACTCGTAGAGCTTGGAAAACGCGATATTCGACATTTCCAATCGATCTGCATCAACAACAGCTAAAGATTCAGTTCCCAGGCGTCGCAATAGTGCTTATTGAAAATTCACTCGTACAGCTTGGAAAACGCGATATTCGACACTTCCAATCGATCTGCATCGACAACAGCTAAAGATTCAGTTCCCAGGCGTTGCAATAATCTTTATTATGAAAAATACACTCGTATAGCATGGAAAATGCGATATTCGACATTTCCATTCGATCTGCATCGACAACAGCTAAAGATTCAGTTCCCAGGCGTCGCAATCGTCCTTATTATCAGAAATACACTCGTATATCATGGAAAATGAGACATTCGACATTTCCAATCGATCTGGATCGACAGCAGCTAAAGATTCAGTTCCCAGGCGTCGCAATAGTCCTTACTGAAAATTCACTCATAGAGCTTGGAAAACGCGATATTCGACATTTCCAATCGATCTGCATCAACAACAGCTAAAGATTCAGTTCCCAGGCGTCGCAATAGTCCTTATTGAAAATTCACTCGTAGAGCTTGGAAAACGCGATATTCGACATTTCCAATCTATCTGCATCGACAACAGCTAAAGATTCAGTTCCCAGGCGTCGCAATAGTCCTTATTATCAAAAATACACTCGTCTATCATGGAAAATGCGACATTCGACATTTCCAATCGATCTGGATCGACAGCAGCTAATTATTCAGTTCCCAGGCGTCGCAATAGTCCTTATTGAAAATTCACTCGTAGAGCTTGGAAAACGCGATATTCGACATTTCCAATCGATCTGCATCAACAACAGCTAAAGATTCAGTTCCCAGGCGTCGCAATAGTGCTTATTGAAAATTCACTCGTACAGCTTGGAAAACGCGATATTCGACACTTCCAATCGATCTGCATCGACAACAGCTAAAGATTCAGTTCCCAGGCGTTGCAATAATCTTTACTATGAAAAATACACTCGTATAGCATGGAAAATGCGACATTCGACATTTCCAATCGATCTGGATCGACAGCAGCTAAAGATTCAGTTCCCAGGCGTCGCAATAGTCCTTCTTATTGAAAATTCACTCGTAGCGATTGGAAAACGCGATATTCGACATTTCCATTCGATCTGCATCAACAACAGCTAAAGATTCAGTTCCCAGGCTTCGCAATCGTCCTTATTATCAAAAATACACTCGTATATCATGGAAAATGCGACATTCGACATTTCCAATCGATCTGGATCGACAGCAGCTAAAGATTCTGTTCCCAGGCGTCGCAATAGTCCTTCTTATTGAAAATTCACTCGAAGCGATTGGAAAACGCGATATTCGACATTACCATTCGATCTGCATCAACAACAGCTAAAGATTCAGTTCCCAGGCGTCGCAATCGTCCTTATTATCAAAAATACACTCGTATATCATGGAAAATGCGACATTCGACATTTCCAATCGATCTGGATCGACAGCAGCTAAAGATTCAGTTCCCAGGCGTCGCAATAGTCCTTACTGAAAATTCACTCATAGAGCTTGGAAAACGCGTTATTCGATATTTCCAATCGATCTGCATCAACAACAGCTAAAGATTCAGTTCCCAGGCGTCGCAATAGTGCTTCTTATTGAAAACTCACTCGTAGAGCTTGGAAAACGCGATATTCGACATTTCCAATCGATCTGCATCGACAACAGCTAAAGATTCAGTTCCCAGGCGTCGCAATAGTCCTTATTGAAAATTCACTCGTAGAACTTGGAAAACGCGATATTCTTCATTTCCAATCGATCTGCATCAACAACAGCTAAAGATTCAGTTCCCAGGCGTCGCAATCGTCCTTATTATCAAAAATACACTCGTATATCATGGAAAATGCGACATTCGACATTTCCAATCGATCTGGATCGACAACAGCTAAAGATTCAGTTCCCAGGCGTCGCAATAGTCCTTATTGAAAATTCACTCATAGAGCTTGGAAAACGCGATATTCGACATTTCCAATCGAACTGCATCAACAACAGCTAGAGATTCAGTTCCCAGGCGTCGCAATAGTGCTTAATGAAAATTCACTCGTACAGCTTGGAAAATGCGATATTCGACATTTCCAATCGATCTGCATCGACAACAGCTAAAGATTCAGTTCCCAGGCGTTGCAATAGACTTTATTATGAAAAATACACTCGTATAGCATGGAAAATGCGACATTCGACATTTCCAATCGATCTGGATCGACAGCAGCTAAAGATTCAGTTCCCAGGCGTCGCAATAGTCCTTCTTATTGAAAATTCACTCGTAGCGATTGGAAAACGCGATATTCGACATTTCCATTCGATCTGCATCAACAACAGCTAAAGATTCAGTTCCCAGGCTTCGCAATCGTCCTTATTATCAAAAATACACTCGTATATCATGGAAAATGCGACATTCGACATTTCCAATCGATCTGGATCGACAGCAGCTAAGGATTCAGTTCCCAGGCGTCGCAATAGTCCTTACTGAATATTCACTCATAGAGCTTGGAAAGCGCGTTATTCGACATTTCCAATCGATCTGCATCAACAACACCTAAAGATTCAGTTCCCAGGCGTCGCAATAGTCCTTCTTATTGAAAACTCACTCGTAGAGCTTGGAAAACGCGATATTCGACATTTCCAATCGATCTGCATCGACAACAGCTAAAGATTCAGTTCCCAGGCGTCGCAATAGTCCTTATTGAAAATTCACTCGTAGAACTTGGAAAACGCGATATTCATCATTTCCAATCGATCTGCATCAACAACAGCTAAAGATTCAGTTCCCAGGCGTCGCAATCGTCCTTATTATCAAAAATACACTCGTATATCATGGAAAATGCGACATTCGACATTTCCAATCGATCTGGATCGACAGCAGCTAAAGATTCAGTTCCCAGGCGTCGCAATAGTCCTTCTTATTGAAAATTCACTCGTAGAGATTGGAAAACGCGATATTCGACATTTCCATTCGATCTGCATCGATAACAGCTAAAGATTCAGTTCCCAGGTGTCGCAATAGTCCTTCTTATTGAAAATTCACTCGTAGAGCTTGAAAAACGCGATATTCGACATTTCCATTCGATCTGCATCGATAACAGCTAAAGATTCAGTTCCCAGGCGTCGCAATAGTGCTTATTGAAAATTCACTCGTACAGCTTGGAAAACGCGTTATTCGACATTTCCAATCGATCTGCATCGACAACAGCTAAAGATTCTTTTCCCATGAGTCGCAATAGTCTTTATTATCAAAAATACACCCGTTTAGCATGGAAAATGCGATATTCGACATTTCCAATCGATCTGTATCGACAACAGCTAAAGATTCAGTTCCCAGGCGTCGCAATCGTCCTTATTATCAAAAATACATTCGTATATCATGGAAAATGCGACATTCGACATTTCCAATCGATCTGGATCGACAGCAGCTAAAGATTCAGTTCCCAGGCGTCGCAATCGTCCTTATTATCAAAAATACATTCGTATATCATGGAAAATGCGATATTCGACATTTCCAATCGATCTGCATCGACAACAGCTAAAGATTCAGTTCCCAGGCGTTGCAATAGACTTTATTATGAAAAATACACTCGTATAGCATGGAAAATGCGACATTCGACATTTCCAATCGATCTGGATCGACAGCAGCTAAAGATTCAGTTCCCAGGCGTCGCAATAGTCCTTCTTATTGAAAATTCACTCGTAGCGATTGGAAAACGCGATATTCGACATTTCCATTCGATCTGCATCAACAACAGCTAAAGATTCAGTTCCCAGGCTTCGCAATCGTCCTTATTATCAAAAATACACTCGTATATCATGGAAAATGCGACATTCGACATTTCCAATCGATCTGGATCGACAGCAGCTAAAGATTCAGTTCCCAGGCGTCGCAATAGTCCTTACTGAAAATTCACTCATAGAGCTTGGAAAACGCGTTATTCGACATTTCCAATCGATCTGCATCAACAACACCTAAAGATTCAGTTCCCAGGCGTCGCAATAGTCCTTCTTATTGAAAACTCACTCGTAGAGCTTGGAAAACGCGATATTCGACATTTCCAATCGATCTGCATCGACAACAGCTAAAGATTCAGTTCCCAGGCGTCGCAATAGTCCTTATTGGAAATTCACTCGTAGAACTTGGAAAACGCGATATTCTTCATTTCCAATCGATCTGCATCAACAACAGCTAAAGATTCAGTTCCCAGGCGTCGCAATCGTCCTTATTATCAAAAATACACTCGTATATCATGGAAAATGCGACATTCGACATTTCCAATCGATCTGGATCGACAGCAGCTAAAGATTCAGTTCCCAGGCGTCGCAATAGTCCTTACTGAAAATTCACTCATAGAGCTTGGAAAACGCGTTATTCGACATTTCCAATCGATCTGCATCAACAAGTCCTTCTTATTGAAAACTCACTCGTAGAGCTTGGAAAACGCGATATTCGACTTTTCCAATCGATCTGCATCGACAACAGCTAAAGATTCAGTTCCCAGGCGTCGCAATAGTCCTTATTGAAAATTCACTCGTAGAACTTGGAAAACGCGATATTCATCATTTCCAATCGATCTGCATCAACAACAGCTAAAGATTCAGTTCCCAGGCGTCGCAATCGTCCTTATTATCAAAAATACACTCGTATATCATGGAAAATGCGACATTCGACATTTCCAATCGATCTCGATCGACAACAGCTAAAGATTCAGTTCCCAGGCGTCGCAATAGTCCTTATTGAAAATTCACTCATAGAGCTTGGAAAACGCGATATTCGACATTTCCAATCGAACTGCATCAACAACAGCTAGAGATTCAGTTCCCAGGCGTCGCAATAGTGCTTAATGAAAATTCACTCGTACAGCTTGGAAAACGCGATATTCGACATTTCCAATCGATCTGCATCGACAACAGCTAAAGATTCTTTTCCCATGAGTCGCAATAGTCTGTATTATCAAAAATACACCCGTTTAGCATGGAAAATGCGATATTCGACTTTTCCAATCGATCTGCATCGACAACAGCTAAAGATTCAGTTCCCAGGCGTCGCAATAGTCCTTATTGAAAATTCACTCGTAGAACTTGGAAAACGCGATATTCTTCATTTCCAATCGATCTGCATCAACAACAGCTAAAGATTCAGTTCCCAGGCGTCGCAATCGTCCTTATTATCAAAAATACACTCGTATATCATGGAAAATGCGACATTCGACATTTCCAATCGATCTGGATCGACAGCAGCTAAAGATTCAGTTCCCAGGCGTCGCAATAGTCCTTCTTATTGAAAATTCACTCGTAGAGATTGGAAAACACGATATTCGACATTTCCATTCGATCTGCATCGATAACAGCTAAAGATTCAGTTCCCAGGTGTCGCAATAGTCCTTCTTATTGAAAATTCACTCGTAGAGCTTGAAAAACGCGATATTCGACATTTCCATTCGATCTGCATCGATAACAGCTAAAGATTCAGTTCCCAGGCGTCGCAATAGTGCTTATTGAAAATTCACTCGTACAACTTGGAAAACGCGTTATTCGACATTTCCAATCGATCTGCATCGACAACAGCTAAAGATTCTTTTCCCATGAGTCGCAATAGTCTTTATTATCGAAAATACACCCGTTTAGCATGGAAAATGCGATATTCGACATTTCCAATCGATCTGTATCGACAACAGCTAAAGATTCAGTTCCCAGGCGTCGCAATCGTCCTTATTATCAAAAATACATTCGTATATCATGGAAAATGCGACATTCGACATTTCCAATCGATCTGGATCGACAGCAGCTAAAGATTCAGTTCCCAGGCGTCGCAATCGTCCTTATTATCAAAAATACATTCGTATATCATGGAAAATGCGATATTCGACATTTCCAATCGATCTGCATCGACAACAGCTAAAGATTCAGTTCCCAGGCGTTGCAATAGACTTTATTATGAAAAATACACTCGTATAGCATGGAAAATGCGACATTCGACATTTCCAATCGATCTGGATCGACAGCAGCTAAAGATTCAGTTCCCAGGCGTCGCAATAGTCCTTCTTATTGAAAATTCACTCGTAGCGATTGGAAAACGCGATATTCGACATTTCCATTCGATCTGCATCAACAACAGCTAAAGATTCAGTTCCCAGGCTTCGCAATCGTCCTTATTATCAAAAATACACTCGTATATCATGGAAAATGCGACATTCGACATTTCCAATCGATCTGGATCGACAGCAGCTAAAGATTCTGTTCCCAGGCGTCGCAATAGTCCTTCTTATTGAAAATTCACTCGAAGCGATTGGAAAACGCGATATTCGACATTACCATTCGATCTGCATCAACAACAGCTAAAGATTCAGTTCCCAGGCGTCGCAATCGTCCTTATTATCAAAAATACACTCGTATATCATGGAAAATGCGACATTCGACATTTCCAATCGATCTGGATCGACAGCAGCTAAAGATTCAGTTCCCAGGCGTCGCAATAGTCCTTACTGAAAATTCACTCATAGAGCTTGGAAAACGCGTTATTCGATATTTCCAATCGATCTGCATCAACAACAGCTAAAGATTCAGTTCCCAGGCGTCGCAATAGTGCTTGTTATTGAAAACTCACTCGTAGAGCTTGGAAAACGCGATATTCGACATTTCCAATCGATCTGCATCGACAACAGCTAAAGATTCAGTTCCCAGGCGTCGCAATAGTCCTTATTGAAAATTCACTCGTAGAACTTGGAAAACGCGATATTCTTCATTTCCAATCGATCTGCATCAACAACAGCTAAAGATTCAGTTCCCAGGCGTCGCAATCGTCCTTATTATCAAAAATACACTCGTATATCATGGAAAATGCGACATTCGACATTTCCAATCGATCTGGATCGACAACAGCTAAAGATTCAGTTCCCAGGCGTCGCAATAGTCCTTATTGAAAATTCACTCATAGAGCTTGGAAAACGCGATATTCGACATTTCCAATCGAACTGCATCAACAACAGCTAGAGATTCAGTTCCCAGGCGTCGCAATAGTGCTTAATGAAAATTCACTCGTACAGCTTGGAAAATGCGATATTCGACATTTCCAATCGATCTGCATCGACAACAGCTAAAGATTCAGTTCCCAGGCGTTGCAATAGACTTTATTATGAAAAATACACTCGTATAGCATGGAAAATGCGACATTCGACATTTCCAATCGATCTGGATCGACAGCAGCTAAAGATTCAGTTCCCAGGCGTCGCAATAGTCCTTCTTATTGAAAATTCACTCGTAGCGATTGGAAAACGCGATATTCGACATTTCCATTCGATCTGCATCAACAACAGCTAAAGATTCAGTTCCCAGGCTTCGCAATCGTCCTTATTATCAAAAATACACTCGTATATCATGGAAAATGCGACATTCGACATTTCCAATCGATCTGGATCGACAGCAGCTAAGGATTCAGTTCCCAGGCGTCGCAATAGTCCTTACTGAATATTCACTCATAGAGCTTGGAAAGCGCGTTATTCGACATTTCCAATCGATCTGCATCAACAACACCTAAAGATTCAGTTCCCAGGCGTCGCAATAGTCCTTCTTATTGAAAACTCACTCGTAGAGCTTGGAAAACGCGATATTCGACATTTCCAATCGATCTGCATCGACAACAGCTAAAGATTCAGTTCCCAGGCGTCGCAATAGTCCTTATTGAAAATTCACTCGTAGAACTTGGAAAACGCGATATTCTTCATTTCCAATCGATCTGCATCAACAACAGCTAAAGATTCATTTCCCAGGCGTCGCAATCGTCCTTATTATCAAAAATACACTCGTATATCATGGAAAATGCGACATTCGACATTTCCAATCGATCTGGATCGACAGCAGCTAAAGATTCAGTTCCCAGGCGTCGCAATAGTCCTTACTGAAAATTCACTCATAGAGCTTGGAAAACGCGTTATTCGACATTTCCAATCGATCTGCATCAACAAGTCCTTCTTATTGAAAACTCACTCGTAGAGCTTGGAAAACGCGATATTCGACTTTTCCAATCGATCTGCATCGACAACAGCTAAAGATTCAGTTCCCAGGCGTCGCAATAGTCCTTATTGAAAATTCACTCGTAGAACTTGGAAAACGCGATATTCATCATTTCCAATCGATCTGCATCAACAACAGCTAAAGATTCAGTTCCCAGGCGTCGCAATCGTCCTTATTATCAAAAATACACTCGTATATCATGGAAAATGCGACATTCGACATTTCCAATCGATCTGGATCGACAACAGCTAAAGATTCAGTTCCCAGGCGTCGCAATAGTCCTTATTGAAAATTCACTCGTAGAACTTGGAAAACGCGATATTCTTCATTTCCAATCGATCTGCATCAACAACAGCTAAAGATTCAGTTCCCAGGCGTCGCAATCGTCCTTATTATCAAAAATACACTCGTATATCATGGAAAATGCGACATTCGACATTTCCAATCGATCTGGATCGACAACAGCTAAAGATTCAGTTCCCAGGCGTCGCAATAGTCCTTATTGAAAATTCACTCATAGAGCTTGGAAAACGCGATATTCGACATTTCCAATCGAACTGCATCAACAACAGCTAGAGATTCAGTTCCCAGGCGTCGCAATAGTGCTTAATGAAAATTCACTCGTACAGCTTGGAAAATGCGATATTCGACATTTCCAATCGATCTGCATCGACAACAGCTAAAGATTCAGTTCCCAGGCGTTGCAATAGACTTTATTATGAAAAATACACTCGTATAGCATGGAAAATGCGACATTCGACATTTCCAATCGATCTGGATCGACAGCAGCTAAAGATTCAGTTCCCAGGCGTCGCAATAGTCCTTCTTATTGAAAATTCACTCGTAGCGATTGGAAAACGCGATATTCGACATTTCCATTCGATCTGCATCAACAACAGCTAAAGATTCAGTTCCCAGGCTTCGCAATCGTCCTTATTATCAAAAATACACTCGTATATCATGGAAAATGCGACATTCGACATTTCCAATCGATCTGGATCGACAGCAGCTAAGGATTCAGTTCCCAGGCGTCGCAATAGTCCTTACTGAATATTCACTCATAGAGCTTGGAAAGCGCGTTATTCGACATTTCCAATCGATCTGCATCAACAACACCTAAAGATTCAGTTCCCAGGCGTCGCAATAGTCCTTCTTATTGAAAACTCACTCGTAGAGCTTGGAAAACGCGATATTCGACATTTCCAATCGATCTGCATCGACAACAGCTAAAGATTCAGTTCCCAGGCGTCGCAATAGTCCTTATTGAAAATTCACTCGTAGAACTTGGAAAACGCGATATTCTTCATTTCCAATCGATCTGCATCAACAACAGCTAAAGATTCATTTCCCAGGCGTCGCAATCGTCCTTATTATCAAAAATACACTCGTATATCATGGAAAATGCGACATTCGACATTTCCAATCGATCTGGATCGACAGCAGCTAAAGATTCAGTTCCCAGGCGTCGCAATAGTCCTTACTGAAAATTCACTCATAGAGCTTGGAAAACGCGTTATTCGACATTTCCAATCGATCTGCATCAACAAGTCCTTCTTATTGAAAACTCACTCGTAGAGCTTGGAAAACGCGATATTCGACTTTTCCAATCGATCTGCATCGACAACAGCTAAAGATTCAGTTCCCAGGCGTCGCAATAGTCCTTATTGAAAATTCACTCGTAGAACTTGGAAAACGCGATATTCATCATTTCCAATCGATCTGCATCAACAACAGCTAAAGATTCAGTTCCCAGGCGTCGCAATCGTCCTTATTATCAAAAATACACTCGTATATCATGGAAAATGCGACATTCGACATTTCCAATCGATCTGGATCGACAACAGCTAAAGATTCAGTTCCCAGGCGTCGCAATAGTCCTTATTGAAAATTCACTCATAGAGCTTGGAAAACGCGATATTCGACATTTCCAATCGAACTGCATCAACAACAGCTAGAGATTCAGTTCCCAGGCGTCGCAATAGTGCTTAATGAAAATTCACTCGTACAGCTTGGAAAACGCGATATTCGACATTTCCAATCGATCTGCAACGACAACAGCTAAAGATTCTTTTCCCATGAGTCGCAATAGTCTGTATTATCAAAAATACACCCGTTTAGCATGGAAAATGCGATATTCGACTTTTCCAATCGATCTGCATCGACAACAGCTAAAGATTCAGTTCCCAGGCGTCGCAATAGTCCTTATTGAAAATTCACTCGTAGAACTTGGAAAACGCGATATTCTTCATTTCCAATCGATCTGCATCAACAACAGCTAAAGATTCAGTTCCCAGGCGTCGCAATCGTCCTTATTATCAAAAATACACTCGTATATCATGGAAAATGCGACATTCGACATTTCCAATCGATCTGGATCGACAGCAGCTAAAGATTCAGTTCCCAGGCGTCGCAATAGTCCTTCTTATTGAAAATTCACTCGTAGAGATTGGAAAACGCGATATTCGACATTTCCATTCGATCTGCATCGATAACAGCTAAAGATTCAGTTCCCAGGTGTCGCAATAGTCCTTCTTATTGAAAATTCACTCGTAGAGCTTGAAAAACGCGATATTCGACATTTCCATTCGATCTGCATCGATAACAGCTAAAGATTCAGTTCCCAGGCGTCGCAATAGTGCTTATTGAAAATTCACTCGTACAGCTTGGAAAACGCGTTATTCGACATTTCCAATCGATCTGCATCGACAACAGCTAAAGATTCTTTTCCCATGAGTCGCAATAGTCTTTATTATCAAAAATACACCCGTTTAGCATGGAAAATGCGATATTCGACATTTCCAATCGATCTGTATCGACAACAGCTAAAGATTCAGTTCCCAGGCGTCGCAATCGTCCTTATTATCAAAAATACATTCGTATATCATGGAAAATGCGACATTCGACATTTCCAATCGATCTGGATCGACAGCAGCTAAAGATTCAGTTCCCAGGCGTCGCAATCGTCCTTATTATCAAAAATACATTCGTATATCATGGAAAATGCGATATTCGACATTTCCAATCGATCTGCATCGACAACAGCTAAAGATTCAGTTCCCAGGCGTTGCAATAGACTTTATTATGAAAAATACACTTGTATAGCATGGAAAATGCGACATTCGACATTTCCAATCGATCTGGATCGACAGCAGCTAAAGATTCAGTTCCCAGGCGTCGCAATAGTCCTTCTTATTGAAAATTCACTCGTAGCGATTGGAAAACGCGATATTCGACATTTCCATTCGATCTGCATCAACAACAGCTAAAGATTCAGTTCCCAGGCGTCGCAATAGTCCTTATTGAAAATTCACTCATAGAGCTTGGAAAACGCGATATTCGACATTTCCAATCGAACTGCATCAACAACAGCTAGAGATTCAGTTCCCAGGCGTCGCAATAGTGCTTAATGAAAATTCACTCGTACAGCTTGGAAAACGCGATATTCGACATTTCCAATCGATCTGCATCGACAACAGCTAAAGATTCTTTTCCCATGAGTCGCAATAGTCTGTATTATCAAAAATACACCCGTTTAGCATGGAAAATGCGATATTCGACTTTTCCAATCGATCTGCATCGACAACAGCTAAAGATTCAGTTCCCAGGCGTCGCAATAGTCCTTATTGAAAATTCACTCGTAGAACTTGGAAAACGCGATATTCTTCATTTCCAATCGATCTGCATCAACAACAGCTAAAGATTCAGTTCCCAGGCGTCGCAATCGTCCTTATTATCAAAAATACACTCGTATATCATGGAAAATGCGACATTCGACATTTCCAATCGATCTGGATCGACAGCAGCTAAAGATTCAGTTCCCAGGCGTCGCAATAGTCCTTCTTATTGAAAATTCACTCGTAGAGATTGGAAAACACGATATTCGACATTTCCATTCGATCTGCATCGATAACAGCTAAAGATTCAGTTCCCAGGTGTCGCAATAGTCCTTCTTATTGAAAATTCACTCGTAGAGCTTGAAAAACGCGATATTCGACATTTCCATTCGATCTGCATCGATAACAGCTAAAGATTCAGTTCCCAGGCGTCGCAATAGTGCTTATTGAAAATTCACTCGTACAGCTTGGAAAACGCGTTATTCGACATTTCCAATCGATCTGCATCGACAACAGCTAAAGATTCTTTTCCCATGAGTCGCAATAGTCTTTATTATCAAAAATACACCCGTTTAGCATGGAAAATGCGATATTCGACATTTCCAATCGATCTGTATCGACAACAGCTAAAGATTCAGTTCCCAGGCGTCGCAATCGTCCTTATTATCAAAAATACATTCGTATATCATGGAAAATGCGACATTCGACATTTCCAATCGATCTGGATCGACAGCAGCTAAAGATTCAGTTCCCAGGCGTCGCAATCGTCCTTATTATCAAAAATACATTCGTATATCATGGAAAATGCGATATTCGACATTTCCAATCGATCTGCATCGACAACAGCTAAAGATTCAGTTCCCAGGCGTTGCAATAGACTTTATTATGAAAAATACACTCGTATAGCATGGAAAATGCGACATTCGACATTTCCAATCGATCTGGATCGACAGCAGCTAAAGATTCAGTTCCCAGGCGTCGCAATAGTCCTTCTTATTGAAAATTCACTCGTAGCGATTGGAAAACGCGATATTCGACATTTCCATTCGATCTGCATCAACAACAGCTAAAGATTCAGTTCCCAGGCTTCGCAATCGTCCTTATTATCAAAAATACACTCGTATATCATGGAAAATGCGACATTCGACATTTCCAATCGATCTGGATCGACAGCAGCTAAAGATTCTGTTCCCAGGCGTCGCAATAGTCCTTCTTATTGAAAATTCACTCGAAGCGATTGGAAAACGCGATATTCGACATTACCATTCGATCTGCATCAACAACAGCTAAAGATTCAGTTCCCAGGCGTCGCAATCGTCCTTATTATCAAAAATACACTCGTATATCATGGAAAATGCGACATTCGACATTTCCAATCGATCTGGATCGACAGCAGCTAAAGATTCAGTTCCCAGGCGTCGCAATAGTCCTTACTGAAAATTCACTCATAGAGCTTGGAAAACGCGTTATTCGATATTTCCAATCGATCTGCATCAACAACAGCTAAAGATTCAGTTCCCAGGCGTCGCAATAGTGCTTCTTATTGAAAACTCACTCGTAGAGCTTGGAAAACGCGATATTCGACATTTCCAATCGATCTGCATCGACAACAGCTAAAGATTCAGTTCCCAGGCGTCGCAATAGTCCTTATTGAAAATTCACTCGTAGAACTTGGAAAACGCGATATTCTTCATTTCCAATCGATCTGCATCAACAACAGCTAAAGATTCAGTTCCCAGGCGTCGCAATCGTCCTTATTATCAAAAATACACTCGTATATCATGGAAAATGCGACATTCGACATTTCCAATCGATCTGGATCGACAACAGCTAAAGATTCAGTTCCCAGGCGTCGCAATAGTCCTTATTGAAAATTCACTCATAGAGCTTGGAAAACGCGATATTCGACATTTCCAATCGAACTGCATCAACAACAGCTAGAGATTCAGTTCCCAGGCGTCGCAATAGTGCTTAATGAAAATTCACTCGTACAGCTTGGAAAATGCGATATTCGACATTTCCAATCGATCTGCATCGACAACAGCTAAAGATTCAGTTCCCAGGCGTTGCAATAGACTTTATTATGAAAAATACACTCGTATAGCATGGAAAATGCGACATTCGACATTTCCAATCGATCTGGATCGACAGCAGCTAAAGATTCAGTTCCCAGGCGTCGCAATAGTCCTTCTTATTGAAAATTCACTCGTAGCGATTGGAAAACGCGATATTCGACATTTCCATTCGATCTGCATCAACAACAGCTAAAGATTCAGTTCCCAGGCTTCGCAATCGTCCTTATTATCAAAAATACACTCGTATATCATGGAAAATGCGACATTCGACATTTCCAATCGATCTGGATCGACAGCAGCTAAAGATTCAGTTCCCAGGCGTCGCAATAGTCCTTACTGAAAATTCACTCATAGAGCTTGGAAAACGCGTTATTCGATATTTCCAATCGATCTGCATCAACAACAGCTAAAGATTCAGTTCCCAGGCGTCGCAATAGTGCTTCTTATTGAAAACTCACTCGTAGAGCTTGGAAAACGCGATATTCGACATTTCCAATCGATCTGCATCGACAACAGCTAAAGATTCAGTTCCCAGGCGTCGCAATAGTCCTTATTGAAAATTCACTCGTAGAACTTGGAAAACGCGATATTCTTCATTTCCAATCGATCTGCATCAACAACAGCTAAAGATTCAGTTCCCAGGCGTCGCAATCGTCCTTATTATCAAAAATACACTCGTATATCATGGAAAATGCGACATTCGACATTTCCAATCGATCTGGATCGACAACAGCTAAAGATTCAGTTCCCAGGCGTCGCAATAGTCCTTATTGAAAATTCACTCATAGAGCTTGGAAAACGCGATATTCGACATTTCCAATCGAACTGCATCAACAACAGCTAGAGATTCAGTTCCCAGGCGTCGCAATAGTGCTTAATGAAAATTCACTCGTACAGCTTGGAAAATGCGATATTCGACATTTCCAATCGATCTGCATCGACAACAGCTAAAGATTCAGTTCCCAGGCGTTGCAATAGACTTTATTATGAAAAATACACTCGTATAGCATGGAAAATGCGACATTCGACATTTCCAATCGATCTGGATCGACAGCAGCTAAAGATTCAGTTCCCAGGCGTCGCAATAGTCCTTCTTATTGAAAATTCACTCGTAGCGATTGGAAAACGCGATATTCGACATTTCCATTCGATCTGCATCAACAACAGCTAAAGATTCAGTTCCCAGGCTTCGCAATCGTCCTTATTATCAAAAATACACTCGTATATCATGGAAAATGCGACATTCGACATTTCCAATCGATCTGGATCGACAGCAGCTAAGGATTCAGTTCCCAGGCGTCGCAATAGTCCTTACTGAATATTCACTCATAGAGCTTGGAAAGCGCGTTATTCGACATTTCCAATCGATCTGCATCAACAACACCTAAAGATTCAGTTCCCAGGCGTCGCAATAGTCCTTCTTATTGAAAACTCACTCGTAGAGCTTGGAAAACGCGATATTCGACATTTCCAATCGATCTGCATCGACAACAGCTAAAGATTCAGTTCCCAGGCGTCGCAATAGTCCTTATTGAAAATTCACTCGTAGAACTTGGAAAACGCGATATTCTTCATTTCCAATCGATCTGCATCAACAACAGCTAAAGATTCATTTCCCAGGCGTCGCAATCGTCCTTATTATCAAAAATACACTCGTATATCATGGAAAATGCGACATTCGACATTTCCAATCGATCTGGATCGACAGCAGCTAAAGATTCAGTTCCCAGGCGTCGCAATAGTCCTTACTGAAAATTCACTCATAGAGCTTGGAAAACGCGTTATTCGACATTTCCAATCGATCTGCATCAACAAGTCCTTCTTATTGAAAACTCACTCGTAGAGCTTGGAAAACGCGATATTCGACTTTTCCAATCGATCTGCATCGACAACAGCTAAAGATTCAGTTCCCAGGCGTCGCAATAGTCCTTATTGAAAATTCACTCGTAGAACTTGGAAAACGCGATATTCATCATTTCCAATCGATCTGCATCAACAACAGCTAAAGATTCAGTTCCCAGGCGTCGCAATCGTCCTTATTATCAAAAATACACTCGTATATCATGGAAAATGCGACATTCGACATTTCCAATCGATCTGGATCGACAGCAGCTAAAGATTCAGTTCCCAGGCGTCGCAATAGTCCTTCTTATTGAAAATTCACTCGTAGAGATTGGAAAACGCGATATTCGACATTTCCATTCGATCTGCATCGATAACAGCTAAAGATTCAGTTCCCAGGTGTCGCAATAGTCCTTCTTATTGAAAATTCACTCGTAGAGCTTGAAAAACGCGATATTCGACATTTCCATTCGATCTGCATCGATAACAGCTAAAGATTCAGTTCCCAGGCGTCGCAATAGTGCTTATTGAAAATTCACTCGTACAGCTTGGAAAACGCGATATTCGACATTTCCAATCGATCTGCATCGACAACAGCTAAAGATTCTTTCCCCATGAGTCGCAATAGTCTTTATTATCAAAAATACACCCGTTTAGCATGGAAAATGCGATATTCGACATTTCCAATCGATCTGTATCGACAACAGCTAAAGATTCAGTTCCCAGGCGTCGCAATCGTCCTTATTATCAAAAATACATTCGTATATCATGGAAAATGCGACATTCGACATTTCCAATCGATCTGGATCGACAGCAGCTAAAGATTCAGTTCCCAGGCGTCGCAATCGTCCTTATTATCAAAAATACATTCGTATATCATGGAAAATGCGATATTCGACATTTCCAATCGATCTGCATCGACAACAGCTAAAGATTCAGTTCCCAGGCGTTGCAATAGACTTTATTATGAAAAATACACTCGTATAGCATGGAAAATGCGACATTCGACATTTCCAATCGATCTGGATCGACAGCAGCTAAAGATTCAGTTCCCAGGCGTCGCAATAGTCCTTCTTATTGAAAATTCACTCGTAGCGATTGGAAAACGCGATATTCGACATTTCCATTCGATCTGCATCAACAACAGCTAAAGATTCAGTTCCCAGGCGTCGCAATAGTCCTTATTGAAAATTCACTCATAGAGCTTGGAAAACGCGATATTCGACATTTCCAATCGAACTGCATCAACAACAGCTAGAGATTCAGTTCCCAGGCGTCGCAATAGTGCTTAATGAAAATTCACTCGTACAGCTTGGAAAACGCGATATTCGACATTTCCAATCGATCTGCATCGACAACAGCTAAAGATTCTTTTCCCATGAGTCGCAATAGTCTGTATTATCAAAAATACACCCGTTTAGCATGGAAAATGCGATATTCGACTTTTCCAATCGATCTGCATCGACAACAGCTAAAGATTCAGTTCCCAGGCGTCGCAATAGTCCTTATTGAAAATTCACTCGTAGAACTTGGAAAACGCGATATTCTTCATTTCCAATCGATCTGCATCAACAACAGCTAAAGATTCAGTTCCCAGGCGTCGCAATCGTCCTTATTATCAAAAATACACTCGTATATCATGGAAAATGCGACATTCGACATTTCCAATCGATCTGGATCGACAGCAGCTAAAGATTCAGTTCCCAGGCGTCGCAATAGTCCTTCTTATTGAAAATTCACTCGTAGAGATTGGAAAACACGATATTCGACATTTCCATTCGATCTGCATCGATAACAGCTAAAGATTCAGTTCCCAGGTGTCGCAATAGTCCTTCTTATTGAAAATTCACTCGTAGAGCTTGAAAAACGCGATATTCGACATTTCCATTCGATCTGCATCGATAACAGCTAAAGATTCAGTTCCCAGGCGTCGCAATAGTGCTTATTGAAAATTCACTCGTACAGCTTGGAAAACGCGTTATTCGACATTTCCAATCGATCTGCATCGACAACAGCTAAAGATTCAGTTCCCAGGCGACGCAATCGTCCTTATTATCAAAAATACACTCGTATATCATGAAAAATGCGACATTCGACATTTCCAATCGATCTGGATCGACAACAGCTAAAGATTCAGTTCCCAGGCGTCGCAATAGTCCTTATTGAAAATTCACTCATAGAGCTTGGAAAACGCGATATTCGACATTTCCAATCGAACTGCATGAACAACAGCTAGAGATTCAGTTCCCAGGCGTCGCAATAGTGCTTAATGAATATTCACTCGTACAGCTTGGAAAACGCGATATTCGACATTTCCAATCGATCTGCATCGACAACAGCTAAAGATTCTTTTCCCATGAGTCGCAATAGTCTTTATTATCAAAAATACACCCGTTTAGCATGGAAAATGCGATATTCAACTTTTCCAATCGATCTGCATCGACAACAGCTAAAGATTCAGTTCCCAGGCCTCGCAATCGTTCTTATTATCAAAAATACACTCGTATATCATGGAAAATGCGACATTCGACATTTCCAATCGATATGGAACGACAGCAGCTAAAGATTCAGTTCCCAGGCGTCGCAATAGTGCTTATTGAAAATTCACTCGTACAGCTTGGAAAATGCGATATTCGACATTTCCAATCGATCTGCATCGACAACAGCTAAAGATTCAGTTCCCAGGCGTTGCAATAGACTTTATTATGAAAAATACACTTGTATAGCATGGAAAATGCGACATTCGACATTTCCAATCGATCTGGATCGACAGCAGCTAAAGATTCAGTTCCCAGGCGTCGCAATAGGCCTTCTTATTGAAAATTCACTCGTAGAGATTGGAAAACGTGATATTCGACATTTCCATTCGATCTGCATCGATAACAGCTAAAGATTCAGTTCCCAGGTGTCGCAATAGTCCTTCTTATTGAAAAATCACTCGTAGAGCTTGAAAAACGCGATATTCGACATTTCCATTCGATCTGCATCGATAACAGCTAAAGATTCAGTTCCCAGGCGTCGCAATAGTGCTTATTGAAAATTCACTCGTACAGCTTGGAAAACGCGTTATTCGACATTTCCAATCGATCTGGATCGACAGCAGCTAAAGATTCAGTTCCCAGGCGTCGCAATCGTCCTTATTATCAAAAATACATTCGTATATCATGGAAAATGCGATATTCGACATTTCCAATCGATCTGCATCGACAACAGCTAAAGATTCAGTTCCCAGGCGTTGCAATAGACTTTATTATGAAAAATACACTCGTATAGCATGGAAAATGCGACATTCGACATTTCCAATCGATCTGGATCGACAGCAGCTAAAGATTCAGTTCCCAGGCGTCGCAATAGTCCTTCTTATTGAAAATTCACTCGTAGCGATTGGAAAACGCGATATTCGACATTTCCATTCGATCTGCATCAACAACAGCTAAAGATTCAGTTCCCAGGCGTCGCAATAGTCCTTATTGAAAATTCACTCATAGAGCTTGGAAAACGCGATATTCGACATTTCCAATCGAACTGCATCAACAACAGCTAGAGATTCAGTTCCCAGGCGTCGCAATAGTGCTTAATGAAAATTCACTCGTACAGCTTGGAAAACGCGATATTCGACATTTCCAATCGATCTGCATCGACAACAGCTAAAGATTCTTTTCCCATGAGTCGCAATAGTCTGTATTATCAAAAATACACCCGTTTAGCATGGAAAATGCGATATTCGACTTTTCCAATCGATCTGCATCGACAACAGCTAAAGATTCAGTTCCCAGGCGTCGCAATAGTCCTTATTGAAAATTCACTCGTAGAACTTGGAAAACGCGATATTCTTCATTTCCAATCGATCTGCATCAACAACAGCTAAAGATTCAGTTCCCAGGCGTCGCAATCGTCCTTATTATCAAAAATACACTCGTATATCATGGAAAATGCGACATTCGACATTTCCAATCGATCTGGATCGACAGCAGCTAAAGATTCAGTTCCCAGGCGTCGCAATAGTCCTTCTTATTGAAAATTCACTCGTAGAGATTGGAAAACACGATATTCGACATTTCCATTCGATCTGCATCGATAACAGCTAAAGATTCAGTTCCCAGGTGTCGCAATAGTCCTTCTTATTGAAAATTCACTCGTAGAGCTTGAAAAACGCGATATTCGACATTTCCATTCGATCTGCATCGATAACAGCTAAAGATTCAGTTCCCAGGCGTCGCAATAGTGCTTATTGAAAATTCACTCGTACAGCTTGGAAAACGCGTTATTCGACATTTCCAATCGATCTGCATCGACAACAGCTAAAGATTCAGTTCCCAGGCGACGCAATCGTCCTTATTATCAAAAATACACTCGTATATCATGAAAAATGCGACATTCGACATTTCCAATCGATCTGGATCGACAACAGCTAAAGATTCAGTTCCCAGGCGTCGCAATAGTCCTTATTGAAAATTCACTCATAGAGCTTGGAAAACGCGATATTCGACATTTCCAATCGAACTGCATGAACAACAGCTAGAGATTCAGTTCCCAGGCGTCGCAATAGTGCTTAATGAATATTCACTCGTACAGCTTGGAAAACGCGATATTCGACATTTCCAATCGATCTGCATCGACAACAGCTAAAGATTCTTTTCCCATGAGTCGCAATAGTCTTTATTATCAAAAATACACCCGTTTAGCATGGAAAATGCGATATTCAACTTTTCCAATCGATCTGCATCGACAACAGCTAAAGATTCAGTTCCCAGGCCTCGCAATCGTTCTTATTATCAAAAATACACTCGTATATCATGGAAAATGCGACATTCGACATTTCCAATCGATATGGAACGACAGCAGCTAAAGATTCAGTTCCCAGGCGTCGCAATAGTGCTTATTGAAAATTCACTCGTACAGCTTGGAAAATGCGATATTCGACATTTCCAATCGATCTGCATCGACAACAGCTAAAGATTCAGTTCCCAGGCGTTGCAATAGACTTTATTATGAAAAATACACTTGTATAGCATGGAAAATGCGACATTCGACATTTCCAATCGATCTGGATCGACAGCAGCTAAAGATTCAGTTCCCAGGCGTCGCAATAGGCCTTCTTATTGAAAATTCACTCGTAGAGATTGGAAAACGTGATATTCGACATTTCCATTCGATCTGCATCGATAACAGCTAAAGATTCAGTTCCCAGGTGTCGCAATAGTCCTTCTTATTGAAAAATCACTCGTAGAGCTTGAAAAACGCGATATTCGACATTTCCATTCGATCTGCATCGATAACAGCTAAAGATTCAGTTCCCAGGCGTCGCAATAGTGCTTATTGAAAATTCACTCGTACAGCTTGGAAAACGCGTTATTCGACATTTCCAATCGATCTGCATCGACAACAGCTAAAGATTCTTTTCCCATGAGTCGCAATAGTCTTTATTATCAAAAATACACCCGTTTAGCATGGAAAATGCGATATTCGACATTTACAATCGATCTGCATCGACAACAGCTAAAGATTCAGTACCCAGGCGTCGCAATAGTCCTTATTGAAAATTCACTCATAGAGCTTGAAAAACGCGATATTCGACATTTGCAATCGATCTGCATCAACAACAGCTAAAGATTCAGTTCCCAGGCGTCGCAATAGTGCTTATTGAAAATTCACTCGTACAGCTTGGAAAACGCGATATTCGACATTTCCAATCGATCTGCATCGACAACAGCTAAAGATTCTGTTCCCAGGAGTCGCAATAGTCTTTATTGTCAAAAATACACCTGTTTAGCATGGAAAATGCGATATTCGACATTTCCAATCGATCTGCATTGACAACAGCTAAAGATTCAGTTCCCAGGCGTCGCCAAAGTCCTTATTGAAAATTCACTCGTAGTGCTTGAGAAACGCGATATTCGACATTTACAATCGAACTGCATCGACAACAGCCAAAGATGCAGTTCCCAGGCGTCGCCAAAGTCCTTATTGAAAATTCACTCGTAGTGCTTGAAAAACGCGATATTCGACATTTCCAATCGATCTGCATCAACAACAGCTAAAGATTCAGTTCCCAGGCGTCGCAATAGTGCTTATTGAAAATTCACTCGTACAGCTTGGAAAACGCGATATTCGACATTTCCAATCGATCTGCATCGACAACAGCTAAAGATTCTGTTCCCAGGCGTCGCAATCGTCCTTATTATCAAAAATACACTCGTATATCATGGAAAATGCGACATTCGACATTTCCAATCGATCTGGATCGACAGCAGCTAAAGATTCAGTTCCCAGGCGTCGCAATAGTCCTTCTTATTGAAAATTCACTCGTACAGCTTGGAAAACGCGATATTCGACATTTCCAATCGATCTGGATCGACAGCAGCTAAAGATTCAGTTCCCAGGCGTGGCAATAGACTTTATTATGAAAAATACACTCGTATAGCATGGAAAATGCGACATTCGACATTTCCAATCGATCTGGATCGACAGCAGCTAAAGATTCAGTTCCCAGGCGTCGCAATAGTCCTTACTGAAAATTCACTCATAGAGCTTGGAAAACGCGTTATTCGACATTTCCAATCGATCTGCATCAACAACAGCTAAAGATTCAGTTCCCAGGCGTCGCAATAGTCCTTCTTATTGAAAACTCACTAGTAGAGCTTGGAAAACGCGATATTCGACATTTCCAATCGATCTGCATCGACAACAGCTAAAGATTCAGTTCCCAGGCGTCGCAATAGTCCTTATTGAAAATTCACTCGTAGAACTTGGAAAACGCGATATTCTTCATTTCCAATCGATCTGCATCAACAACAGCTAAAGATTCAGTTCCCAGGCGACGCAATCGTCCTTATTATCAAAAATACACTCGTATATCATGAAAAATGCGACATTCGACATTTCCAATCGATCTGGATCGACAACAGCTAAAGATTCAGTTCCCAGGCGTCGCAATATTCCTTATTGAAAATTCACTCATAGAGCTTGGAAAACGCGATATTCGACATTTCCAATCGAACTGCATGAACAACAGCTAGAGATTCAGTTCCCAGGCGTCGCAATAGTGCTTAATGAAAATTCACTCGTACAGCTTGGAAAACGCGATATTCGACATTTCCAATCGATCTGCATCGACAACAGCTAAAGATTCTTTTCCCATGAGTCGCAATAGTCTTTATTATCAAAAATACACCCGTTTAGCATGGAAAATGCGATATTCAACTTTTCCAATCGATCTGCATCGACAACAGCTAAAGATTCAGTTCCCAGGCCTCGCAATCGTTCTTATTATCAAAAATACACTCGTATATCATGGAAAATGCGACATTCGACATTTCCAATCGATATGGAACGACAGCAGCTAAAGATTCAGTTCCCAGGCGTCGCAATAGGCCTTCTTATTGAAAATTCACTCGTAGAGATTGGAAAACGCGATATTCGACATTTCCATTCGATCTGCATCGATAACAGCTAAAGATTCAGTTCCCAGGTGTCGCAATAGTCCTTCTTATTGAAAAATCACTCGTAGAGCTTGAAAAACGCGATATTCGACATTTCCATTCGATCTGCATCGATAACAGCTAAAGATTCAGTTCCCAGGCGTCGCAATAGTGCTTATTGAAAATTCACTCGTACAGCTTGGAAAACGCGTTATTCGACATTTCCAATCGATCTGCATCGACAACAGCTAAAGATTCTTTTCCCATGAGTCGCAATAGTCTTTATTATCAAAAATACACCCGTTTAGCATGGAAAATGCGATATTCGACATTTACAATCGATCTGCATCGACAACAGCTAAAGATTCAGTACCCAGGCGTCGCAATAGTCCTTATTGAAAATTCACTCATAGAGCTTGAAAAACGCGATATTCGACATTTGCAATCGATCTGCATCAACAACAGCTAAAGATTCAGTTCCCAGGCGTCGCAATAGTGCTTATTGAAAATTCACTCGTACAGCTTGGAAAACGCGATTTTCGACATTTCCAATCGATCTGCATCGACAACAGCTAAAGATTCTGTTCCCAGGAGTCGCAATAGTCTTTATTGTCAAAAATACACCTGTTTAGCATGGAAAATGCGATATTCGACATTTCCAATCGATCTGCATTGACAACAGCTAAAGATTCAGTTCCCAGGCGTCGCCAAAGTCCTTATTGAAAATTCACTCGTAGTGCTTGAGAAACGCGATATTCGACATTTACAATCGAACTGCATCGACAACAGCCAAAGATGCAGTTCCCAGGCGTCGCCAAAGTCCTTATTGAAAATTCACTCGTAGTGCTTGAAAAACGCGATATTCGACATTTCCAATCGATCTGCATCAACAACAGCTAAAGATTCTGTTCCCAGGAGTCGCAATAGTCTTTATTATCAAAAATACTCCCGTTTAGCATGGAAAACGCGATATTCGACATTTCCAATCGATCTGCATCGACAACAGCTAAAGATTCAGTTCCCAGGCGTCGCAATAGTCCTTATTGAAAATTCACTCATAGAGCTTGGAAAACGCGATATTCGACATTTCCAATCGAACTGCATCAACAACAGATAAAGATTCAGTTCCCAGGCGTCGCAATAGTGCTTAATGAAAATTCACTCGTACAGCTTGGAAAACGCGATATTCGACATTTCCAATCGATCTGCATCGACGACAGCTAAAGATTCTTTTCCCATGAGTCGCAATAGTCTTTATTATCAAAAATACACCCGTTTAGCATGGAAAATGCGATATTCGACATTTCCAATCCATCTGCATCGACAACAGCTAAAGATTCAGTTCCCAGGCGTCGCAATCGTCCTTATTATCAAAAATACACTCGTATATCATGGAAAATGCGACATTCGACATTTCCAATCGATCTGGATCGACAGCAGCTAAAGATTCAGTTCCCAGGCGTCGCAATAGTCCTTACTGAAAATTCACTCATAGAGCTTGGAAAACGCGTTATTCGACATTTCCAATCGATCTGCATCAACAACAGCTAAAGATTCAGTTCCCAGGCGTCGCAATAGTCCTTCTTATTGAAAACTCACTCGTAGAGCTTGGAAAACGCGATATTCGACATTTCCAATCGATCTGCATCGACAACAGCTAAAGATTCAGTTCCCAGGCGTCGCAATAGTCCTTATTGAAAATTCACTCGTAGAACTTGGAAAACGCGATATTCTTCATTTCCAATCGATCTGCATCAACAACAGCTAAAGATTCAGTTCCCAGGCGTCGCAATCGTCCTTATTATCATAAATACACTCGTATATCATGGAAAATGCGACATTCGACATTTCCAATCGATCTGGATCGACAACAGCTAAAGATTCAGTTCCCAGGCGTCGCAATAGTCCTTATTGAAAATTCACTCATAGAGCTTGGAAAACGCGATATTCGACATTTCCAATCGAACTGCATCGACAGCAGCTAAAGATTCAGTTCCCAGGCGTTGCAATAGACTTTATTATGAAAAATACACTCGTATAGCATGGAAAATGTGACATTCGACATTTCCAATCGATCTGGATCGACAGCAGCTAAAGATTCAGTTCCCAGGCGTCGCAATAGTCCTTCTTATTGAAAATTCACTCTTAGCGATTGGAAAACGCGATATTCGACATTTCCATTCGATCTGCATCAACAACAGCTAAAGATTCAGTTCCCAGGCTTCGCAATCGTCCTTATTATCAAAAATACACTCGTATATCATGGAAAATGCGACATTCGACATTTCCAATCGATCTGGAACGACAGCAGCTAAAGATTCAGTTCCCAGGCGTCGCAATAGTGCTTATTGAAAATGCACTCGTACAGCTTGGAAAACGCGATATTCGACATTTCCAATCGATCTGCATCGACAACAGCTAAAGATTCAGTTCCCAGGCGTTGCAATAGTCTTTATTATGAAAAATACAGTCGTATAGCATGGAAAATGCGACATTCGACATTTCCAATCGATCTGGATCGACAGCAGCTAAAGATTCTGTTCCCAGGCGTCGCAATAGTCCTTCTTATTGAAAATTCACTCGAAGCGATTGGAAAACGCGATATTCGACATTACCATTCGATCTGCATCAACAACAGCTAAAGATTCAGTTCCCAGGCGTCGCAATCGTCCTTATTATCAAAAATACACTCGTATATCATGGAAAATGCGACATTCGACATTTCCAATCGATCTGGATCGACAGCAGCTAAAGATTCAGTTCCCAGGCGTCGCAATAGTCCTTCTTATTGAAAACTCACTCGTAGAGCTTGGAAAACGCGATATTCGACATTTCCAATCGATCTGCATCGACAACAGCTAAAGATTCAGTTCCCAGGCGTCGCACTAGTCCTTATTGAAAATTCACTCGTAGAACTTGGAAAACGCGATATTCTTCATTTCCAATCGATCTGCATCAACAACAGCTAAAGATTCAGTTCCCAGGCGTCGCAATCGTCCTTATTATCAAAAATACACTCGTATATCATGGAAAATGCGACATTCGACATTTCCAATCGATCTGGATCGACAACAGCTAAAGATTCAGTTCCCAGGCGTCGCAATAGTCCTTATTGAAAATTCACTCATAGAGCTTGGAAAACGCGATATTCGACATTTCCAATCGAACTGCATCAACAACAGCTAGAGATTCAGTTCCCAGGCGTCGCAATAGTGCTTAATGAAAATTCACTCGTACAGCTTGAAAAATGCGATATTCGACATTTCCAATCGATCTGCATCGACAACAGCTAAAGATTCAGTTCCCAGGCGTTGCAATAGACTTTATTATGAAAAATACACTCGTATAGCATGGAAAATGCGACATTCGACATTTCCAATCGATCTGGATCGACAGCAGCTAAAGATTCAGTTCCCAGGCGTCGCAATAGTCCTTCTTATTGAAAATTCACTCGTAGCGATTGGAAAACGCGATATTCGACATTTCCATTCGATCTGCATCAACAACAGCTAAAGATTCAGTTCCCAGGCTTCGCAATCGTCCTTATTATCAAAAATACACTCGTATATCATGGAAAATGCGACATTCGACATTTCCAATCGATCTGGATCGACAGCAGCTAAGGATTCAGTTCCCAGGCGTCGCAATAGTCCTTACTGAAAATTCACTCATAGAGCTTGGAAAACGCGTTATTCGACATTTCCAATCGATCTGCATCAACAACACCTAAAGATTCAGTTCCCAGGCGTCGCAATAGTCCTTCTTATTGAAAACTCACTCGTAGAGCTTGGAAAACGCGATATTCGACATTTCCAATCGATCTGCATCGACAACAGCTAAAGATTCAGTTCCCAGGCGTCGCAATCGTCCTTATTATGAAAAATACACTCGTATATCATGGAAAATGCGACATTCGACATTTCCAATCGATCTGGATCGACAACAGCTAAAGATTCAGTTCCCAGGCGTCGCAATAGTCCTTATTGAAAATTCACTCATAGAGCTTGGAAAACGCGATATTCGACATTTCCAATCGAACTGCATCAACAACAGCTAGAGATTCAGTTCCCAGGCGTCGCAATAGTGCTTAATGAAAATTCACTCGTACAGCTTGGAAAACGCGATATTCGACATTTCCAATCGATCTGCATCGACAACAGCTAAAGATTCTTTTCCCATGAGTCGCAATAGTCTTTATTATCAAAAATACACCCGTTTAGCATGGAAAATGCGATATTCGACTTTTCCAATCGATCTGCATCGACAACAGCTAAAGATTCAGTTCCCAGGCGTCGCAATAGTCCTTATTGAAAATTCACTCGTAGAACTTGGAAAACGCGATATTCTTCATTTCCAATCGATCTGCATCAACAACAGCTAAAGATTCAGTTCCCAGGCGTCGCAATCGTCCTTATTATCAAAAATACACTCGTATATCATGGAAAATGCGACATTCGACATTTCCAATCGATCTGGATCGACAACAGCTAAAGATTCAGTTCCCAGGCCTCGCAATCGTTCTTATTATCAAAAATACACTCGTATATCATGGAAAATGCGACATTCGACATTTCCAATCGATATGGAACGACAGCAGCTAAAGATTCAGTTCCCAGGCGTCGCAATAGTGCTTATTGAAAATTCACTCGTACAGCTTGGAAAATGCGATATTCGACATTTCCAATCGATCTGCATCGACAACAGCTAAAGATTCAGTTCCCAGGCGTTGCAATAGACTTTATTATGAAAAATACACTTGTATAGCATGGAAAATGCGACATTCGACATTTCCAATCGATCTGGATCGACAGCAGCTAAAGATTCAGTTCCCAGGCGTCGCAATAGGCCTTCTTATTGAAAATTCACTCGTAGAGATTGGAAAACGCGATATTCGACATTTCCATTCGATCTGCATCGATAACAGCTAAAGATTCAGTTCCCAGGTGTCGCAATAGTCCTTCTTATTGAAAAATCACTCGTAGAGCTTGAAAAACGCGATATTCGACATTTCCATTCGATCTGCATCGATAACAGCTAAAGATTCAGTTCCCAGGCGTCGCAATAGTGCTTATTGAAAATTCACTCGTACAGCTTGGAAAACGCGTTATTCGACATTTCCAATCGATCTGCATCGACAACAGCTAAAGATTCTTTTCCCATGAGTCGCAATAGTCTTTATTATCAAAAATACACCCGTTTAGCATGGAAAATGCGATATTCGACATTTACAATCGATCTGCATCGACAACAGCTAAAGATTCAGTACCCAGGCGTCGCAATAGTCCTTATTGAAAATTCACTCATAGAGCTTGAAAAACGCGATATTCGACATTTGCAATCGATCTGCATCAACAACAGCTAAAGATTCAGTTCCCAGGCGTCGCAATAGTGCTTATTGAAAATTCACTCGTACAGCTTGGAAAACGCGATTTTCGACATTTCCAATCGATCTGCATCGACAACAGCTAAAGATTCTGTTCCCAGGAGTCGCAATAGTCTTTATTGTCAAAAATACACCTGTTTAGCATGGAAAATGCGATATTCGACATTTCCAATCGATCTGCATTGACAACAGCTAAAGATTCAGTTCCCAGGCGTCGCCAAAGTCCTTATTGAAAATTCACTCGTAGTGCTTGAGAAACGCGATATTCGACAGTTACAATCGAACTGCATCGACAACAGCCAAAGATGCAGTTCCCAGGCGTCGCCAAAGTCCTTATTGAAAATTCACTCGTAGTGCTTGAAAAACGCGATATTCGACATTTCCAATCGATCTGCATCAACAACAGCTAAAGATTCTGTTCCCAGGAGTCGCAATAGTCTTTATTATCAAAAATACTCCCGTTTAGCATGGAAAACGCGATATTCGACATTTCCAATCGATCTGCATCGACAACAGCTAAAGATTCAGTTCCCAGGCGTCGCAATAGTCCTTATTGAAAATTCACTCATAGAGCTTGGAAAACGCGATATTCGACATTTCCAATCGAACTGCATCAACAACAGATAAAGATTCAGTTCCCAGGCGTCGCAATAGTGCTTAATGAAAATTCACTCGTACAGCTTGGAAAACGCGATATTCGACATTTCCAATCGATCTGCATCGACAACAGCTAAAGATTCTTTTCCCATGAGTCGCAATAGTCTTTATTATCAAAAATACACCCGTTTAGCATGGAAAATGCGATATACGACATTTCCAATCCATCTGCATCGACAACAGCTAAAGATTCAGTTCCCAGGCGTCGCAATCGTCCTTATTATCAAAAATACACTCGTATATCATGGAAAATGCGACATTCGACATTTCCAATCGATCTGGATCGACAGCAGCTAAAGATTCAGTTCCCAGGCGTCGCAATAGTCCTTACTGAAAATTCACTCATAGAGCTTGGAAAACGCGTTATTCGACATTTCCAATCGATCTGCATCAACAACAGCTAAAGATTCAGTTCCCAGGCGTCGCAATAGTCCTTCTTATTGAAAACTCACTCGTAGAGCTTGGAAAACGCGATATTCGACATTTCCAATCGATCTGCATCGACAACAGCTAAAGATTCAGTTCCCAGGCGTCGCAATAGTCCTTATTGAAAATTCACTCGTAGAACTTGGAAAACGCGATATTCTTCATTTCCAATCGATCTGCATCAACAACAGCTAAAGATTCAGTTCCCAGGCGTCGCAATCGTCCTTATTATCATAAATACACTCGTATATCATGGAAAATGCGACATTCGACATTTCCAATCGATCTGGATCGACAACAGCTAAAGATTCAGTTCCCAGGCGTCGCAATAGTCCTTATTGAAAATGCACTCGTACAGCTTGGAAAACGCGATATTCGACATTTCCAATCGATCTGCATCGACAACAGCTAAAGATTCAGTTCCCAGGCGTTGCAATAGTCTTTATTATGAAAAATACAGTCGTATAGCATGGAAAATGCGACATTCGACATTTCCAATCGATCTGGATCGACAGCAGCTAAAGATTCTGTTCCCAGGCGTCGCAATAGTCCTTCTTATTGAAAATTCACTCGAAGCGATTGGAAAACGCGATATTCGACATTACCATTCGATCTGCATCAACAACAGCTAAAGATTCAGTTCCCAGGCGTCGCAATCGTCCTTATTATCAAAAATACACTCGTATATCATGGAAAATGCGACATTCGACATTTCCAATCGATCTGGATCGACAGCAGCTAAAGATTCAGTTCCCAGGCGTCGCAATAGTCCTTACTGAAAATTCACTCATAGAGCTTGGAAAACGCGTTATTCGACATTTCCAATCGATCTGCATCAACAACAGCTAAAGATTCAGTTCCCAGGCGTCGCAATAGTCCTTCTTATTGAAAACTCACTCGTAGAGCTTGGAAAACGCGATATTCGACATTTCCAATCGATCTGCATCGACAACAGCTAAAGATTCAGTTCCCAGGCGTCGCACTAGTCCTTATTGAAAATTCACTCGTAGAACTTGGAAAACGCGATATTCTTCATTTCCAATCGATCTGCATCAACAACAGCTAAAGATTCAGTTCCCAGGCGTCGCAATCGTCCTTATTATCAAAAATACACTCGTATATCATGGAAAATGCGACATTCGACATTTCCAATCGATCTGGATCGACAACAGCTAAAGATTCAGTTCCCAGGCGTCGCAATAGTCCTTATTGAAAATTCACTCATAGAGCTTGGAAAACGCGATATTCGACATTTCCAATCGAACTGCATCAACAACAGCTAGAGATTCAGTTCCCAGGCGTCGCAATAGTGCTTAATGAAAATTCACTCGTACAGCTTGAAAAATGCGATATTCGACATTTCCAATCGATCTGCATCGACAACAGCTAAAGATTCAGTTCCCAGGCGTTGCAATAGACTTTATTATGAAAAATACACTCGTATAGCATGGAAAATGCGACATTCGACATTTCCAATCGATCTGGATCGACAGCAGCTAAAGATTCAGTTCCCAGGCGTCGCAATAGTCCTTCTTATTGAAAATTCACTCGTAGCGATTGGAAAACGCGATATTCGACATTTCCATTCGATCTGCATCAACAACAGCTAAAGATTCAGTTCCCAGGCTTCGCAATCGTCCTTATTATCAAAAATACACTCGTATATCATGGAAAATGCGACATTCGACATTTCCAATCGATCTGGATCGACAGCAGCTAAGGATTCAGTTCCCAGGCGTCGCAATAGTCCTTACTGAAAATTCACTCATAGAGCTTGGAAAACGCGTTATTCGACATTTCCAATCGATCTGCATCAACAACACCTAAAGATTCAGTTCCCAGGCGTCGCAATAGTCCTTCTTATTGAAAACTCACTCGTAGAGCTTGGAAAACGCGATATTCGACATTTCCAATCGATCTGCATCGACAACAGCTAAAGATTCAGTTCCCAGGCGTCGCAATCGTCCTTATTATGAAAAATACACTCGTATATCATGGAAAATGCGACATTCGACATTTCCAATCGATCTGGATCGACAACAGCTAAAGATTCAGTTCCCAGGCGTCGCAATAGTCCTTATTGAAAATTCACTCATAGAGCTTGGAAAACGCGATATTCGACATTTCCAATCGAACTGCATCAACAACAGCTAGAGATTCAGTTCCCAGGCGTCGCAATAGTGCTTAATGAAAATTCACTCGTACAGCTTGGAAAACGCGATATTCGACATTTCCAATCGATCTGCATCGACAACAGCTAAAGATTCTTTTCCCATGAGTCGCAATAGTCTTTATTATCAAAAATACACCCGTTTAGCATGGAAAATGCGATATTCGACTTTTCCAATCGATCTGCATCGACAACAGCTAAAGATTCAGTTCCCAGGCCTCGCGATCGTTCTTATTATCAAAAATACACTCGTATATCATGGAAAATGCGACATTCGACATTTCCAATCGATCTGGAACGACAGCAGCTAAAGATTCAGTTCCCAGGCGTCGCAATAGTGCTTATTGAAAATTCAATCGTACAGCTTGGAAAATGCGATATTCGACATTTCCAATCGATCTGCATCGACAACAGCTAAAGATTCTTTTCCCATGAGTCGCAATAGTCTTTATTATCAAAAATACACCCGTTTAGCATGGAAAATGCGATATTCGACATTTCCAATCGATCTGCATCGACAACAGCTAAAGATTCAGTTCCCAGGCGTCGCAATAGTCCTTATTATCAAAAATACACCCGTTTAGCATGGAAAATGCGATATTCGACTTTTCCAATCGATCTGCATCGACAACAGCTAAAGATTCAGTTCCCAGGCGTCGCAATAGTCCTTATTGAAAATTCACTCGTAGAACTTGGAAAACGCGATATTCTTCATTTCCAATCGATCTGCATCAACAACAGCTAAAGATTCAGTTCCCAGGCGTCGCAATCGTCCTTATTATCAAAAATACACTCGTATATCATGGAAAATGCGACATTCGACATTTCCAATCGATCTGGATCGACAACAGCTAAAGATTCAGTTCCCAGGCGTCGCAATAGTCCTTATTGAAAATTCACTCATAGAGCTTGGAAAACGCGATATTCGACATTTCCAATCGAACTGCATCAACAACAGCTAGAGATTCAGTTCCCAGGCGTCGCAATAGTGCTTAATGAAAATTCACTCGTACAGCTTGGAAAACGCGATATTCGACATTTCCAATCGATCTGCATCGACAACAGCTAAAGATTCTGTTCCCAGGAGTCGCAATAGTCTTTATTATCAAAAATACACCCGTTTAGCATGGAAAATGCGATATTCGACATTTCCAATCGATCTGCATCGACAACAGCTAAAGATTCAGTTCCCAGGCGTTGCAATAGACTTTATTATGAAAAATACACTCGTATAGCATGGAAAATGCGACATTCGACATTTCCAATCGATCTGCATCGACAGCAGCTAAAGATTCAGTTCCCAGGCGTCGCAATAGTCCTTCTTATTGAAAATTCACTCGTAGCGATTGGAAAACGCGATATTCGACATTTCCATTCGATCTGCATCAACAACAGCTAAAGATTCAGTTCCCAGGCTTCGCAATCGTCCTTATTATCAAAAATACACTCGTATATCATGGAAAATGCGACATTCGACATTTCCAATCGATCTGGATCGACAGCAGCTAAAGATTCAGTTCCCAGGCGTCGCAATAGTCCTTACTGAAAATTCACTCATAGAGCTTGGAAATCGCGTTATTCGACATTTCCAATCGATCTGCATCAACAACACCTAAAGATTCAGTTCCCAGGCGTCGCAATAGTCCTTCTTATTGAAAACTCACTCGTAGAGCTTGGAAAACGCGATATTCGACATTTCCAATCGATCTGCATCGACAACAGCTAAAGATTCAGTTCCCAGGCGTCGCAATAGTCCTTATTGAAAATTCACTCGTAGAACTTGGAAAACGCGATATTCTTCATTTCCAATCGATCTGCATCAACAACAGCTAAAGATTCAGTTCCCAGGCGTCGCAATCGTCCTTATTATCAAAAATACACTCGTATATCATGGAAAATGCGACATTCGACATTTCCAATCGATCTGGATCGACAGCAGCTAAAGATTCAGTTCCCAGGCGTCGCAATAGTCCTTCTTATTGAAAATTCACTCGTAGAGATTGGAAAACGCGATATTCGACATTTCCATTCGATCTGCATCGATAACAGCTAAAGATTCAGTTCCCAGGTGTCGCAATAGTCCTTCTTATTGAAAATTCACTCTTAGAGCTTGAAAAACGCGATATTCGACATTTCCATTCGATCTGCATCGATAACAGCTAAAGATTCAGTTCCCAGGCGTCGCAATAGTGCTTAATGAAAATTCACTCGTTCAGCTTGGAAAACGCGTTATTCGACATTTCCAATCGATCTGCATCGACAACAGCTAAAGATTCTTTTCCCATGAGTCGCAATAGTCTTTATTATCAAAAATACACCCGTTTAGCATGGAAAATGCGATATTCGACATTTCCAATCGATCTGTATCGACAACAGCTAAAGATTCAGTTCCCAGGCGTCGCAATCGTCCTTATTATCAAAAATACACTCGTATATCATGGAAAATGCGACATTCGACATTTCCAATCGATCTGGATCGACAGCAGCTAAAGATTCAGTTCCCAGGCGTCGCAATAGTGCTTATTGAAAATTCACTCGTACAGCTTGGGAAACGCGATATTCGACATTTCCAATCGATCTGCATCGACAACAGCTAAAGATTCTGTTCCCAGGAGTCGCAATAGTCTTTATTATCAAAAATACACCCGTTTAGCATGGAAAATGCGATATTCGACATTTCCAATCGATCTGCATTGACAACAGCTAAAGATTCAGTTCCCAGGCGTCGCCAAAGACCTTATTGAAAATTCACTCGTAGTGCTTGAAAAACGCGATATTCGACATTTACAATCGAACTGCATCGACAACAGCCAAAGATGCAGTTCCCAGGCGTCGTAATAGTAATACTAATTGAAAATTCACTCGTACAGCTTGGAAAACGCGATATTCGACATTTCCAATCGATCTGCATCGACAACAGCTAAAGATTCTGTTCCCAGGAGTCGCAATAGTCTTTATTATCAAAAATACACCCGTTTAGCATGGAAAATGCGATATTCGACATTTCCAATCGATCTGCATTGACAACAGCTAAAGATTCAGTTCCCAGGCGTCGCCAAAGTCCTTATTGAAAATTCACTCGTAGTGCTTGAAAAACGCGAAATTCGACATCTACAATCGAACTGCATCGACAACAGCCAAAGATGCAGTTCCCAGGCGTCGTAATAGTAATACTAATTGAAAATTCCCTCGTAGAGTTTGGAAAACGCGATAGTCGACATTTCCAAACGATCTGCATCGACAACAGCTAAAGATTCAGTTCCCAGGCGTCGCAATGGCCTTATTGAAAATTCACTCGTAGAGCTTGGAAAACGCGATATTCTTCATTTCCAATCGATTTGCATCAACAACAGCCAATGATTCAGTTCCCAGGCGTCGCAATAGTGTGTCACGTCCCGGGACTGTCCGGAACGTAACAATGTCTATTTATAAACCTCAAACGAATCAGCACGTTCTACATGTACTCCAAGCTATGCCTTGATTAGGATTCACTTAAGAAACACAATATAATATAGGAATAATGCCGTTGAATTGTGAACATACTGATTCATCTATACGGTATCACTTAAAATAAGTAAAAGTCACTCACCAAAACAAACGCGGTGCGGCTATCTCAGAATTCGGCATCTGGAATCACAGATATCACAAAATCACTTATGCTGCACTGCGGTTTTAATGTTCGCACCAACTTTTGCATTATGGTGCTCAAGCTTGGATGATTCCTCACCCGTCTTGAAACGTTCTCGAGGGTCAGTCTTGAGGGTGTCACGTCCCGGGACTCCCCGACCCGTGACGAACAAAAATATAAAAAACTGTTTTACCGACCGTCGGTATCAAATCACAAAAACCCTTCATATTGGCACGGGTCGCCAATGTACCATCAGTCGGCAAAGTAGAAACCTGGGTATGTAACTTACCATCAGTCGATAAGGTAGAAACCTGGGTAGGTAACTTACCATCAGTCGATAAGGTAGAAACCTGGGTAGGTAACTTACCGTCAGTCGATAAGGTAGAAACCTGGTAGGTAACTTACCATCAGGGGAGTTGAGACTGGGTCTGGTTTTCCTGACAATGATGATTCTGGAGTTGGGTCAAAAACCACGATGGACCTGATGTTCCCACCTAAGAACTTCGGTACATCCCTAGGATCCTGGGTACCTACCGTGTTCGGCGGTGATACTTCGGGGAAGTCGGCGGGCCATTCCCGGTCAATAGATCCTCTCACCTCACCTCCACGTGGGGCTCCCTGGTGTTCTGTGACGGCGGCTACTCCTGGCTTCCCGAATCAGAATGCGAAAGAGTGAGTGGTCAATTGTCGCAAGCTAAGGTGTGAGGCATCGTGCCGAGAGCTGCGTGGCCGTAGCGACTTAAAATCAGTACGGTCTCAAACGGTCCCTATGGGGCACCTGGGGCTACCCCATAGTAGGTCAGTCCCCTAACCTACGTAAGGAGGAGGCGTAGGTGGTCCAAAGTCCTCCAAATTAATCGGTGGCCGCCGGCGGCTTCGACCAAAGGGGGCCGGTCATGAAATATGGATACAAATTTAAAAGAAAAAACTACCCGGATGGATCTTTACGACGACGATTTGGAACGCTTAATGGATAACGATGCTGGCTGGATCGATACAAGAAGTGAAACCCCAACGCAACCTCCAAGGGCTGCGGGAATTACACCAAGCGAGGCAAGCACCGAAAGCGCTAACCCGTTTAAACCAAGGTCTAGCCTAAGCAGAAGCCCTGCTGGGCGGACCAAGGATTTGGGGAGTATCCAGGAGAAGGGCGAAGAAGATTAGATCTTCGAGATTGAGGACTCACCCAACCTGGGTGGAGGAGAGTAGAGGAAGCCGGTCGAGCAGAACGATGAGGCTAATCAGGATGAAGGCGTTCTTGTTGCCCACGAAATACTCGAAAAAATGGCTGCAAATACACGAGAAGCAACGAAGGCGGTAAATGCTATATACCAATACGCGGCCACCACGAAGAACGTCAGCCGAATCCTGAAAGGAAAGAGTGGGGTCGCCTTGAACTACCTAGAGAGTTTGTCCAAGGAACTTGAAGAGGCACTGCAGTATGGGAACGCCAGGACGGGACCGGTTTTTACGGGGAACAACTCTAAAAGTACGACCGTAAATGCCGCCACTCAAACGGAGACTTCCGGAGGAGGAAGCGATAAAACCCTCACTACTGAAGGACTAGGAGGAGGCCGCCGGATTCTACGGGAAGTAATCGCTACCGAAACTAGCGAATACATCCCTACCACGAGCGTGACTTCGACACCTTCAGGTGGGGGTGATAAAAGGAAGGAAATTTCACCACCAGAACTGGCAAAGGCTAAACGTAGCCGACCTAATGCTAGGGGGGCAGGAAATGCTATCCAATCCGCGAGGGAGACGGGAAATGCTATACAATCCGCGAGATGGGTCAACGAATCCATGAGGGGGAGAACACAGGGGCTTGAGGATCGTAACGTGACCGACCCCAGAAACACCAGGACGAGGTTCTCCTTGGATAACCAAGGGGATATGGAATGCGAGACGGGAGTGCTCCCAGCTCCACCAAGAAGGAGACCCCGGCCCGCGCCGGAAGACAAGTGGGATTATGTGACGGGTGTCCCCAGGTGGAAACGAACACTCAAACGACCCCTCTACGCGGAGGTAGTGGACGATAACTGCGAGGGACCCTATGGAAAGGCCTATAGGCCTAACCCGGAGACCGCGTATTTGCGGAAGGCTAGGATTCCGCACTGGGAGTGGTGTGGTTATTCTAGCTGGGAGTCATCCGACGGAGGAAACGAAGAAACCCCTAACAGAGGAACGGAAAGAGTGGGACGCCCCCCCTATATGGCGGCTCGGGCAAATGATAGGCCGACGAGTGGGACAAGTAAACGGCAGGAGCCCCCCAACGGGGGCCCTGCTAAGAAAGGTAAACGGCCGAGGAAAAGGGTAAAACCCGAGGCGGTTCTGGTCAGAGTAGAACCGGGTAGAACCTACCTCGAGACGTACAAAGCCATATCGGGGGAACTAAAAACCCTCATTAAGGGGGTCAAAGGTGTCCGTAAGACACGAACCGGACAAATGCTTATCGAAGTTGGACCCGAAGGGAAGGTCGAGGAGGTGAGCAATTCAGTGCGGAAAAGTCTGGGCGAGGGGGCGCAGGTCAGGATCCTTCAGGAAACCACGACCTTCCAACTAAGGGGCCTGGACCCCATCATTACAAAAGATGAGGTCGCAACTGACTTGGCCGAGGCTGGTAAGATTGATCCCGCCGAGGTAATCGTACAGACCTTGAGGCCTATGATGGATGGCACCCAGGCGGCCATAGTCAGGATCCCAACTCGGAAGGTGAGTGGGGAGTTGAGGTCAGGGCGACTCAGAATTGGGCTGGTAATTTGCCGAGCCAGGATCCTCCCGGAAATTACCAGATGCTTCAGATGCCACCAAAACGGCCACGTTGGGTCCGAGTGTAAAAATCTTGAAGCAGGAAAATCTCTGTGCCGTAAATGCGGCCAGGAAGGCCATAACATGGAGGCTTGTGAAAGTTCTCCGAGATGCGTATTATGCGCTAATACGGGCTTCGAGGGAGCAAACGTAAGGCATGTGGCAGGAGCCTTGAACTGCCCGGCATTCAGAGGAAGTATTAGTAAACACAACAATGGCTAATAGGATACCGGCGAGACAAATAAGGATACTTCAGATTAATCTGAATAGGTGCAAGCTGGCACAAGAGCTGCTGGCCAAGTCCGCCACCCAGTATAAGGCTGATGTAATCTGTATATCAGAGCCCTACCGTATCCTGGAAGGGTGGCAGTCCGAATGCAAGGGGGGACTCGGCGATTTACACCCCCCCAGGCAGCGCCCTAGGAAACCACGAAGAAGTGTCGGTAGGCGAGGGATACGTCCTCCTAAGAGCGGCCGGATGGCTCGTGGGGAGCTGCTATTGCTCCCCCAACGTCCCACACGAGGCTTTCCTCGACTTTGTTAATGGCATGTCAAACGGTATGACGAATATGATGGAAACCGAATACGTGGCCCTCGCTGGTGATTTCAACGCTAAATCCCCAGCTTGGGGCAGCAAGGTATTAGACGAGCGCGGGGCGGCCATGATGGACCTTGCGCTCGAAAAGGGGCTGGTCCCCATAAACTCTTCTGGGGGGGCCACGTACGAAAGATGTGGGAGAAGATCCAAAATAGATTGCGTCCTAATAAATGCCGGGGCTCACGGACGGCTGAGGTTCAGTCGAGTCCTCGCAGACTATACAGCCTCTGACCACTTCTACCTACTACACGAGTTCCTCCCCGTAGGCGCCCCCCAAAGGGACGAACCAGGATGGAAGTATGCGCTCCGCGATGGGGACCAGGAAAGAGTGCTGAGTACGTACCATGAAGCGGGGGAACGTATACTGGGGGGACCCCCGGACGAACCCTCCCACCCCGGGGCCTATACCGCGCTGGTCAAAGCGGTGTGTGATAAGGCTCTACATAAAAAATCGGCTATAGGGAAAGGAAAGGCGTGCTACTGGTGGACAGATGAGATCGCCAACCTCAGGAGAATAGCCAATAAAATTAGGAGAAAGGCCCAACGTGCAGCTAAGGACAATAGACAAGATAAACTGGAGCTGGTCCTAGAGTTCAAAGCTGCAAGGAAGAAGCTACGGAGTGAGATTAGAACCAGCAAAGAAAAAAAATGGCGGGAGTTCTGTGCTACTCTAGACAACAACCCATGGGGACGACCCTATATTGTCGTCACGCGGAGGCTGAAAGGGGCGAACGCGGCTCCTATCCCGGAGGAAATGACGCATAATATAGTTAAAAACCTGTTTGTAGTGACTCCACCCACGATCAATGAGGAAGAGACCATGAATGAACCAACCTTGGAAGAACTAGAATTTCCAGCTGTATCTCCAGGCGAGATACTTGCGGCTGCTAAACGAATAAAAATCAAGAAAGCGGTGGGAATTGAGGGTCCCGGCAGCCATTATTAGAATGTTGGCGAACAATGCTCCGGAGGACCTTGCTAAGGTCTTTAATGCGACGTTTACGCACGGATTCCCACCGGAATGGAAAATGGCACGCCTTGTATGCTTCAGGAAACCTAATAAGACGGGGACGGCCCCCGGGGACTTTAGGCCTATATGTATTCTCCCAGCTCTATCCAAAGTATGGGAGTACGTGGTTAAAGACAGAATAGAAGAATGTCTGGGCCCTTCTGGCCTCCACCCTAGGCAGTTTGGTTTCCGAAAAGGGAAGTCGACGCTGGACGCCCTCCTTAAGCTAAACGAGATTGTTGAAGACGCCAGACGAAGGAATCTGCTATGCGCGGCGGTCGCGTTTGATGTACAGAACGCCTTCAATACGCTACCGTGGAAAGGAGTTTTAAATGCATGTTGAAGCAGGAATTTACCGCCTTACCTAATAAGAGTTCTAAAGAGCTACTTGAGCGAAAGAACTATCGTTGTCGAGAAGGAAACGGGCGCGGAAGCGATCCCCGTCTATGCGGGGGTTCCGCAGGGGTCCGTGCTAGGACCCCTTTTGTGGAACATAGTCTACGACAAGGTGCTTCTTACGTCTGGGCATAACGCCACAGTAATTGCCTTCGCTGATGACTTACTCCTTATAACGACAGGCCGGGATTATGAAAAGCTACGAAGGAACATTAATGCTATCCACCCGGAGATACTCGGATGGTTCGCCGACAAAGGACTTCAGGTGTGCCACGAGAAAACCAGCGTGATTATGCTGACCCGGAAGTGGGTACCTAATCCCGCGGAGTTTGTCATTGACGGCAGAAAAATAACGGCCGTGGCCGAAATGAAATATCTGGGGGTGACCTGGGACGTAAGGAGGTCGTTTGCCCCCCACGTAAGTAAGGCAGTGGGCAAGGCCACCCGACTAATGTCGGCGTTAATCCCCCTCCTGCCGAATCATGGGGGCCCGGGACAACCATGTAGAAGACTATATGAAGCAGTCTGGAGCTCGGTGGCGCTATACGGGGCCCTGTCCTGGAGAGGGATTCCCTTAGAACAATCTTGAGAAGAGCTCATAAGGTGCCAGTTGTGAGGGTAGCATGCTGCTATCGCACCACCGCATACGAGGCAGCTTGTGTTCTGGCAGGAATACTCCCGGTACATCTCCAGATCAAGGAAAGAGTACGGTGGTACCATAGTATGAGATCCGCTAGGGGGAAGGGTCTACCCACCACCGGGGCTTGTAGGGACAAGGAGAGGAAGGCACTTAGTGAAAGTATCGTAGCTCTATGGCAGAAAGAATGGGAGGGGTTTAGCGATACTAACTGGACGAGAAGGCTAATATCCGACATTAAGGAGTGGCTGAAGGGTAGGGGCAAGGCAGACTTGGATTACCATCTCGCTCAGATGCTAACGGGACATGGAGTATTTAATGAGTTTCGAGTCCGTATCGGCAAGACGGTGGACCCTACCTGCTGGGACTGTGGACACATTGAGGACAACGCGGAACACGTCCTTCAGACATGCCCGCGTTGGAACGATGAGCGGACTACGCTCGAGGAGGCCCTGGGGACTCTAGTAAATACTCAAGACCTGGTGAAGCGAGCCTGCAAAAACAGGGATACCTGGACGGCGCTAAAAAAATTCGCGCACACTGTGATGGATTCAAGAATCCGGAAAGAAAACGAGGTACAGAAACAGGAATGGATAAGGGAAGGTGTCGCCTCACGTGGAAGACTACGAGCGCAGCGACCCTCTGAGTAAGGGAATCTATGACCCATATGTCATAGTCTTCATATTCACATTATAAAGTAGAGACCGAGATTAACACTAGAGCAATGGTGCCATATACTCGGGTTATGTTCGTAATTATTATTGTACCTTTGACAACACTTTGAGTTGCGGTTCACTTACAGCTGACTCTCGGGTATCGGTGCCTGAGGTTATGCCCCTTCGCGGCTTAAGGGTACGTATACCCTATCGGATAATTTTATCTGTTCGACCATGCAACCTCTCTCGCAAGCGATTTTATTATTTATTCCTCTATTTCATTTATTTTATAATTTTATTCCTTTAGTATAGTTTATCCTATTTATTTATTACCTAACCTAACTGACTTGAATACCTTTCTTACCGCCTAACGGAGTTTTTTTTACTTCGTCTGACGTATATATTTATTATTATTTATAACACAGTTTCTTCTATCTTTATTTATTTATGTACTTATTTATTTATTATCTTTACATGCCTTATTCTAATGTACTATTATCCTTATAGTAATGTATTAAGAGGCGGAGGGGATATCTCCCCGACTGTCTGGAATGTATGTAACGGGCTTTTCCCGATTTATCTCTTTACATATATGTATGTTCCGGGCCCAGGTTCGAAGCCGGGCTTTCCTTCTCGAGGGCGCCTTCTGCGCAAGTTTTGCTCGTCCCGGGGTCGGTGTACCGGGCATTCCTCCCTGTTTGCGAAAGCGGGGCGGGGAGGAATGAGAGGGATGGATGGAGGGCTTTTAAAAAAAGGTAACTTACCATCAGTCGATAAGGTAGAAACCTTGGTAGGTAACTTACCATCAGTCGATAAGGTAGAAACCTGGTAGGTAACTCACCATCAGTCGGTAAGGTAGAAACCTGGGTAGGTTTCATGTGCCGAGGATTTGTAACAGTCGATAAAGTAGAGACCACTACCGGTTGAGAACCACCGCAAGTTGAGAACCACTGCAAGTTGAGATCCACTGCAAATTGAGAACCACTGCAAGTTGAGAACCACTGACGGTTGAGATCCCCTGCCAGTTGAGGACCACTGCCCATTGAGGGCCACTGTCAACCGATGAAACGAAGAACCACGAAGTGACATAAGATAAGAAGGAGCGCGACCATTGATGTAAGTCGCTAACACTACCGTCTCGTTCAGAGTCGCGCAACAGACTGAGCTCTCGCTGCTGGAAGTGCATGCACAGAGGTATGGACGCCAACTCAGCGTTAAACATGAAAGTGCTGAGTAAGATTAGCACGATTCCATTATCTTGCACGTGTGCATTCCAGCCTCGAGAAACTTTGTGAACAGATCAGAATGCATCTTCCCAGCGACGGACTTGTCGCGACAACATCCGTTCGCGGATAGATGAGACTGTCGCGTCAGCATTACGTTACCACGTACAAAGTATCCAGTGACGACCGACAGTCGCCAGCTGCATCAGCACTTTATAACAATAAAAGGAGCTGAGCAGCCACTGGAAAGTCAGTTCTGACCCGAGAGTCAGCCAAGTAACATCAATCTACAGTCGACGTCAATCATAGTGAGTACACACAAACAGTTCTGCTTAGGCAGCCGAGTAACATCGTGTTGTTAGTTATAATTGAATCTTGTAACCCAGTGTAACTACCAAGTGATAGAATATAGTTGTTATCATGTTCATTAGACACAGTGTTCTCTAATTCATTTACGAGTATCCTTAAACCAGACATCGAGCTTTTCGCATTAAATAATATTTTCTGGCTGGACTCTGAATTCTATTACGAACCATAGAGAAGACGATCTGCTCATGGTTCACACAGGTATCGCTAGGATACTCTCTGAGAAGACGACCTGCTCGAGAGTCAAACCAGGCGGTTCCCTGTACGTACAATTCAGTAGTCATGTAAAGGGTTATTTACCAATCAATTATTATTTAGAGAACTAAACTCTGAATTCTACTACGGACCATATCGAGAAGACGATCTGCTCATGGTGTTCGTAGGCATCGCTGGTGTATTCTCTTTGAGAAGACGATCTGCTCGAGTTATACACACAGCTTTCCTGCATAGTACAATTCAGTTGTCGCTATTGTTAATCAGAAACCACATCTGAATTGAATAAGCTCGATGGCCAAAACTCGTCGCGCCGGTCGTAAAGAACAAGTACGTCGTTTGGTGCGGGCACATTACAAACCGCTACTCGCGAAGCAACGTCTCTTGGGAGTGGTTACACCCCATTCCGACACCAACGCAGAAGGAGGGATTCGGATGGAATCACGCACTGTCTGGAAACTCTATTCCATCGAACTGACGTCGGTTCCTCCCTGCATTGACCATATCGCACCCGACGATCCTCGCTACGAAAGGTATCGCACGAGAAACCATCGCGAGGAATAAGGACCGGCGACAAGGTGGGCAACCCATATTCGACAACGAAGGAGGTAGATCCGCTCGCTACCTCTGGCTACAATGTGTGCAAGCCGTAACATACAACGAAGAAGGAGGTAGATCCGCTCGCTACCTCTGGCACGCACACTAATCAACAAATATAACACGCTTCTGAACGTCCCGATGCAGGTTGACTACCCATAGGGACCAGTCACGATCGAAAGTGCGAACGTATCCAACCAGCATCGAGAAACGTCCTGTCAGTCATTACGGAGCCCTAACCTAGGACGTAACAATGGCGATGTCCGCCCCTGATTTTGGAGAGTTTTATTTCTTCGACCTCCCCCAATGTTACTGCTTGATGCAGTGAATTTTTAACTTTTACGGCGCTACCTACCTTTGATTTTGGAGAGTTTTATTACTTCGACCTCCCCCAATGTTACTGTTTGATGCAGTAATTTTTTATTTACTTGATGGCGATACTCGCCCTTGATTTTGGAGAGTTTTATTTCTTCGACCTCTCCCACTGTTACTGCTTGATGCAGTATTTTTTTTTTATTTACTTGATGGCGATACTCGCCCTTGATTTTGGAGAGTTTTATTTCCGCGACCTCCCTCAATGTTGCTGCTTGTTCCAGTAATTTTTTAACTTGATGGCGATACCCGCCCTTGATTTTGGAGAGTTTTATTACTTTGACCTCTCCCGTAATGTTACTATCAATGCAGTAATTGTTTAACTTGATGCTTGACGCGTATCCCTCTCCTATTTCGGGATTCGCTGTATTACGAACAATCGACGCGTATATGCGCGAAATTGATGCTGGCTCCGTGGTCGATTTGAAAGTTGAGATCCTAAGATCCCTGTCCTCCTTGATCAGCGGCGAATCATCCACGACGCGAGAATGAACTTGATGGCCCGCAACCTTTATTGACACTTTCCCTAGGGTGGTCAGGTTCGAAGCCGATTTGTCACGTATTTTATCACATCTCGGTCGTTTATACTCGCCGTTCTGTTCAGGACTGACTTCTTGATGAGATTTATCTTGAATCCGGAGTACAGCAATATACTAGTTGTTCTTTGCACATTTTCTGTTTAGTCGCTGTCTGCTTCTACTTTGCGCTTCTTTTGTTTCTTTCTTCCGAATTTTCCTTGATATTGAAACTGTTGATAAGCTTCTAATCGGAAACTTCCGTTTCCGTTGGTTCTTGATACTTCAGGGTGTTCCCTAATGTATGTAATTGCGAATCCCACGCCCTTTCGGACTGGTGTCGGTTCTTCCACCCTTTTCGCGATACTTTTCTTAACGCACGCGATCGTGTTCTGTCGCGGTCGCCAATAAATCTATATGTAATCTTTCTCACGATATTCATCCCAACGCATGCGATCGTGTCCCTGTTCGGGCGCCAAATATAATCTCATTATGTTACGTCCTGGGTTGATTATTCTCGTTAATTCCCTGATGAACCAATCGAGACGCAACTATATGATTTTATTCTTCATTCTTTTGTAGATATCGTTGTAAATAGTAGGGTACGTTCGCATTTTTGATCATGACTATTCCCAGGGTAGGGTTAAGTCAACCAGCATCGGGAACGTTAGGATAGTATCGATTGTATATTGGTTATGCGTTACCGTATACACGTAGTCGTTGTTATTATTGCGGTGCCTTGTTACGTTCGTGATATGGTCCGTAACGAGGATCGTGAGGTGGAAGGCCATTCATTGTGTGGAAATGAATGCTGACGCGACAGTCTCATCGTGTGGTAACGGATGCTGTTACGACAATTCCGTCGCTGGGAAGATGCAATCTGATCTGTTCACAAAGCTTCTCGAGGCTGGAATGCACACGTGCAAGATAATGGAATCGTGCTAATCTTACTCAGCACTTTTATGTTAAACGCTGAGTTGGCGTCTATACCTCTGTGCATGCACTTCCAGGATCGAGAGCTCAGTCTGTTGCGCGACTCTGAACGAGACGGTAGTGTTAGCGACATACATCAACGGTCGCGCTCCTTCTTATCCTATGTCACTTCGTGGTTCATAGCTTGGAGTACGTGTAGAACGTGCTGATTCGTTTGAGGTTTATAAATAGACATTGTTGCGTTCCGGACAGTCCCGGGACGTGACACAGCTAAAGATTCAGTTCCCAGGCGTTGCAATAGTCTTTATTATCAAAAATACACTCCCATAGCATGGAAAATGCGATATTCGACATTTCCAATCGATCTGCATCGACAACAGCTAAAGATTCAGTTCCCAGGCGTCGCAATCGTCCTTATTATCAAAAATACACTCGTATAGCATGGAAAATGCGACATTCGACATTTCCAATCGATCTGGATCGACAGCAGCTAAAGATTCTGTTCCCATGAATCGCAATAGTCTTTATTATCAAAAATACACCCGTTTAGCATGGAAAATGCGATATTCAAACATTTCCAATCGATCTGCATCGACAACAGCTAAAGATTCAGTTCCCAGGCGTCGCAATCGTCTTTATTATCAAAAATACACTCGTATATCATGGAAAATGCGACATTCGACATTTCCAATCGATCTGGATCGACAGCAGCTAAAAATTCATTTCCCAGGCGTTGCAATAGTCCTTCTTACAGAAAATTCACTCGTAGAGATTGGAAAACGCGATATTCGACATTTCCAATCGATCTGCATTAACAACAGCTAAAGATTCAGTTCCCAGGCGTCGCAATAGTGCTTATTGAAAATTCACTCGTACAGCTTGGAAAACGCGATATTCGACATTTCCAATCGATCTGCATCGACAACAGCTAAAGATTTAGTTCCCAGGCGTCGCAATAGTCCTTATTGAAAATTCACTCGTAGAGCTTGGAAAACGCGATATTCTTCATTTCCAATCGATCTGCATCAACAACAGCTAAAGATTCAGTTCCCAGGCGTCGCAATCGTCCTTATTATCAAAAATACACTCGTATATCATGGAAAATGCGACATTCGACATTTCCAATCGATCTGGATCGACAGCAGCTAAAGATTCATTTCCCAGGCGTTGCAATAGTCCTTCTTACAGAAAATTCACTCGTAGAGCTTGGAAAACGCGATATTCGACATTTCCAATCGATCTGCATCGACAACAGCTAAAGATTCTGTTCCCAGGAGTCGCAATAGTCTTTATTATCAAAAATACACCCGTTTAGCATGGAAAATGCGATATTCGACATTTCCATTCGATCTGCATCAACAACAGCTAAAGATTCAGTTCCCAGGCGTCGCAATAGTCCTTCTTATTGAAAATTCACTCGTAGAGCTTGGAAAACGCGATATTCGACATTTCCATTCAATCTGCATCGACAACAGCTAAAGATTCAGTTCCCAGGCATCGTAATGGTCCTTACTGAAAATTCACTCATAGAGCTTGGAAAACGCGATATTCGACATTTCCAATCGATCTGCATCGACAACAGCTAAAGATTCAGTTCCCAGGCGTTGCAATAGTCTTTATTATCAAAATTACACCCCTATAGCATAGAAAATGCGATATTCGACATTTCCAATCGATCTGCATCGGCAACAGCTAAAGATTCAGTTCCCAGGCGTCGCCATAGTCCTTACTGAAAATTCACTCATAGAGCTTGGAAAACGCGATATTCGACATTTCCAATCGATCTGCATCGACAACAGCTAAAGATTCAGTTCCCAGGCGTTGCAATTGTCTTTATTATCAAAAATACACTCCTATAGCATGGAAAATGCGATATTCGACATTTCCAATCGATCTGCATCGGCAACGGCTAAAGATTCAGTTTCCAGGCGTCGCAATCGTCCTTATTATCAAAAATACACTCGTATAGCATGGAAAATGCGACATTCGACATTTCCATTCGATCTGCATCGACAACAGCTAAAGATTCAGTTCCCAGGCGTCGCAATAGTCCTTACTGAAAATTCACTCATAGAGCTTGGAAAACGCGATTTTCGACATTTCCAAACGATCTGCATCAACAACAGCTAAAGATTCAGTTCCCAGGCGTCGCAATAGTCCTTCTTATTGAAAATTCACTCGTAGAGCTTGGAAAACGCGATATTCGACATTTCCAATCGATCTGCATCGACAACAGTTAAAGATTCAGTTCCCAGGCGTCGCAATAGTCCTTATTGAAAATTCACTCGTAGAGCTTGGAAAACGCAATATTCGACATTTCCAATTGATCTGCATCGATAACAGCTAAAGATTCAGTTCCCAGGCGTCGCAATAGTCCTTCTTATTGAAAATTCACTCGTAGAGCTTGGAAAACGCGATATTCGACATTTCCAATCGATCTGCGTCGACAACAGCTAAAGATTCAGTTCCCAGGCGTCGCAATAGCCCTTATTGAAAATTCACTCGTAGAGCTTGGAAAACGCGATATTCTTCATTTGAAATCGATCTGCATCAACAACAGCTAAAGATTCAGTTCCCAGGCGTCGCAATAGTGCTTATTGAAAATTCACTCGTACAACTTGGAAAACGCGATATTCGACATTTCCATTCGATCTGCATCGACAACAGCTAAAGATTCAGTTCCCAGGCGTCGCAATAGTCCTTACTGAAAATTCACTCATAGAGCTTGGAAAACGCGATATTCGACATTTCCAATCGATCTGCATCGACAACAGCTAAAGATTCAGTTCCCAGGCGTTGCAATAGTCTTTATTATCAAAAATTCACTCCTATAGCATGGAAAATGCGATATTCGACATTTCCAATCGATCGGCATCGGCAACAGCTAAAGATTCAGTTCCCAGGCGTCGCAATAGTCCTTACTGAAAATTCACTCATAGAGCTTGGAAAACGCGATATTCGACATTTCCAATCGATCTGCATCGACAACAGCTAAAGATTCAGTTCCCAGGCGTTGCAATAGTCTTTATTATCAAAAATACACTCCTATAGCATGGAAAATGCGATATTCGACATTTCCAATCGATCTGCATCGGCAACGGCTAAAGATTCAGTTCCCAGGCGTCGCAATCGTCCTTATTATCAAAAATACACTCGTATAGCATGGAAAATGCGACATTCGACATTTCCAATCGATCTCCATCGACAACAGCTAAAGATTCAGTTCCCAGGCGTCGCCAAAGTCCTTATTGAAAATTCACTCGTTGTGCTTGAAAAACGCGATATTCGACATTTCCAATCGGACTGCATCGACATCAGCCAAAGATGTAGTTCCCAGGCGTCGTAATAGTCCTACTAATTGAAAATTCCCTCGTAGAGCTTGGAAAACGCGATATTCGACATTTCCAATCGAACTGCATCTACAACAGCCAAAGATGCAGTTCCCAGACGTCGTAATAGTCCTACTAATTGAAAATTCCCTCGTAGAGCTTGGAAAACGCGATATTCGACATTTCCAATCGATCTGCATCGACAACAGCTAAAGATTCAGTTCCCAGGCGTCGCAATAGTGCTTATTGAAAATTCACTCGTACAACTTGGAAAACGCGATATTCGACATTTCCATTCGATCTGCATCGACAACAGCTAAAGATTCAGTTCCCAGGCGTCGCAATAGTCCTTACTGAAAATTCACTCATAGAGCTTGGAAAACGCGATATTCGACATTTCCAATCGATCTGCATCGACAACAGCTAAAGATTCAGTTCCCAGGCGTTGCAATAGTCTTTATTATCAAAAATACACTCCTATAGCATGGAAAATGCGATATTCGACATTTCCAATCGATCTGCATCGGCAACAGCTAAAGATTCAGTTCCCAGGCGTCGCAATAGTCCTTACTGAAAATTCACTCATAGAGCTTGGAAAACGCGATATTCGACATTTCCAATCGATCTGCATCGACAACAGCTAAAGATTCAGTTCCCAGGCGTTGAAATAGTCTTTATTATCAAAAATACACTCCTATAGCATGGAAAATGCGATATTCGACATTTCCAATCGATCTGCATCGGCAACGGCTAAAGATTCAGTTCCCAGGCGTCGCAATCGTCCTTATTATCAAAAATACACTCGTATAGCATTGAAAATGCGACATTCGACATTTCCAATCGATCTGGATCGACAGCAGGTAAAGATTTAGTTCCCAGGCGTCGCAATAGTCCTTCTTATTGAAAATTCACTCGTAGAGATTGGAAAACGCGATATTCGACATTTCCATTCGATCTGCATCGACAACAGCTAAAGATTCAGTTCCCAGGCGTCGCAATAGTCCTTATTGAAAATTCACTCGTAGAGCTTGGAAAACGCAATATTCGACATTTCCAATCGATCTGCATCGATAACAGCTAAAGATTCAGTTCCCAGGCGTCGCAATAGTCCTTCTTATTGAAAATTCACTCGTAGAGCTTGGAAAACGCGATATTCGACATTTCCAATCGATCTGCATCGACAACAGCTAAAGATTCAGTTCCCAGGCGTTGCAATTGTCTTTATTATCAAAAATACACTCCTATAGCATGGAAAATGCGATATTCGACATTTCCAATCGATCTGCATCGGCAACGGCTAAAGATTCAGTTTCCAGGCGTCGCAATCGTCCTTATTATCAAAAATACACTCGTATAGCATGGAAAATGCGACATTCGACATTTCCATTCGATCTGCATCGACAACAGCTAAAGATTCAGTTCCCAGGCGTCGCAATAGTCCTTACTGAAAATTCACTCATAGAGCTTGGAAAACGCGATTTTCGACATTTCCAAACGATCTGCATCAACAACAGCTAAAGATTCAGTTCCCAGGCGTCGCAATAGTCCTTCTTATTGAAAATTCACTCGTAGAGCTTGGAAAACGCGATATTCGACATTTCCAATCGATCTGCATCGACAACAGTTAAAGATTCAGTTCCCAGGCGTCGCAATAGTCCTTATTGAAAATTCACTCGTAGAGCTTGGAAAACGCAATATTCGACATTTCCAATTGATCTGCATCGATAACAGCTAAAGATTCAGTTCCCAGGCGTCGCAATAGTCCTTCTTATTGAAAATTCACTCGTAGAGCTTGGAAAACGCGATATTCGACATTTCCAATCGATCTGCGTCGACAACAGCTAAAGATTCAGTTCCCAGGCGTCGCAATAGCCCTTATTGAAAATTCACTCGTAGAGCTTGGAAAACGCGATATTCTTCATTTGAAATCGATCTGCATCAACAACAGCTAAAGATTCAGTTCCCAGGCGTCGCAATAGTGCTTATTGAAAATTCACTCGTACAACTTGGAAAACGCGATATTCGACATTTCCATTCGATCTGCATCGACAACAGCTAAAGATTCAGTTCCCAGGCGTCGCAATAGTCCTTACTGAAAATTCACTCATAGAGCTTGGAAAACGCGATATTCGACATTTCCAATCGATCTGCATCGACAACAGCTAAAGATTCAGTTCCCAGGCGTTGCAATAGTCTTTATTATCAAAAATTCACTCCTATAGCATGGAAAATGCGATATTCGACATTTCCAATCGATCGGCATCGGCAACAGCTAAAGATTCAGTTCCCAGGCGTCGCAATAGTCCTTACTGAAAATTCACTCATAGAGCTTGGAAAACGCGATATTCGACATTTCCAATCGATCTGCATCGACAACAGCTAAAGATTCAGTTCCCAGGCGTTGCAATAGTCTTTATTATCAAAAATACACTCCTATAGCATGGAAAATGCGATATTCGACATTTCCAATCGATCTGCATCGGCAACGGCTAAAGATTCAGTTCCCAGGCGTCGCAATCGTCCTTATTATCAAAAATACACTCGTATAGCATGGAAAATGCGACATTCGACATTTCCAATCGATCTCCATCGACAACAGCTAAAGATTCAGTTCCCAGGCGTCGCCAAAGTCCTTATTGAAAATTCACTCGTTGTGCTTGAAAAACGCGATATTCGACATTTCCAATCGGACTGCATCGACATCAGCCAAAGATGTAGTTCCCAGGCGTCGTAATAGTCCTACTAATTGAAAATTCCCTCGTAGAGCTTGGAAAACGCGATATTCGACATTTCCAATCGAACTGCATCTACAACAGCCAAAGATGCAGTTCCCAGACGTCGTAATAGTCCTACTAATTGAAAATTCCCTCGTAGAGCTTGGAAAACGCGATATTCGACATTTCCAATCGATCTGCATCGACAACAGCTAAAGATTCAGTTCCCAGGCGTCGCAATAGTGCTTATTGAAAATTCACTCGTACAACTTGGAAAACGCGATATTCGACATTTCCATTCGATCTGCATCGACAACAGCTAAAGATTCAGTTCCCAGGCGTCGCAATAGTCCTTACTGAAAATTCACTCATAGAGCTTGGAAAACGCGATATTCGACATTTCCAATCGATCTGCATCGACAACAGCTAAAGATTCAGTTCCCAGGCGTTGCAATAGTCTTTATTATCAAAAATACACTCCTATAGCATGGAAAATGCGATATTCGACATTTCCAATCGATCTGCATCGGCAACAGCTAAAGATTCAGTTCCCAGGCGTCGCAATAGTCCTTACTGAAAATTCACTCATAGAGCTTGGAAAACGCGATATTCGACATTTCCAATCGATCTGCATCGACAACAGCTAAAGATTCAGTTCCCAGGCGTTGAAATAGTCTTTATTATCAAAAATACACTCCTATAGCATGGAAAATGCGATATTCGACATTTCCAATCGATCTGCATCGGCAACGGCTAAAGATTCAGTTCCCAGGCGTCGCAATCGTCCTTATTATCAAAAATACACTCGTATAGCATTGAAAATGCGACATTCGACATTTCCAATCGATCTGGATCGACAGCAGGTAAAGATTTAGTTCCCAGGCGTCGCAATAGTCCTTCTTATTGAAAATTCACTCGTAGAGATTGGAAAACGCGATATTCGACATTTCCATTCGATCTGCATCGACAACAGCTAAAGATTCAGTTCCCAGGCGTCGCAATAGTCCTTATTGAAAATTCACTCGTAGAGCTTGGAAAACGCAATATTCGACATTTCCAATCGATCTGCATCGATAACAGCTAAAGATTCAGTTCCCAGGCGTCGCAATAGTCCTTCTTATTGAAAATTCACTCGTAGAGCTTGGAAAACGCGATATTCGACATTTCCAATCGATCTGCGTCGACAACAGCTAAAGATTCAGTTCCCAGGCGTCGCAATAGCCCTTATTGAAAATTCACTCGTAGAGCTTGGAAAACGCGATATTCTTCATTTGAAATCGATCTGCATCAACAACAGCTAAAGATTCAGTTCCCAGGCGTCGCAATAGTGCTTATTGAAAATTCACTCGTACAACTTGGAAAACGCGATATTCGACATTTCCATTCGATCTGCATCGACAACAGCTAAAGATTCAGTTCCCAGGCGTTGCAATAGTCTTTATTATCAAAAATACACTCCTATAGCATGGAAAATGCGATATTCGACATTTCCAATCGATCTGGATCGACAGCAGGTAAAGATTTAGTTCCCAGGCGTCGCAATAGTCCTTCTTATTGAAAATTCACTCGTAGAGATTGGAAAACGCGATATTCGACATTTCCATTCGATCTGCATCGACAACAGCTAAAGATTCAGTTCCCAGGCGTCGCAATAGTCCTTATTGAAAATTCACTCGTAGAGCTTGGAAAACGCAATATTCGACATTTCCAATCGATCTGCATCGACAACAGCTAAAGATTCAGTTCCCAGGCGTCGCAATAGTCCTTCTTATTGAAAATTCACTCGTAGAGCTTGGAAAACGCGATATTCGAAATTTCCAATCGATCTGCATCGACAACAGCTAAAGATTCAGTTCCCAGGCGTCGCAATAGTCCTTATTGAAAATTCACTCGTAGAGCTTGGAAAACGCGATATTCGACATTTGCAATCGATCTGCGTCGACAACAGCTAAAGATTCAGTTCCCAGGCGTCGCAATAGCCCTTATTGAAAATTCACTCGTAGAGCTTGGAAAATGCGATATTTGACATTTCCAATCGATCTCCATCGACAACAGCTAAAGATTCAGTTCCCAGGCGTCGCCAAAGTCCTTATTGAAAATTCACTCGTTGTGCTTGAAAAACGCGATATTCGACATTTCCAATCGGACTGCATCGACATCAGCCAAAGATGTAGTTCCCAGGCGTCGTAATAGTCCTACTAATTGAAAATTCCCTCGTAGAGCTTGGAAAACGCGATATTCGACATTTCCAATCGAACTGCATCTACAACAGCCAAAGATGCAGTTCCCAGACGTCGTAATAGTCCTACTAATTGAAAATTCCCTCGTAGAGCTTGGAAAACGCGATATTCGACATTTCCAATCGATCTGCATCGACAACAGCTAAAGATTCAGTTCCCAGGCGTCGCAATAGTGCTTATTGAAAATTCACTCGTACAACTTGGAAAACGCGATATTCGACATTTCCATTCGATCTGCATCGACAACAGCTAAAGATTCAGTTCCCAGGCGTCGCAATAGTCCTTACTGAAAATTCACTCATAGAGCTTGGAAAACGCGATATTCGACATTTCCAATTGATCTGCATCGACAACAGCTAAAGATTCAGTTCCCAGGCGTTGCAATAGTCTTTATTATCAAAAATACACTCCTATAGCATGGAAAATGCGATATTCGACATTTCCAATCGATCTGCATCGGCAACGGCTAAAGATTCAGTTCCCAGGCGTCGCAATCGTCCTTATTATCAAAAATACACTCGTATAGCATGGAAAATGCGACATTCGACATTTCCAATCGATCTGGATCGACAGCAGGTAAAGATTTAGTTCCCAGGCGTCGCAATAGTCCTTCTTATTGAAAATTCACTCGTAGAGATTGGAAAACGCGATATTCGACATTTCCATTCGATCTGCATCGACAACAGCTAAAGATTCAGTTCCCAGGCGTCGCAATAGTCCTTATTGAAAATTCACTCGTAGAGCTTGGAAAACGCAATATTCGACATTTCCAATCGATCTGCATCGACAACAGCTAAAGATTCAGTTCCCAGGCGTCGCAATAGTCCTTCTTATTGAAAATTCACTCGTAGAGCTTGGAAAACGCGATATTCGAAATTTCCAATCGATCTGCATCGACAACAGCTAAAGATTCAGTTCCCAGGCGTCGCAATAGTCCTTATTGAAAATTCACTCATAGAGCTTGGAAAACGCGATATTCGACATTTGCAATCGATCTGCGTCGACAACAGCTAAAGATTCAGTTCCCAGGCGTCGCAATAGCCCTTATTGAAAATTCACTCGTAGAGCTTGGAAAATGCGATATTTGACATTTCCAATCGATCTCCATCGACAACAGCTAAAGATTCAGTTCCCAGGCGTCGCCAAAGTCCTTATTGAAAATTCACTCGTTGTGCTTGAAAAACGCGATATTCGACATTTCCAATCGGACTGCATCGACATCAGCCAAAGATGTAGTTCCCAGGCGTCGTAATAGTCCTACTAATTGAAAATTCCCTCGTAGAGCTTGGAAAACGCGATATTCGACATTTCCAATCGAACTGCATCTACAACAGCCAAAGATGCAGTTCCCAGACGTCGTAATAGTCCTACTAATTGAATATTCCCTCGTAGAGCTTGGAAAACGCGATATTCGACATTTCCAATCGATCTGCATCGACAACAGCTAAAGATTCAGTTCCCAGGCGTCGCAATAGTGCTTATTGAAAATTCACTCGTACAACTTGGAAAACGCGATATTCGACATTTCCATTCGATCTGCATCGACAACAGCTAAAGATTCAGTTCCCAGGCGTCGCAATAGTCCTTACTGAAAATTCACTCATAGAGCTTGGAAAACGCGATATTCGACATATCCAATCGATCTGCATCGACAACAGCTAAAGATTCAGTTCCCAGGCGTTGCAATAGTCTTTATTATCAAAAATACACTCCTATAGCATGGAAAATGCGATATTCGACATTTCCAATCGATCTGCATCGGCAACAGCTAAAGATTCAGTTCCCAGGCGTCGCAATAGTCCTTACTGAAAATTCACTCATAGAGCTTGGAAAACGCGATATTCGACATTTCCAATCGATCTGCATCGACAACAGCTAAAGATTCAGTTCCCAGGCGTTGAAATAGTCTTTATTATCAAAAATACACTCTTATAGCATGGAAAATGCGATATTCGACATTTCCAATCGATCTGCATCGGCAACGGCTAAAGATTCAGTTCCCAGGCGTCGCAAACGTCCTTATTATCAAAAATACACCCGTTTAGCATGGAAAATGCGATATTCGACATTTCCATTCGATCTGCATCGACAACAGCTAAAGATTCAGTTCCCAGGCGTCGCAATAGTCCTTCTTATTGAAAATTCACTCGTAGAGCTTGGAAAACGCGATATTCGACATTTCCAATCGATCTGCATCGACAACAGCTAAAGATTCAGTTCCCAGGCGTCGCAATAGTCCTTATTGAAAATTCACTCGTAGAGCTTGGAAAAGGCGATATTCGACATTTCCAATCGATCTGCGTCGACAACAGCTAAAGATTCAGTTCCCAGGCGTCGCAATAGCCCTTATTGAAAATTCACTCGTAGAGCTTGGAAAATGCGATATTCGACATTTCCAATCGATCTCCATCGACAACAGCTAAAGATTCAGTTCCCAGGCGTCGCCAAAGTCCTTATTGAAAATTCACTCGTTGTGCTTGAAAAACGCGATATTCGACATTTCCAATCGGACTGCATCGACAACAGCCAAAGATGTAGTTCCCAGGCGTCGTAATAGTCCTACTAATTGAAAATTCCCTCGTTGACCTTGGAAAACGCGATATTCGACATTTCCAATCGATCTGCATCGACAACAGCTAAAGATTCAGTTCCCAGGCGTTGCAATAGTCTTTATTATCAAAAATACACTCCTATAGCATGGAAAATGCGTTATTCGACATTTCCAATCGATCTGCATCGGCAACAGCTAAAGATTCAGTTCCCAGGCGTCGCAATAGTCCTTATTGAAAATTCACTCGTAGAGCTTGGAAAACGCGGTATTCGACAATTCCAATCGATCTGCATCGACAACAGCTAAAGATTCAGTTCCAGGCGTCGCAATAGTCCTTATTGAAAATTCACTCGTAGAGCTTGGAAAACGCGATATTCGACATTTCCAATCGATCTGCATCAACAACAGCTAAAGATTCAGTTCCCAGGCGTCGCAATAGTGCTTATTGAAAATTCACTCGTACAGCTTGGAAAATGCGACATTCGACATTTCCAATCGATCTGGATCGACAGCAGCTAAAGATTCAGTTCCCAGGCGTGGCAATAGTCCTTCTTATTGAAAATTCACTCGTAGAGATTGGAAAACGCGATATTCGACATTTCCATACGATCTGCATCGACAACAGCTAAAGATTCAGTTCCCAGGCGTCGCAATAGTCCTTATTGAAAATTCCCTCGTAGAGCTTGGAAAACGCGATATTCGACATTTCCAATCGATCTGAATCAACAACAGCTAAATATTCAGTTCCCAGGCGTCGCAATAGTGCTTATTGAAAATTCACTCGTACAGCTAGGAAAACGCGATATTCGACATTTCCAATCGATCTGCATCAACAACAGTTAAGATTCAGTTCCCAGGCGTCGCAATAGTCTTTATTATCAAAAATACACCCGTTTAGCATGGAAAATGCGATATTCGACATTTCCAATCGATCTGCATCGACCACAGCTAAAGATTCAGTTCCCAGGCGTCGCAATAGCCCTTCTTATTGAAAATTCACTCGTTGAGCTTGGAAACCTCGATATTCGACATCTCCAATCGACCTGCATCGACAACAGCTAAAGATTCTGTTCCCAGGCGTTGCAATAGTCTTTATTATCAAAAATACACTCCTATAGCTTGGAAAATGCGTTATTCGACATTTCCAATCGATCTGCATCGGCAACAGCTAAAGATTCAGTTCCCAGGCGTCGCAATAGTCCTTATTGAAAATTCACTCGTAGAGCTTGGAAAACGCGGTATTCGACATTTCCAATCGATCTGCATCGACAACAGCTAAAGATTCAGTTCCAGGCGTCGCAATAGACTTTATTATGAAAAATACACTTGTATAGCATGGAAAATGCGACATTCGACATTTCCAATCGATCTGGATCGACAGCAGCTAAAGATTCAGTTCCCAGGCGTCGCAATAGGCCTTCTTATTGAAAATTCACTCGTAGAGCTTGGAAAACGCGATATTCGACATTTCCAATCGATCTGCATCAACAACAGCTAAAGATTCAGTTCCCAGGCGTCGCAATAGTGCTTATTGAAAATTCACTCGTACAGCTTGGAAAATGCGACATTCGACATTTCCAATCGATCTGGATCGACAGCAGCTAAAGATTCAGTTCCCAGGCGTGGCAATAGTCCTTCTTATTGAAAATTCACTCCTAGAGATTGGAAAACGCGATATTCGACATTTCCATACGATCTGCATTGACAACAGCTAAAGATTCAGTTCCCAGGCGTCGCAATAGTCCTTATTGAAAATTCCCTCGTAGAGCTTGGAAAACGCGATATTCGACATTTCCAATCGATCTGAATCAACAACAGCTAAAGATTCAGTTCCCAGGCGTCGCAATAGTGCTTATTGAAAATTCACTCGTACAGCTAGGAAAACGCGATATTCGACATTTCCAATCGATCTGCATCAACAACAGTTAAGATTCAGTTCCCAGGCGTCGCAATAGTCCTTCTTATTGAACTTTCACTCGTAGAGCTTGGAAAACGCGATATTCGACATTTCCAATCGATCTGCATCGACAACAGCTAAAGATTCAGTTCCCAGGCGTCGCAATAGTCCTTATTATCAAAAATACACCCGTTTAGCATGGAAAATGCGATATTCGACATTTCCATTCGATCTGCATCGACAACAGCTAAAGATTCAGTTCCCAGGCGTCGCAATAGTCCTTCTTATTGAAAATTCACTCGTAGAGCTTGGAAAACGCGATATTCGACATTTCCAATCGATCTGCATCGACAACAGCTAAAGATTCAGTTCCCAGGCGTCGCAATAGTCCTTATTGAAAATTCACTCGTAGAGCTTGGAAAAGGCGATATTCGACATTTCCAATCGATCTGCGTCGACAACAGCTAAAGATTCAGTTCCCAGGCGTCGCAATAGCCCTTATTGAAAATTCACTCGTAGAGCTTGGAAAACGCGATATTCGACATTTCCAATCGATCTGAATCAACAACAGCTAAAGATTCAGTTCCCAGGCGTCGCAATAGTGCTTATTGAAAATTCACTCGTACAGCTAGGAAAACGCGATATTCGACATTTCCAATCGATCTGCATCAACAACAGTTAAGATTCAGTTCCCAGGCGTCGCAATAGTCCTTCTTATTGAAAATTCACTCGTAGAGCTTGGAAAACGCGATATTCGACATTTCCAATCGATCTGCATCGACAACAGCTAAAGATTCAGTTCCCAGGCGTCGCAAACGTCCTTATTATCAAAAATACACCCGTTTAGCATGGAAAATGCGATATTCGACATTTCCATTCGATCTGCATCGACAACAGCTAAAGATTCAGTTCCCAGGCGTCGCAATAGTCCTTCTTATTGAAAATTCACTCGTAGAGCTTGGAAAACGCGATATTCGACATTTCCAATCGATCTGCATCGACAACAGCTAAAGATTCAGTTCCCAGGCGTCGCAATAGTCCTTATTGAAAATTCACTCGTAGAGCTTGGAAAAGGCGATATTCGACATTTCCAATCGATCTGCGTCGACAACAGCTAAAGATTCAGTTCCCAGGCGTCGCAATAGCCCTTATTGAAAATTCACTCGTAGAGCTTGGAAAATGCGATATTCGACATTTCCAATCGATCTCCATCGACAACAGCTAAAGATTCAGTTCTCAGGCGTCGCCAAAGTCCTTATTGAAAATTCACTCGTTGTGCTTGAAAAACGCGATATTCGACATTTCCAATCGGACTGCATCGACAACAGCCAAAGATGTAGTTCCCAGGCGTCGTAATAGTCCTACTAATTGAAAATTCCCTCGTTGAGCTTGGAAAACGCGATATTCGACATTTCCAATCGATCTGCATCGACAACAGCTAAAGATTCAGTTCCCAGGCGTTGCAATAGTCTTTATTATCAAAAATACACTCCTATAGCATGGAAAATGCGTTATTCGACATTTCCAATCGATCTGCATCGGCAACAGCTAAAGATTCAGTTCCCAGGCGTCGCAATAGTCCTTATTGAAAATTCACTCGTAGAGCTTGGAAAACGCGGTATTCGACAATTCCAATCGATCTGCATCGACAACAGCTAAAGATTCAGTTCCAGGCGTCGCAATAGTCCTCATTGAAAATTCACTCGTAGAGCTTGGAAAACGCGATATTAGACATTTCCAATCGATCTGCATCAACAACAGCTAAAGATTCAGTTCCCAGGCGTCGCAATAGTGCTTATTGAAAATTCACTCGTACAGCTTGGAAAATGCGACATTCGACATTTCCAATCGATCTGGATCGACAGCAGCTAAAGATTCAGTTCCCAGGCGTGGCAATAGTCCTTCTTATTGAAAATTCACTCGTAGAGATTGGAAAACGCGATATTCGACATTTCCATACGATCTGCATCGACAACAGCTAAAGATTCAGTTCCCAGGCGTCGCAATAGTCCTTATTGAAAATTCCCTCGTAGAGCTTGGAAAACGCGATATTCGACATTTCCAATCGATCTGAATCAACAACAGCTAAAGATTCAGTTCCCAGGCGTCGCAATAGTGCTTATTGAAAATTCACTCGTACAGCTAGGAAAACGCGATATTCGACATTTCCAATCGATCTGCATCAACAACAGTTAAGATTCAGTTCCCAGGCGTCGCAATAGTCTTTATTATCAAAAATACACCCGTTTAGCATGGAAAATGCGATATTCGACATTTCCAATCGATCTGCATCGACCACAGCTAAAGATTCAGTTCCCAGGCGTCGCAATAGCCCTTCTTATTGAAAATTCACTCGTTGAGCTTGGAAACCTCGATATTCGACATCTCCAATCGACCTGCATCGACAACAGCTAAAGATTCTGTTCCCAGGCGTTGCAATAGTCTTTATTATCAAAAATACACTCCTATAGCTTGGAAAATGCGTTATTCGACATTTCCAATCGATCTGCATCGGCAACAGCTAAAGATTCAGTTCCCAGGCGTCGCAATAGTCCTTATTGAAAATTCACTCGTAGAGCTTGGAAAACGCGGTATTCGACATTTCCAATCGATCTGCATCGACAACAGCTAAAGATTCAGTTCCAGGCGTCGCAATAGTCCTTATTGAAAATTCACTCGTAGAGCTTGGAAAACGCGATATTCGACATTTCCAATCGATCTGCATCAACAACAGCTAAAGATTCAGTTCCCAGGCGTCGCAATAGTGCTTATTGAAAATTCACTCGTACAGCTTGGAAAATGCGACATTCGACATTTCCAATCGATCTGGATCGACAGCAGCTAAAGATTCAGTTCCCAGGCGTGGCAATAGTCCTTCTTATTGAAAATTCACTCCTAGAGATTGGAAAACGCGATATTCGACATTTCCATACGATCTGCATCGACAACAGCTAAAGATTCAGTTCCCAGGCGTCGCAATAGTCCTTATTGAAAATTCCCTCGTAGAGCTTGGAAAACGCGATATTCGACATTTCCAATCGATCTGAATCAACAACAGCTAAAGATTCAGTTCCCAGGCGTCGCAATAGTGCTTATTGAAAATTCACTCGTACAGCTAGGAAAACGCGATATTCGACATTTCCAATCGATCTGCATCAACAACAGTTAAGATTCAGTTCCCAGGCGTCGCAATAGTGCTTATTGAAAATTCACTCGTACAGCTTGGAAAACGCGATATTCGACATTTCCAATCGATCTGCATCGACAACAGCTAAAGATTCTGTTCCCATGAGTCGCAATAGTCTTTATTATCAAAAATACACCCGTTTAGCATGGAAAATGCGATATTCGACATTTCCAATCGATCTGCATCGACCACAGCTAAAGATTCAGTTCCCAGGCGTCGCAATAGCCCTTCTTATTGAAAATTCACTCGTTGAGCTTGGAAACCTCGATATTCGACATCTCCAATCGACCTGCATCGACAACATCTAAAGATTCAGTTCCCAGGCGTCGCAATCGTCCTTATTATCAAAAATACACTCGTATAGCATGGAAAATGCGACATTCGACATTTCCAATCGATCTGGATCGACAGCAGCTAAAGATTCAGTTCCCAGGCGTCGCCATAGTCCTTCTAATTGAAAATTCACTCGTAGAGCTTGGAAAACGCGATATTCGACATTTCCAATCGATCTGCATCGACAACAGTTAAAGATTCAGTTCCCAGACGTCGCAATAGTCCTTATTGAAAATTCACTCGTAGAGCTTGGAAAACGCAATATTCGACATTTCCATTCGATCTGCATCGACAACAGCTAAAGATTCAGTTCCCAGGCGTCGCAATAGCCCTTATTGAAAATTCACTCGTAGAGCTTGGAAAACGCGATATTCTTCATTTCCAATCGATCTGCATCAACAACAGCTAAAGATTCAGTTCCCAGGCGTCGCAATCGTCCTTATTATCAAAAATACACTCGTATATCATGGAAAATGCGACATTCGACATTTCCAATCGATCTGGATCGACAGCAGCTAAAGATTCAGTTCCCAGGCGTTGCAATAGCCCTTCTTACCGAAAATTCACTCGTAGAGCTTGGAAAACGCGATATTCGACATTTCCAATCGATCTGCATCGACAACAGCTAAAGATTCTGTTCCCAGGAGTCGCAATAGTCTTTATTATCAAAAATACACCCGTTTAGCATGGAAAATGCGATATTCGACATTTCCAATCGATCTGCATCGACAACAGCTAAAAATTCAGTTCCCAGGCGTCGCCAAAGTCCTTATTGTAAATTCACTCGTAGTGCTTGAAAAACGCGATATTCGACATTTCCAATCGATCTGCATCGACAACAGCCAAAGATGCAGTTCCCAGGCGTCGTAATAGTGCTTATTGAAAATTCACTCGTACAGCTTGGAAAACGCGATATTCGACATTTCCAATCGATCTGCATCGACAACAGTTAAAGATTCAGTTCCCAGGCGTCGCAGTAGTCCTTATTGAAAATTCACTCGAAGAGCTTGGAAAACGCAATATTCGACATTTCCAATCGATCTGCATCGACAACAGCTAAAGATTCAGTTCCCAGGCGTCGCAATAGTCCTTCTTATTGAAAATTCACTCGTACAACTTGGAAAACGCGATATTCGACATTTCCATTCGATCTGCATCGACAACAGCTAAAGATTCAGTTCCCAGGCGTCGCAATCGTCCTTACTGAAAATTCACTCATAGAGCTTGGAAAACGCGATATTCGACATTTCCAATCGATCTGCATCGACAACAGCTAAAGATTCAGTTCCCAGGCGTTGCAATAGTCTTTATTATCAAAAATACACTCCTATAGCATGGATAATGCGATATTCGACATTTTCAATCGATCTGCATCGGCAACAGCTAAAGATTCAGTTCCCAGGCGTCGCAATAGTCCTTACTGAAAATTCACTCATAGAGCTTGGAAAACGCGATATTCGACATTTCCAATCGATCTGCATCGACAACAGCTAAAGATTCAGTTCCCAGGCGTTGCAATAGTCTTTATTATCAAAAATACACTCCTATAGCATGGAAAATGCGATATTCGACATTTCCAATCGATCTGCATCGGCAACGGCTAAAGATTCAGTTCCCAGGCGTCGCAATCGTCCTTATTATCAAAAATACACTCGTATAGCATGGAAAATGCGACATTCGACATTTCCAATCGATCTGGATCGACAGCAGCTAAAGATTCAGTTCCCAGGCGTCGCCATAGTCCTTCTTATTGAAAATTCACTCGTAGAGCTTGGAAAACGCGATATTCGACATTTCCAATCGATCTGCATCGACAACAGTTAAAGATTCAGTTCCCAGACGTCGCAATAGTCCTTATTGAAAATTCACTCGTAGAGCTTGGAAAACGCAATATTCGACATTTCCATTCGATCTGCATCGACAACAGCTAAAGATTCAGTTCCCAGGCGTCGTAATAGTGCTTATTGAAAATTCACTCGTACAGCTTGGAAAACGCGATATTCGACATTTCCAATCGATCTGCATCGACAACAACTAAACATTCAGTTCCCAGGCGTCGCAATAGTCCTTATTATCAAAAATACACTCGTATATCATGGAAAATGCGACATTCGACATTTCCAATCGATCTGGATCGACAGCAGCTAAAGATTCAGTTCCCAGGCGTTGCAATAGCCCTTCTTACCGAAAATTCACTCGTAGAGCTTGGAAAACGCGATATTCGACATTTCCATTCGATCTGCATCGACAACAGCTAAAGATTCAGTTCCCAGGCGTCGCAATAGTCCTTACTGAAAATTCACTCGTAGAGCTTGGAAAACGCGATATTCGACATTTCCAATCGATCTGCGTCGACAACAGCTAAAGATTCAGTTCCCAGGCGTCGCAATAGCCCTTATTGAAAATTCACTCGTAGAGCTTGGAAAACGCGATATTCTTCATTTCCAATCGATCTGCATCAACAACAGCTAAAGATTCAGTTCCCAGGCGTCGCAATCGTCCTTATTATCAAAAATACACTCGTATATCATGGAAAATGCGACATTCGACATTTCCAATCGATCTGGATCGACAGCAGCTAAAGATTCAGTTCCCAGGCGTTGCAATAGCCCATCTTACCGAAAATTCACTCGTAGAGCTTGGAAAACGCGATATTCGACATTTCCAATCGATCTGCATCGACAACAGCTAAAGATTCTGTTCCCAGGAGTCGCAATAGTCTTTATTATCAAAAATACACCCGTTTAGCATGGAAAATGCGATATTCGACATTTCCAATCGATCTGCATCGACAACAGCTAAAAATTCAGTTCCCAGGCGTCGCCAAAGTCCTTATTGAAAATTCACTCGTAGTGCTTGAAAAACGCGGTATTCGACATTTCCAATCGGACTGCATCGACAACAGCCAAAGATGTAGTTCCCAGGCGTCGTAATAGTCCTTATTGAAAATTCACTCATAAAGCTTGGAAAACGCGATATTCGACATTTCCAATCGATCTGCATCGACAACAGCTAAAGATTCAGTACCCAGGCGTCGCAATAGTCCTTATTGAAAATTCACTCATAGAGCTTGAAGAACGCGATATTCGACATTTCCAATCGACCTGCATCGACAACAGCTAAAGATTCTGTTCCCAGGCGTTGCAATAGTCTTTATTATCAAAAATACACTCCTATAGCATGGAAAATGCGATATTCGACATTTCCAATCGATCTGCATCGACAACAGTTAAAGATTCAGTTCCCAGGCGTCGCAATAGTCCTTATTGAAAATTCACTCGAAGAGCTTGGAAAACGCAATATTCGACATTTCCAATCGATCTGCATCGACAACAGCTAAAGATTCAGTTCCCAGGCGTCGCAATAGTCCTTCTTATTGAAAATTCACTCGTACAACTTGGAAAACGCGATATTCGACATTTCCATTCGATCTGCATCGACAACAGCTAAAGATTCAGTTCCCAGGCGTCGCAATCGTCCTTACTGAAAATTCACTCATAGAGCTTGGAAAACGCGATATTCGACATTTCCAATCGATCTGCATCGACAACAGCTAAAGATTCAGTTCCCAGGCGTTGCAATAGTCTTTATTATCAAAAATACACTCCTATAGCATGGATAATGCGATATTCGACATTTCCAATCGATCTGCATCGGCAACAGCTAAAGATTCAGTTCCCAGGCGTCGCAATAGTCCTTACTGAAAATTCACTCATAGAGCTTGGAAAACGCGATATTCGACATTTCCAATCGATCTGCATCGACAACAGCTAAAGATTCAGTTCCCAGGCGTTGCAATAGTCTTTATTATCAAAAATACACTCCTATAGCATGGAAAATGCGATATTCGACATTTCCAATCGATCTGCATCGGCAACGGCTAAAGATTCAGTTCCCAGGCGTCGCAATCGTCCTTATTATCAAAAATACACTCGTATAGCATGGAAAATGCGACATTCGACATTTCCAATCGATCTGGATCGACAGCAGCTAAAGATTCAGTTCCCAGGCGTCGCCATAGTCCTTCTAATTGAAAATTCACTCGTAGAGCTTGGAAAACGCGATATTCGACATTTCCAATCGATCTGCATCGACAACAGTTAAAGATTCAGTTCCCAGACGTCGCAATAGTCCTTATTGAAAATTCACTCGTAGAGCTTGGAAAACGCAATATTCGACATTTCCATTCGATCTGCATCGACAACAGCTAAAGATTCAGTTCCCAGGCGTCGCAATAGCCCTTATTGAAAATTCACTCGTAGAGCTTGGAAAACGCGATATTCTTCATTTCCAATCGATCTGCATCAACAACAGCTAAAGATTCAGTTCCCAGGCGTCGCAATCGTCCTTATTATCAAAAATACACTCGTATATCATGGAAAATGCGACATTCGACATTTCCAATCGATCTGGATCGACAGCAGCTAAAGATTCAGTTCCCAGGCGTTGCAATAGCCCTTCTTACCGAAAATTCACTCGTAGAGCTTGGAAAACGCGATATTCGACATTTCCAATCGATCTGCATCGACAACAGCTAAAGATTCTGTTCCCAGGAGTCGCAATAGTCCTTATTATCAAAAATACACCCGTTTAGCATGGAAAATGCGATATTCGACATTTCCAATCGATCTGCATCGACAACAGCTAAAAATTCAGTTCCCAGGCGTCGCCAAAGTCCTTATTGTAAATTCACTCGTAGTGCTTGAAAAACGCGATATTCGACATTTCCAATCGGACTGCATCGACAACAGCCAAAGATGTAGTTCCCAGGCGTCGTAATAGTCCTTATTGAAAATTCACTCATAGAGCTTGGAAAACGCGATATTCGACATTTCCAATCGATCTGCATCGACAACAGCTAAAGATTCAGTACCCAGGCGTCGCAATAGTCCTTATTGAAAATTCACTCATAGAGCTTGAAAAACGCGATATTTGACATTTCCAATCGATCTGCATCAACAACAGCTAAAGATTCAGTTCCCAGGCGTTGCAATAGTCTTTATTATCAAAAATATACCCGTTTAGCATGGAAAATGCGATATTCAACATTTCCAATCGATCAGCATCGACAACAGCTAAAGTCTCAGTTCCCAGGCGTCGCCAAAGTCCTTATTGAAAATTCACTCGTTGTACTTGAAAAACGCGATATTCGACATTTCCAATCGGACTGCATCGACAACAGCCAAAGATGTAGTTCCCAGGCGTCGTAATAGTCCTACTAATTGAAAATTCACTCGTAGAGCTTGGAAAACGCGGTATTCGACATTTCCAGTAGATCTGCATCGACAACAGCTAAAGATTCAGTTCCAGGCGTCGCAATAGTGCATATTGAAAATTCACTCGTACAGCTTGGAAAACGCGATATTCGACATTTCCAATCGATCTGCATCAACAACAGCTAAAGATTCAGTTCCCAGGCGTCGCAATAGTGCTTATTGAAAATTCACTCGTACAGCTTGGAAAATGCGACATTCGACATTTCCAATCGATCTGGATCGACAGCAGCTAAAGATTCAGTTCCCAGGCGTGGCAATAGTCCTTCTTATTGAAAATTCACTCGTAGAGATTGGAAAACGCGATATTCGACATTTCCATACGATCTGCATGGACAACAGCTAAAGATTCAGTTCCCAGGCGTCGCAATAGTGCTTATTGAAAATTCACTCGTACAGCTTGGAAAACGCGATATTCGACATTTCCAATCGATCTGCATCAACAACAGCTAAAGATTCAGTTCCCAGGCGTCGCAATAGTCCTTATTGAAAATTCACTCGTACAACTTGGAAAACGCGATATTCGACATTTCCATTCGATCTGCATCGACAACAGCTAAAGATTCAGTTCCCAGGCGTCGCAATCGTCCTTACTGAAAATTCACTCATAGAGCTTGGAAAACGCGATATTCGACATTTCCAATCGATCTGCATCGACAACAGCTAAAGATTCAGTTCCCAGGCGTTGCAATAGTCTTTATTATCAAAAATACACTCCTATAGCATGGATAATGCGATATTCGACATTTTCAATCGATCTGCATCGGCAACAGCTAAAGATTCAGTTCCCAGGCGTCGCAATAGTCCTTACTGAAAATTCACTCATAGAGCTTGGAAAACGCGATATTCGACATTTCCAATCGATCTGCATCGACAACAGCTAAAGATTCAGTTCCCAGGCGTTGCAATAGTCTTTATTATCAAAAATACACTCCTATAGCATGGAAAATGCGATATTCGACATTTCCAATCGATCTGCATCGGCAACGGCTAAAGATTCAGTTCCCAGGCGTCGCAATCGTCCTTATTATCAAAAATACACTCGTATAGCATGGAAAATGCGACATTCGACATTTCCAATCGATCTGGATCGACAGCAGCTAAAGATTCAGTTCCCAGGCGTCGCCATAGTCCTTCTTATTGAAAATTCACTCGTAGAGCTTGGAAAACGCGATATTCGACATTTCCAATCGATCTGCATCGACAACAGTTAAAGATTCAGTTCCCAGACGTCGCAATAGTCCTTATTGAAAATTCACTCGTAGAGCTTGGAAAACGCAATATTCGACATTTCCATTCGATCTGCATCGACAACAGCTAAAGATTCAGTTCCCAGGCGTCGTAATAGTGCTTATTGAAAATTCACTCGTACAGCTTGGAAAACGCGATATTCGACATTTCCAATCGATCTGCATCGACAACAACTAAACATTCAGTTCCCAGGCGTCGCAATAGTCCTTATTATCAAAAATACACTCGTATATCATGGAAAATGCGACATTCGACATTTCCAATCGATCTGGATCGACAGCAGCTAAAGATTCAGTTCCCAGGCGTTGCAATAGCCCTTCTTACCGAAAATTCACTCGTAGAGCTTGGAAAACGCGATATTCGACATTTCCATTCGATCTGCATCGACAACAGCTAAAGATTCAGTTCCCAGGCGTCGCAATAGTCCTTACTGAAAATTCACTCGTAGAGCTTGGAAAACGCGATATTCGACATTTCCAATCGATCTGCGTCGACAACAGCTAAAGATTCAGTTCCCAGGCGTCGCAATAGCCCTTATTGAAAATTCACTCGTAGAGCTTGGAAAACGCGATATTCTTCATTTCCAATCGATCTGCATCAACAACAGCTAAAGATTCAGTTCCCAGGCGTCGCAATCGTCCTTATTATCAAAAATACACTCGTATATCATGGAAAATGCGACATTCGACATTTCCAATCGATCTGGATCGACAGCAGCTAAAGATTCAGTTCCCAGGCGTTGCAATAGCCCTTCTTACCGAAAATTCACTCGTAGAGCTTGGAAAACGCGATATTCGACATTTCCAATCGATCTGCATCGACAACAGCTAAAGATTCTGTTCCCAGGAGTCGCAATAGTCTTTATTATCAAAAATACACTCGTATATCATGGAAAATGCGATATTCGACATTTCCAATCGATCTGCATCGACAACAGCTAAAAATTCAGTTCCCAGGCGTCGCCAAAGTCCTTATTGAAAATTCACTCGTAGTGCTTGAAAAACGCGGTATTCGACATTTCCAATCGGACTGCATCGACAACAGCCAAAGATGTAGTTCCCAGGCGTCGTAATAGTCCTTATTGAAAATTCACTCATAGAGCTTGGAAAACGCGATATTCGACATTTCCAATCGATCTGCATCGACAACAGCTAAAGATTCAGTACCCAGGCGTCGCCAAAGTCCTTATTGAAAATTCACTCGTAGAGCTTGAAGAACGCGATATTCGACATTTCCAATCGACCTGCATCGACAACAGCTAAAGATTCTGTTCCCAGGCGTTGCAATAGTCTTTATTATCAAAAATACACTCCTATAGCATGGAAAATGCGATATTCGACATTTCCAATCGATCTGCATCGACAACAGCTAAAGATTCAGTTCCCAGGCGTCGCCAAAGTCCTTATTGAAAATTCACTCGTAGTGCATGAAAAACGCGATATTCGACATTTCCAATCGATCTGCATCGACAACAGCCAAAGATGCAGTTCCCAGGCGTCGTAATAGTGCTTATTGAAAATTCACTCGTACAGCTTGGAAAACGCGATATTCGACATTTCCAATCGATCTGCATCGACAACAGTTAAAGATTCAGTTCCCAGGCGTCGCAATAGTCCTTATTGAAAATTCACTCGAAGAGCTTGGAAAACGCAATATTCGACATTTCCAATCGATCTGCATCGACAACAGCTAAAGATTCAGTTCCCAGGCGTCGCAATAGTCCTTCTTATTGAAAATTCACTCGTACAACTTGGAAAACGCGATATTCGACATTTCCATTCGATCTGCATCGACAACAGCTAAAGATTCAGTTCCCAGGCGTCGCAATCGTCCTTACTGAAAATTCACTCATAGAGCTTGGAAAACGCGATATTCGACATTTCCAATCGATCTGCATCGACAACAGCTAAAGATTCAGTTCCCAGGCGTTGCAATAGTCTTTATTATCAAAAATACACTCCTATAGCATGGATAATGCGATATTCGACATTTCCAATCGATCTGCATCGGCAACAGCTAAAGATTCAGTTCCCAGGCGTCGCAATAGTCCTTACTGAAAATTCACTCATAGAGCTTGGAAAACGCGATATTCGACATTTCCAATCGATCTGCATCGACAACAGCTAAAGATTCAGTTCCCAGGCGTTGCAATAGTCTTTATTATCAAAAATACACTCCTATAGCATGGAAAATGCGATATTCGACATTTCCAATCGATCTGCATCGGCAACGGCTAAAGATTCAGTTCCCAGGCGTCGCAATCGTCCTTATTATCAAAAATACACTCGTATAGCATGGAAAATGCGACATTCGACATTTCCAATCGATCTGGATCGACAGCAGCTAAAGATTCAGTTCCCAGGCGTCGCCATAGTCCTTCTAATTGAAAATTCACTCGTAGAGCTTGGAAAACGCGATATTCGACATTTCCAATCGATCTGCATCGACAACAGTTAAAGATTCAGTTCCCAGACGTCGCAATAGTCCTTATTGAAAATTCACTCGTAGAGCTTGGAAAACGCAATATTCGACATTTCCATTCGATCTGCATCGACAACAGCTAAAGATTCAGTTCCCAGGCGTCGCAATAGCCCTTATTGAAAATTCACTCGTAGAGCTTGGAAAACGCGATATTCTTCATTTCCAATCGATCTGCATCAACAACAGCTAAAGATTCAGTTCCCAGGCGTCGCAATCGTCCTTATTATCAAAAATACACTCGTATATCATGGAAAATGCGACATTCGACATTTCCAATCGATCTGGATCGACAGCAGCTAAAGATTCAGTTCCCAGGCGTTGCAATAGCCCTTCTTACCGAAAATTCACTCGTAGAGCTTGGAAAACGCGATATTCGACATTTCCAATCGATCTGCATCGACAACAGCTAAAGATTCTGTTCCCAGGAGTCGCAATAGTCTTTATTATCAAAAATACACCCGTTTAGCATGGAAAATGCGATATTCGACATTTCCAATCGATCTGCATCGACAACAGCTAAAAATTCAGTTCCCAGGCGTCGCCAAAGTCCTTATTGTAAATTCACTCGTAGTGCTTGAAAAACGCGATATTCGACATTTCCAATCGGACTGCATCGACAACAGCCAAAGATGTAGTTCCCAGGCGTCGTAATAGTCCTTATTGAAAATTCACTCATAGAGCTTGGAAAACGCGATATTCGACATTTCCAATCGATCTGCATCGACAACAGCTAAAGATTCAGTACCCAGGCGTCGCAATAGTCCTTATTGAAAATTCACTCATAGAGCTTGAAAAACGCGATATTTGACATTTCCAATCGATCTGCATCAACAACAGCTAAAGATTCAGTTCCCAGGCGTTGCAATAGTCTTTATTATCAAAAATATACCCGTTTAGCATGGAAAATGCGATATTCAACATTTCCAATCGATCAGCATCGACAACAGCTAAAGTCTCAGTTCCCAGGCGTCGCCAAAGTCCTTATTGAAAATTCACTCGTTGTACTTGAAAAACGCGATATTCGACATTTCCAATCGGACTGCATCGACAACAGCCAAAGATGTAGTTCCCAGGCGTCGTAATAGTCCTACTAATTGAAAATTCACTCGTAGAGCTTGGAAAACGCGGTATTCGACATTTCCAGTAGATCTGCATCGACAACAGCTAAAGATTCAGTTCCAGGCGTCGCAATAGTGCATATTGAAAATTCACTCGTACAGCTTGGAAAACGCGATATTCGACATTTCCAATCGATCTGCATCAACAACAGCTAAAGATTCAGTTCCCAGGCGTCGCAATAGTGCTTATTGAAAATTCACTCGTACAGCTTGGAAAATGCGACATTCGACATTTCCAATCGATCTGGATCGACAGCAGCTAAAGATTCAGTTCCCAGGCGTGGCAATAGTCCTTCTTATTGAAAATTCACTCGTAGAGATTGGAAAACGCGATATTCGACATTTCCATACGATCTGCATGGACAACAGCTAAAGATTCAGTTCCCAGGCGTCGCAATAGTGCTTATTGAAAATTCACTCGTACAGCTTGGAAAACGCGATATTCGACATTTCCAATCGATCTGCATCAACAACAGCTAAAGATTCAGTTCCCAGGCGTCGCAATAGCGCTTATTGAAAATTCACTCGTACAGCTTGGAAAACGCGATATTCGATATTTCCAATCGATCTGAATCGACAACAGCTAAAGATTCTGTTCCCATGAGTCGCAATAGTCTTTATTATCAAAAATACACCCGTTTAGCATGGAAAATGCGATATTCGACATTTCCAATCGATCTGCATCGACAACGGCTAAAGATTCAGTTCCCAGGCATCGCAATAGTCCTTCTTATTGAAAATTCACTCGTTGAGCTTGGAAACGTCCATATTCGAAATCCCCAATCGACCTGCATCGACAACAGCTAAAGATTCAGTTCCCAGGCGTCGCAATAGTGCTTATTGAAAATTCACTCGTACAGCTAGGAAAACGCGATATTCGACATTTCCAATCGATCTGCATCGACAACAGCTAAAGATTCAGTTCCCAGTCGTTGCAATAGTCTTTATTATCAAAAATACACTCGTGTAGCATGGAAAATGCGACATTCGACATTTCCAATCGATCTGGATTGACAGCAGCTAAAGATTCAGTTCCCAGGCGTCGCAATAGTCCTTCTTATTGAAAATTCACTCGTAGAGCTTGGAAAACGCGATATTCGACATTTCCAATCGATCTGCATCGACAACAGCTAAAGATTCAGTTCCAGGCGTCGCAATAGTCCTTATTGAAAATTCACTCGTAGAGCTTGGAAAACACGATATTCCACATTTCCAATCGATCTGCATCGACAACAGCTAAAGATTCAGTTCCCAGGAGTCGCAATAGTCCTTATTGAAGATTCACTCGTAGAGCTTGGAAAACGCGATATTCGACATTCCAATCGATCTGCATCAACAACAGCTAAAGATTCAGTCCCCAGGCGTCGCAATAGTGCTTATTGAAAATTCACTCGTACAGCTTGGAAAACGCGATATTCGACATTTCCAATCGACCTGCATCGACAACAGCTAATGATTCAGTTCCCAGGCGTCGCAATAGTCTTTATTATCAAAAATACACCCGTATAGCATGGAAAATGCGATATTCGACATTTCCAATCGAACTGCATCGACAACAGCTAAAGATTCAGTTCCCAGGCGTCGCAATAGCCCTTCTTATTGAAAATTCACTCGTCGAGCTTGGAAACCTCGATATTCGACATCTCCAATCGACCTGCATCGACAACAGCTAATGATTCAGTTCCCAGGCGTCGCAATAGTCTTTATTATCAAAAATACACCCGTATAGCATGGAAAATGCGATATTCGACATTTCCAATCGAACTGCATCGACAACAGCTAAAGATTCAGTTCCCAGGCGTCGCAATAGCCCTTCTTATTGAAAATTCACTCGTTGAGCTTGGAAACCTCGATATCCGACATTTCCAATCGACCTGCAACGACAACAGCTAAAGATTCAGTTCCCAGGCGTCGCAATAGCCCTTCTTATTGAAAATTCACTCGTTGAGCTTGGACACCTCGATATTCGACATCTCCAATCGACCTGCATCGACAACAGCTAATGATTCAGTTCCCAGGCGTCGCAATAGTCTTTATTATCAAAAATACACCCGTATAGCATGGAAAATGCGATATTCGACATTTCCAATCGAACTGCATCGACCATAGCTAAAGATTCAGTTCCCAGGCGTTGCAATAGTCTTTATTATCAAAAATACACTCGTGTAGCATGGGAAATGCAATATTCGACATTTCCAAACGATCTGCATCAACAACAGCTAAAGATTCAGTTCCCAGGCGTCGCAATAGTGCTTATTGAAAATTCACTCGTACAGCTAGGAAAACGCGATATTCGACATTTCCAATCGATCTGCATCGACAACAGCTAAAGTTTCAGTTCCCAGGCGTTGCAATAGTCTTTATTATCAAAAATGCACTCGTGTAGCATGGAAAATGCGACATTCGACATTTCCAATCGATCTGGATTGACAGCAGCTAAAGATTCAGTTCCCAGGCGTCGCAATGGTCCTTCTTTTTGAAAATTCACTCGTTGAGCTTGGAAACGTCGATATTCGACATCTCCAATCGACCTGCATCGACAACAGCTAAAGATTCAGTTCCCTGGCGTCGCAATAGTGCTTATTGAAAATTCACTCGTACAGCTTGGAAAACGCGATATTCGACATTTCCAATCGATCTGATTCGACAACAGCTAAAGATTCAGTTCCCAGCCAATCGTCCTTATTATCAAAAATACACTCGTATAGCATGGAAAATGCGACATTCGTTATTTCCAATCGATCTGGATCGACAGCAGCTAAAGATTCAGTTCCCATGCGTCGCAATAGTCCTTCTTGTTGAAAATTCACTCGTAGAGCTTGGAAAACACGATATTCGACATTTCCATACGATCTGCATGGACAACAGCTAAAGATTCAGTTCCCAGGCGTCGCAATAGTGCTTATTGAAAATTCACTCGTACAGCTTGGAAAACGCGATATTCGACATTTCCAATCGATCTGCATCAACAACAGCTAAAGATTCAGTTCCCAGGCGTCGCAATAGCGCTTATTGAAAATTCACTCGTACAGCTTGGAAAACGCGATATTCGACATTTCCAATCGATCTGCATCGACAACAGCTAAAGATTCAGTTCCCAGGCGTTGCAATAGTCTTTATTATCAAAAATACACTCCTATAGCATGGAAAATGCGATATTCGACATTTCCAATCGATCTGCATCGGCAACGGCTAAAGATTCAGTTCCCAGGCGTCGCAATCGTCCTTATTATCAAAAATACACTCGTATAGCATGGAAAATGCGACATTCGACATTTCCAATCGATCTGGATCGACAGCAGCTAAAGATTCAGTTCCCAGGCGTCGCCATAGTCCTTCTAATTGAAAATTCACTCGTAGAGCTTGGAAAACGCGATATTCGACATTTCCAATCGATCTGCATCGACAACAGTTAAAGATTCAGTTCCCAGACGTCGCAATAGTCCTTATTGAAAATTCACTCGTAGAGCTTGGAAAACGCAATATTCGACATTTCCATTCGATCTGCATCGACAACAGCTAAAGATTCAGTTCCCAGGCGTCGCAATAGCCCTTATTGAAAATTCACTCGTAGAGCTTGGAAAACGCGATATTCTTCATTTCCAATCGATCTGCATCAACAACAGCTAAAGATTCAGTTCCCAGGCGTCGCAATCGTCCTTATTATCAAAAATACACTCGTATATCATGGAAAATGCGACATTCGACATTTCCAATCGATCTGGATCGACAGCAGCTAAAGATTCAGTTCCCAGGCGTTGCAATAGCCCTTCTTACCGAAAATTCACTCGTAGAGCTTGGAAAACGCGATATTCGACATTTCCAATCGATCTGCATCGACAACAGCTAAAGATTCTGTTCCCAGGAGTCGCAATAGTCTTTATTATCAAAAATACACCCGTTTAGCATGGAAAATGCGATATTCGACATTTCCAATCGATCTGCATCGACAACAGCTAAAGATTCAGTTCCCAGGCGTCGCCAAAGTCCTTATTGTAAATTCACTCGTAGTGCTTGAAAAACGCGATATTCGACATTTCCAATCGGACTGCATCGACAACAGCCAAAGATGTAGTCCCCAGGCGTCGTAATAGTCCTTATTGAAAATTCACTCATAGAGCTTGGAAAACGCGATATTCGACATTTCCAATCGATCTGCATCGACAACAGCTAAAGATTCAGTACCCAGGCGTCGCAATAGTCCTTATTGAAAATTCACTCATAGAGCTTGAAAAACGCGATATTTGACATTTCCAATCGATCTGCATCAACAACAGCTAAAGATTCAGTTCCCAGGCGTTGCAATAGTCTTTATTATCAAAAATATACCCGTTTAGCATGGAAAATGCGATATTCAACATTTCCAATCGATCAGCATCGACAACAGCTAAAGTCTCAGTTCCCAGGCGTCGCCAAAGTCCTTATTGAAAATTCACTCGTTGTACTTGAAAAACGCGATATTCGACATTTCCAATCGGACTGCATCGACAACAGCCAAAGATGTAGTTCCCAGGCGTCGTAATAGTCCTACTAATTGAAAATTCACTCGTAGAGCTTGGAAAACGCGGTATTCGACATTTCCAGTAGATCTGCATCGACAACAGCTAAAGATTCAGTTCCAGGCGTCGCAATAGTGCATATTGAAAATTCACTCGTACAGCTTGGAAAACGCGATATTCGACATTTCCAATCGATCTGCATCAACAACAGCTAAAGATTCAGTTCCCAGGCGTCGCAATAGTGCTTATTGAAAATTCACTCGTACAGCTTGGAAAATGCGACATTCGACATTTCCAATCGATCTGGATCGACAGCAGCTAAAGATTCAGTTCCCAGGCGTGGCAATAGTCCTTCTTATTGAAAATTCACTCGTAGAGATTGGAAAACGCGATATTCGACATTTCCATACGATCTGCATGGACAACAGCTAAAGATTCAGTTCCCAGGCGTCGCAATAGTGCTTATTGAAAATTCACTCGTACAGCTTGGAAAACGCGATATTCGACATTTCCAATCGATCTGCATCAACAACAGCTAAAGATTCAGTTCCCAGGCGTCGCAATAGCGCTTATTGAAAATTCACTCGTACAGCTTGGAAAACGCGATATTCGATATTTCCAATCGATCTGAATCGACAACAGCTAAAGATTCTGTTCCCATGAGTCGCAATAGTCTTTATTATCAAAAATACACCCGTTTAGCATGGAAAATGCGATATTCGACATTTCCAATCGATCTGCATCGACAACGGCTAAAGATTCAGTTCCCAGGCATCGCAATAGTCCTTCTTATTGAAAATTCACTCGTTGAGCTTGGAAACGTCCATATTCGAAATCCCCAATCGACCTGCATCGACAACAGCTAAAGATTCAGTTCCCAGGCGTCGCAATAGTGCTTATTGAAAATTCACTCGTACAGCTAGGAAAACGCGATATTCGACATTTCCAATCGATCTGCATCGACAACAGCTAAAGATTCAGTTCCCAGGCGTTGCAATAGTCTTTATTATCAAAAATACACTCGTGTTGCATGGAAAATGCGACATTCGACATTTCCAATCGATCTGGATTGACAGCAGCTAAAGATTCAGTTCCCAGGCGTCGCAATAGTCCTTCTTATTGAAAATTCACTCGTAGAGCTTGGAAAACGCGATATTCGACATTTCCAATCGATCTGCATCGACAACAGCTAAAGATTCAGTTCCCAGGCGTCGCAATAGTCCTTATTGAAAATTCACTCGTAGAGCTTGGAAAACACGATATTCCACATTTCCAATCGATCTGCATCGACAACAGCTAAAGATTCAGTTCCCAGGAGTCGCAATAGTCCTTATTGAAGATTCACTCGTAGAGCTTGGAAAACGCGATATTCGACATTCCAATCGATCTGCATCAACAACAGCTAAAGATTCAGTCCCCAGGCGTCGCAATAGTGCTTATTGAAAATTCACTCGTACAGCTTGGAAAACGCGATATTCGACATTTCCAATCGACCTGCATCGACAACAGCTAATGATTCAGTTCCCAGGCGTCGCAATAGTCTTTATTATCAAAAATACACCCGTATAGCATGGAAAATGCGATATTCGACATTTCCAATCGAACTGCATCGACAACAGCTAAAGATTCAGTTCCCAGGCGTCGCAATAGCCCTTCTTATTGAAAATTCACTCGTCGAGCTTGGAAACCTCGATATTCGACATCTCCAATCGACCTGCATCGACAACAGCTAAATGATTCAGTTCCCAGGCGTCGCAATAGTCTTTATTATCAAAAATACACCCGTATAGCATGGAAAATGCGATATTCGACATTTCCAATCGAACTGCATCGACAACAGCTAAAGATTCAGTTCCCAGGCGTCGCAATAGCCCTTCTTATTGAAAATTCACTCGTTGAGCTTGGAAACCTCGATATCCGACATTTCCAATCGACCTGCAACGACAACAGCTAAAGATTCAGTTCCCAGGCGTCGCAATAGCCCTTCTTATTGAAAATTCACTCGTTGAGCTTGGACACCTCGATATTCGACATCTCCAATCGACCTGCATCGACAACAGCTAATGATTCAGTTCCCAGGCGTCGCAATAGTCTTTATTATCAAAAATACACCCGTATAGCATGGAAAATGCGATATTCGACATTTCCAATCGAACTGCATCGACCATAGCTAAAGATTCAGTTCCCAGGCGTTGCAATAGTCTTTATTATCAAAAATACACTCGTGTAGCATGGGAAATGCAATATTCGACATTTCCAAACGATCTGCATCAACAACAGCTAAAGATTCAGTTCCCAGGCGTCGCAATAGTGCTTATTGAAAATTCACTCGTACAGCTAGGAAAACGCGATATTCGACATTTCCAATCGATCTGCATCGACAACAGCTAAAGTTTCAGTTCCCAGGCGTTGCAATAGTCTTTATTATCAAAAATGCACTCGTGTAGCATGGAAAATGCGACATTCGACATTTCCAATCGATCTGGATTGACAGCAGCTAAAGATTCAGTTCCCAGGCGTCGCAATGGTCCTTCTTTTTGAAAATTCACTCGTTGAGCTTGGAAACGTCGATATTCGACATCTCCAATCGACCTGCATCGACAACAGCTAAAGATTCAGTTCCCTGGCGTCGCAATAGTGCTTATTGAAAATTCACTCGTACAGCTTGGAAAACGCGATATTCGACATTTCCAATCGATCTGATTCGACAACAGCTAAAGATTCAGTTCCCAGCCAATCGTCCTTATTATCAAAAATACACTCGTATAGCATGGAAAATGCGACATTCGTTATTTCCAATCGATCTGGATCGACAGCAGCTAAAGATTCAGTTCCCATGCGTCGCAATAGTCCTTCTTGTTGAAAATTCACTCGTAGAGCTTGGAAAACACGATATTCGACATTTCCAATCGATCTCAATCGACAACAGCTAAAGATTCAGTTCCCAGGCGTCGCAATAGTGCTTATTGAAAATTCACTCGTACAGCTAGGAAAACGCGATATTCGACATTTCCAATCGATCCTGATCGACAACAGCTAAAGATTCAGTTCCCAGTCGTTGCAATAGTCTTTATTATCAAAAATACACTCGTGTAGCATGGAAAATGCGACATTCGACATTTCCAATCGATCTGGATTGACAGCAGCTAAAGATTCAGTTCCCAGGCGTCGCAATAGTCCTTCTTATTGAAAATTCACTCGTAGAGCTTGGAAAACGCGATATTCGACATTTCCAATCGATCTGCATCGACAACAGCTAAAGATTCAGTTCCCAGGCGTCGCAATAGTCCTTATTGAAAATTCACTCGTAGAGCTTGGAAAACACGATATTCCACATTTCCAATCGATCTGCATCGACAACAGCTAAAGATTCAGTTCCCAGGCGTCGAAATAGTCCTTATTGAAAATTCACTCGTAGAGCTTGGAAAACGCGATATTCTTCATTTCCAATCGATCTGCATCAACAACAGCTAAAGATTCAGTTCCCAGGCGTCGCAACCGTCCTTATTATCAAAAATACACTCGTATATCATGGAAAATGCGACATTCGACATTTCCAATCGATCTGGATCGACAGCAGCTAAAGATTCAGTTCCCAGGCGTCGCAATAGTCCTTCTTATTGAAAATTCACTCGTACAGCTTGGAAAGCGCGATATTCGACATTTCCAATCGATCTGCATCGACAACAGCTAAAGATTCAGTTCCCAGGCGTCGCAATATCCCTTTGTTAGCGATTAGTATATAAGGTAGTTTTAGAATAGTTCATAGTTATATAAGCTTTAGTATTAAGGTAAATAGACTATAAGAGCGAACTGCCCTGCTGCTCCCGGCGTTCTGCTGGAGCTCCAAAATCCCGCGTCGCGCGGTTCAGTTCCGAATTGGCAGGTGAAGAGCAAACAAGTATTGAATTAAAGACTTTATTACGAGTAAGAAAACTGTGCGTCGTCGCGTGAACGACCAAGTTGTGCGGAGCGCCTTCAGTGTGTTAACAGTGTTGTCTGTGTTGAATTGTAACATTCAAAGTAAAGTCTTCTTAACTAAGTCAGTTCTTCCAGTTTCGTCCTATCAATCAATAATACAGTCCACTCAATCAGATTCCATCAAAATCTATCTACCTCCTCACCCTATCTCTCACCTCGGGGAACAACAATCTCTCTCCCCTCGATAGCTCCTGTCCAGCTATCGAACAAAACGGTCCTTCGAGCCGGATTCTGGAAAAGAATCCGCGAGCTCCGTTCCCCCCGCGTTAACGCTTGGATAATCCTTGGCCGCATGCCGCGAGCCATAACAGGCGTTATCACCTTCAGGACCTCTAACTCCTAGAGGTAAACACGCTCTCACACGCACGTTCAGCTGAACGGCGGTTAAACGAAAACCTCGGCACGTATAAGTGCGCAATATCAACGTCAACAAACCATGACGAACCCATCGCCGAAGCTACTCGCCACCTTGCTCGCTGAGCAAGGGCTTATCGTCCAAACGATAAACAACTCTGTCGTCAACCTAAAGAAAAAGGGGAAGGATAATTTCACCCCTACTCTCATCCGCAATAGACTAAAGCTACTGGAGGAGAATTGGATTCGCTGCCGCGATCTGCACGCCGCCATCGTCGTCGCTAGCACCGAGGCTGATAAACAAAAGCTGACATACTTCACCGAGGCTCATATTGACAGCGCGAATGACGCTTTCATGGATGCTCGCGACTTCATGTGTGAGCTTCTTCCGGAGGACGCGCTGCCTAACAGCTCGATGCAGACCTCCACTCCGAACCAATCAACGGCAAACACGGTGAGATCTGACCAGTTAGTAAAATTGCCGCGCATTGACCTACCCCACTTCGATGGGAAAAGTATACAGTGGCAAAGTTTCCGAGACGTGTTTCAAAGCGTAATTATTGACCGCGCAGACTTGCCATCCGTCGTTAAGCTTCAGTACTTAAAGGCGAGCCTCCGCGGCGAAGCAAGCTCTCTATTGAAAAATGTAGCAGTCACAGCGGCCAATTTCCAATCCGCATGGGAGTCTGTGATGGCTCGTTTTGAAAACAAACGTGTGCTGATACAGGCTCATTTACAGGAGTTCTTCGACTTAGCGCCGATCCGTCACGACGTGCTCCGAGAACTCAAAGCAGTAAGAGATATTGCACTCGAAACGACGAGCGCTCTGCGCAATCTAGGACGACCTGTCGACCAATGGGATGACCTGCTCGTTTTTGCCGTTGTGACCAAATTCGACAGCATTACTCGCAAGGAATGGGAGGATCAGCATGGGGAAACAGACGACTACCCGAACTTTTCCCAACTGACGTCTTTCCTGGAGAAGCGGATTCGCACTCTGGAAGCGCTCGCCGTCTCAAGCAACTCCGTCAAACCGACTGTATCATCGAAGAAGGGAAATACCGTAAGATCTTTCCATTCTGCTCAGTCCAACGAGAAAAGAAAATGTGCCTTTTGTAAGGCTGAGCATCGTATTTATGTTTGCGCTAAGTTTAAGAATATGTCAATCGAAAACCGTTACGCGTTCGCAAGGCGTACAGGACTCTGTCTCAATTGTCTTTCCAGTGGGCATAATGCTCACTCGTGCTCCAGCTCAATCAATTGCGCGAGATGCGGCCAGCGGCATCATTCGTTCCTGCATCAGGAAACAGCAACGAGCACAACATCTCGACCATCCTCTGCCGTGGGAAACGCGACGCAATCTTCGACGGGGCACGAACCTGCCGTTCCCGAACCATTCAGCATAGCTGGGACTCCCTCTGGCCTAGCAGAAACCAAGGTCAACGCTCACACCGCTTCGATTGAGCCTCCTCATTTTCCTACGGTAAGGCCGGTCCTGCTGGCTACGGCTAGAGTAACTTTAGCCACTCCTGAAGGATCCTCCATCGTCGTGCGTGCTCTTCTAGATCCGGGGTCTCAGTCTTCGTTCGTCAACGAAGCCCTCGTGCAGCAGCTTCGCCTCCCCCGCAAACGCGTTAACATCGGCATTACCGGTCTAAATGATTCGTCTTCGGGAAATGTAACCAGCGCGGTCTCATTTCTATTGCGACCCATTGACCGAACGGATCCGACTGTCCCGGTCCGGGCTCTCGTAGTAAAAAGGGTTACGTCTTACACAAAGCCTGCTTCCTTTTCTCTTCCTCTCCACACAATGTTGTGCAATCTAAATCTTGCGGATCCTTGGCCCGACAACGACGACCGAATCGAATTTTTAATAGGTGCGGATCTGTATGGATCCATCTTACGCGACGGACTTCGTCAGGGGATTACTGATACGCTTACTGCGCAAAATACTATTTTCGGTTGGGTGCTTTCCGGTCCCTTAAATACCGCGACTAAAGTTTCCGCGACGGTGAAGGTGCACCACTCAATCGATTGGTCAATCGATTCTCTCCTACGAAGGTTTTGGGAATTCGAAGAAGTTCCCAGCAAACCCCTTCGTACTACTGAAGAAGTTCAATGTGAGGAACATTTCGTGCAAACGCACTCCCGAGATCCGGATGGGCGGTATGTCGTGCGTCTACCGTTCAGGTCCTCACCTCAACACCAACTAGGTGATTCCGAACATATAGCTCTATCGTCGCTCTTACGACTAGAAAAACGTTTTTCTCGCGAGGCGGCTCTTACGCCTCAGTACCAAGCCTTTCTTAAGGAATATGAAGAGCTAGGGCACATGAGCCTTCTCCAGACACCGGCGGAGGAAGGCTCTTTCCAGATCTACCTTCCGCATCATCCCGTAATCCGGGAAAGTAGTAGCACTTCTAAAATAAGGGTAGTTTTTAACGCGTCCAGCCCTACCTCGACTGGGCTTTCTCTAAATGACCTCCTCATGCCAGGCCCAAAATTACAATTCGAGCTACCAGCAATACTGCTTCGGTGGAGAGCTCATCGATACGTTTACACCGCCGACATTGCGAAGATGTTTCGTCAGGTACGAGTTGCCCCAGAGGATCGAAATTACCAGTGCATCCTCTGGAGAGAGAATTCGCAAGCTTCCGTGAAACGCTTCCGTTTAACCACGGTCACGTACGGCATGGCCTCCGCACCCTTTCTTGCCTTACGAGTCCTTCGACAGCTTGTGGCTGACGAAGGATCGGAGTTTCCACTCGCTGTACCAGTCCTTTCGCAAGACATCTACGTCGACGACCTGCTGTTCGGAGCGGAAGATAGAGTGCTGCTGCTCCAGATGAAAAACCAGGTCGAGAAACTCTTGGCTAGGGCTGGATTTCGGTTGCGCAAGTGGGCGAGCAATTGTCCGCAATTATTGGCGACGATCGACCACCGAGATCATGGGCTAGCCTACGATTTTTCGTCTACGGAGACCGACGGGCTGAAGCTACTCGGGATTTTGTGGAATCCCCGAGACGACTCCTTCCAGTTTTCGATTTCTCTTCCGGAGCCGAGTGTTACAACCAAACGAAGTATTCTGTCTACCGTCGGGAAAATCTTCGACCCCTTGGGCTGGGCTTCTCCTGCTATCATTAGCGTTAAAATTCTACTGCAAGACCTTTGGCGCGAGAAATTAGAATGGGACGATCCCCTTCCTTCTTCCCTAACCTGTCGTTGGACAAGTTTTCACGAGCAACTCTCGAGCCTTGAGAAAATTTCCATCCCGAGATGGACGGGACAGAGAGGCGGCAGTTCCACATACCAGCTTCACGGATTCGCTGACGCTTCTTCGTCCGCTTTTTCCGCAGTCGTCTACCTACGAATTTCGGACTTCGACGGGGACTCCACGGTCCAGCTTCTCATGGCTAAGACCAAGGTGACCCCTCTCAAGACCTTGAGCATTCCGCGATTAGAACTTAACGCGGTGACGCTTTTAGCTAGGATTGTCTCCTTCTTGTCTAAAGAAATGGGGTTAAACGACGTGCCCACATACTGTTGGACCGATACCACAATAACCCTCGCGTGGCTGCGCAAGGAGCCCGCGTATTGGGGCGTGTTCGTGGCCAACCGTGTATCGGAAGTCCAAACGCGGTTGCCAACTGCCTCTTGGAATCATGTTCCGTCCGCACAGAATCCGGCCGATTGCGCTTCTCGCGGTTTAACGCCCACGCAGTTGGTTGAATTTCCTTTATGGTGGAAGGGGCCGGACTGGCTTTCGCAGTCTTCGGAAAACTGGCCGGCTCAAGAACTCAATCCGTCCGTTCCGGAGCTCGAGCGACGAGCCCGAGTTCACCTACATCATTCGATACGCGATCAACCCTGGGTTCTACCGGAGATGATCGGCTCGTGGCCCAAATTGCTCCGTGTCACGGCGTATCTTCTTAGATTTGTCCAAGGATCCCGGCGCGTCTCTCGACCCTCCACCTTGAGTGTGTCCGCGAAGGAAATTTCCGTCGCGTCTGACTTCTGGATCCGACGACTCCAACACCTCCAGTTCCCGCTAGAAATCGCTGCTTTGGAGAACAAGCTACCAATACCCTCGGGCTCTCGAATAAAGACACTTGATCCATTTTTGGACGAAGCGAACCTTTTACGTTTAGGTGGACGCCTCCGCCATTCTTCTATCCCGTACAGGAAAAGGTTCCCCCTGATCCTCGCATCGCACTATGTCACTTCCCTTATCATCCGACAAACACACCTAAACAGCCTCCACGGAGGTCTTCAATTGACTCTGAGAGTTCTCCGTGAACGATTCTGGGTATTGGGTGCCCGCGGTCACGTAAAAAGGGAAATACACCAATGCGTTCGGTGCGTACGCGAACGAGCAGTTCTGGCTCAACAATTCATGAGCGACCTACCAGCAATCCGCTGTTCTCCATCTCGACCCTTTTCCCATACCGGGGTAGATTACGCTGGACCAATGCTGGTCCGCGAGAGGTCCGGCCGGGGCAGTCGCGCGCATAAATGTTATATAGCCGTTTTTGTGTGTTTGTCCGTCCGAGCGGTGCATTTGGAACTTGTGCACGACTACTCCACGAACGCATTTCTAGCCGCGTTAGACCGATTCGTGGCTCGGCGAGGGCTCCCTTCAGACCTTTACAGTGATAATGGTACTAATTTCCAAGGTGCGGATCGCGAATTGCAACGTGCATTCGTTGCTGCCTCTAGAGCTCCCGAAATGCAATCTCGCCTAGCCACGGACTATATCACTTGGCACTTTCTGCCGCCTGCAGCGCCTCATTTCGGGGGCTTGTGGGAGGCGGGGGTCAAGAGCGTCAAACATCACCTCAGGAGACAGCTGGGTTCGGCGACTCCTACGAGCGAGGAGTTTGCCACTCTACTCTGCGGAGTAGAGAGTTGCTTAAATTCGAGACCAATTGCACCACTTAAAGATGACCCTGAGAGTTTCGACGCCTTGACCCCCGGACATTTCCTGATCGGGACCTCGCTCAAAACCGTGCCGTCTCCTTCGCTGCTGGAGACAAAGGACACGCGTTTGTCTCGATGGCAATTCTATAGAAAGCTGCTCGAACAATTCTGGCGACGTTGGTCGAATGAGTACTTAGTCTCCCTCCAGCGCCGTTTCAAATGGAATGAAAAGCGCGCTAATCTACGCGTAGGCGAGCTCGTCCTGGTAAGGAACCCGAACCTCCCTCCTGCGAAGTGGGAGTTAGCTCGCGTTACAAAGAGTCTAAACGGCGCGGACGGGCTCGTCCGCGTCGTGGAAATCGCGACTGCAAAAACTCGGTTGACAAGACCTATCGCTCAACTGTGCCGTTTGCCGATCTCCCCTGTGTAAAATTCTAGATCACGTTTGTTGCGCGTCCGGCGATCGCGCAAGGCGGGCGGTTTGTTAGCGATTAGTATATAAGGTAGTTTTAGAATAGTTCATAGTTATATAAGCTTTAGTATTAAGGTAAATAGACTATAAGAGCGAACTGCCCTGCTGCTCCCGGCGTTCTGCTGGAGCTCCAAAATCCCGCGTCGCGCGGTTCAGTTCCGAATTGGCAGGTGAAGAGCAAACAAGTATTGAATTAAAGACTTTATTACGAGTAAGAAAACTGTGCGTCGTCGCGTGAACGACCAAGTTGTGCGGAGCGCCTTCAGTGTGTTAACAGTGTTGTCTGTGTTGAATTGTAACATTCAAAGTAAAGTCTTCTTAACTAAGTCAGTTCTTCCAGTTTCGTCCTATCAATCAATAATACAGTCCACTCAATCAGATTCCATCAAAATCTATCTACCTCCTCACCCTATCTCTCACCTCGGGGAACAACAATCTCTCTCCCCTCGATAGCTCCTGTCCAGCTATCGAACACCCTTCTTATTGAAAATTCACTCGTTGAGCTTGGAAACCTCGATATTCGACATTTCCAATCGATCTGGATCGACAGCAGCTAAAGATTCAGTTCCCAGGCGTCGCAATAGTCCTTATTGAAAATTCACTCATAGAGCTTGGAAAACGCGATATTCGACATTTCCAATCGATCTGCATCAACAACAGCTAAAGATTCAGTTCCCAGGCGTCGCAATAGTGCTTATTGAAAATTCACTCGTACAGCTTGGAAAACGCGATATTCGACATTTCCAATCGATCTGCATCGACAACAGCTAAAGATTCAGTTCCCAGGCGTCGCAATAGCCCTTCTTATTGAAAATTCACTCGTTGGGCTTGGACACCTCGATATTCGACATCTCCAGTCGACCTGCATCGACAACAGCTAATGATTCAGTTCCCAGGCGTCGCAATAGTCTTTATTATCAAAAATACACCCGCATAGCATGGAAAATGCGATATTCGACTTTTCCAATCGAACTGCATCGACCATAGCTAAAGATTCAGTTCCCAGGCGTCGCAATAGTCCTAATTGAAAATTCACTCATAGAGGTTGGAAAACGCGATATTCGACATTTCCAAACGATCTGCATCAACAACAGCTAAAGATTCAGTTCCCAGGCGTCGCAATAGTGCTTATTGAAAATTCACTCGTACAGTTTGGAAAACGCGATATTCGACATTTCCAATCGATCTGCATCGACAACGGCTAAAGATTCAGTTCCCAGGCGTCGCAATAGTCCTTCTTATTGAAAATTCACTCGTGGAGCTTGGAAATGTCGATATTCGAAATCTCCAATCGACCTGCATCGACAACAGCTAAAGATTCAGTTCCCAGGCGTCGCAATAGTCCTTATTGAAAATTCACTCATAGAGCATGGAAAACGCGATATTCGACATTTCCAATCGATCTGCATCGACAACAGCTAAAGATTCAGTTCCCAGTCGTTGCAATAGTCTTTATTATCAAAAATACACTCGTGTAGCATGGAAAATGCGACATTCGACATTTCCAATCGATCTGGATTGACAGCAGCTAAAGATTCAGTTCCCAGGCGTCGCAATATTCCTTCTTATTGAAAATTCACTCGTAGAGCTTGGAAAACGCGATATTCGACATTTCCAATCGATCTGCATCGACAACAGCTAAAGATTCAGTTCCCAGGCGTCGCAATAGTCCTTATTGAAAATTCACTCGTAGAGCTTGGAAAACACGATATTCCACATTTCCAATCGATCTGCATCGACAACAGCTAAAGATTCAGTTCCCAGGCGTCGCAATAGTCCTTATAGAAGATTCACTCGTAGAGCTTGGAAAACGCGATATTCGACATTCCAATCGATCTGCATCAACAACAGCTAAAGATTCAGTTCCCAGGCGTCGCAATAGTGCTTATTGAAAATTCACTCGTACAGCTTGGAAAACGTGATATTCGACATTTCCAATCGATCTGCATCGACAACAGCTAAAGATTCAGTTCCCAGGCGTCGCAATATCCCTTCTTATTGAAAATTCACTCGTTGAGCTTGGAAACCTCGATATTCGACATTTCCAATCGATCTGGATCGACAGCAGCTAAAGATTCAGTTCCCAGGCGTCGCAATAGTGCTTATTGAAAATTCACTCGTACAGCTTGGAAAACGCGATATTCGACATTTCCAATCGATCTGCATCAACAACAGCTAAAGATTCAGTTCCCAGGCGTCGCAATAGTGCTTATTGAAAATTCACTCGTACAGCTTGGAAAACGCGATATTCGACATTTCCAATCGATCTGCATCGACAACAGCTAATGATTCTGTTCCCAGAAGTAGCAATAGTCTTTATTATCAAAAATACACCCTTATAGCATAGAAAATGCAATATTCGACATTTCCAATCGATCTGCATCGACAACAGCTAAAGATTCAGTTCCCAGGCGTCGCAATAGCCCTTCTTATTGAAAATTCACTCGTTGAGCTTGGACACCTCGATATTCGACATCTCCAGTCGACCTGCATCGACAACAGCTAATGATTCAGTTCCCAGGCGTCGCAATAGTCTTTATTATCAAAAATACACCCGTATAGCATGGAAAATGCGATATTCGACTTTTCCAATCGAACTGCATCGACCATAGCTAAAGATTCAGTTCCCAGGCGTCGCAATAGTCCTTATTGAAAATTCACTCATAGAGGTTGGAAAACGCGATATTCGACATTTCCAAACGATCTGCATCAACAACAGCTAAAGATTCAGTTCCCAGGCGTCGCAATAGTGCTTATTGAAAATTCACTCGTACAGTTTGGAAAACGCGATATTCGACATTTCCAATCGATCTGCATCGACAACGGCTAAAGATTCAGTTCCCAGGCGTCGCAATAGTCCTTCTTATTGAAAATTCACTCGTGGAGCTTGGAAATGTCGATATTCGAAATCTCCAATCGACCTGCATCGACAACAGCTAAAGATTCAGTTCCCAGGCGTAGCAATAGTGCTTATTGAAAATTCACTCGTACAACTTGGAAAACGCGATATTCGACATTTCCAATCGATCTGCATCGACAACGGCTAAAGATTCAGTTCCCAGGCGTCGCAATACTCCTTCTTATTGAAAATTCACTCGTTGAGCTTGGAAACGTCCATATTCGAAATCCCCAATCGATCTGCATCGACAACAGCTAAAGATTCAGTTCCCAGGCGTCGCAATAGTGCTTATTGAAAATTCACTCGTACAGCTAGGAAAACGCGATATTCGACATTTCCAATCGATCTTCATCGACAACAGCTAAAGATTCAGTTCCCAGGCGTTGCAATAGTCTTTATTATCATAAATACACTCGTGTAGCATGGAAAATGCGACATTCGATATTTCCAATCGATCTGGATCGACAGCAGCTAAAGATTCAGTTCCCAGGCGTCGCAATAGTCTTTATTGAAAATTCACTCGTAGAGCTTGGAAAACGCGATATTCCACATTTCCAATCGATCTCAATCGACAACAGCTAAAGATTCAGTTCCCAGGCGTCGCAATAGTCCTTCTTATTGAAAATTCACTCCTTGAGCTTGGAAACCTCGATATTCGACATCTTCAATCGACCTGCATCGACAACAGCTAAAGATTCAGTTCCCTGGCGTCGCAATAGTGTTTATTGAAAATTCACTCGTACAGCTTGGAAAACGCGATATTCGACATTTCCAATCGATCTGAATCGACAACAGCTAAAGATTCAGTTCCCAGGCTTCGCAATCGTCCTTATTATCAAAAATACACTCGTATAGCATGGAAAATGCGACATTCGATATTTCCAATCGATCTGGATCGACAGCAGCTAAAGATTCAGTTCCCAGGCGTCGCAATAGTCCTTCTTGTTGAAAATTCACTCGTAGAGCTTGGAAAACACGATATTCGACATTTCCAATCGATCTCAATCGACAACAGCTAAAGATTCAGTTCCCAGGCGTCGCAATAGTCCTTCTTATTGAAAATTCACTCGTTGAGCTTGGAAACCTCGATATTCGGCATCTCCAATCGACCTGCATCGACAACAGCTAAAGATTCAGTTCCCAGGCGTCGCAATTCTCCTTCTTATTGAAAATTCACTCGTTGAGCTTGGAAACGTCCATATTCGAAATCCCCAATCGATCTGCATCGACAACAGCTAAAGATTCAGTTCCCAGGCGTCGCAATAGTGCTTATTGAAAATTCACTCGTACAGCTAGGAAAACGCGATATTCGACATTTCCAATCGATCTTCATCGACAACAGCTAAAGATTCAGTTCCCAGGCGTTGCAATAGTCTTTATTATCATAAATACACTCGTGTAGCATGGAAAATGCGACATTCGACATTTCCAATCGATCTGGATTGACAGCAGCTAAAGATTCAGTTCCCAGGCGTCGCAATGGTCCTTCTTTTTGAAAATTCACTCGTTGAGCTTGGAAACGTCGATATTCGACATCTCCAATCGACCTGCATCGACAACAGCTAAAGATTCAGTTCCCTGGCGTCGCAATAGTGCTTATTGAAAATTCAGACGTACAGCTTGGAAAACGCGATATTCGACATTTCCAATCGATCTGATTCGACAACAGCTAAAGATTCAGTTCCCAGGCTTCGCAATCGTCCTTATTATCAAAAATACACTCGTATAGCATGGAAAATGCGACATTCGATATTTCCAATCGATCTGGATCGACAGCAGCTAAAGATTCAGTTCCCAGGCGTCGCAATAGCCCTTCTTATTGAAAATTCACTCGTTGAGCTTGGAAACCTCGATATTCGACATTTCCAATCGATCTGGATCGACAGCAGCTAAAGATTCAGTTCCCAGGCGTCGCAATAGTCCTTATTGAAAATTCACTCATAGAGCTTGGAAAACGCGATATTCCACATTTCCAATCGATCTGCATCGTCAACAGCTAAAGATTCAGTTCCCAGGCGTCGCAATAGTCCTTATTGAAAATTCACTCGTAGAGCTTGGAAAACGCGATATTCCACATTTCCAATCGATCTGCATCGACAACAGCTAAAGATTCAGTTCCCAGGCGTCGCAATAGTCCTTATTGAAAATTCACTCGTAGAGCTTGGAAAACGCGATATTCGACATTCCAATCGATCGACATCAACAACAGCTAAAGATTCAGTTCCCAGGCGTCGCAATAGTGCTTATTAAAAATTCACTCGTACAGCTTGGAAAACGCGATATACGACATTTCCAATCGATCTGCATCGACAACAGCTAAAGATTCAGTTCCCAGGCGTCGCAATATCCCTTCTTATTGAAAATTCACTCGTGGAGCTTGGAAATGTCGATATTCGAAATCTCCAATCGACCTGCATCGACAACAGCTAAAGATTCAGTTCCCAGGCGTCGCAATAGTGCTTATTGAAAATTCACTCGTACAACTTGGAAAACGCGATATTCGACATTTCCAATCGATCTGCATCGACAACGGCTAAAGATTCAGTTTCCAGGCGTCGCAATAGTCCTTCTTATTGAAAATTCACTCGTTGAGCTTGGAAACGTCCATATTCGAAATCCCCAATCGACCTGCATCGACAACAGCTAAAGATTCAGTTCCCAGGCGTCGCAATAGTGCTTATTGAAAATTCACTCGTACAGCTAGGAAAACGCGATATTCGACATTTCCAATCGATCTGCATCGACAACAGCTAAAGATTCAGTTCCCAGGCGTTGCAATAGTCTTTATTATCAAAAATACACTCGTGTAGCATGGAAAATGCGACATTCGACATTTCCAATCGATCTGGATTGACAGCTGCTAAAGATTCAGTTCCCAGGCGTCGCAATGGTCCTTCTTTTTGAAAATTCACTCGTTGAGCTTGGATACGTCGATATTCGTCATTTCCAATCGATCACAATCGACAACAGCTAAAGATTCAGTTCCCAGGCGTCGCAATAGTCCTTCTTATTGAAAATTCACTGGTTGAGCTTGGAAACCTCGATATTCGACATCTCCAATCGACCTGCATCGACAACAGCTAAAGATTCAGTTCCCAGGCGTCGCAATAGTCCTTCTTATTGAAAATTCACTCGTTGAGCTTGGAAACCTCGATATTCGACATCTCCAATCGACCTGCATCGACAACAGCTAAAGATTCAGTTCCCAGGCGTCGCAATAGTGCTTATTGAAAATTCACTCGTACAGTTTGGAAAACGCGATATTCGACATTTCCAATCGATCTGCATCGACAACAGCTAAAGATTCAGTTCCCAGGCGTCGCAATAGTCCTTATTGAAAATTCACTCGTAGAGCTTGGAAAACGCGATATTCCACATTTCCAATCGATCTCAATCGACAACAGCTAAAGATTCAGTTCCCAGGCGTCGCAATAGTCCTTCTTATTGAAAATTCACTCGTTGAGCTTGGAAACCTCGATATTCGACATCTTCAATCGACCTGCATCGACAACAGCTAAAGATTCAGTTCCCTGGCGTCGCAATAGTGTTTATTGAAAATTCACTCGTACAGCTTGGAAAACGCGATATTCGACATTTCCAATCGATCTGAATCGACAACAGCTAAAGATTCAGTTCCCAGGCTTCGCAATCGTCCTTATTATCAAAAATACACTCGTATAGCATGGAAAATGCGACATTCGATATTTCCAATCGATCTGGATCGACAGCAGCTAAAGATTCAGTTCCCAGGCGTCGCAATAGTCCTTATTGAAAATTCACTCGTAGAGCTTGGAAACCTCGATATTCGGCATCTCCAATCGACCTGCATCGACAACAGCTAAAGATTCAGTTCCCAGGCGTCGCAATAGTCCTTATTGAAAATTCACTCATAGAGGTTGGAAAACGCGATATTCGACATTTCCAATCGATCTGCATCAACAACAGCTAAAGATTCAGTTCCCAGGCGTCGCAATAGTGCTTATTGAAAATTCACTCGTACAGTTTGGAAAACGCGATATTCGACATTTCCAATCGATCTGCATCGACAACAGCTAATGATTCAGTACCCAGGCGTCGCAATAGTCTTTATTATCAAAAATACACCCGTATAGCATGGAAAATGCGATATTCGATATTTCCAATCGATCTGCATCGACAACAGCTAAAGATTCATTTCCCAGGCGTCGCAATAGTCTTTATTATCAAAAATACACCCGTATAGCATGGAAAATGCGATATTGGACATTTCCAATCGTTCTGCATCGACAACAGCTAAAGATTCAGTTCCCAGGCGTCGCAATAGTCCTTCTTATTGAAAATTCACTCGTTGAGCTTGGAAACCTCGATATTCGACATCTTCAATCGACCTGCATCGACAACAGCTAAAGATTCAGTTCCCTGGCGTCGCAATAGTGTTTATTGAAAATTCACTCGTACAGCTTGGAAAACGCGATATTCGACATTTCCAATCGATCTGAATCGACAACAGCTAAAGATTCAGTTCCCAGGCTTCGCAATCGTCCTTATTATCAAAAATACACTCGTATAGCATGGAAAATGCGACATTCGATATTTCCAATCGATCTGGATCGACAGCAGCTAAAGATTCAGTTCCCAGGCGTCGCAATAGCCCTTCTTATTGAAAATTCACTCGTTGAGCTTGGAAACCTCGATATTCGACATTTCCAATCGATCTGGATCGACAGCAGCTAAAGATTCAGTTCCCAGGCGTCGCAATAGTCCTTATTGAAAATTCACTCATAGAGCTTGGAAAACGCGATATTCCACATTTCCAATCGATCTGCATCGTCAACAGCTAAAGATTCAGTTCCCAGGCGTCGCAATAGTCCTTATTGAAAATTCACTCGTAGAGCTTGGAAAACGCGATATTCCACATTTCCAATCGATCTGCATCGACAACAGCTAAAGATTCAGTTCCCAGGCGTCGCAATAGTCCTTATTGAAAATTCACTCGTAGAGCTTGGAAAACGCGATATTCGACATTCCAATCGATCGACATCAACAACAGCTAAAGATTCAGTTCCCAGGCGTCGCAATAGTGCTTATTAAAAATTCACTCGTACAGCTTGGAAAACGCGATATACGACATTTCCAATCGATCTGCATCGACAACAGCTAAAGATTCAGTTCCCAGGCGTCGCAATATCCCTTCTTATTGAAAATTCACTCGTGGAGCTTGGAAATGTCGATATTCGAAATCTCCAATCGACCTGCATCGACAACAGCTAAAGATTCAGTTCCCAGGCGTCGCAATAGTGCTTATTGAAAATTCACTCGTACAACTTGGAAAACGCGATATTCGACATTTCCAATCGATCTGCATCGACAACGGCTAAAGATTCAGTTTCCAGGCGTCGCAATAGTCCTTCTTATTGAAAATTCACTCGTTGAGCTTGGAAACGTCCATATTCGAAATCCCCAATCGACCTGCATCGACAACAGCTAAAGATTCAGTTCCCAGGCGTCGCAATAGTGCTTATTGAAAATTCACTCGTACAGCTAGGAAAACGCGATATTCGACATTTCCAATCGATCTGCATCGACAACAGCTAAAGATTCAGTTCCCAGGCGTTGCAATAGTCTTTATTATCAAAAATACACTCGTGTAGCATGGAAAATGCGACATTCGACATTTCCAATCGATCTGGATTGACAGCTGCTAAAGATTCAGTTCCCAGGCGTCGCAATGGTCCTTCTTTTTGAAAATTCACTCGTTGAGCTTGGATACGTCGATATTCGTCATTTCCAATCGATCACAATCGACAACAGCTAAAGATTCAGTTCCCAGGCGTCGCAATAGTCCTTCTTATTGAAAATTCACTGGTTGAGCTTGGAAACCTCGATATTCGACATCTCCAATCGACCTGCATCGACAACAGCTAAAGATTCAGTTCCCAGGCGTCGCAATAGTCCTTCTTATTGAAAATTCACTCGTTGAGCTTGGAAACCTCGATATTCGACATCTCCAATCGACCTGCATCGACAACAGCTAAAGATTCAGTTCCCAGGCGTCGCAATAGTGCTTATTGAAAATTCACTCGTACAGTTTGGAAAACGCGATATTCGACATTTCCAATCGATCTGCATCGACAACAGCTAAAGATTCAGTTCCCAGGCGTCGCAATAGTCCTTATTGAAAATTCACTCGTAGAGCTTGGAAAACGCGATATTCCACATTTCCAATCGATCTCAATCGACAACAGCTAAAGATTCAGTTCCCAGGCGTCGCAATAGTCCTTCTTATTGAAAATTCACTCGTTGAGCTTGGAAACCTCGATATTCGACATCTTCAATCGACCTGCATCGACAACAGCTAAAGATTCAGTTCCCTGGCGTCGCAATAGTGTTTATTGAAAATTCACTCGTACAGCTTGGAAAACGCGATATTCGACATTTCCAATCGATCTGAATCGACAACAGCTAAAGATTCAGTTCCCAGGCTTCGCAATCGTCCTTATTATCAAAAATACACTCGTATAGCATGGAAAATGCGACATTCGATATTTCCAATCGATCTGGATCGACAGCAGCTAAAGATTCAGTTCCCAGGCGTCGCAATAGTCCTTATTGAAAATTCACTCGTAGAGCTTGGAAACCTCGATATTCGGCATCTCCAATCGACCTGCATCGACAACAGCTAAAGATTCAGTTCCCAGGCGTCGCAATAGTCCTTATTGAAAATTCACTCATAGAGGTTGGAAAACGCGATATTCGACATTTCCAATCGATCTGCATCAACAACAGCTAAAGATTCAGTTCCCAGGCGTCGCAATAGTGCTTATTGAAAATTCACTCGTACAGTTTGGAAAACGCGATATTCGACATTTCCAATCGATCTGCATCGACAACAGCTAATGATTCAGTACCCAGGCGTCGCAATAGTCTTTATTATCAAAAATACACCCGTATAGCATGGAAAATGCGATATTCGATATTTCCAATCGATCTGCATCGACAACAGCTAAAGATTCATTTCCCAGGCGTCGCAATAGTCTTTATTATCAAAAATACACCCGTATAGCATGGAAAATGCGATATTGGACATTTCCAATCGTTCTGCATCGACAACAGCTAAAGATTCAGTTCCCAGGCGTCGCAATAGTGCTTATTGAAAATTCACTCGTACAACTTGGAAAACGCGATATTCGACATTTCCAATCGATCTGCGTCGACAACGGCTAAAGATTCAGTTCCCAGGCGTCGCAATAGTCCTTCTTATTGAAAATTCACTCGTTGAGCTTGGAAACGTCCATATTCGAAATCCCCAATCAACCTGCATCGACAACAGCTAAAGATTCAGTTCCCAGGCGTCGCAATAGTCCTTATTGAAAATTCACTCATAGAGGTTGGAAAACGCGATATTCGACATTTCCAATCGATCTGCATCAACAACAGCTAAAGATTCAGTTCCCAGGCGTCGCAATAGTGCTTATTGAAAATTCACTCGTACAGTTTGGAAAACGCGATATTCGACACTTCCAATCGATCTGCAACGACAACAGCTAATGATTCAGTACCCAGGCGTCGCAATAGTCTTTATTATCAAAAATACACCCGTATAGCATGGAAAATGCGATATTCGACATTTCCAATCGATCTGCATCGACAACAGCTAAAGATTCAGTTCCCAGGCGTCGCAATAGTCTTTATTATCAAAAATACACCCGTATAGCATGGAAAATGCGATATTCGACATTTCCAATCGAACTGCATCGACCATAGCTAAAGATTCAGTTCCCAGGCGTCGCAATAGTCCTTATTGAAAATTCACTCATAGAGGTTGGAAAACGCGATAGTCGACATTTCCAAACGATCTGCATCAACAACAGCTAAAGATTCAGTTCCCTGGCGTCGCAATAGTGCTTATTGAAAATTCACTCGTACAGTTTGGAAAACGCGATATTCGACATTTCCAATCGATCTGCATCGACAACGGCTAAAGATTCAGTTCCCAGGCGTCGCAATAGTCCTTCTTTATGAAAATTCACTCGTGGAGCTTGGAAATGTCGATATTCGAAATCTCCAATCGACCTGCATCGACAACAGCTAAAGATTCAGTTCCCAGGCGTAGCAATAGTGCTTATTGAAAATTCACTCGTACAACTTGGAAAACGCGATATTCGACATTTCCAATCGATCTGCATCGACAACGGCTAAAGATTCAGTTCCCAGGCGTCGCAATAGTCCTTCTTATTGAAAATTCACTCGTTGAGCTTGGAAACGTCCATATTCGAAATCCCCAATCGACCTGCATCGACAACAGCTAAAGATTCAGTTCCCAGGCGTCGCAATAGTGCTTATTGAAAATTCACTCGTACAGCTAGGAAAACGCGATATTCGACATTTCCAATCGATCTTCATCGACAACAGCTAAAGATTCAGTTTCCAGGCGTTGCAATAGTCTTTATTATCATAAATACACTCGTGTAGCATGGAAAATGCGACATTCGATATTTCCAATCGATCTGGATTGACAGCAGCTAAAGATTCAGTTCCCAGGCGTCGCAATGGTCCTTCTTTTTGAAAATTCACTCGTTGAGCTTGGAAACGTCGATATTCGACATCTCCAATCGACCTGCATCGACAACAGCTAAAGATTCAGTTCCCTGGCGTCGCAATAGTGCTTATTGAAAATTCACTCGTACAGCTTGGAAAACGCGATATTCGACATTTCCAATCGATCTGATTCGACAACAGCTAAAGATTCAGTTCCCAGGCTTCGCAGTCGTCTTTATTATCATAAATACACTCGTATAGCATGGAAAATGCGACATTCGATATTTCCAATCGATCTGGATCGACAGCAGCTAAAGATTCAGTTCCCAGGCGTCGCAATAGTCCTTATTGAAAATTCACTCCTAGAGCTTGGAAAACGCGATATTCCACATTTCCAATCGATCTCAATCGACAACAGCTAAAGATTCAGTTCCCAGGCGTCGCAATAGTCCTTCTTATTGAAAATTCACTCGTTGAGCTTGGAAACCTCGATATTCGACATCTTCAATCGACCTGCATCGACAACAGCTAAAGATTCAGTTCCCTGGCGTCGCAATAGTGTTTATTGAAAATTCACTCGTACAGCTTGGAAAACGCCTTATTCGACATTTCCAATCGATCTGAATCGACAACAGCTAAAGATTCAGTTCCCAGGCTTCGCAATCGTCCTTATTATCAAAAATACACTCGTATAGCATGGAAAATGCGACATTCGATATTTCCAATCGATCTGGATCGACAGCAGCTAAAGATTCAGTTCCCAGGCGTCGCAATAGTCCTTATTGAAAATTCACTCATAGAGCTTGGAAACCTCGATATTCGGCATCTCCAATCGACCTGCATCGACAACAGCTAAAGATTCAGTTCCCAGGCGTCGCAATAGTCCTTATTGAAAATTCACTCATAGAGGTTGGAAAACGCGATATTCGACATTTCCAATCGATCTGCATCAACAACAGCTAAAGATTCAGTTCCCAGGCGTCGCAATAGTGCTTATTGAAAATTCACTCGTACAGTTTGGAAAACGCGATATTCGACATTTCCAATCGATCTGCATCGACAACAGCTAATGATTCAGTACCCAGGCGTCGCAATAGTCTTTATTATCAAAAATACACCCGTATAGCATGGAAAATGCGATATTCGATATTTCCAATCGATCTGCATCGACAACAGCTAAAGATTCAGTTCCCAGGCGTCGCAATAGTCTTTATTATCAATAATACACCCGTATAGCATGGAAAATGCGATATTGGACATTTCCAATCGTTCTGCATCGACAACAGCTAAAGATTCAGTTCCCAGGCGTCGCAATAGTCCTTCTTATTGAAAATTCACTCGTTGAGCTTGGAAACCTCGATATTCGACATCTTCAATCGACCTGCATCGACAACAGCTAAAGATTCAGTTCCCTGGCGTCGCAATAGTGTTTATTGAAAATTCACTCGTACAGCTTGGAAAACGCCTTATTCGACATTTCCAATCGATCTGAATCGACAACAGCTAAAGATTCAGTTCCCAGGCTTCGCAATCGTCCTTATTATCAAAAATACACTCGTATAGCATGGAAAATGCGACATTCGATATTTCCAATCGATCTGGATCGACAGCAGCTAAAGATTCAGTTCCCAGGCGTCGCAATAGTCCTTATTGAAAATTCACTCATAGAGCTTGGAAACCTCGATATTCGGCATCTCCAATCGACCTGCATCGACAACAGCTAAAGATTCAGTTCCCAGGCGTCGCAATAGTCCTTATTGAAAATTCACTCATAGAGGTTGGAAAACGCGATATTCGACATTTCCAATCGATCTGCATCAACAACAGCTAAAGATTCAGTTCCCAGGCGTCGCAATAGTGCTTATTGAAAATTCACTCGTACAGTTTGGAAAACGCGATATTCGACATTTCCAATCGATCTGCATCGACAACAGCTAATGATTCAGTACCCAGGCGTCGCAATAGTCTTTATTATCAAAAATACACCCGTATAGCATGGAAAATGCGATATTCGATATTTCCAATCGATCTGCATCGACAACAGCTAAAGATTCAGTTCCCAGGCGTCGCAATAGTCTTTATTATCAATAATACACCCGTATAGCATGGAAAATGCGATATTGGACATTTCCAATCGTTCTGCATCGACAACAGCTAAAGATTCAGTTCCCAGGCGTCGCAATAGTGCTTATTGAAAATTCACTCGTACAACTTGGAAAACGCGATATTCGACATTTCCAATCGATCTGCGTCGACAACGGCTAAAGATTCAGTTCCCAGGCGTCGCAATAGTCCTTCTTATTGAAAATTCACTCGTTGAGCTTGGAAACGTCCATATTCGAAATCCCCAATCAACCTGCATCGACAACAGCTAAAGATTCAGTTCCCAGGCGTCGCAATAGTCCTTATTGAAAATTCACTCATAGAGGTTGGAAAACGCGATATTCGACATTTCCAATCGATCTGCATCAACAACAGCTAAAGATTCAGTTCCCAGGCGTCGCAATAGTGCTTATTGAAAATTCACTCGTACAGTTTGGAAAACGCGATATTCGACACTTCCAATCGATCTGCAACGACAACAGCTAATGATTCAGTACCCAGGCGTCGCAATAGTCTTTATTATCAAAAATACACCCGTATAGCATGGAAAAAGCGATATTCGACATTTCCAATCGATCTGCATCGACAACAGCTAAAGATTCAGTTCCCAGGCGTCGCAATAGTCTTTAATATCAAAAATACACCCGTATAGCATGGAAAATGCGATATTCGACATTTCCAATCGAACTGCATCGACCATAGCTAAAGATTCAGTTCCCAGGCGTCGCAATAGTCCTTATTGAAAATTCACTCATAGAGGTTGGAAAACGCGATAGTCGACATTTCCAAACGATCTGCATCAACAACAGCTAAAGATTCAGTTCCCTGGCGTCGCAATAGTTTTTATTGAAAATTCACTCGTACAGTTTGGAAAACGCGATATTCGACATTTCCAATCGATCTGCATCGACAACGGCTAAAGATTCAGTTCCCAGGCGTCGCAATAGTCCTTCTTTATGAAAATTCACTCGTGGAGCTTGGAAATGTCGATATTCGAAATCTCCAATCGACCTGCATCGACAACAGCTAAAGATTCAGTTCCCAGGCGTAGCAATAGTGCTTATTGAAAATTCACTCGTACAACTTGGAAAACGCGATATTCGACATTTCCAATCGATCTGCATCGACAACGGCTAAAGATTCAGTTCCCAGGCGTCGCAATAGTCTTTATTATCAAAAATACACCCGTATAGCATGGAAAATGCGATATTGGACATTTCCAATCGTTCTGCATCGACAACAGCTAAAGATTCAGTTCCCAGGCGTCGCAATAGTGCTTATTGAAAATTCACTCGTACAACTTGGAAAACGCGATATTCGACATTTCCAATCGATCTGCGTCGACAACGGCTAAAGATTCAGTTCCCAGGCGTCGCAATAGTCCTTCTTATTGAAAATTCACTCGTTGAGCTTGGAAACGTCCATATTCGAAATCCCCAATCAACCTGCATCGACAACAGCTAAAGATTCAGTTCCCAGGCGTCGCAATAGTCCTTATTGAAAATTCACTCATAGAGGTTGGAAAACGCGATATTCGACATTTCCAATCGATCTGCATCAACAACAGCTAAAGATTCAGTTCCCAGGCGTCGCAATAGTGCTTATTGAAAATTCACTCGTACAGTTTGGAAAACGCGATATTCGACACTTCCAATCGATCTGCAACGACAACAGCTAATGATTCAGTACCCAGGCGTCGCAATAGTCTTTATTATCAAAAATACACCCGTATAGCATGGAAAAAGCGATATTCGACATTTCCAATCGATCTGCATCGACAACAGCTAAAGATTCAGTTCCCAGGCGTCGCAATAGTCTTTATTATCAAAAATACACCCGTATAGCATGGAAAATGCGATATTCGACATTTCCAATCGAACTGCATCGACCATAGCTAAAGATTCAGTTCCCAGGCGTCGCAATAGTCCTTATTGAAAATTCACTCATAGAGGTTGGAAAACGCGATAGTCGACATTTCCAAACGATCTGCATCAACAACAGCTAAAGATTCAGTTCCCTGGCGTCGCAATAGTGCTTATTGAAAATTCACTCGTACAGTTTGGAAAACGCGATATTCGACATTTCCAATCGATCTGCATCGACAACGGCTAAAGATTCAGTTCCCAGGCGTCGCAATAGTCCTTCTTTATGAAAATTCACTCGTGGAGCTTGGAAATGTCGATATTCGAAATCTCCAATCGACCTGCATCGACAACAGCTAAAGATTCAGTTCCCAGGCGTAGCAATAGTGCTTATTGAAAATTCACTCGTACAACTTGGAAAACGCGATATTCGACATTTCCAATCGATCTGCATCGACAACGGCTAAAGATTCAGTTCCCAGGCGTCGCAATAGTCCTTCTTATTGAAAATTCACTCGTTGAGCTTGGAAACGTCCATATTCGAAATCCCCAATCGACCTGCATCGACAACAGCTAAAGATTCAGTTCCCAGGCGTCGCAATAGTGCTTATTGAAAATTCACTCGTACAGCTAGGAAAACGCGATATTCGACATTTCCAATCGATCTTCATCGACAACAGCTAAAGATTCAGTTTCCAGGCGTTGCAATAGTCTTTATTATCATAAATACACTCGTGTAGCATGGAAAATGCGACATTCGATATTTCCAATCGATCTGGATTGACAGCAGCTAAAGATTCAGTTCCCAGGCGTCGCAATGGTCCTTCTTTTTGAAAATTCACTCGTTGAGCTTGGAAACGTCGATATTCGACATCTCCAATCGACCTGCATCGACAACAGCTAAAGATTCAGTTCCCTGGCGTCGCAATAGTGCTTATTGAAAATTCACTCGTACAGCTTGGAAAACGCGATATTCGACATTTCCAATCGATCTGATTCGACAACAGCTAAAGATTCAGTTCCCAGGCTTCGCAGTCGTCTTTATTATCATAAATACACTCGTATAGCATGGAAAATGCGACATTCGATATTTCCAATCGATCTGGATCGACAGCAGCTAAAGATTCAGTTCCCAGGCGTCGCAATAGCCCTTCTTATTGAAAATTCACTCGTTGAGCTTGGAAACCTCGATATTCGACATTTCCAATCGATCTGGATCGACAACAGCTAAAGATTCAGTTCCCAGGCGTCGCAATAGTCCTTATTGAAAATTCACTCGTAGAGCTTGGAAAACGCGATATTCCACATTTCCAATCGATCTGCATCGACAACAGCTAAAGATTCAGTTCCCAGGCGTCGCAATAGTCCTTATTGAAAATTCACTCGTAGAGCTTGGAAAACGCGATATTCGACATTCCAATCGATCGACATCAACAACAGATAAAGATTCAGTTCCCAGGCGTCGCAATAGTGCTTATTGAAAATTCACTCGTACAGCTTGGAAAACGCGATATTCGACATTTCCAATCGATCTGCATCGACAACAGCTAAAGATTCAGTTCCCAGGCGTCGCAATATCCCTTCTTATTGAAAATTCACTCGTGGAGCTTGGAAATGTCGATATTCGAAATCTCCAATCGACCTGCATCGACAACAGCTAAAGATTCAGTTCCCAGGCGTCGCAATAGTGCTTATTGAAAATTCACTCGTACAACTTGGAAAACGCGATATTCGATATTTCCAATCGATCTGCATCGACAACGGCTAAAGATTCAGTTTCCAGGCGTCGCAATAGTCCTTCTTATTGAAAATTCACTCGTTGAGCTTGGAAACGTCCATATTCGAAATCCCCAATCGACCTGCATCGACAACAGCTAAAGATTCAGTTCCCAGGCGTCGCATTAGCCCTCCTTGTTGAAAATTCACTCGTAGAGCTTGGAAAACACGATATTCGACATTTCCAATCGATCTTAATCGACAACAGCTAAAGATTCAGTTCCCTGGCGTCGCAATAGTGCTTATTGAAAATTCACTCGTACAGTTTGGAAAACGCGATATTCGACACTTCCAATCGATCTGCAACGACAACAGCTAATGATTCAGTACCCAGGCGTCGCAATAGTCTTTATTATCAAAAATAGAAATCGATAGAAAGAACGATTTCGAGCGCTGGGAAGTGAATCCTTACCTACGGTCGATGCAGAACGATTGGAAACGTCGAATAGCATGTATTCGTGCCAATTATCGATAGAAAGAATGATTTCGAGCGCTGGGAAGTGAATCCGTACCTATTGTCGATGCAGGACGATTGGAAACATCGAATATCATGTATTCGTGCCAATTATCGACAGAAACAACGATTGCGAAGGCTCGGAAGAGAATCCTTACCTACCGTCGATGCAGAACGATTGGAAACTTCGAATATCATGTATTCGTGCCAATTATCGATAGAAAGGGGGATTTCGAGGGCTGGGAAGTAAATCCTTACCTACTGTCGATGCAGATCGATTGGAAACAACGAATATCATGTATTCGTGCCAATTATCGACAGAAACAACGATTGGGAGGGCTCGGAAGTGAATCCTTACCTACCGTCTATGCAGAACGATTGGAAACGTCGAATATCATGTATTCGTGCCAATTATCGACAGAAACAACGATTGCGAGGGCTCGGAAGTGAATCCTTACCTACCGTCGATGCAGAACGATTGGAAACGTCGAATATCATGTATTCGTGCCAATTATCGATAGAAACAACGATTTCGAACGCTGGGAAGTGAATCCTTACCTACTGTCGATGCAGAACGTTTGGAAACGTCGAATATCATGTATTCGTGCCAATTATCGATAGAAAGAATGATTTCGAGCGCTGGGACGTGAATCCTTACCTATTGACGATGCAGGACGATTGGAAACATCGAATATCATGTATTCGTGCCAATTATGGACAGAAACAACGATTGCGAGGGCTCGGAAGTGAATCCTTACCTACCGTCGATGCAGAACGATTTGAAACGTCGAATATCATGTATTCGTGCCAATTATCGACAGAAACAACGATTGCGAGGGCTCGGAAGAGAATCCTTACCTACCGTCGATGCAGAACGATTGGAAACGTCGATTATCATGTATTCGTGCCAATTATCGATAGAAAGAAGGATTTCGAGGGCTGGGAAGTAAATCCTTACCTACCGTCGATGCAGAACGATTGGAAACGTCGAATATCAATATATATATTCCCCCCTCGTCACCGAGTTCCCACTACGAGCATCATTGCCTTTCGGTCGAGGAAGTATGTGCTCTTTACCCTAATTCTCCTATTGTCATCGCTGGCGACTACAATTTACCTAATTTTAGCGGGCGTACCAATTCCACTTTTTCATCTCATTCCTTTTCACCCGACCTCATTGTCGGTGAGTACTTTAATTACTTAAATATTTCTCAATTTAACAACATCATTAACTCACATAACTCGAAACTTGATTTGGTTTTCTCGACTGTGACAAGCCTTTCCATTTCTCCTGCCCCAGAGTCATTCGTGTCTGAGGATTCTTACCATCCTGCCCTCTCTTTCCCTATTCCAAACCACTCAAGGTCACCTCTTTTTTGTCGTTCCTCCTTCACAAGGAATTTTCGAGCCGCCGATTATAATATGATCAATAGTTATCTATCCCAGTACGATTGGGATAGGCTCCTTTCTCCCTTACCCATTGATTCGGCCGTCGATCTCCTTTACCACCACTTAAACTATGCCATAAACGCCTGGGTGCCACTCCGTCCTATCACTACCTCCTCACACCCGGTTTGGTTTTCACGAAGGCTTATTACTCTACTCGCTAAAAAAAAAACCGCTCATCGCCGTTATAAATCTACTAACTCTTTCTCTGATTACCTTGTCTTTTCCAGTCTTAGATCCAAATGTTGCACTCTGTCTCGTCGTTGCTGGGCTACCTATGTCGCCAAGTCTGAATCAACCCTTCGAAATAACCCCAAAACATTGTGGAATTTCATCCGATCCCTCAAAAACGAGTCTCCTTTTCCTTTCTCCATGTCTTTCAATGACCGGACAGTCTGTACTGAACAAGCCATAGCCGATATATTTGCTGATTATTTCAGTTCAGTTTATTCTCACGAAACAAACTCACCATACACATATAACTCTACGGACTCGGTTGACGCATCTTCTCTTAATATCAGTATTCTTGAAGTATTCAAGGGGATCGACTCTCTTGACTTAAACAGCGGCCCTGGCAACGACGGTATTCCCCCCATCTTTTTCAAAAACTGCAAATTTTTACTTTCTCATATCCTTTGGATCCTCTTCAATAAATCATTAATGTCCGGTTCTTTTCCTTCGTCGTGGAAAACCTCTCTCGTTTCTCCTATCTTTAAAGGTGGGGATAAAACTTGTACCTCCTCCTACAGACCGATTAGTAAGCAAAACGTAATGCCTAAGATTCTTGACAACCTTGTAACTAACAGTCTATCTTCTCTATGCAAAAACGTAATAATTAATGAACAGCACGGCTTCTTACCTGGTCGCTCTACCACCACAAACCTCCTATCCTTTCATAACTATCTTTCTCTCCGCGTGGAAAATGGTCAGCAAGTCGATGCAGTGTACACTGACTTTCGCAAGGCGTTTGATTCGGTGAGCCACCCAATCCTACTAGCCAAACTTCACGCTTTTGGCTTTCACGGTACACTGCTTGCATGGCTTGCGAGCTATATCACTGGTAGATTTCAGATAGTCAAATTCAATCAATCCTTCTCCAAAAAATTCCAGGCTACATCCGGAGTCCCTCAAGGTTCCCATCTTGGTCCCATACTCTTTATTCTATTCATTAATGATATCTCGCAAGTCTTCCACCATAGCAGATTCCTACTCTACGCAGACGACTTAAAGCTTTTCCGCCCTGTAAACAGTTTGGTGGACTCTCTCTTTCTACAATCTGACATTGATAGACTAGTGACATGGTGTCGTGTAAACCACCTCTGTCTCAACGCGTCCAAATGCAATGTCATTCGCTTCTCTCGCAAATTAAGACCGCTTATTCACCCTTACACTTTAGACGGCTCCTCTTTAACTGATGTCCACCTCATCCGCGACCTAGGCCTCTTCTTGACGAGAGATCTGTCTTTCTCGACTCATCTGAACAGCATTGTCAGCTCCGGCCTTAACACCTTAGGCTTTATTTTCCGCACCTCTAAGCACTTCTCTAATGCCTCCACACTAGTCAGATTGTACACTTCCCTGGTTCGACCTCGTCTAGAATATGGCTCAATCATATGGTCTCCCTACTTCAGGAACCAAATAGACTCTCTCGAACGCGTCCAACACAAATTCCTGAGGCTTGTTTCTCGTTTTACCGAAATACCTATGTCCCCTTTCAACCACAATTATAAACCCTATCTCTCTCGCTTCAAGCTATCTACCCTTCAGCAACGGCGCCTCACTGCCGATCTACTGTTCATCTTCAAAGTTATTAATCACATGATCTCCTGCCCAGATATTCTTTCTGACCTAAAATTCCACGTCCCCTCCACTCAACTAAGGACACATACTTTATTCTATATTAATTCTCACCGAACTCTTTACGGCAAACATAATTGTTTAAATCGATTGTGCACCAACGCGAACATTTTCTGTAACTCACTTCACTTCTTCGGGACCCCCTATACAGCTTTTAAGCACTCCGTTCAATCTGTTGTAAATAGTAATTCGACCTAGCTTTTCTCTTCTCTTTTGCCGTTCATGCCATATTCGCTCATATTACATATTACATCCCTCATTTTATTTCTGCTCCATTTATAGGTCTTTCACAGTTCATTGTATTTTTCTTCTGTATCTCTTCTACAATTTTCTTGCACTGTTCTACCTCGCAATCTTGTACTCTAGTCGTCGTATCTATCTACTGTAACTATCTTGTACCTACTGTAACCGCATCATTTTTATATCTTTTTTATATTTTTGTATTATCTTGTATTATTACTCTGCTGTCTTATATTACTGTATCTTTTACGATTCTACTACTCTGTGTGTTTTTCAAATTGTATACTAAAGGGTTTTTTTGCCCGTGGATTAACGGAATAAATAATAATAATAATAATAATAATAATAATAATATCATGTATTCGTGCCAATTATCGATAGAAAGAACGATTTCGAGCGCTGGGAAGTGAATCCTTACCTACGGTCGATGCAGAACGATTGGAAACGTCGAATATCATGTATTCGTGCCAATTATCGATAAAAACAACGATTGCGAGGGCGCGGAACTGAATCCTTACCTACTGTCGATGCAGAACGATTGGAAACGTCGAATATCATGTATTCGTGCCAATTATCGACAGAAACAACGATTGCGAGGGCTCGGAAGTGAATCCTTACCTACCGTCGATGCAGAACGATTGGAAACGTCGAATATCATGTATTCGTGCCAATTATCGATAGAAAGAATGATTTCGAGCGCTGGGAAGTGAATCCGTACCTATTGTCGATGCAGGACGATTGGAAACATCGAATATCATGTATTCGTGCCTATTATCGACAGAAACAACGATTGCGAAGGCTCGGAAGAGAATCCTTACCTACCGTCGATGCAGAACGATTGGAAACTTCGAATATCATGTATTCGTGCCAATTATCGATAGAAAGGGGGATTTCGAGGGCTGGGAAGTAAATCCTTACCTACTGTCGATGCAGAACGATTGGAAACAACGAATATCAAGTATTCGTGCCAATTATCGATAGAAACAACGATTGCGAGGGCGCGGAAGTGAATCCTTAACTACCGTCGATGCAGAACGATTGGAAGCGTCGAATATCATGTATTCGTGCCAATTATCAATAGAAACAACGATTGCGAGCGCTGGGGAGTGAATCCTTACCTACTGTCGATGCAGAACGATTGGAAACATCGAATATCATGTATTCGTGCCAATTATCGATAGAAAGGTGGATTTCGAGGGCTGGGAAGTGAATCCTTACCTATTGTCGATGCAGGACGATTGGAAACATCGAATATCATGTATTCGTGCCAATTATCGATAGAAAGAAGGATTTCGAGGGCTGGGAAGTAAATCCTTACCTACTGTCGATGCAGAACGATTGGAAACAACGAATATCAAGTATTCGTGCCAATTATCGATAGAAAGAACGATTGCGAGGGCTCGGAAGTGAATCGTTACCTACCGTCGATGCAGAACGATTGGAAACAACGAATATCATGTATTCGTGCCAATTATCGATAGGAACAACGATTGCGAGGGCGCGGAAGTGAATCCTTACCTACTGTCGATGCAGAACGATTGGAAACGTCGAATATCATGTTTTCGTGCCAATTATCGACAGAAACAACGATTGCGAGGGCTCGGAAGTGAATCCTTACCTACCGTCGATGCAGAACGATTGGAAACGTCGAATATCATGTATTCGTGCCAATTATCGACAGAAAGAAGGATTTCGAGGGCTGTGAAGTAAATCCTTACCTACCGTCGATGCAGAACGATTGGAAAAGACGAATATCATGTATTCGTGCCAATTATCGATAGAAAGAACGATTTCGAGCGCTGGGAAGTGAATCCTTACCTACGGTCGATGCAGAACGATTGGAAACGTCGAATAGCATGTATTCGTGCCAATTATCGTCCGAAACAACGATTGCGAGGGCTCGGAAGTGAATCCTTACCTACCGTCGATGCAGAACGATTGGAAACGTCGAATATCATGTATTCGTGCCAATTATCGATAGAAAGAATGATTTCGAGCGCTGGGAAGTGAATCCGTACCTATTGTCGATGCAGGACGATTGGAAACATCGAATATCATGTATTCGTGCCTATTATCGACAGAAACAACGATTGCGAAGGCTCGGAAGGGAATCCTTACCTACCGTCGATGCAGAACGATTGGAAACTTCGAATATCATGTATTCGTGCCAATTATCGATAGAAAGGGGGATTTCGAGGGCTGGGAAGTAAATCCTTACCTACTGTCGATGCAGAACGATTGGAAACAACGAATATCATGTATTCGTGCCAATTATCGACAGAAACAACGATTGGGAGGGCTCGGAAGTGAATCCTTACCTACCGTCGATGCAGAACGATTGGAAACGTCGAATATCATGTATTCGTGCCAATTATCGACAGAAACAACGATTGCGAGGGCTCGGAAGTGAATCGTTACCTACCGTCGATGCAGAACGATTGGAAACGTCGAATATCATGTATTCGTGCCAATTATCGATAGAAAGGGGGATTTCGAGGGCTGGGAAGTAAATCCTTACCTACCGTCGATGCAGAACGATTGGAAACATCCAATATCATGTATTCGTGCCAATTATCGACAGAAACAACGATTGCGAGTGCTCGGAAGTGAATCCTTACCTACCGTCGATGCAGAACGATTGGAAACGTCGAATATCATGTATTCGTGCCAATTATCGATAGAAAGAACGATTTCGAGCGCTGGGAAGTGAATCCTTACCTAAGGTCGATGCAGAACGATTGGAAACGTCGAATATCATGTATTCGTGCCAATTATCGATAGAAAGAACGATTTCGAGCGCTGGGAAGTGAATCCTTACCTACTGTCGATGCAGAACGTTTGGAAACAACGAATATCATGTATTCGTGACAAGTATCGATAGAAACAACGATTTCGAGGGCTCGGAAGTGAATCCTTACCTACCGTCGATGCAGAACGATTGGAAACGTCGAATATCATGTATTCGTGCCAATTATCGATAGAAAGAATGATTACGAGCGCTGGGAAGTGAATTCTTACCTATTCTCGATGCAGGACGATTGGAAACACCGAATATAATGTATTCGTGCCAATTATCGACAGAAACAACGATTGCGAGGGCTCGGAAGAGAATCCTTACCTACCGTCGATGCAGAACGATTGGAAACGTCGAATATCATGTATTCGTGCCAATTATCGATAGAAAGAAGGATTTCGAGGGATGGGAAGTAAATCCTTACCTACTGTCGATGCAGAACGTTTGGAAACAACGAATATCATGTATTCGTGACAATAATCGATAGAAACAACGATTGCGAGGGCGCGGAACTGAATCCTTACCTACCGTCGATGCAGAACGATTGGAAACGTCGAATATCATGTATTCGTGCCAATTATCGACAGAAACAACGATTGCGAGGGCTCGGAAGTGAATCCTTAACTACCGTCGATGCAGAACGATTGGAAGCGTCGAATATCATGTTTTCGTGCCAATTATCAATAGAAACAACGATTGCGAGCGCTGGGGAGTGAATCCTTACCTACTGTCGATGCAGAACGATTGGAAACATCGAATATCATGTATTCGTGCCAATTATCGATAGAAAGGTGGATTTCGAGGGCTGGGAAGTGAATCCTTACCTATTGTCGATGCAGGACGATTGGAAACATCGAATATCATGTATTCGTGCCAACTATCGATAGAAAGAAGGATTTCGAGGGCTGGGAAGTAAATCCTTACCTACTGTCGATGCAGAACGATTGGAAACAACGAATATCAAGTATTCGTGCCAATTATCGATAGAAAGAACGATTGCGAGGGCTCGGAAGTGAATCGTTACCTACCGTCGATGCAGAACGATTGGAAACAACGAATATCATGTATTCGTGCCAATTATCGATAGAAAGAACGATTTCGAGCGCTGGGATGTGAATCCTTACATACTGTCGATACAGAACGATTGGAAACATCGAATATCATGTATTCGTGCCAATTATCGATAGAAAGAACGATTTCGAGCGCTGGGAAGTGAATCCTTACCTACGGTCGATGCAGAACGATTGGAAACGTCGAATAGCATGTATTCGTGCCAATTATCGACAGAAACAACGATTGCGAGGGCTCGGAAGTGAATCTTTACCTACCATCGATGCAGAACGATTGGAAACGTCGAATATCATGTATTCGTGCCCATTATCGATAGAAAGAACGATTTCGAGCGCTGGGATGAGAATCCTTACATACTGTCGATACAGAACGATTGGAAACATCGAATATCATGTATTCGTGACAATTATCGATAGAAACAACGTTTTCGAGCGCTGGGAAGTGAATCCTTACCTACTGTCGATGCAGAACGATTGGAAACATCGAATATCATGTATTCGTGCCAATTATCGACAGAAACAACGATTGCGAGGGCTCGGAAGTGAATCGTTAACAACCGTCGATGCAGAACGATTCGAAACGTCGAATATCATGTATTCGTGCCAATTATCGATAAAAACAACGATTTCGAACGCTGGGAAGTGAATCCTTACCTACTGTCGATGCAGAACGATTGGAAACGTCGAATATCATGGATTCGTGCCAATTATCGATAGAAAGAATGATTTCGAGCGCTGGGACGTGAATCCTTACCTATTGACGATGCAGGACGATTGGAAACATCGAATATCATGTATTCGTGCCAATTATCGACAGAAACAACTATTGCAAGGGCTCGGAAGAGAATCCTTACCTACCGTCGATGCAGAACGATTGGAAACGTCGAATATCATGTATTCGTGCCAATTATCGATAGAAAGAAGGATTTCGAGGGCTGGGAAGTAAATCCTTACCTACGGTCGATGCAGAACGATTGGAAACGTCGAATATCATGTATTCGTGCCAATTATCGATAGAATGAACGATTTCGAGCGCTGGGATGTGAATCCTTACCTACTGTCGATACAGAACGATTGGAAACATCGTATATCATGTATTCGTGCCAATAATCGACAGAAACAACGATTGCGAGGGCTCGGAAGTGAATCGTTACCTACCGTCGATGCAGACCGATTGGAAACGTCGAATATCATGTATTCGTGCCAATTATCGATAGAAAGAAGGATTTCGAGTGCTGGGAAGTGAATCCTTACATACTGTCGATACAGAACGATTGGAAACGTCGAATATCATGTATTCGTGCCAATTATCGATAGAAACAACGATTGCGAGGGCGCGGAACTGAATCCTTACCTACCGTCGATGCAGAACGATTGGAAACGTCGAATATCATGTATTCTTGCCAATTATCGACAGAAACAACGATTGCGAGGGCTCGGAAGTGAATCGTTAACTACCGTCGATGCAGAACGATTGGAAGCGTCGAATATCATGTATTCGTGCCAATTATCGATAGAAACAACGATTGCGAGCGCTGGGGAGTGAATCCTTACCTACTGTCGATGCAGAACGATTGGAAACATCGAATATCATGTATTCGTGCCAATTATCGATAGAAAGAATGATTTCGAGCGCTGGGAAGTGAATCCTTACCTATTGTCGATGCAGAACGATTGGAAACATCGAATATCATGTATTCGTGCCAATTATCGATAGAAAGGTGGATTTCGAGGGCTGGGAAGTGAATCCTTACCTATTGTCGATGCAGGACGATTGGAAACATCGAATATCATGTATTCGTGCCAATTATCGATAGAAAGAAGGATTTCGAGGGCTGGGAAGTAAATCCTTACCTACTGTCGATGCAGAACGATTGGAAACAACGAATATCAAGTATTCTTGCCAATTATCGATAGAAAGAACGATTGCGAGGGCTCGGAAGTGAATCGTTACCTACCGTCGATGCAGAACGATTGGAAACAACGAATATCATGTATTCGTGCCAATTTTCGATAGAAAGAACGATTTCGAGCGCTGGGATGTGAATCCTTGCATACTGTCGATACAGAACGATTGGAAACATCGAATATCATGTATTCGTGCCAATTATCGATAAAAACAACGATTGCGAGGGCGCGGAACTGAATCCTTACCTACTGTCGATGCAGAACGATTGGAAACGTCGAATATCATGTATTCGTGCCAATTTTCGACAGAAACAACGATTGCGAGGGCTCGGAAGTGAATCCTTACCTACCGTCGATGCAGAACGATTGGAAACGTCGAATATCATGTATTCGTGCCAATTATCGATAGAAAGAAGGATTTCGAGGGCTGGGAAGTAAATCCTTACCTACTGTCGATGCAGAACGATTGGAAACAACGAATATCAAGTATTCGTGCCAATTATCGATAGAAACAACGATTGCGAGGGCGCGGAAGTGAATCCTTACCTACTGTCGATGCAGAACGATTGGAAACGTCGAATATCATGTTTTCGTGCCAATTATCGACAGAAACAACGATTTCGAGCGCTGGGAAGTGAATCCTTACCTACGGTCGATGCAGAACGATTGGAAACGTCGAATAGCATGTATTCGTGCCAATTATCGTCCGAAACAACGATTGCGAGGGCTCGGAAGTGAATCCTTACCTACCGTCGATGCAGAACGATTGGAAACGTCGAATATCATGTATTCGTGCCAATTATCGATAGAAAGAATGATTTCGAGCGCTGGGAAGTGAATCCGTACCTATTGTCGATGCAGGACGATTGGAAACATCGAATATCATGTATTCGTGCCTATTATCGACAGAAACAACGATTGCGAAGGCTCGGAAGAGAATCCTTACCTACCGTCGATGCAGAACGATTGGAAACGTCGAATATCATGTATTCGTGCCAATTATCGATAGAAAGAATGATTTCGAGCGCTGGGAAGTGAATCCGTACCTATTGTCGATGCAGGACGATTGGAAACATCGAATATCATGTATTCGTGCCTATTATCGACAGAAACAACGATTGCGAAGGCTCGGAAGAGAATCCTTACCTACCGTCGATGCAGAACGATTGGAAACTTCGAATATCATGTATTCGTGCCAATTATCGATACAAAGGGGGATTTCGAGGGCTGGGAAGTAAATCCTTACCTACTGTCGATGCAGAACGATTGGAAACAACGAATATCATGTATTCGTGCCAATTATCGACAGAAACAACGATTGGGAGGGCTCGGAAGTGAATCCTTACCTACCGTCGATGCAGAACGATTGGAAACGTCGAATATCATGTATTCGTGCCAATTATCGACAGAAACAACGATTGCGAGGGCTCGGAAGTGAATCGTTACCTACCGTCGATGCAGAACGATTGGAAACGTCGAATATCATGTATTCGTGCCAATTATCGATAGAAAGGGGGATTTCGAGGGCTGGGAAGTAAATCCTTACCTACCGTCGATGCAGAACGATTGGAAACATCCAATATCATGTATTCGTGCCAATTATCGACAGAAACAACGATTGCGAGTGCTCGGAAGTGAATCCTTACCTACCGTCGATGCAGAACGATTGGAAACGTCGAATATCATGTATTCGTGCCAATTATCGATAGAAAGAACGATTTCGAGCGCTGGGAAGTGAATCCTTACCTAAGGTCGATGCAGAACGATTGGAAACGTCGAATATCATGTATTCGTGCCAATTATCGATAGAAAGAACGATTTCGAGCGCTGGGAAGTGAATCCTTACCTACTGTCGATGCAGAACGTTTGGAAACAACGAATATCATGTATTCGTGACAAGTATCGATAGAAACAACGATTTCGAGGGCTCGGAAGTGAATCCTTACCTACCGTCGATGCAGAACGATTGGAAACGTCGAATATCATGTATTCGTGCCAATTATCGATAGAAAGAATGATTACGAGCGCTGGGAAGTGAATTCTTACCTATTCTCGATGCAGGACGATTGGAAACACCGAATATAATGTATTCGTGCCAATTATCGACAGAAACAACGATTGCGAGGGCTCGGAAGAGAATCCTTACCTACCGTCGATGCAGAACGATTGGAAACGTCGAATATCATGTATTCGTGCCAATTATCGATAGAAAGAAGGATTTCGAGGGATGGGAAGTAAATCCTTACCTACTGTCGATGCAGAACGTTTGGAAACAACGAATATCATGTATTCGTGACAATAATCGATAGAAACAACGATTGCGAGGGCGCGGAACTGAATCCTTACCTACCGTCGATGCAGAACGATTGGAAACGTCGAATATCATGTATTCGTGCCAATTATCGACAGAAACAACGATTGCGAGGGCTCGGAAGTGAATCCTTAACTACCGTCGATGCAGAACGATTGGAAGCGTCGAATATCATGTATTCGTGCCAATTATCAATAGAAACAACGATTGCGAGCGCTGGGGAGTGAATCCTTACCTACTGTCGATGCAGAACGATTGGAAACATCGAATATCATGTATTCGTGCCAATTATCGATAGAAAGGTGGATTTCGAGGGCTGGGAAGTGAATCCTTACCTATTGTCGATGCAGGACGATTGGAAACATCGAATATCATGTATTCGTGCCAATTATCGATAGAAAGAAGGATTTCGAGGGCTGGGAAGTAAATCCTTACCTACTGTCGATGCAGAACGATTGGAAACAACGAATATCAAGTATTCGTGCCAATTATCGATAGAAAGAACGATTGCGAGGGCTCGGAAGTGAATCGTTACCTACCGTCGATGCAGAACGATTGGAAACAACGAATATCATGTATTCGTGCCAATTATCGATAGAAAGAACGATTTCGAGCGCTGGGATGTGAATCCTTACATACTGTCGATACAGAACGATTGGTAACATCGAATATCATGTATTCGTGCCAATTATCGATAGAAAGAACGATTTCGAGCGCTGGGAAGTGAATCCTTACCTACGGTCGATGCAGAACGATTGGAAACGTCGAATAGCATGTATTCGTGCCAATTATCGACAGAAACAACGATTGCGAGGGCTCGGAAGTGAATCTTTACCTACCATCGATGCAGAACGATTGGAAACGTCGAATATCATGTATTCGTGCCCATTATCGATAGAAAGAACGATTTCGAGCGCTGGGATGAGAATCCTTACATACTGTCGATACAGAACGATTGGAAACATCGAATATCATGTATTCGTGACAATTATCGATAGAAACAACGTTTTCGAGCGCTGGGAAGTGAATCCTTACCTACTGTCGATGCAGAACGATTGGAAACATCGAATATCATGTATTCGTGCCAATTATCGACAGAAACAACGATTGCGAGGGCTCGGAAGTGAATCGTTACCAACCGTCGATGCAGAACGATTCGAAACGTCGAATATCATGTATTCGTGCCAATTATCGATAAAAACAACGATTTCGAACGCTGGGAAGTGAATCCTTACCTACTGTCGATGCAGAACGTTTGGAAACGTCGAATATCATGGATTCGTGCCAATTATCGATAGAAAGAATGATTTCGAGCGCTGGGACGTGAATCCTTACCTATTGACGATGCAGGACGATTGGAAACATCGAATATCATGTATTCGTGCCAATTATCGACAGAAACAACGATTGCAAGGGCTCGGAAGAGAATCCTTACCTACCGTCGATGCAGAACGATTGGAAACGTCGAATATCATGTATTCGTGCCAATTATCGATAGAAAGAAGGATTTCGAGGGCTGGGAAGTAAATCCTTACCTACGGTCGATGCAGAACGATTGGAAACGTCGAATATCATGTATTCGTGCCAATTATCGATAGAATGAACGATTTCGAGCGCTGGGATGTGAATCCTTACCTACTGTCGATACAGAACGATTGGAAACATCGTATATCATGTATTCGTGCCAATAATCGACAGAAACAACGATTGCGAGGGCTCGGAAGTGAATCGTTACCTACCGTCGATGCAGACCGATTGGAAACGTCGAATATCATGTATTCGTGCCAATTATCGATAGAAAGAAGGATTTCGAGTGCTGGGAAGTGAATCCTTACATACTGTCGATACAGAACGATTGGAAACGTCGAATATCATGTATTCGTGCCAATTATCGATAGAAAGAACGATTTCGAGTGCTGGGAAGTGAATCCTTACCAACTGTAGATGCAGAACGATTGGAAACGTCGAATATCATGTATTCGTGCCAATTATCGATAGAAACATCGATTGCGAGCGCTGGGGAGTGAATCCTTACCTACTGTCGATGCAGAACGATTGGAAACATCGAATATCATGTATTCGTGCCAATTATCGATAGAAGGAATGATTTCGAGCGCTGGGAAGTGAATCCTTACCTATTGTCGATGCAGAACGATTGGAAACATCGAATATCATGTATTCGTGCCAATTATCGATAGAAAGGTGGATTTCGAGGGCTGGGAAGTGAATCCTTACCTATTGTCGATGCAGGACGATTGGAAACATCGAATATCATGTATTCGTGCCAATTATCGATAGAAAGAAGGATTTCGAGGGCTGGGAAGTAAATCCTTACCTACTGTCGATGCAGAACGATTGGAAACAACGAATATCAAGTATTCGTGCCAATTATCGATAGAAAGAACGATTTCGAGGGCTCGGAAGTGAATCGTTACCTACCGTCGATGCAGAACGATTGGTAACAACGAATATCATGTATTCGTGACAATTATCGATAGAAACAACGATTGCGAGGGCGCGGAACTGAATCCTTACCTACCGTCGATGCAGAACGATTGGAAACGTCGAATATCATGTATTCTTGCCAATTATCGACAGAAACAACGATTGCGAGGGCTCGGAAGTGAATCGTTAACTACCGTCGATGCAGAACGATTGGAAGCGTCGAATATCATGTATTCGTGCCAATTATCGATAGAAACAACGATTGCGAGCGCTGGGGAGTGAATCCTTACCTACTGTCGATGCAGAACGATTGGAAACATCGAATATCATGTATTCGTGCCAATTATCGATAGAAAGAATGATTTCGAGCGCTGGGAAGTGAATCCTTACCTATTGTCGATGCAGAACGATTGGAAACATCGAATATCATGTATTCGTGCCAATTATCGATAGAAAGGTGGATTTCGAGGGCTGGGAAGTGAATCCTTACCTATTGTCGATGCAGGACGATTGGAAACATCGAATATCATGTATTCGTGCCAATTATCGATAGAAAGAAGGATTTCGAGGGCTGGGAAGTAAATCCTTACCTACTGTCGATGCAGAACGATTGGAAACAACGAATATCAAGTATTCTTGCCAATTATCGATAGAAAGAACGATTGCGGGGGCTCGGAAGTGAATCGTTACCTACCGTCGATGCAGAACGATTGGAAACAACGAATATCATGTATTCGTGCCAATTTTCGATAGAAAGAACGATTTCGAGCGCTGGGATGTGAATCCTTGCATACTGTCGATACAGAACGATTGGAAACATCGAATATCATGTATTCGTGCCAATTATCGACAGAAACAACGATTGCAAGGGCTCGGAAGAGAATCCTTACCTACCGTCGATGCAGAACGATTGGAAACGTCGAATATCATGTATTCGTGCCAATTATCGATAGAAAGAAGGATTTCGAGGGCTGGGAAGTAAATCCTTACCTACGGTCGATGCAGAACGATTGGAAACGTCGAATATCATGTATTCGTGCCAATTATCGATAGAATGAACGATTTCGAGCGCTGGGATGTGAATCCTTACCTACTGTCGATACAGAACGATTGGAAACATCGTATATCATGTATTCGTGCCAATAATCGACAGAAACAACGATTGCGAGGGCTCGGAAGTGAATCGTTACCTACCGTCGATGCAGACCGATTGGAAACGTCGAATATCATGTATTCGTGCCAATAATCGATAGAAAGAAGGATTTCGAGTGCTGGGAAGTGAATCCTTACATACTGTCGATACAGAACGATTGGAAACGTTGAATATCATGTATTCGTGCCAATTATCGATAGAAAGAACGATTTCGAGTGCTGGGAAGTGAATCCTTACCAACTGTAGATGCAGAACGATTGGAAACGTCGAATATCATGTATTCGTGCCAATTATCGATAGAAACAACGATTGCGAGCGCTGGGGAGTGAATCCTTACCTACTGTCGATGCAGAACGATTGGAAACATCGAATATCATGTATTCGTGCCAATTATCGATAGAAAGAATGATTACGAGCGCTGGGAAGTGAATTCTTACCTATTCTCGATGCAGGACGATTAGAAACACCGAATATAATGTATTCGTGCCAATTATCGACAGAAACAACGATTGCGAGGGCTCGGAAGAGAATCCTTACCTACCGTCGATGCAGAACGATTGGAAACGTCGAATATCATGTATTCGTGCCAATTATCGATAGAAAGAAGGATTTCGAGGGATGGGAAGTAAATCCTTACCTACTGTCGATGCAGAACGTTTGGAAACAACGAATATCATGTATTGGTGACAATAATCGATAGAAACAACGATTGCGAGGGCGCGGAACTGAATCCTTACCTACCGTCGATGCAGAACGATTGGAAACGTCGAATATCATGTATTCGTGCCAATTATCGACAGAAACAACGATTGCGAGGGCTCGGAAGTGAATCCTTAACTACCGTCGATGCAGAACGATTGGAAGCGTCGAATATCATGTATTCGTGCCAATTATCAATAGAAACAACGATTGCGAGCGCTGGGGAGTGAATCCTTACCTACTGTCGATGCAGAACGATTGGAAACATCGAATATCATGTATTCGTGCCAATTATCGATAGAAAGGTGGATTTCTAGGGCTGGGAAGTGAATCCTTACCTATTGTCGATGCAGGACGATTGGAAACATCGAATATCATGTATTCGTGCCAATTATCGATAGAAAGAAGGATTTCGAGGGCTGGGAAGTAAATCCTTACCTACTGTCGATGCAGAACGATTGGAAACAACGAATATCAAGTATTCGTGCCAATTATCGATAGAAAGAACGATTGCGAGGGCTCGGAAGTGAATCGTTACCTACCGTCGATGCAGAACGATTGGAAACAACGAATATCATGTATTCGTGCCAATTATCGATAGAAAGAACGATTTCGAGCGCTGGGATGTGAATCCTTACATACTGTCGATACAGAACGATTGGTAACATCGAATATCATGTATTCGTGCCAATTATCGATAGAAAGAACGATTTCGAGCGCTGGGAAGTGAATCCTTACCTACGGTCGATGCAGAACGATTGGAAACGTCGAATAGCATGTATTCGTGCCAATTATCGACAGAAACAACGAATGCGAGGGCTCGGAAGTGAATCTTTACCTACCATCGATGCAGAACGATTGGAAACGTCGAATATCATGTATTCGTGCCCATTATCGATAGAAAGAACGATTTCGAGCGCTGGGATGAGAATCCTTACATACTGTCGATACAGAACGATTGGAAACATCGAATATCATGTATTCGTGACAATTATCGATAGAAACAACGTTTTCGAGCGCTGGGAAGTGAATCCTTACCTACTGTCGATGCAGAACGATTGGAAACATCGAATATCATGTATTCGTGCCAATTATCGACAGAAACAACGATTGCGAGGGCTCGGAAGTGAATCGTTACCAACCGTCGATGCAGAACGATTCGAAACGTCGAATATCATGTATTCGTGCCAATTATCGATAAAAACAACGATTTCGAACGCTGGGAAGTGAATCCTTACCTACTGTCGATGCAGAACGTTTGGAAACGTCGAATATCATGGATTCGTGCCAATTATCGATAGAAAGAATGATTTCGAGCGCTGGGACGTGAATCCTTACCTATTGACGATGCAGGACGATTGGAAACATCGAATATCATGTATTCGTGCCAATTATCGACAGAAACAACGATTGCAAGGGCTCGGAAGAGAATCCTTACCTACCGTCGATGCAGAACGATTGGAAACGTCGAATATCATGTATTCGTGCCAATTATCGATAGAAAGAAGGATTTCGAGGGCTGGGAAGTAAATCCTTACCTACGGTCGATGCAGAACGATTGGAAACGTCGAATATCATGTATTCGTGCCAATTATCGATAGAATGAACGATTTCGAGCGCTGGGATGTGAATCCTTACCTACTGTCGATACAGAACGATTGGAAACATCGTATATCATGTATTCGTGCCAATAATCGACAGAAACAACGATTGCGAGGGCTCGGAAGTGAATCGTTACCTACCGTCGATGCAGACCGATTGGAAACGTCGAATATCATGTATTCGTGCCAATTATCGATAGAAAGAAGGATTTCGAGTGCTGGGAAGTGAATCCTTACATACTGTCGATGCAGAACGATTGGAAACGTCGAATATCATGTATTCGTGCCAATTATCGATAGAAAGAACGATTTCGAGTGCTGGGAAGTGAATCCTTACCAACTGTAGATGCAGAACGATTGGAAACGTCGAATATCATGTATTCGTGCCAATTATCGATAGAAACAACGATTGCGAGCGCTGGGGAGTGAATCCTTACCTACTGTCGATGCAGAACGATTGGAAACATCGAATATCATGTATTCGTGCCAATTATCGATAGAAGGAATGATTTCGAGCGCTGGGAAGTGAATCCTTACCTATTGTCGATGCAGAACGATTGGAAACATCGAATATCATGTATTCGTGCCAATTATCGATAGAAAGGTGGATTTCGAGGGCTGGGAAGTGAATCCTTACCTATTGTCGATGCAGGACGATTGGAAACATCGAATATCATGTATTCGTGCCAATTATCGATAGAAAGAAGGATTTCGAGGGCTGGGAAGTAAATCCTTACCTACTGTCGATGCAGAACGATTGGAAACAACGAATATCAAGTATTCTTGCCAATTATCGATAGAAAGAACGATTGCGAGGGCTCGGAAGTGAATCGTTACCTACCGTCGATGCAGAACGATTGGAAACAACGAATATCATGTATTCGTGCCAATTTTCGATAGAAAGAACGATTTCGAGCGCTGGGATGTGAATCCTTGCATACTGTCGATACAGAACGATTGGAAACATCGAATATCATGTATTCGTGCCAATTATCGACAGAAACAACGATTGCAAGGGCTCGGAAGAGAATCCTTACCTACCGTCGATGCAGAACGATTGGAAACGTCGAATATCATGTATTCGTGCCAATTATCGATAGAAAGAAGGATTTCGAGGGCTGGGAAGTAAATCCTTACCTACGGTCGATGCAGAACGATTGGTAACAACGAATATCATGTATTCGTGACAATTATCGATAGAAACAACGATTGCGAGGGCGCGGAACTGAATCCTTACCTACCGTCGATGCAGAACGATTGGAAACGTCGAATATCATGTATTCTTGCCAATTATCGACAGAAACAACGATTGCGAGGGCTCGGAAGTGAATCGTTAACTACCGTCGATGCAGAACGATTGGAAGCGTCGAATATCATGTATTCGTTCCAATTATCGATAGAAACAACGATTGCGAGCGCTGGGGAGTGAATCCTTACCTACTGTCGATGCAGAACGATTGGAAACATCGAATATCATGTATTCGTGCCAATTATCGATAGAAAGAATGATTTCGAGCGCTGGGAAGTGAATCCTTACCTATTGTCGATGCAGAACGATTGGAAACATCGAATATCATGTATTCGTGCCAATTATCGATAGAAAGGTGGATTTCGAGGGCTGGGAAGTGAATCCTTACCTATTGTCGATGCAGGACGATTGGAAACATCGAATATCATGTATTCGTGCCAATTATCGATAGAAAGAAGGATTTCGAGGGCTGGGAAGTAAATCCTTACCTACTGTCGATGCAGAACGATTGGAAACAACGAATATCAAGTATTCTTGCCAATTATCGATAGAAAGAACGATTGCGAGGGCTCGGAAGTGAATCGTTACCTACCGTCGATGCAGAACGATTGGAAACAACGAATATCATGTATTCGTGCCAATTTTCGATAGAAAGAACGATTTCGAGCGCTGGGATGTGAATCCTTGCATACTGTCGATACAGAACGATTGGAAACATCGAATATCATGTATTCGTGCCAATTATCGACAGAAACAACGATTGCAAGGGCTCGGAAGAGAATCCTTACCTACCGTCGATGCAGAACGATTGGAAACGTCGAATATCATGTATTCGTGCCAATTATCGATAGAAAGAAGGATTTCGAGGGCTGGGAAGTAAATCCTTACCTACGGTCGATGCAGAACGATTGGAAACGTCGAATATCATGTATTCGTGCCAATTATCGATAGAATGAACGATTTCGAGCGCTGGGATGTGAATCCTTACCTACTGTCGATACAGAACGATTGGAAACATCGTATATCATGTATTCGTGCCAATAATCGACAGAAACAACGATTGCGAGGGCTCGGAAGTGAATCGTTACCTACCGTCGATGCAGACCGATTGGAAACGTCGAATATCATGTATTCGTGCCAATAATCGATAGAAAGAAGGATTTCGAGTGCTGGGAAGTGAATCCTTACATACTGTCGATACAGAACGATTGGAAACGTTGAATATCATGTATTCGTGCCAATTATCGATAGAAAGAACGATTTCGAGTGCTGGGAAGTGAATCCTTACCAACTGTAGATGCAGAACGATTGGAAACGTCGAATATCATGTATTCGTGCCAATTATCGATAGAAACAACGATTGCGAGCGCTGGGGAGTGAATCCTTACCTACTGTCGATGCAGAACGATTGGAAACATCGAATATCATGTATTCGTGCCAATTATCGATAGAAGGAATGATTTCGAGCGCTGGGAAGTGAATCCTTACCTATTGTCGATGCAGAACGATTGGAAACATCGAATATCATGTATTCGTGCCAATTATTTATTTATTTATTTATTTATTTATTTATTTGTTTAACGGGTAGAAACCCTTTGTATACAATGGTAATATAATTGGTTAACGCTATAGTAATCAGTCCTAATGCATAATCAAAGTAAAATGTAAGTCTGAACAAAGTCTAAATCTTATTCTAAACCTAAGTGAGTCTAAGTGTAAGTCGATAGAAAGGTGGATTTCGAGGGCTGGGAAGTGAATCCTTACCTATTGTCGATGCAGGACGATTGGAAACATCGAATATCATGTATTCGTGCCAATTATCGATAGAAAGAAGGATTTCGAGGGCTGGGAAGTAAATCCTTACCTACTGTCGATGCAGAACGATTGGAAACAACGAATATCAAGTATTCGTGCCAATTATCGATAGAAAGAACGATTGCGAGGGCTCGGAAGTGAATCGTTACCTACCGTCGATGCAGAACGATTGGTAACAACGAATATCATGTATTCGTGACAATTATCGATAGAAACAACGATTGCGAGGGCGCGGAACTGAATCCTTACCTACCGTCGATGCAGAACGATTGGAAACGTCGAATATCATGTATTCTTGCCAATTATCGACAGAAACAACGATTGCGAGGGCTCGGAAGTGAATCGTTAACTACCGTCGATGCAGAACGATTGGAAGCGTCGAATATCATGTATTCGTGCCAATTATCGATAGAAACAACGATTGCGAGCGCTGGGGAGTGAATCCTTACCTACTGTCGATGCAGAACGATTGGAAACATCGAATATCATGTATTCGTGCCAATTATCGATAGAAAGAATGATTTCGAGCGCTGGGAAGTGAATCCTTACCTATTGTCGATGCAGAACGATTGGAAACATCGAATATCATGTATTCGTGCCAATTATCGATAGAAAGGTGGATTTCGAGGGCTGGGAAGTGAATCCTTACCTATTGTCGATGCAGGACGATTGGAAACATCGAATATCATGTATTCGTGCCAATTATCGATAGAAAGAAGGATTTCGAGGGCTGGGAAGTAAATCCTTACCTACTGTCGATGCAGAACGATTGGAAACAACGAATATCAAGTATTCTTGCCAATTATCGATAGAAAGAACGATTGCGAGGGCTCGGAAGTGAATCGTTACCTACCGTCGATGCAGAACGATTGGAAACAACGAATATCATGTATTCGTGCCAATTTTCGATAGAAAGAACGATTTCGAGCGCTGGGATGTGAATCCTTGCATACTGTCGATACAGAACGATTGGAAACATCGAATATCATGTATTCTTGCCAATTATCGACAGAAACAACGATTGCGAGGGCTCGGAAGTGAATCGTTAACTACCGTCGATGCAGAACGATTGGAAGCGTCGAATATCATGTATTCGTGCCAATTATCGATAGAAACAACGATTGCGAGCGCTGGGGAGTGAATCCTTACCTACTGTCGATGCAGAACGATTGGAAACATCGAATATCATGTATTCGTGCCAATTATCGATAGAAAGAATGATTTCGAGCGCTGGGAAGTGAATCCTTACCTATTGTCGATGCAGAACGATTGGAAACATCGAATATCATGTATTCGTGCCAATTATCGATAGAAAGGTGGATTTCGAGGGCTGGGAAGTGAATCCTTACCTATTGTCGATGCAGGACGATTGGAAACATCGAATATCATGTATTCGTGCCAATTATCGATAGAAAGAAGGATTTCGAGGGCTGGGAAGTAAATCCTTACCTACTGTCGATGCAGAACGATTGGAAACAACGAATATCAAGTATTCTTGCCAATTATCGATAGAAAGAACGATTGCGAGGGCTCGGAAGTGAATCGTTACCTACCGTCGATGCAGAACGATTGGAAACAACGAATATCATGTATTCGTGCCAATTTTCGATAGAAAGAACGATTTCGAGCGCTGGGATGTGAATCCTTGCATACTGTCGATACAGAACGATTGGAAACATCGAATATCATGTATTCGTGCCAATTATCGATAGAAACAACGTTTTCGTGCGCTGGGAAGTGAATCCTTACCTACCGTCGATGCAGATCGGTTGGAAACGTCGAATACCATGTATTCGTGCCAATTATCGATAGAAACAACGATTTCGAGCGCTGGGAAGTGAATCCTTACCTACTATCGATGCAGAACGATTGGAAACATCGAATATCATGTGTTCGTTCCAATTATCGACAGAAACACCGACTGCGAGGGCTCGGAAGTGAATCGTTACCTACCGTCGATGCAGAACGATTGGAAACGTCGAATATCATGTATTCGTGCCAATTATCGATAGAAAGAACGATTTCGAGCGCTGGGATGTGAATCCTTACCTACTGTCGATACAGAACGATTGGAAACATCGCATATCATGTATTCGTGCCAATAATCGACATGAACAACGATTGCGAGGGCTCGGAAGTGAATCGTTTCCTACCGTCGATGCAGACCGATTGGAAACGTCGAATATCATGTATTCGTGCCAATTATCGATAGAAAGAACGATTTCGAGTGCTGGGAAGTGAATCCTTACATACTGTCGATACAGAACGATTGGAAACGTCGAATATCATGTATTCGTGCCAATTATCGATAGAAAGAACGATTTCGAGTGTTGGGAAGTGAATCCTTACCAACTGTCGATGCAGAACGATTGGAAACGTCGATTATCATGTATCCGTGCCAATTATCGACAGAAACAACGATTGCGAGGGCTCGGAAGTGAATCGTTACCTACCGTCGATGCAGAACGATTGGAAACAACGAATATCATGTATTCGTGCCAATTATCGACAGAAACAACGATTGCGAGGGCTCGGAAGTGAATCGTTACCTACCGTCGATGCAGACCGATTGGAATCGTCGAATATCATGTATTCGTGCCAATTATCGATAGAAAGAACGATTTCGAGTGCTGGGAAGTGAATCCTTACCTACCGTCGATGCAGACCGATTGGAAACGTCGAATATCATGTATTCGTGCCAATTATCGATAGAAAGAACGATTTCGAGCGCTGGGATGTGAATCCTTACATACTGTCGATACAGAACGATTGGAAACATCGAATATCATGTATTCGTGACAATTATCGATAGAAACAACGTTTTCGAGCGCTGGGAAGTGAATCCTTACCTACTGTCGATGCAGAACGATTGGAAACATCGAATATCAAGTATTCGTGCCAATTATCGATAGAAAGAAGGATTTCGAGGGCTGGGAAGTAAATCCTTACCTACTGTCGATGCAGAACGATTGGAAACAACGAATATCAAGTATTCGTGCCAATTATCGATAGAAAGAACGATTGCGAGCGCTCGGAAGTGAATCCTTACCTATGGTCGATGCAGAACGATTGGAAACGTCGAATATCATGTATTCGTGACAATTATCGATAGAAAGAACGATTTCGAGCGCTGGGAAGTGAATCCTTACCTACGGTCGATGCAGAACGATTGGAAACGTCGAATAGCATGTATTCGTGCCAATTATCGACAGAAACAACGATTGCGAGGGCTCGGAAGTGAATCCTTACCTACCGTCGATGCAGAACGATTGGAAACGTCGAATATCATGTATTCGTGCCAATTATCGACAGAAACAACGATTGCGAGGGCTCGGAAGTGAATCGTTAACTACCGTCGATGCAGAACGATTGGAAGCGTCGAATATCATGTATTCGTGCCAATTATCGATAGAAACAACAATTGCGAGCGCTGGGGAGTGAATCCTTACCTACTGTCGATGCAGAACGATTGGAAGCGTCGAATATCATGTATTCGTGCCAATTATCGATAGAAACAACGATTGCGAGCGCTGGGGAGTGAATCCTTACCTACTGTCGATGCAGAACGATTGGAAACATCGAATATCATGTATTCGTGCCAATTATCGATAGAAAGGTGGATTTCGAGGGCTGGGAAGTGAATCCTTACCTATTGTCGATGCAGGACGATTGGAAACTTCGAATATCATGTATTCGTGCCAATTATCGATAGAAAGAAGGATTTCGAGGGCTGGGAAGTAAATCCTTACCTACTGTCGGTGCAGAACGATTGGAAACAACGAATATCAAGTATTCGTGCCAATTATCTGTAGAAAGAACGATTGCGAGGGCTCGGAAGTGAATCGTTACCTACCGTCGATGCAGAACGATTGGAAACAACGAATATCATGTATTCGTGCCAATTATCGATAGAAAGAACGATTTCGAGCGCTGGGATGTGAATCCTTACCTACTGTCGATACAGAACGATTGGAAACATCGAATATCATCTATTCGTGCCAATTATCGACAGAAACAACGATTGCGAGGGCTCGGAAGTGAATCGTTACCAACCGTCGATGCAGAACGATTGGAAACGTCGATTATCATGTATTCGTGCCAATTATCGATAGAAAGAAGGATTTCGAGCGCTGGGATGTGAATCCTTACATACTGTCGATACAGAACGATTGGAAACATCGAATATCATGTATTCGTGCCAATTATCGATAGAAACAACGTTTTCGAGCGCTGGGAAGTGAATCCTTACCTACTGTCGATGCAGAACGATTGGAAACATCGAATATCATGTATTCGTGCCAATTAACGACAGAAACAACGATTGCGAGGGCTCGGAAGTGAATCCTTACCTACCGTCGATGCAGATCGGTTGGAAACGTCGAATACCATGTATTCGTGCCAATTATCGATAGAAACAACGATTGCGAGGGCTCGGATGTGAATCCTTACCTACCGTCGATGCAGAACGATTGGAAACGTCGAATATCATGTATTCGTGAAAATTATCGATAGAAAGAAGGATTTCGAGGGCTGGGAAGTAAATCCTTACCTACTGTCGATGCAGAACGATTGGAAACAACGAATATCATGTATTCGTGACAATTATCGATAGAAACAACGATTGCGAGGGCGCGGAACTGAATCCTTACCTACCGTCGATGCAGAACGATTGGAAACGTCGAATATCATGTATTCGTGCCAATTATCGATAGAAAGAACGATTTCGAGCGCTGGGAAGTGAATCCTTACCTACGGTCGATGCAGAACGATTGGAAACGTCGAATAGGATGTATTCGTGCCAATTATCGACAGAAACAACGATTGCGAGGGCTCGGAAGTGAATCCTTACCTACCGTCGATGCAGAACGATTGGAAACGTCGAATATCATGTATTCGTGCCAATTATCGATAGAAAGAATGATTACGAGCGCTGGGAAGTGAATCCTTACCTATTCTCGATGCAGGACGATTGGAAACATCGAATATCATGTATTCGTGCCAATTATCGATAGAAAGAAGGATTTCGAGGGCTGGGAAGTAAATCCTTACCTACTGGCGATGCAGAACGATTGGAAACAACGAATATCAAGTATTCGTGACAATTATCGATAGAAACAACGATTGCGAGGGCGCGGAACTGAATCCTTACCTACCGTCGATGCAGAACGATTGGAAACGTCGAATATCATGTATTCGTGCCAATTATCGATAGAAAGGTGGATTTCGAGGGCTGGGAAGTGAATCCTTACCTATTGTCGATGCAGGACGATTGGAAACATCGAATATCATGTATTCGTGCCAATTATCGATAGAAAGAAGGATTTCGAGGGCTGGGAAGTAAATCCTTACCTACTGTCGATGCAGAACGATTGGAAACAACGAATATCAAGTATTCGTGCCAATTATCGATAGAAAGAACGATTGCGAGCGCTCGGAAGTGAATCCTTACCTATGGTCGATGCAGAACGATTGGAAACGTCGAATATCATGTATTCGTGACAATTATCGATAGAAAGAACGATTTCGAGCGCTGGGAAGTGAATCCTTACCTACGGTCGATGCAGAACGATTGGAAACGTCGAATAGCATGTATTCGTGCCAATTATCGACAGAAACAACGATTGCGAGGGCTCGGAAGTGAATCCTTACCTACCGTCGATGCAGAACGATTGGAAACGTCGAATATCATGTATTCGTGCCAATTATCGACAGAAACAACGATTGCGAGGGCTCGGAAGTGAATCGTTAACTACCGTCGATGCAGAACGATTGGAAGCGTCGAATATCATGTATTCGTGCCAATTATCGATAGAAACAACGATTGCGAGCGCTGGGGAGTGAATCCTTACCTACTGTCGATGCAGAACGATTGGAAACATCGAATATCATGTATTCGTGCCAATTATCGATAGAAAGAATGATTTCGAGCGCTGGGAAGTGAATCCTTACCTATTGTCGATGCAGAACGATTGGAAACATCGAATATCATGTATTCGTGCCAATTATCGATAGAAAGGTGGATTTCGAGGGCTGGGAAGTGAATCCTTACCTATTGTCGATGCAGGACGTTTGGAAACATCGAATATCATGTATTCGTGCCAATTATCGATAGAAAGAAGGATTTCGAGGGCTGGGAAGTAAATCCTTACCTACTGTCGATGCAGAACGATTGGAAACAACGAATATCAAGTATTCGTGCCAATTATCGATAGAAAGAACGATTGCGAACGCTCGGAAGTGAATCGTTACCTACCGTCGATGCAGAACGATTGGAAACAACGAATATCATGTATTCGTGCCAATTTTCGATAGAAAGAACGATTTCGAGTGCTGGGAAGTGAATCCTTACCTACCGTCGATGCAGACCGATTGGAAACGTCGAATATCATGTATTCGTGCCAATTATCGATAGAAAGAACGATTTCGAGCGCTGGGATGTGAATCCTTACATACTGTCGATACAGAACGATTGGAAACATCGAATATCATGTATTCGTGACAATTATCGATAGAAACAACGTTTTCGAGCGCTGGGAAGTGAATCCTTACCTACTGTCGATGCAGAACGATTGGAAACATCGAATATCATGTATTCGTGCCAATTATCGACAGAAACAACGATTGGGAGGGCTCGGAAGTGAATCCTTACCTACCGTCGATGCAGAACGTTTGGAAACGTCGATTATCATGTATTCGTGCCAATTATCGATAGAAACAACGATTTCGAACGCGGGGAATTGAATCCTTAACTACTGTCGATGCAGAACGTTTGGAAACGTCGAATAGCATGTATTCGTGCCAATTATCGACAGAAACAACGATTGTGAGCGCTGGGGAGTGAATCCTTACCTACTGTCGATGCAGAACGATTGGAAACATCGAATATCATGTATTCGTGCCAATTATCGATAGAAAGGTGGATTTGGAGGGCTGGGAAGTGAATCCTTACCTATTGTCGATGCAGGACGATTGGAAACATCGAATATCATGTATTCGTGCCAATTATCGATAGAAAGAAGGATTTCGAGGGCTGGGAAGTAAATCCTTACCTACTGGCGATGCAGAACGATTGGAAACAACGAATATCAAGTATTCGTGCCAATTATCTGTAGAAAGAACGATTGCGAGGGCTCGGAAGTGAATCGTTACCTACCGTCGATGCAGAACGATTGGAAACAACGAATATCATGTATTCGTGCCAATTATCGATAGAAAGAACGATTTCGAGCGCTGGGATGTGAATCCTTACCTACTGTCGATACAGAACGATTGGAAACATCGAATATCATGTATTCGTGCCAATTATCGACAGAAACAACGATTGCGAGGGCTCGGAAGTGAATCGTTACCAACCGTCGATGCAGAACGATTGGAAACGTCGATTATCATGTATTCGTGCCAATTATCAATAGAAAGAAGGATTTCGAGCGCTGGGATGTGAATCCTTACATACTGTCGATACAGAACGATTGGAAACATCGAATATCATGTATTCGTGCCAATTATCGATAGAAACAACGTTTTCGAGCGCTGGGAAGTGAATCCTTACCTACTGTCGATGCAGAACGATTGGAAACATCGAATATCATGTATTCGTGCCAATTAACGACAGAAACAACGATTGCGAGGGCTCGGAAGTGAATCCTTACCTACCGTCGATGCAGATCGGTTGGAAACGTCGAATACCATGTATTCGTGCCAATTATCGATAGAAACAACGATTTCGAGCGCTGGGAAGTGAATCCTTACCTCCTGTCGATGCAGAACGATTGGAAACGTCGAATATCATGTATTCGTGAAAATTATCGATAGAAAGAAGGATTTCGAGGGCTGGGAAGTAAATCCTTACCTACTGTCGATGCAGAACGATTGGAAACAACGAATATCATGTATTCGTGACAATTATCGATAGAAACAACGATTGCGAGGGCGCGGAACTGAATCCTTACCTACCGTCGATGCAGAACGATTGGAAACGTCGAATATCATGTATTCGTGCCAATTATCGATAGAAAGAACGATTTCGAGCGCTGGGAAGTGAATCCTTACCTACGGTCGATGCAGAACGATTGGAAACGTCGAATAGCATGTATTCGTGCCAATTATCGACAGAAACAACGATTGCGAGGGCTCGGAAGTGAATCCTTACCTACCGTCGATGCAGAACGATTGGAAACGTCGAATATCATGTATTCGTGCCAATTATCGATAGAAAGAATGATTACGAGCGCTGGGAAGTGAATCCTTACCTATTCTCGATGCAGGACGATTCGAAACATCGAATATCATGTATTCGTGAAAATTATCGACAGAAACAACGATTGCGAGGGCTCGGAAGAGAATCCTTACCTACCGTCGATGCAGAACGATTGGAAACGTCGAATATCATGTATTCGTGAAAATTATCGATAGAAAGAAGGATTTCGAGGGCGCGGAACTGAATCCTTACCTACCGTCGATGCAGAACGATTGGAAACGTCGAATAACATGTATTCGTGCCAATTATCGACAGAAACAACGATTGCGAGGGCTCGGAAGTGAATCGTTAACTACCGTCGATGCAGAACGATTGGAAGCGTCGAATATCATGTATTCGTGCCAATTATCGATAGAAACAACGATTGCGAGCGCTGGGGAGTGAATCCTTACCTACTGTCGATGCAGAACGATTGGAAACATCGAATATCATGTATTCGTGCCAATTATCGATAGAAAGAATGATTTCGAGCGCTGGGAAGTGAATCCTTACCTATTGTCGATGCAGAACGATTGGAAACATCGAATATCATGTATTCGTGCCAATTATCGATAGAAAGGTGGATTTCGAGGGCTGGGAAGTGAATCCTTACCTATTGTCGATGCAGGACGTTTGGAAACATCGAATATCATGTATTCGTGCCAATTATCGATAGAAAGAAGGATTTCGAGGGCTGGGAAGTAAATCCTTACCTACTGTCGATGCAGAACGATTGGAAACAACGAATATCAAGTATTCGTGCCAATTATCGATAGAAAGAACGATTGCGAACGCTCGGAAGTGAATCGTTACCTACCGTCGATGCAGAACGATTGGAAACAACGAATATCATGTATTCGTGCCAATTTTCGATAGAAAGAACGATTTCGAGTGCTGGGAAGTGAATCCTTACCTACCGTCGATGCAGACCGATTGGAAACGTCGAATATCATGTATTCGTGCCAATTATCGATAGAAAGAACGATTTCGAGCGCTGGGATGTGAATCCTTACATACTGTCGATACAGAACGATTGGAAACATCGAATATCATGTATTCGTGACAATTATCGATAGAAACAACGTTTTCGAGCGCTGGGAAGTGAATCCTTACCTACTGTCGATGCAGAACGATTGGAAACATCGAATATCATGTATTCGTGCCAATTATCGACAGAAACAACGATTGCGAGGGCTCGGAAGTGAATCCTTACCTACCGTCGATGCAGAACGTTTGGAAACGTCGATTATCATGTATTCGTGCCAATTATCGATAGAAACAACGATTTCGAACGCGGGGAATTGAATCCTTAACTACTGTCGATGCAGAACGTTTGGAAACGTCGAATAGCATGTATTCGTGCCAATTATCGACAGAAACAACGATTGTGAGCGCTGGGGAGTGAATCCTTACCTACTGTCGATGCAGAACGATTGGAAACATCGAATATCATGTATTCGTGCCAATTATCGATAGAAAGGTGGATTTGGAGGGCTGGGAAGTGAATCCTTACCTATTGTCGATGCAGGACGATTGGAAACATCGAATATCATGTATTCGTGCCAATTATCGATAGAAAGAAGGATTTCGAGGGCTGGGAAGTAAATCCTTACCTACTGGCGATGCAGAACGATTGGAAACAACGAATATCAAGTATTCGTGCCAATTATCTGTAGAAAGAACGATTGCGAGGGCTCGGAAGTGAATCGTTACCTACCGTCGATGCAGAACGATTGGAAACAACGAATATCATGTATTCGTGCCAATTATCGATAGAAAGAACGATTTCGAGCGCTGGGATGTGAATCCTTACCTACTGTCAATACAGAACGATTGGAAACATCGAATATCATGTATTCGTGCCAATTATCGATAGAAACAACGATTGCGAGCGCTGGGGAGTGAATCCTTACCTACTGTCGATGCAGAACGATTGGAAACATCGAATATCATGTATTCGTGCCAATTATCGATAGAAAGAATGATTTCGAGCGCTGGGAAGTGAATCCTTACCTATTGTCGATGCAGAACGATTGGAAACATCGAATATCATGTATTCGTGCCAATTATCGATAGAAAGGTGGATTTCGAGGGCTGGGAAGTGAATCCTTACCTATTGTCGATGCAGGACGTTTGGAAACATCGAATATCATGTATTCGTGCCAATTATCGATAGAAAGAAGGATTTCGAGGGCTGGGAAGTAAATCCTTACCTACTGTCGATGCAGAACGATTGGAAACAACGAATATCAAGTATTCGTGCCAATTATCGATAGAAAGAACGATTGCGAACGCTCGGAAGTGAATCGTTACCTACCGTCGATGCAGAACGATTGGAAACAACGAATATCATGTATTCGTGCCAATTTTCGATAGAAAGAACGATTTCGAGTGCTGGGAAGTGAATCCTTACCTACCGTCGATGCAGACCGATTGGAAACGTCGAATATCATGTATTCGTGCCAATTATCGATAGAAAGAACGATTTCGAGCGCTGGGATGTGAATCCTTACATACTGTCGATACAGAACGATTGGAAACATCGAATATCATGTATTCGTGACAATTATCGATAGAAACAACGTTTTCGAGCGCTGGGAAGTGAATCCTTACCTACTGTCGATGCAGAACGATTGGAAACATCGAATATCATGTATTCGTGCCAATTATCGACAGAAACAACGATTGCGAGGGCTCGGAAGTGAATCCTTACCTACCGTCGATGCAGAACGTTTGGAAACGTCGATTATCATGTATTCGTGCCAATTATCGATAGAAACAACGATTTCGAACGCGGGGAATTGAATCCTTAACTACTGTCGATGCAGAACGTTTGGAAACGTCGAATAGCATGTATTCGTGCCAATTATCGACAGAAACAACCATTGTGAGCGCTGGGGAGTGAATCCTTACCTACTGTCGATGCAGAACGATTGGAAACATCGAATATCATGTATTCGTGCCAATTATCGATAGAAAGGTGGATTTGGAGGGCTGGGAAGTGAATCCTTACCTATTGTCGATGCAGGACGATTGGAAACATCGAATATCATGTATTCGTGCCAATTATCGATAGAAAGAAGGATTTCGAGGGCTGGGAAGTAAATCCTTACCTACTGGCGATGCAGAACGATTGGAAACAACGAATATCAAGTATTCGTGCCAATTATCTGTAGAAAGAACGATTGCGAGGGCTCGGAAGTGAATCGTTACCTACCGTCGATGCAGAACGATTGGAAACAACGAATATCATGTATTCGTGCCAATTATCGATAGAAAGAACGATTTCGAGCGCTGGGATGTGAATCCTTACCTACTGTCGATACAGAACGATTGGAAACATCGAATATCATGTATTCGTGCCAATTATCGACAGAAACAACGATTGCGAGGGCTCGGAAGTGAATCGTTACCAACCGTCGATGCAGAACGATTGGAAACGTCGATTATCATGTATTCGTGCCAATTATCAATAGAAAGAAGGATTTCGAGCGCTGGGATGTGAATCCTTACATACTGTCGATACAGAACGATTGGAAACATCGAATATCATGTATTCGTGCCAATTATCGATAGAAACAACGTTTTCGAGCGCTGGGAAGTGAATCCTTACCTACTGTCGATGCAGAACGATTGGAAACATCGAATATCATGTATTCGTGCCAATTAACGACAGAAACAACGATTGCGAGGGCTCGGAAGTGAATCCTTACCTACCGTCGATGCAGATCGGTTGGAAACGTCGAATACCATGTATTCGTGCCAATTATCGATAGAAACAACGATTTCGAGCGCTGGGAAGTGAATCCTTACCTCCTGTCGATGCAGAACGATTGGAAACGTCGAATATCATGTATTCGTGAAAATTATCGATAGAAAGAAGGATTTCGAGGGCTGGGAAGTAAATCCTTACCTACTGTCGATGCAGAACGATTGGAAACAACGAATATCATGTATTCGTGACAATTATCGATAGAAACAACGATTGCGAGGGCGCGGAACTGAATCCTTACCTACCGTCGATGCAGAACGATTGGAAACGTCGAATATCATGTATTCGTGCCAATTATCGATAGAAAGAACGATTTCGAGCGCTGGGAAGTGAATCCTTACCTACGGTCGATGCAGAACGATTGGAAACGTCGAATAGCATGTATTCGTGCCAATTATCGACAGAAACAACGATTGCGAGGGCTCGGAAGTGAATCCTTACCTACCGTCGATGCAGAACGATTGGAAACGTCGAATATCATGTATTCGTGCCAATTATCGATAGAAAGAATGATTACGAGCGCTGGGAAGTGAATCCTTACCTATTCTCGATGCAGGACGATTCGAAACATCGAATATCATGTATTCGTGAAAATTATCGACAGAAACAACGATTGCGAGGGCTCGGAAGAGAATCCTTACCTACCGTCGATGCAGAACGATTGGAAACGTCGAATATCATGTATTCGTGAAAATTATCGATAGAAAGAAGGATTTCGAGGGCGCGGAACTGAATCCTTACCTACCGTCGATGCAGAACGATTGGAAACGTCGAATAACATGTATTCGTGCCAATTATCGACAGAAACAACGATTGCGAGGGCTCGGAAGTGAATCGTTAACTACCGTCGATGCAGAACGATTGGAAGCGTCGAATATCATGTATTCGTACCAATTATCGATAGAAACAACGATTGCGAGCGCTGGGGAGTGAATACTTACCTACTGTCGATGCAGAACGATTGGAAACATCGAATATCATGTATTCGTGCCAATTATCGATAGAAAGAATGATTTCGAGCGCTGGGAAGTGAATCCTTACCTATTGTCGATGCAGAACGATTGGAAACATCGAATATCATGTATTCGTGCCAATTATCGATAGAAACAACGATTGCGAGGGCTCGGAAGTGAATCCTTACCTACCGTCGATGCAGATCGGTTGGAAACGTCGAATACCATGTATTCGTGCCAATTATCGATAGAAACAACGATTTCGAGCGCTAGGAAGTGAATCCTTACCTCCTGTCGATGCAGAACGATTGGAAACGTCGAATATCATGTATTCGTGAAAATTATCGATAGAAAGAAGGATTTCGAGGGCTGGGAAGTAAATCCTTACCTTCTGTCGATGCAGAACGATTGGAAACAACGAATATCATGTATTCGTGACAATTATCGATAGAAACAACGATTGCGAGGGCGCGGAACTGAATCCTTACCTACCGTCGATGCAGAACGATTGGAAACGTCGAATATCATGTATTCGTGCCAATTATCGATAGAAAGAACGATTTCGAGCGCTGGGAAGTGAATCCTTACCTACGGTCGATGCAGAACGATTGGAAACATCGAATATCATGTATTCGTGACAATTATCGATAGAAACAACGATTGCGAGGGCTCGGAAGTGAATCCTTACCTACCGTCGATGCAGAACGATTGGAAACGTCGAATATCATGTATTCGTGCCAATTATCGATAGAAAGAATGATTACGAGCGCTGGGAAGTGAATCCTTACCTATTCTCGATGCAGGACGATTCGAAACATCGAATATCATGTATTCGTGAAAATTATCGACAGAAACAACGATTGCGAGGGCTCGGAAGAGAATCCTTACCTACCGTCGATGCAGATCGGTTGGAAACGTCGAATACCATGTATTCGTGCCAATTATCGATAGAAAGAATGATTTCGAGCGCTGGGAAGTGAATCCTTACCTATTGTCGATGCAGAACGATTGGAAACATCGAATATCATGTATTCGTGCCAATTATCGATAGAAACAACGATTGCGAGGGCTCGGAAGTGAATCCTTACCTACCGTCGATGCAGATCGGTTGGAAACGTCGAATACCATGTATTCGTGCCAATTATCGATAGAAACAACGATTTCGAGCGCTGGGAAGTGAATCCTTACCTCCTGTCGATGCAGAACGATTGGAAACGTCGAATATCATGTATTCGTGAAAATTATCGATAGAAAGAAGGATTTCGAGGGCTGGGAAGTAAATCCTTACCTACTGTCGATGCAGAACGATTGGAAACAACGAATATCATGTATTCGTGACAATTATCGATAGAAACAACGATTGCGAGGGCGCGGAACTGAATCCTTACCTACCGTCGATGCAGAACGTTTGGAAACGTCGAATATCATGTATTCGTGCCAATTATCGATAGAAAGAACGATTTCGAGCGCTGGGAAGTGAATCCTTACCTACGGTCGATGCAGAACGATTGGAAACGTCGAATAGCATGTATTCGTGCCAATTATCGACAGAAACAACGATTGCGAGGGCTCGGAAGTGAATCCTTACCTACCGTCGACGCAGAACGATTGGAAACGTTGAATATCATGTATTCGTGCCAATTATCGACAGAAACAACGATTGCGAGGGCTCGGAAGTGAATCCTTACCTACCGTCGATGCAGAACGATTGGAAACGTCGAATATCATGTATTCGGGCCAATTATCGATAGAAAGAACCATTTCGAGCGCTGGGATGTGAATCCTTACATACTGTCGATACAGAACGATTGGAAACATCGAATATCATGTATTCGTGACAATTATCGATAGAAACAACGTTTTCGAGCGCTGGGAAGTGAATCCTTACCTACTGTCGATGCAGAACGATTGGAAACATCGAATATCATGTATTCGTGCCAATTATCGACAGAAACAACGATTGCGAGGGCTCGGAAGTGAATCGTTACCAACCGTCGATACAGAACGATTGGAAACGTCGAATATCATGTATTCGTGCCAATTATGGATAAAAACAACGATTGCGAGGGCGCGGAACTGAATCCTTACCTACTGTTGATGCAGAACGATTGGAAACGTCGAATATCATGTATTCGTGCCAATTATCGACAGAAACAACGATTGCGAGGGCTCGGAAGTGAATCCTTACCTACAGGCGATGCAGAACGATTGGAAACGTCGAATATCATGTATTCGTGCCAATTATCGATAGAAACAACGATTTCGAGCGCTGGGAAGTGAATCCTTACCTACTGTCGATGCAGAACGATTGGAAACATCGAATATCATGTATTCGTGCCAATTATCGATAGAAAGAATGATTTCGAGCGCTGGGAAGTGAATCCTTACCTATTGTCGATGCAGAACGATTGGAAACATCGAATATCATGTATTCGTGCCAATTATCGATAGAAAGGTGGATTTCGAGGGCTGGGAAGTGAATCCTTACCTATTGTCGATGCAGGACGATTGGAAACATCGAATATCAAGTATTCGTGCCAATTATCGATAGAAAGAACGATTGCGAACGCTCGGAAGTGAATCGTTACCTACCGTCGATGCAGAACGATTGGAAACAACGAATATCATGTATTCGTGCCAATTTTCGATAGAAAGAACGATTTCGAGCGCTGGGATGTGAATCCTTACATACTGTCGATACAGAACGATTGGAAACATCGAATATCATGTATTCCTGCCAATTATCGATAGAAACAACGTTTTCGAGCGCTGGGAAGTGAATCCTTACCTACTGTCGATGCAGAACGATTGGAAACATCGAATATCATGTATTCGTGCCAATTAACGACAGAAACAACGATTGCGAGGGCTCGGAAGTGAATCCTTACCTACCGTCGATGCAGATCGGTTGGAAACGTCGAATACCATGTATTCGTGCCAATTATCGATAGAAACAACGATTTCGAGCGCTGGGAAGTGAATCCTTACCTCCTGTCGATGCAGAACGATTGGAAACATCGAATATCATGTGTTCGTTCCAATTATCGACAGAAAGAACGATTTCGAGCGCTGGGATGTGAATCCTTTCCTACTGTCGATACAGAACGATTGGAAACATCGTATATCATGTATTCGTGCCAATAATCGACAGAAACAACGATTGCGAGGGCTCGGAAGTGAATCGTTACCTACCGTCGATGCAGACCGATTGGAAACGTCGAATATCATGTATTCGTGCCAATTATCGATAGATAGAACGATTTCGAGTGCTGGGAAGTGAATCCTTACATACTGTCGATACAGAACGATTGGAAACGTCGAATATCATGTATTCGTGCCAATTATCTATAGAAAGAACGATTTCGAGTGCTGGGAAGTGAATCCTTACCAACTGTAGATGCAGAACGATTGGAAACGTCGAATATCATGTATTCGTGCCAATTATCGATAGATAGAACGATTTCGAGTGCTGGGAAGTGAATCCTTACATACTGTCGATACAGAACGATTGGAAACGTCGAATATCATGTATTCGTGCCAATTATCTATAGAAAGAACGATTTCGAGTGCTGGGAAGTGAATCCTTACCAACTGTAGATGCAGAACGATTGGAAACGTCGAATATCATGTATTCGTGCCAATTATCGATAGAAAGAACGATTTCGAGCGCTGGGAAGTGAATCCTTACCTACGGTCGATGCAGAACGATTGGAAACGTCGAATAACATGTATTCGTGCCAATTATCGACAGAAACAACGATTGCGAGGGCTCGGAAGTGAATCCTTACCTACCGTCGATGCAGAACGATTGGAAACGTCGAATATCATGTATTCGTGCCAATTATCGATAGAAAGAATGATTACGAGCGCTGGGAAGTGAATCCTTACCTATTCTCGATGCAGGACGATTGGAAACATCGAATATCATGTATTCGTGCCAATTATCGACAGAAACAACGATTGCGAGGGCTCGGAAGAGAATCCTTACCTACCGTCGATGCAGAACGATTGGAAACGTCGAATATGTATTCGTGCCAATTATCGATAGAAAGAAGGATTTCGAGGGCTGGGAAGTAAATCCTTACGTACTGTCGATGCAGAACGATTGGAAACATCGAATATCATGTATTCGTGACAATTATCGATAGAAACAACGTTTTCGAGCGCTGGGAAGTGAATCCTTACCTACTGTCGATGCAGAACGATTGGAAACATCGAATATCATGTATTCGTTCCAATTATCGACAGAAACAACGATTGCGAGGGCTCGGAAGTGAATCGTTACCAACCGTCGATACAGAACGATTGGAAACGTCGAATATCATGTATTCGTGCCAATTATGGATAAAAACAACGATTGCGAGGGCGCGGAACTGAATCCTTACCTACTGTCGATGCAGAACGATTGGAAACGTCGAATATCATGTATTCGTGCCAATTATCGACAGAAACAACGATTGCGAGGGCTCGGAAGTGAATCCTTACCTACCGTCGATGCAGAACGATTGGAAACGTCGAATATCATGTATTCGTGCCAATTATCGATAGAAACAACGATTTCGAGCGCTGGGAAGTGAATCCTTACCTACTGTCGATGCAGAACGATTGGAAACATCGAATATCATGTATTCGTGCCAATTATCGATAGAAAGAATGATTTCGAGCGCTGGGAAGTGAATCCTTACCTATTGTCGATGCAGAACGATTGGAAACATCGAATATCATGTATTCGTGCCAATTATCGATAGAAAGGTGGATTTCGAGGGCTGGGAAGTGAATCCTTACCTATTGTCGATGCAGGACGATTGGAAACATCGAATATCATGTATTCGTGCCAATTATCGATAGAAAGAAGGATTTCGAGGGCTGGGAAGTAAATCCTTACCTACTGTCGATGCAGAACGATTGGAAACAACGAATATCAAGTATTCGTGCCAATTATCGATAGAAAGAACGATTGCGAACGCTCGGAAGTGAATCGTTACCTACCGTCGATGCAGAACGATTGGAAACAACGAATATCATGTATTCGTGCCAATTTTCGATAGAAAGAACGATTTCGAGCGCTGGGATGTGAATCCTTACATACTGTCGATACAGAACGATTGGAAACATCGAATATCATGTATTCCTGCCAATTATCGATAGAAACAACGTTTTCGAGCGCTGGGAAGTGAATCCTTACCTACTGTCGATGCAGAACGATTGGAAACATCGAATATCATGTATTCGTGCCAATTAACGACAGAAACAACGATTGCGAGGGCTCGGAAGTGAATCCTTACCTACCGTCGATGCAGATCGGTTGGAAACGTCGAATACCATGTATTCGTGCCAATTATCGATAGAAACAACGATTTCGAGCGCTGGGAAGTGAATCCTTACCTCCTGTCGATGCAGAACGATTGGAAACATCGAATATCATGTGTTCGTTCCAATTATCGACAGAAACACCGACTGCGAGGGCTCGGAAGTGAATCGTTACCTACCGTCGATGCAGAACGATTGGAAACGTCGAATATCATGTATTCGTGCCAATTATCGATAGAAAGAACGATTTCGAGCGCTGGGATGTGAATCCTTTCCTACTGTCGATACAGAACGATTGGAAACATCGTATATCATGTATTCGTGCCAATAATCGACAGAAACAACGATTGCGAGGGCTCGGAAGTGAATCGTTACCTACCGTCGATGCAGACCGATTGGAAACGTCGAATATCATGTATTCGTGCCAATTATCGATAGATAGAACGATTTCGAGTGCTGGGAAGTGAATCCTTACATACTGTCGATACAGAACGATTGGAAACGTCGAATATCATGTATTCGTGCCAATTATCCATAGAAAGAACGATTTCGAGTGCTGGGAAGTGAATCCTTACCAACTGTAGATGCAGAACGATTGGAAACGTCGAATATCATGTATTCGTGCCAATTATCGATAGAAAGAACGATTTCGAGCGCTGGGAAGTGAATCCTTACCTACGGTCGATGCAGAACGATTGGAAACGTCGAATAGCATGTATTCGTGCCAATTATCGACAGAAACAATGATTGCGAGGGCTCGGAAGTGAATCCTTACCTACCGTCGATGCAGAACGATTGGAAACGTCGAATATCATGTATTCGTGCCAATTATCGATAGAAAGAATGATTACGAGCGCTGGGAAGTGAATGCTTACCTATTCTCGATGCAGGACGATTGGAAACATCGAATATCATGTATTCGTGCCAATTATCGACAGAAACAACGATTGCGAGGGCTCGGAAGAGAATCCTTACCTACCGTCGATGCAGAACGATTGGAAACGTCGAATATGTATTCGTGCCAATTATCGATAGAAAGAAGGATTTCGACGGCTGGGAAGTAAATCCTTACCTACTGTCGATGCAGAACGATTGGAAACAACGAATATCATGTATTCGTGACAATTATCGATAGAAACAACGATTGCGAGGGCGCGGTACTGAATCCTTACCTACCGTCGATGCAGAACGATTGGAAACGTCGAATATCATGTATTCGTTCCAATTATCGACAGAAACAACGATTGCGAGGGCTCGGAAGTGAATCGTTAACTACCGTCGATGCAGAACGATTGGAAGCGTCGAATATCATGTATTCGTGCCAATTATCGATAGAAACAACGATTGCGAGCGCTGGGGAGTGAATCCTTACCTACTGTCGATGCAGAACGATTGGAAACATCGAATATCATGTATTCGTGCCAATTATCGATAGAAAGAATGATTTCGAGCGCTGGGAAGTGAATCCTTACCTATTGTCGATGCAGAACGATTGGAAACATCGAATATCATGTATTCGTGCCAATTATCGATAGAAAGGTGGATTTCGAGGGCTGGGAAGTGAATCCTTACCTATTGTCGATGCAGGACGATTGGAAACATCGAATATCATGTATTCGTGCCAATTATCGATAGAAAGAAGGATTTCGAGGGCTGGGAAGTAAATCCTTACCTAATGTCGATGCAGAACGATTGGAAACAACGAATATCAAGTATTCGTGCCAATTATCGATAGAAAGAACGATTGCGAGCGCTCGGAAGTGAACCGTTACCTACCGTCGATGCAGAACGATTGGAAACAACGAATATCATGTATTCGTGCCAATTATCGATAGAAACAACGTTTTCGAGCGCTGGGAAGTGAATCCTTACCTACTGTCGATGCAGAACGATTGGAAACATCGAATATCATGTATTCGTGCCAATTAACGACAGAAACAACGATTGCGAGGGCTCGGAAGTGAATCCTTACCTACCGTCGATGCAGATCGGTTGGAAACGTCGAATACCATGTATTCGTGCCAATTATCGATAGAAACAACGATTTCGAGCGCTGGGAAGTGAATCCTTACCTACTGTCGATGCAGAACGATTGGAAACATCGAATATCATGTGTTCGTTCCAATTATCGACAGAAACACCGACTGCGAGGGCTCGGAAGTGAATCGTTACCTACCGTCGATGCAGAACGATTGGAAACGTCGAATATCATGTATTCGTGCCAATTATCGATAGAAAGAACGATTTCGAGCGCTGGGATGTGAATCCTTACCTACTGTCGATACAGAACGATTGGAAACATCGTATATCATGTATTCGTGCCAATAATCGACAGAAACAACGATTGCGAGGGGTCGGAAGTGAATCGTTACCTACCGTCGATGCAGACCGATTGGAAACGTCGAATATCATGTATTCGTGCCAATTATCGATAGAAAGAACGATTTCGAGGGCTCGGAAGTGAATCCTTACCTACCGTCGATGCAGGACGATTGGAAACATCGAATATCATGTATTCGTGCCAATTATCGATAGAAAGAACGATTTCGAGCGCTGGGAAGTGAATCCTTACCTACGGTCGATGCAGAACGATTGGAAACGTCGAATAGCATGTATTCGTGCCAATTATCGACAGAAACAATGATTGCGAGGGCTCGGAAGTGAATCCTTACCTACCGTCGATGCAGAACGATTGGAAACGTCGAATATCATGTATTCGTGCCAATTATCGATAGAAAGAATGATTACGAGCGCTGGGAAGTGAATCCTTACCTATTCTCGATGCAGGACGATTGGAAACATCGAATATCATGTATTCGTGCCAATTATCGACAGAAACAACGATTGCGAGGGCTCGGAAGAGAATCCTTACCTACCGTCGATGCAGAACGATTGGAAACGTCGAATATGTATTCGTGCCAATTATCGATAGAAAGAAGGATTTCGAGGGCTGGGAAGTAAATCCTTACCTACTGTCGATGCAGAACGATTGGAAACAACGAATATCATGTATTCGTGACAATTATCGATAGAAACAACGTTTTCGAGCGCTGGGAAGTGAATCCTTACCTACTGTCGATGCAGAACGATTGGAAACATCGAATATCATGTATTCGTTCCAATTATCGACAGAAACAACGATTGCGAGGGCTCGGAAGTGAATCGTTACCAACCGTCGATACAGAACGATTGGAAACGTCGAATATCATGTATTCGTGCCAATTATGGATAAAAACAACGATTGCGAGGGCGCGGAACTGAATCCTTACCTACTGTCGATGCAGAACGATTGGAAACGTCGAATATCATGTATTCGTGCCAATTATCGACAGAAACAACGATTGCGAGGGCTCGGAAGTGAATCCTTACCTACCGTCGATGCAGAACGATTGGAAACGTCGAATATCATGTATTCGTGCCAATTATCGATAGAAACAACGATTTCGAGCGCTGGGAAGTGAATCCTTACCTTCCGGCGATGCAGAACGATTGGAAACATCGAATATCATGTATTCGTGCCAATTATCGATAGAAAGAATGATTTCGAGCGCTGGGAAGTGAATCCTTACCTATTGTCGATGCAGAACGATTGGAAACATCGAATATCATGTATTCGTGCCAATTATCGATAGAAAGGTGGATTTCGAGGGCTGGGAAGTGAATCCTTACCTATTGTCGATGCAGGACGATTGGAAACATCGAATATCATGTATTCGTGCCAATTATCGATAGAAAGAACGATTTCGAGCGCTGGGATGTGAATCCTTACATACTGTCGATACAGAACGATTGGAAACATCGAATATCATGTATTCCTGCCAATTATCGATAGAAACAACGTTTTCGAGCGCTGGGAAGTGAATCCTTACCTACTGTCGATGCAGAACGATTGGAAACAACGAATATCAAGTATTCGTGCCAATTATCGATAGAAAGAACGATTGCGAACGCTCGGAAGTGAATCGTTACCTACCGTCGATGCAGAACGATTGGAAACAACGAATATCATGTATTCGTGCCAATTTTCGATAGAAAGAACGATTTCGAGCGCTGGGATGTGAATCCTTACATACTGTCGATACAGAACGATTGGAAACATCGAATATCATGTATTCCTGCCAATTATCGATAGAAACAACGTTTTCGAGCGCTGGGAAGTGAATCCTTACCTACTGTCGATGCAGAACGATTGGAAACATCGAATATCATGTATTCGTGCCAATTAACGACAGAAACAACGATTGCGAGGGCTCGGAAGTGAATCCTTACCTACCGTCGATGCAGATCGGTTGGAAACGTCGAATACCATGTATTCGTGCCAATTATCGATAGAAACAACGATTTCGAGCGCTGGGAAGTGAATCCTTACCTCCTGTCGATGCAGAACGATTGGAAACATCGAATATCATGTGTTCGTTCCAATTATCGACAGAAACACCGACTGCGAGGGCTCGGAAGTGAATCGTTACCTACCGTCGATGCAGAACGATTGGAAACGTCGAATATCATGTATTCGTGCCAATTATCGATAGAAAGAACGATTTCGAGCGCTGGGATGTGAATCCTTTCCTACTGTCGATACAGAACGATTGGAAACATCGTATATCATGTATTCGTGCCAATAATCGACAGAAACAACGATTGCGAGGGCTCGGAAGTGAATCGTTACCCACCGTCGATGCAGACCGATTGGAAACGTCGAATATCATGTATTCGTGCCAATTATCGATAGATAGAACGATTTCGAGTGCTGTGAAGTGAATCCTTACATACTGTCGATACAGAACGATTGGAAACGTCGAATATCATGTATTCGTGCCAATTATCTATAGAAAGAACGATTTCGAGTGCTGGGAAGTGAATCCTTACCAACTGTAGATGCAGAACGATTGGAAACGTCGAATATCATGTATTCGTGCCAATTATCGATAGAAAGAACGATTTCGAGCGCTGGGAAGTGAATCCTTACCTACGGTCGATGCAGAACGATTGGAAACGTCGAATAGCATGTATTCGTGCCAATTATCGACAGAAACAATGATTGCGAGGGCTCGGAAGTGAATCCTTACCTACCGTCGATGCAGAACGATTGGAAACGTCGAATATCATGTATTCGTGCCAATTATCGATAGAAAGAATGATTACGAGCGCTGGGAAGTGAATCCTTACCTATTCTCGATGCAGGACGATTGGAAACATCGAATATCATGTATTCGTGCCAATTATCGACAGAAACAACGATTGCGAGGGCTCGGAAGAGAATCCTTACCTACCGTCGATGCAGAACGATTGGAAACGTCGAATATGTATTCGTGCCAATTATCGATAGAAAGAAGGATTTCGAGGGCTGGGAAGTAAATCCTTACCTACTGTCGATGCAGAACGATTGGAAACAACGAATATCATGTATTCGTGACAATTATCGATAGAAACAACGATTGCGAGGGCGCGGAACTGAATCCTTACCTACCGTCGATGCAGAACGATTGGAAACGTCGAATATCATGTATTCGTTCCAATTATCGACAGAAACAACGATTGCGAGGGCTCGGAAGTGAATCGTTAACTACCGTCGATGCAGAACGATTGGAAGCGTCGAATATCATGTATTCGTGCCAATTATCGATAGAAACAACGATTGCGAGCGCTGGGGAGTGAATCCTTACCTACTGTCGATGCAGAACGATTGGAAACATCGAATATCATGTATTCGTGCCAATTATCGATAGAAAGAATGATTTCGAGCGCTGGGAAGTGAATCCTTACCTATTGTCGATGCAGAACGATTGGAAACATCGAATATCATGTATTCGTGCCAATTATCGATAGAAAGGTGGATTTCGAGGGCTGGGAAGTGAATCCTTACCTATTGTCGATGCAGGACGATTGGAAACATCGAATATCATGTATTCGTGCCAATTATCGATAGAAAGAAGGATTTCGAGGGCTGGGAAGTAAATCCTTACCTACTGTCGATGCAGAACGATTGGAAACAACGAATATCAAGTATTCGTGCCAATTATCGATAGAAAGAACGATTGCGAGCGCTCGGAAGTGAACCGTTACCTACCGTCGATGCAGAACGATTGGAAACAACGAATATCATGTATTCGTGCCAATTATCGATAGAAACAACGTTTTCGAGCGCTGGGAAGTGAATCCTTACCTACTGTCGATGCAGAACGATTGGAAACATCGAATATCATGTATTCGTGCCAATTAACGACAGAAACAACGATTGCGAGGGCTCGGAAGTGAATTCTTACCTACCGTCGATGCAGATCGGTTGGAAACGTCGAATACCATGTATTCGTGCCAATTATCGATAGAAACAACGATTTCGAGCGCTGGGAAGTGAATCCTTACCTACTGTCGATGCAGAACGATTGGAAACATCGAATATCATGTGTTCGTTCCAATTATCGACAGAAACACCGACTGCGAGGGCTCGGAAGTGAATCGTTACCTACCGTCGATGCAGAACGATTGGAAACGTCGAATATCATGTATTCGTGCCAATTATCGATAGAAAGAACGATTTCGAGCGCTGGGATGTGAATCCTTACCTACTGTCGATACAGAACGATTGGAAACATCGTATATCATGTATTCGTGCCAATAATCGACAGAAACAACGATTGCGAGGGGTCGGAAGTGAATCGTTACCTACCGTCGATGCAGACCGATTGGAAACGTCGAATATCATGTATTCGTGCCAATTATCGATAGAAAGAACGATTTCGAGGGCTCGGAAGTGAATCCTTACCTACCGTCGATGCAGGACGATTGGAAACATCGAATATCATGTATTCGTGCCAATTATCGATAGAAAGAACGATTTCGAGCGCTGGGAAGTGAATCCTTACCTACGGTCGATGCAGAACGATTGGAAACGTGGAATAGCATGTATTCGTGCCAATTATCGACAGAAACAATGATTGCGAGGGCTCGGAAGTGAATCCTTACCTACCGTCGATGCAGAACGATTGGAAACGTCGAATATCATGTATTCGTGCCAATTATCGATAGAAAGAATGATTACGAGCGCTGGGAAGTGAATCCTTACCTATTCTCGATGCAGGACGATTGGAAACATCGAATATCATGTATTCGTGCCAATTATCGACAGAAACAACGATTGCGAGGGCTCGGAAGAGAATCCTTACCTACCGTCGATGCAGAACGATTGGAAACGTCGAATATGTATTCGTGCCAATTATCGATAGAAAGAAGGATTTCGAGGGCTGGGAAGTAAATCCTTACCTACTGTCGATGCAGAACGATTGGAAACAACGAATATCATGTATTCGTGACAATTATCGATAGAAACAACGATTGCGAGGGCGCGGAACTGAATCCTTACCTACCGTCGATGCAGAACGATTGGAAACGTCGAATATCATGTATTCGTTCCAATTATCGACAGAAACAACGATTGCGAGGGCTCGGAAGTGAATCGTTAACTACCGTCGATGCAGAACGATTGGAAGCGTCGAATATCATGTATTCGTGCCAATTATCGATAGAAACAACGATTGCGAGCGCTGGGGAGTGAATCCTTACCTATTGTCGATGCAGAACGATTGGAAACATCGAATATCATGTATTCGTGCCAATTATCGATAGAAAGGTGGATTTCGAGGGCTGGGAAGTGAATCCTTACCTATTGTCAATGCAGGACGATTGGAAACATCGAATATCATGTATTCGTGCCAATTATCGATAGAAAGAAGGATTTCGAGGGCTGGGAAGTAAATCCTTACCTACTGTCGATGCAGAACGATTGGAAACAACGAATATCAAGTATTCGTGCCAATTATCGATAGAAAGAACGATTGCGAGCGCTCGGAAGTGAACCGTTACCTACCGTCGATGCAGAACGATTGGAAACAACGAATATCATGTATTCGTGCCAATTATCGATAGAAACAACGTTTTCGAGCGCTGGGAAGTGAATCCTTACCTACTGTCGATGCAGAACGATTGGAAACATCGAATATCATGTATTCGTGCCAATTAACGACAGAAACAACGATTGCGAGGGCTCGGAAGTGAATCCTTACCTACCGTCGATGCAGATCGGTTGGAAACGTCGAATACCATGTATTCGTGCCAATTATCGATAGAAACAACGATTTCGAGCGCTGGGAAGTGAATCCTTACCTACTGTCGATGCAGAACGATTGGAAACATCGAATATCATGTGTTCGTTCCAATTATCGACAGAAACACCGACTGCGAGGGCTCGGAAGTGAATCGTTACCTACCGTCGATGCAGAACGATTGGAAACGTCGAATATCATGTATTCGTGCCAATTATCGATAGAAAGAACGATTTCGAGCGCTGGGAAGTGAATCCTTACATACTGTCGATGCAGAACGATTGGAAACGTCGAATATCATGTATTCGTGCCAATTATCGATAGAAAGAATGATTACGAGCGCTGGGAAGTGAATCCTTACCTATTCTCGATGCAGGACGATTGGAAACATCGAATATCATGTATTCGTGCCAATTATCGACAGAAACAACGATTGCGAGGGCTCGGAAGAGAATCCTTACCTACCGTCGATGCAGAACGATTGGAAACGTCGAATATCATGTATTCGTGCCAATTATCGATAGAAAGAAGGATTTCGAGGGCTGGGAAGTAAATCCTTACCTACTGTCGATGCAGAACGATTGGAAACAACGAATATCAGGTATTCGTGACAATTATCGATAGAAACAACGATTGCGAGGGCGCGGAACTGAATCCTTACCTACCGTCGATGCAGAACGATTGGAAACGTCGAATATCATGTATTCGTGCCAATTATCGACAGAAACAACGATTGCGAGGGCTCGGAAGTGAATCCTTACCTACTGTCGATGCAGAACGATTGGAAACATCGAATATCATGTATTCGTGCCAATTATCGTTAGAAAGAATGATTTCGAGCGCTGGGAAGTGAATCCTTACCTATTGTCGATGCAGAACGATTGGAAACATCGAATATCATGTATTCGTGCCAATTATCGATAGAAAGGTGGATTTCGAGGGCTGGGAAGTGAATCCTTACCTATTGTCGATGCAGGACGATTGGAAACATCGAATATCATGTATTCGTGCCAATTATCGATAGAAAGAAGGATTTCGAGGGCTGGGAAGTAAATCCTTACCTACTGTCGATGCAGAACGATTGGAAACAACGAATATCAAGTATTCGTGCCAATTATCGATAGAAAGAACGATTGCGAGGGCTCGGAAGTGAATCGTTACCTACCGTCGATGCAGAACGATTGGAAACAACGAATATCATGTATTCGTGCCAATTTTCGATAGAAAGAACGATTTCGAGCGCTGGGATGTGAATCCTTACATACTGTCGATACAGAACGATTGGAAACATCGAATATCATGTATTCGTGCCAATTATCGATAGAAACAACGATTGCGAGCGCTGGGGAGTGAATCCTTACCTACTGTCGATGCAGAACGATTGGAAACATCGAATATCATGTATTCGTGCCAATTATCGATAGAAAGAATGATTTCGAGCGCTGGGAAGTGAATCCTTACCTATTGTCGATGCAGAACGATTGGAAACATCGAATATCATGTATTCGTGCCAATTATCGATAGAAAGGTGGATTTCGAGGGCTGGGAAGTGAATCCTTACCTATTGTCGATGCAGGACGATTGGAAACATCGAATATCATGTATTCGTGCCAATTATCGATAGAAAGAAGGATTTCGAGGGCTGGGAAGTAAATCCTTACCTACTGTCGATGCAGAACGATTGGAAACAACGAATATCAAGTATTCGTGCCAATTATCGATAGAAAGAACGATTGCGAGCGCTCGGAAGTGAACCGTTACCTACCGTCGATGCAGAACGATTGGAAACAACGAATATCATGTATTCGTGCCAATTATCGATAGAAACAACGTTTTCGAGCGCTGGGAAGTGAATCCTTACCTACTGTCGATGCAGAACGATTGGAAACATCGAATATCATGTATTCGTGCCAATTAACGACAGAAACAACGATTGCGAGGGCTCGGAAGTGAATCCTTACCTACCGTCGATGCAGATCGGTTGGAAACGTCGAATACCATGTATTCGTGCCAATTATCGATAGAAACAACGATTTCGAGCGCTGGGAAGTGAATCCTTACCTACTGTCGATGCAGAACGATTGGAAACATCGAATATCATGTGTTCGTTCCAATTATCGACAGAAACACCGACTGCGAGGGCTCGGAAGTGAATCGTTACCTACCGTCGATGCAGAACGATTGGAAACGTCGAATATCATGTATTCGTGCCAATTATCGATAGAAAGAACGATTTCGAGCGCTGGGAAGTGAATCCTTACATACTGTCGATGCAGAACGATTGGAAACGTCGAATATCATGTATTCGTGCCAATTATCGATAGAAAGAATGATTACGAGCGCTGGGAAGTGAATCCTTACCTATTCTCGATGCAGGACGATTGGAAACATCGAATATCATGTATTCGTGCCAATTATCGACAGAAACAACGATTGCGAGGGCTCGGAAGAGAATCCTTACCTACCGTCGATGCAGAACGATTGGAAACGTCGAATATCATGTATTCGTGCCAATTATCGATAGAAAGAAGGATTTCGAGGGCTGGGAAGTAAATCCTTACCTACTGTCGATGCAGAACGATTGGAAACAACGAATATCAGGTATTCGTGACAATTATCGATAGAAACAACGATTGCGAGGGCGCGGAACTGAATCCTTACCTACCGTCGATGCAGAACGATTGGAAACGTCGAATATCATGTATTCGTGCCAATTATCGACAGAAACAACGATTGCGAGGGCTCGGAAGTGAATCCTTACCTACTGTCGATGCAGAACGATTGGAAACATCGAATATCATGTATTCGTGCCAATTATCGTTAGAAAGAATGATTTCGAGCGCTGGGAAGTGAATCCTTACCTATTGTCGATGCAGAACGATTGGAAACATCGAATATCATGTATTCGTGCCAATTATCGATAGAAAGGTGGATTTCGAGGGCTGGGAAGTGAATCCTTACCTATTGTCGATGCAGGACGATTGGAAACATCGAATATCATGTATTCGTGCCAATTATCGATAGAAAGAAGGATTTCGAGGGCTGGGAAGTAAATCCTTACCTACTGTCGATGCAGAACGATTGGAAACAACGAATATCAAGTATTCGTGCCAATTATCGATAGAAAGAACGATTGCGAGGGCTCGGAAGTGAATCGTTACCTACCGTCGATGCAGAACGATTGGAAACAACGAATATCATGTATTCGTGCCAATTTTCGATAGAAAGAACGATTTCGAGCGCTGGGATGTGAATCCTTACATACTGTCGATACAGAACGATTGGAAACATCGAATATCATGTATTCGTGCCAATTATCGATAGAAACAACGTTTTCGAGCGCTGGGTAGTGAATCCTTACCTACTGTCGATGCAGAACGATTGGAAACATCGAATATCATGTATTCGTGCCAATTAACGACAGAAACAACGATTGCGAGGGCTCGGAAGTGAATCCTTACCTACCGTCGATGCAGATCGGTTGGAAACGTCGAATACCATGTATTCGTGCCAATTATCGATAGAAACAACGATTTCGAGCGCTGGGAAGTGAATCCTTACCTACTGTCGATGCAGAACGATTGGAAACATCGAATAACATGTGTTCGTTCCAATTATCGACAGAAACACCGACTGCGAGGGCTCGGAAGTGAATCGTTACCTACCGTCGATGCAGAACGATTGGAAACGTCGAATATCATGTATTCGTGCCAATTATCGATAGAAAGAACGATTTCGAGCGCTGGGATGTGAATCCTTACCTACTGTCGATACAGAACGATTGGAAACATCGTATGTCATGTATTCGTGCCAATAATCGACAGAAACAACGATTGCGAGGGCTCGGAAGTGAATCGTTACCTACCGTCGATGCAGACCGATTGGAAACGTTGAATATCATGTATTCGTGCCAATTATCGATAGAAAGAACGATTTCGAGTGCTGGGAAGTGAATCCTTACATACTGTCGATACAGAACGATTGGAAACGTCGAATATCATGTATTCGTGGCAATTATCGATAGAAAGAACGATTTCGAGTGCTGGGAAGTGAATCCTTTCCTACTGTCGATGCAGAACGATTGGAAACATCGAATATCATGTATTCGTGCCAATTATCGACAGAAACAACGATTGCGAGGGCTCGGAAGTGAATCCTTACCTACCGTCGATGCAGAACGATTGGAAACGTCGAATATCATGTATTCGTGCCAATTATCAACAGAAACAACGATTGCGAGGGCTCGGAAGTGAATCCTTACCTACCGTCGATGCAGAACGATTGGAAACGTCAAATATCATGTATTCGTGCCAATTATCGATAGAAAGAAGGTTTTCGAGGGCTGGGAAGTAAATCCTTACCTACCGTCGATGCAGAACGATTGGAAACGTCGAATATCATGTATTCGTGCCAATTATCGATGGAAAGAACGATTTCGAGGGCTGGGAAGTGAATCCTTACCTACGGTCGATGCACGACGATTGGAAACGTCGAATATCATGTATTCGTGCCAATTATCGATAGAAACAACGATTTCGAACGCGGGGAAGTGAATCCTTACCTACTGTCGATGCAGAACGTTTGGAAACGTCGAATATCATGTATTCGTGCCAATTATCGATAGAAAGAATGATTTCGAGCGCTGGGAAGTGAATCCTTATCTATTGACGATGCAGAACGATTGGAAACGTCGAATATCATGTATTCGTGCCAATTATCGATAGAAAGAACGATTTCGAGCGCTGGGAAGTGAATCCTTACCTACAGTCGATGCAGAAGATTGGAAACGTCGAATAGCATGTATTCGTGCCAATTATCGACAGAAACAACGATTGCGAGGGCTCGGAACTGAATCCTTACCTACCGTCGATGCAGAACGATTGGAATCGTCAAATATCATGTATTCGTGCCAATTATCGATAGAAAGAAGGTTTTCGAGGGCTGGGAAGTAAATCCTTACCTACCGTCGATGCAGAACGATTGGAAACGTCGAATATCATGTATTCGTGCCAATTATCGATGGAAAGAACGATTTCGAGGGCTGGGAAGTGAATCCTTACCTACGGTCGATGCACGACGATTGGAAACGTCGAATATCATGTATTCGTGCCAATTATCAACAGAAACAACGATTGCGAGGGCTCGGAAGTGAATCCTTACCTACCGTCGATGCAGAACGATTGGAAACGTCAAATATCATGTATTCGTGCCAATTATCGATAGAAAGAAGGTTTTCGAGGGCTGGGAAGTAAATCCTTACCTACCGTCGATGCAGAACGATTGGAAACGTCGAATATCATGTATTCGTGCCAATTATCGATGGAAAGAACGATTTCGAGGGCTGGGAAGTGAATCCTTACCTACGGTCGATGCACGACGATTGGAAACGTCGAATATCATGTATTCGTGCCAATTATCGATAGAAACAACGATTTCGAACGCGGGGAAGTGAATCCTTACCTACTGTCGATGCAGAACGTTTGGAAACGTCGAATATCATGTATTCGTGCCAATTATCGATAGAAAGAATGATTTCGAGCGCTGGGAAGTGAATCCTTATCTATTGACGATGCAGAACGATTGGAAACGTCGAATATCATGTATTCGTGCCAATTATCGATAGAAAGAACGATTTCGAGCGCTGGGAAGTGAATCCTTACCTACAGTCGATGCAGAAGATTGGAAACGTCGAATAGCATGTATTCGTGCCAATTATCGACAGAAACAACGATTGCGAGGGCTCGGAACTGAATCCTTACCTACCGTCGATGCAGAACGATTGGAATCGTCAAATATCATGTATTCGTGCCAATTATCGATAGAAAGAAGGTTTTCGAGGGCTGGGAAGTAAATCCTTACCTACCGTCGATGCAGAACGATTGGAAACGTCGAAAATCATGTATTCGTGCCAATTATCGATGGAAAGAACGATTTCGAGGGCTGGGAAGTGAATCCTTACCTACGGTCGATGCACGACGATTGGAAACGTCGAATATCATGTATTCGTGCCAATTATCGATAGAAAGAACGATTTCGAGCGCTGGGATGTGAATCCTTACATACTGTCGATACAGAACGATTGGAAACATCGAATATCATGTATTCGTGACAATTATCGATAGAAACAACGATTGCGAGGGCTCGGAAGTGAATCGTTACCTACCGTCGATGCAGACCGATTGGAAACAACGAATATTGTGGGATCGGGCGCCTCCATCAATGAACATAAGAGGAACAGAAGAACCACGTTGCCTAAGAAGGGGCCGTGGCGTAGATGGACTGATCAGTGCCTTTCACCAGAAAGTCTCGGGTTCGATTCCCGATGACTCCCCTTCATTTTTCATCAGTTCCTACATTTGGGGGCTCAGCCGGGATGGAGGGCAGCACCGACCACACGAAGCATACGGCGAAAGACAAGAGAAGCACACGACGACGTTGACGACGAACGAAGCATTGCAACGCACGACGGCGAAGCATGCGACGTTACACGACGGACGGCGGCAATGATGGACACGAATTCAAGGTGTGAAATTGTCGTGCGTCTCAAAGACGAAGAAGCAACCGTGTCGGCAACGAGGTACACGAGTTCAAGGTGTGAAGTTGTCCGAGCGTGTTGGAAAGACGATGATGAAAGTTCGAGGACGAACTTGATTCAAGAAAGGGCCGAGTGTGGGATCGGGCGCCTCCATCAATGAACATAAGAGGAACAGAAGAACCACGTTGCCTAAGAAGGGGCCGTGGCGTAGATGGACTGATCAGTGCCTACCACCAGAAAGTCTCGGGTTCGATTCCCGATGACTCCCCTTCATTTTTCATCAGTTCCTACAATATCATGTATTCGTGCCAATTATCGACAGAAATAACGATTGCGAGGGCTCGGAAGTGAATCGTTACCTACCGTCGATGCAGAACGATTGGAAACAACGAATATCATGTATTCGTGCCAATTATCGACCGAAACACCGACTGCGAGGGCTCGGAAGTGAATCGTTACCTACCGTCGATGCAGAACGATTGGAAACGTCGAATATCATGTATTCGTGCCAATTATCGATAGAAAGAACGATTTCGAGCGCTGGGATGTGAATCCTTACCTACTGTCGATACAGAACGATTGGAAACATCGTATATCATGTATTCGTGCCAATAATCGACAGAAACAACGATTGCGAGGGGTCGGAAGTGAATCGTTACCTACCGTCGATGCAGACCGATTGGAAACGTCGAATATCATGTATTCGTGCCAATTATCGATAGAAAGAACGATTTCGAGGGCTCGGAAGTGAATCCTTACCTACCGTCGATGCAGGACGATTGGAAACATCGAATATCATGTATTCGTGCCAATTATCGATAGAAAGAACGATTTCGAGCGCTGGGAAGTGAATCCTTACCTACGGTCGATGCAGAACGATTGGAAACGTCGAATAGCATGTATTCGTGCCAATTATCGACAGAAACAATGATTGCGAGGGCTCGGAAGTGAATCCTTACCTACCGTCGATGCAGAACGATTGGAAACGTCGAATATCATGTATTCGTGCCAATTATCGATAGAAAGAATGATTACGAGCGCTGGGAAGTGAATCCTTACCTATTCTCGATGCAGGACGATTGGAAACATCGAATATCATGTATTCGTGCCAATTATCGACAGAAACAACGATTGCGAGGGCTCGGAAGAGAATCCTTACCTACCGTCGATGCAGAACGATTGGAAACGTCGAATATGTATTCGTGCCAATTATCGATAGAAAGAAGGATTTCGAGGGCTGGGAAGTAAATCCTTACCTACTGTCGATGCAGAACGATTGGAAACAACGAATATCATGTATTCGTGACAATTATCGATAGAAACAACGATTGCGAGGGCGCGGAACTGAATCCTTACCTACCGTCGATGCAGAACGATTGGAAACGTCGAATATCATGTATTCGTTCCAATTATCGACAGAAACAACGATTGCGAGGGCTCGGAAGTGAATCGTTAACTACCGTCGATGCAGAACGATTGGAAGCGTCGAATATCATGTATTCGTGCCAATTATCGATAGAAACAACGATTGCGAGCGCTGGGGAGTGAATCCTTACCTACTGTCGATGCAGAACGATTGGAAACATCGAATATCATGTATTCGTGCCAATTATCGATAGAAAGAATGATTTCGAGCGCTGGGAAGTGAATCCTTACCTATTGTCGATGCAGAACGATTGGAAACATCGAATATCATGTATTCGTGCCAATTATCGATAGAAAGGTGGATTTCGAGGGCTGGGAAGTGAATCCTTACCTATTGTCGATGCAGGACGATTGGAAACATCGAATATCATGTATTCGTGCCAATTATCGATAGAAAGAAGGATTTCGAGGGCTGGGAAGTAAATCCTTACCTACTGTCGATGCAGAACGATTGGAAACAACGAATATCAAGTATTCGTGCCAATTATCGATAGAAAGAACGATTGCGAGCGCTCGGAAGTGAACCGTTACCTACCGTCGATGCAGAACGATTGGAAACAACGAATATCATGTATTCGTGCCAATTATCGATAGAAACAACGTTTTCGAGCGCTGGGAAGTGAATCCTTACCTACTGTCGATGCAGAACGATTGGAAACATCGAATATCATGTATTCGTGCCAATTAACGACAGAAACAACGATTGCGAGGGCTCGGAAGTGAATCCTTACCTACCGTCGATGCAGATCGGTTGGAAACGTCGAATACCATGTATTCGTGCCAATTATCGATAGAAACAACGATTTCGAGCGCTGGGAAGTGAATCCTTACCTACTGTCGATGCAGAACGATTGGAAACATCGAATATCATGTGTTCGTTCCAATTATCGACAGAAACACCGACTGCGAGGGCTCGGAAGTGATTCGTTACCTACCGTCGATGCAGAACGATTGGAAACGTCGAATATCATGTATTCGTGCCAATTATCGATAGAAAGAACGATTTCGAGCGCTGGGATGTGAATCCTTACCTACTGTCGATACAGAACGATTGGAAACATCGTATATCATGTATTCGTGCCAATAATCGACAGAAACAACGATTGCGAGGGGTCGGAAGTGAATCGTTACCTACCGTCGATGCAGACCGATTGGAAACGTCGAATATCATGTATTCGTGCCAATTATCGATAGAAAGAACGATTTCGAGTGCTGGGAAGTGAATCCTTACATACTGTCGATGCAGAACGATTGGAAACGTCGAATATCATGTATTCGTGCCAATTATCGATAGAAAGAATGATTACGAGCGCTGGGAAGTGAATCCTTACCTATTCTCGATGCAGGACGATTGGAAACATCGAATATCATGTATTCGTGCCAATTATCGACAGAAACAACGATTGCGAGGGCTCGGAAGAGAATCCTTACCTACCGTCGATGCAGAACGATTGGAAACGTCGAATATCATGTATTCGTGCCAATTATCGATAGAAAGAAGGATTTCGAGGGCTGGGAAGTAAATCCTTACCTACTGTCGATGCAGAACGATTGGAAACAACGAATATCAGGTATTCGTGACAATTATCGATAGAAACAACGATTGCGAGGGCGCGGAACTGAATCCTTACCTACCGTCGATGCAGAACGATTGGAAACGTCGAATATCATGTATTCGTGCCAATTATCGACAGAAACAACGATTGCGAGGGCTCGGAAGTGAATCCTTACCTACTGTCGATGCAGAACGATTGGAAACATCGAATATCATGTATTCGTGCCAATTATCGTTAGAAAGAATGATTTCGAGCGCTGGGAAGTGAATCCTTACCTATTGTCGATGCAGAACGATTGGAAACATCGAATATCATGTATTCGTGCCAATTATCGATAGAAAGGTGGATTTCGAGGGCTGGGAAGTGAATCCTTACCTATTGTCGATGCAGGACGATTGGAAACATCGAATATCATGTATTCGTGCCAATTATCGATAGAAAGAAGGATTTCGAGGGCTGGGAAGTAAATCCTTACCTACTGTCGATGCAGAACGATTGGAAACAACGAATATCAAGTATTCGTGCCAATTATCGATAGAAAGAACGATTGCGAGGGCTCGGAAGTGAATCGTTACCTACCGTCGATGCAGAACGATTGGAAACAACGAATATCATGTATTCGTGCCAATTTTCGATAGAAAGAACGATTTCGAGCGCTGGGATGTGAATCCTTACATACTGTCGATACAGAACGATTGGAAACATCGAATATCATGTATTCGTGCCAATTATCGATAGAAACAACGTTTTCGAGCGCTGGGTAGTGAATCCTTACCTACTGTCGATGCAGAACGATTGGAAACATCGAATATCATGTATTCGTGCCAATTAACGACAGAAACAACGATTGCGAGGGCTCGGAAGTGAATCCTTACCTACCGTCGATGCAGATCGGTTGGAAACGTCGAATACCATGTATTCGTGCCAATTATCGATAGAAACAACGATTTCGAGCGCTGGGAAGTGAATCCTTACCTACTGTCGATGCAGAACGATTGGAAACATCGAATAACATGTGTTCGTTCCAATTATCGACAGAAACACCGACTGCGAGGGCTCGGAAGTGAATCGTTACCTACCGTCGATGCAGACCGATTGGAAACGTTGAATATCATGTATTCGTGCCAATTATCGATAGAAAGAACGATTTCGAGTGCTGGGAAGTGAATCCTTACATACTGTCGATACAGAACGATTGGAAACGTCGAATATCATGTATTCGTGGCAATTATCGATAGAAAGAACGATTTCGAGTGCTGGGAAGTGAATCCTTACCTACCGTCGATGCAGACCGATTGGAAACGTCGAATATCATGTATTCGTGCCAATTATCGATAGAAAGAACGATTTCGAGCGCTGGGATGTGAATCCTTGCATACTGTCGATACAGAACGATTGGAAACATCGAATATCATGTATTCGTGACAATTATCGATAGAAACAACGTTTTCGACCGCTGGGAAGTGAATCCTTTCCTACTGTCGATGCAGAACGATTGGAAACATCGAATATCATGTATTCGTGCCAATTATCGACAGAAACAACGATTGCGAGGGCTCGGAAGTGAATCCTTACCTACCGTCGATGCAGAACGATTGGAAACGTCGAATATCATGTATTCGTGCCAATTATCAACAGAAACAACGATTGCGAGGGCTCGGAAGTGAATCCTTACCTACCGTCGATGCAGAACGATTGGAAACGTCAAATATCATGTATTCGTGCCAATTATCGATAGAAAGAAGGTTTTCGAGGGCTGGGAAGTAAATCCTTACCTACCGTCGATGCAGAACGATTGGAAACGTCGAATATCATGTATTCGTGCCAATTATCGATGGAAAGAACGATTTCGAGGGCTGGGAAGTGAATCCTTACCTACGGTCGATGCACGACGATTGGAAACGTCGAATATCATGTATTCGTGCCAATTATCGATAGAAACAACGATTTCGAACGCGGGGAAGTGAATCCTTACCTACTGTCGATGCAGAACGTTTGGAAACGTCGAATATCATGTATTCGTGCCAATTATCGATAGAAAGAATGATTTCGAGCGCTGGGAAGTGAATCCTTATCTATTGACGATGCAGAACGATTGGAAACGTCGAATATCATGTATTCGTGCCAATTATCGATAGAAAGAACGATTTCGAGCGCTGGGAAGTGAATCCTTACCTACAGTCGATGCAGAAGATTGGAAACGTCGAATAGCATGTATTCGTGCCAATTATCGACAGAAACAACGATTGCGAGGGCTCGGAACTGAATCCTTACCTACCGTCGATGCAGAACGATTGGAATCGTCAAATATCATGTATTCGTGCCAATTATCGATAGAAAGAAGGTTTTCGAGGGCTGGGAAGTAAATCCTTACCTACCGTCGATGCAGAACGATTGGAAACGTCGAATATCATGTATTCGTGCCAATTATCGATGGAAAGAACGATTTCGAGGGCTGGGAAGTGAATCCTTACCTACGGTCGATGCACGACGATTGGAAACGTCGAATATCATGTATTCGTGCCAATTATCGATAGAAAGAACGATTTCGAGCGCTGGGATGTGAATCCTTACATACTGTCGATACAGAACGATTGGAAACATCGAATATCATGTATTCGTGACAATTATCGATAGAAACAACGATTGCGAGGGCTCGGAAGTGAATCGTTACCTACCGTCGATGCAGACCGATTGGAAACAACGAATATTGTGGGATCGGGCGCCTCCATCAATGAACATAAGAGGAACAGAAGAACCACGTTGCCTAAGAAGGGGCCGTGGCGTAGATGGACTGATCAGTGCCTTTCACCAGAAAGTCTCGGGTTCGATTCCCGATGACTCCCCTTCATTTTTCATCAGTTCCTACATTTGGGGGCTCAGCCGGGATGGAGGGCAGCACCGACCACACGAAGCATACGGCGAAAGACAAGAGAAGCACACGACGACGATGACGACGAACGAAGCATTGCAACGCACGACGGCGAAGCATGCGACGTTACACGACGGACGGCGGCAATGATGGACACGAATTCAAGGTGTGAAATTGTCGTGCGTCTCAAAGACGAAGAAGCAACCGTGTCGGCAACGAGGTACACGAGATCAAGGTGTGAAGTTGTCCGAGCGTGTTGGAAAGACGATGATGAAAGTTCGAGGACGAACTTGATTCAAGAAAGGGCCGAGTGTGGGATCGGGCGCCTCCATCAATGAACATAAGAGGAACAGAAGAACCACGTTGCCTAAGAAGGGGCCGTGGCGTAGATGGACTGATCAGTGCCTACCACCAGAAAGTCTCGGGTTCGATTCCCGATGACTCCCCTTCATTTTTCATCAGTTCCTACAATATCATGTATTCGTGCCAATTATCGACAGAAATAACGATTGCGAGGGCTCGGAAGTGAATCGTTACCTACCGTCGATGCAGAACGATTGGAAACAACGAATATCATGTATTCGTGCCAATTATCGACAGAAACACCGACTGCGAGGGCTCGGAAGTGAATCGTTACCTACCGTCGATGCAGAACGATTGGAAACGTCGAATATCATGTATTCGTGCCAATTATCGATAGAAAGAACGATTTCGAGCGCTGGGATGTGAATCCTTACCTACTGTCGATACAGAACGATTGGAAACATCGTATATCATGTATTCGTGCCAATAATCGACAGAAACAACGATTGCGAGGGGTCGGAAGTGAATCGTTACCTACCGTCGATGCAGACCGATTGGAAACGTCGAATATCATGTATTCGTGCCAATTATCGATAGAAAGAACGATTTCGAGGGCTCGGAAGTGAATCCTTACCTACCGTCGATGCAGGACGATTGGAAACATCGAATATCATGTATTCGTGCCAATTATCGATAGAAAGAACGATTTCGAGCGCTGGGAAGTGAATCCTTACCTACGGTCGATGCAGAACGATTGGAAACGTCGAATAGCATGTATTCGTGCCAATTATCGACAGAAACAATGATTGCGAGGGCTCGGAAGTGAATCCTTACCTACCGTCGATGCAGAACGATTGGAAACGTCGAATATCATGTATTCGTGCCAATTATCGATAGAAAGAATGATTACGAGCGCTGGGAAGTGAATCCTTACCTATTCTCGATGCAGGACGATTGGAAACATCGAATATCATGTATTCGTGCCAATTATCGACAGAAACAACGATTGCGAGGGCTCGGAAGAGAATCCTTACCTACCGTCGATGCAGAACGATTGGAAACGTCGAATATGTATTCGTGCCAATTATCGATAGAAAGAAGGATTTCGAGGGCTGGGAAGTAAATCCTTACCTACTGTCGATGCAGAACGATTGGAAACAACGAATATCATGTATTCGTGACAATTATCGATAGAAACAACGATTGCGAGGGCGCGGAACTGAATCCTTACCTACCGTCGATGCAGAACGATTGGAAACGTCGAATATCATGTATTCGTTCCAATTATCGACAGAAACAACGATTGCGAGGGCTCGGAAGTGAATCGTTAACTACCGTCGATGCAGAACGATTGGAAGCGTCGAATATCATGTATTCGTGCCAATTATCGATAGAAACAACGATTGCGAGCGCTGGGGAGTGAATCCTTACCTACTGTCGATGCAGAACGATTGGAAACATCGAATATCATGTATTCGTGCCAATTATCGATAGAAAGAATGATTTCGAGCGCTGGGAAGTGAATCCTTACCTATTGTCGATGCAGAACGATTGGAAACATCGAATATCATGTATTCGTGCCAATTATCGATAGAAAGAATGATTTCGAGCGCTGGGAAGTGAATCCTTACCTATTGTCGATGCAGAACGATTGGAAGCGTCGAATATCATGTATTCGTGCCAATTATCGATAGAAACAACGATTGCGAGCGCTGGGGAGTGAATCCTTACCTACTGTCGATGCAGAACGATTGGAAACATCGAATATCATGTATTCGTGCCAATTATCGATAGAAAGAAGGATTTCGAGGGCTGGGAAGTAAATCCTTATCTACTGTCGATGCAGAACGATTGGAAACAACGAATATCAAGTATTCGTGCCAATTATCGATAGAAAGAACGATTGCGAGCGCTCGGAAGTGAACCGTTACCTACCGTCGATGCAGAACGATTGGAAACAACGAATATCATGTATTCGTGCCAATTATCGATAGAAACAACGTTTTCGAGCGCTGGGAAGTGAATCCTTACCTACTGTCGATGCAGAACGATTGGAAACATCGAATATCATGTATTCGTGCCAATTAACGACAGAAACAACGATTGCGAGGGCTCGGAAGTGAATCCTTACCTACCGTCGATGCAGATCGGTTGGAAACGTCGAATACCATGTATTCGTGCCAATTATCGATAGAAACAACGATTTCGAGCGCTGGGAAGTGAATCCTTACCTACTGTCGATGCAGAACGATTGGAAACATCGAATATCATGTGTTCGTTCCAATTATCGACAGAAACACCGACTGCGAGGGCTCGGAAGTGAATCGTTACCTACCGTCGATGCAGAACGATTGGAAACGTCGAATATCATGTATTCGTGCCAATTATCGATAGAAAGAACGATTTCGAGCGCTGGGATGTGAATCCTTACCTACTGTCGATACAGAACGATTGGAAACATCGTATATCATGTATTCGTGCCAATAATCGACAGAAACAACGATTGCGAGGGGTCGGAAGTGAATCGTTACCTACCGTCGATGCAGACCGATTGGAAACGTCGAATATCATGTATTCGTGCCAATTATCGATAGAAAGAACGATTTCGAGTGCTGGGAAGTGAATCCTTACATACTGTCGATGCAGAACGATTGGAAACGTCGAATATCATGTATTCGTGCCAATTATCGATAGAAAGAATGATTACGAGCGCTGGGAAGTGAATCCTTACCTATTCTCGATGCAGGACGATTGGAAACATCGAATATCATGTATTCGTGCCAATTATCGACAGAAACAACGATTGCGAGGGCTCGGAAGAGAATCCTTACCTACCGTCGATGCAGAACGATTGGAAACGTCGAATATCATGTATTCGTGCCAATTATCGATAGAAAGAAGGATTTCGAGGGCTGGGAAGTAAATCCTTACCTACTGTCGATGCAGAACGATTGGAAACAACGAATATCAGGTATTCGTGACAATTATCGATAGAAACAACGATTGCGAGGGCGCGGAACTGAATCCTTACCTACCGTCGATGCAGAACGATTGGAAACGTCGAATATCATGTATTCGTGCCAATTATCGACAGAAACAACGATTGCGAGGGCTCGGAAGTGAATCCTTACCTACTGTCGATGCAGAACGATTGGAAACATCGAATATCATGTATTCGTGCCAATTATCGTTAGAAAGAATGATTTCGAGCGCTGGGAAGTGAATCCTTACCTATTGTCGATGCAGAACGATTGGAAACATCGAATATCATGTATTCGTGCCAATTATCGATAGAAAGGTGGATTTCGAGGGCTGGGAAGTGAATCCTTACCTATTGTCGATGCAGGACGATTGGAAACATCGAATATCATGTATTCGTGCCAATTATCGATAGAAAGAAGGATTTCGAGGGCTGGGAAGTAAATCCTTACCTACTGTCGATGCAGAACGATTGGAAACAACGAATATCAAGTATTCGTGCCAATTATCGATAGAAAGAACGATTGCGAGGGCTCGGAAGTGAATCGTTACCTACCGTCGATGCAGAACGATTGGAAACAACGAATATCATGTATTCGTGCCAATTTTCGATAGAAAGAACGATTTCGAGCGCTGGGATGTGAATCCTTACATACTGTCGATACAGAACGATTGGAAACATCGAATATCATGTATTCGTGCCAATTATCGATAGAAAGAACGATTTCGAGCGCTGGGATGTGAATCCTTACCTACTGTCGATACAGAACGATTGGAAACATCGTATATCATGTATTCGTGCCAATAATCGACAGAAACAACGATTGCGAGGGCTCGGAAGTGAATCGTTACCTACCGTCGATGCAGACCGATTGGAAACGTTGAATATCATGTATTCGTGCCAATTATCGATAGAAAGAACGATTTCGAGTGCTGGGAAGTGAATCCTTACATACTGTCGATACAGAACGATTGGAAACGTCGAATATCATGTATTCGTGGCAATTATCGATAGAAAGAACGATTTCGAGTGCTGGGAAGTGAATCCTTACCTACCGTCGATGCAGACCGATTGGAAACGTCGAATATCATGTATTCGTGCCAATTATCGATAGAAAGAACGATTTCGAGCGCTGGGATGTGAATCCTTGCATACTGTCGATACAGAACGATTGGAAACATCGAATATCATGTATTCGTGACAATTATCGATAGAAACAACGTTTTCGACCGCTGGGAAGTGAATCCTTTCCTACTGTCGATGCAGAACGATTGGAAACATCGAATATCATGTATTCGTGCCAATTATCGACAGAAACAACGATTGCGAGGGCTCGGAAGTGAATCCTTACCTACCGTCGATGCAGAACGATTGGAAACGTCGAATATCATGTATTCGTGCCAATTATCAACAGAAACAACGATTGCGAGGGCTCGGAAGTGAATCCTTACCTACCGTCGATGCAGAACGATTGGAAACGTCAAATATCATGTATTCGTGCCAATTATCGATAGAAAGAAGGTTTTCGAGGGCTGGGAAGTAAATCCTTACCTACCGTCGATGCAGAACGATTGGAAACGTCGAATATCATTTATTCGTGCCAATTATCGATGGAAAGAACGATTTCGAGGGCTGGGAAGTGAATCCTTACCTACGGTCGATGCACGACGATTGGAAACGTCGAATATCATGTATTCGTGCCAATTATCGATAGAAACAACGATTTCGAACGCGGGGAAGTGAATCCTTACCTACTGTCGATGCAGAACGTTTGGAAACGTCGAATATCATGTATTCGTGCCAATTATCGATAGAAAGAATGATTTCGAGCGCTGGGAAGTGAATCCTTATCTATTGACGATGCAGAACGATTGGAAACGTCGAATATCATGTATTCGTGCCAATTATCGATAGAAAGAACGATTTCGAGCGCTGGGAAGTGAATCCTTACCTACAGTCGATGCAGAAGATTGGAAACGTCGAATAGCATGTATTCGTGCCAATTATCGACAGAAACAACGATTGCGAGGGCTCGGAACTGAATCCTTACCTACCGTCGATGCAGAACGATTGGAATCGTCAAATATCATGTATTCGTGCCAATTATCGATAGAAAGAAGGTTTTCGAGGGCTGGGAAGTAAATCCTTACCTACCGTCGATGCAGAACGATTGGAAACGTCGAATATCATGTATTCGTGCCAATTATCGATGGAAAGAACGATTTCGAGGGCTGGGAAGTGAATCCTTACCTACGGTCGATGCACGACGATTGGAAACGTCGAATATCATGTATTCGTGCCAATTATCGATAGAAAGAACGATTTCGAGCGCTGGGATGTGAATCCTTACATACTGTCGATACAGAACGATTGGAAACATCGAATATCATGTATTCGTGACAATTATCGATAGAAACAACGATTGCGAGGGCTCGGAAGTGAATCGTTACCTACCGTCGATGCAGACCGATTGGAAACAACGAATATTGTGGGATCGGGCGCCTCCATCAATGAACATAAGAGGAACAGAAGAACCACGTTGCCTAAGAAGGGGCCGTGGCGTAGATGGACTGATCAGTGCCTTTCACCAGAAAGTCTCGGGTTCGATTCCCGATGACTCCCCTTCATTTTTCATCAGTTCCTACATTTGGGGGCTCAGCCGGGATGGAGGGCAGCACCGACCACACGAAGCATACGGCGAAAGACAAGAGAAGCACACGACGACGATGACGACGAACGAAGCATTGCAACGCACGACGGCGAAGCATGCGACGTTACACGACGGACGGCGGCAATGATGGACACGAATTCAAGGTGTGAAATTGTCGTGCGTCTCAAAGACGAAGAAGCAACCGTGTCGGCAACGAGGTACACGAGTTCAAGGTGTGAAGTTGTCCGAGCGTGTTGGAAAGACGATAATGAAAGTTCGAGGACGAACTTGATTCAAGAAAGGGCCGAGTGTGGGATCGGGCGCCTCCATCAATGAACATAAGAGGAACAGAAGAACCACGTTGCCTAAGAAGGGGCCGTGGCGTAGATGGACTGATCAGTGCCTACCACCAGAAAGTCTCGGGTTCGATTCCCGATGACTCCCCTTCATTTTTCATCAGTTCCTACAATATCATGTATTCGTGCCAATTATCGACAGAAATAACGATTGCGAGGGCTCGGAAGTGAATCGTTACCTACCGTCGATGCAGAACGATTGGAAACAACGAATATCATGTATTCGTGCCAATTATCGACAGAAACAACGATTGCGAGGGCTCGGAAGTGAATCGTTACCTACCGTCGATGCAGACCGATTGGAAACGTCGAATATCATGTATTCGTGCCAATTATCGATAGAAAGAACGATTTCGAGTGCTGGGAAGTGAATCCTTACCTACTGTCGATGCAGAACGATTGGAAACGTCGAATATCATGTATTCGTGCCAATTATCGACAGAAACAACGATTGCGAGGGCTCGGAAGTGAATCCTTACCTACCGTCGATGCAGAACGATTGGAAACGTCGAATATCATGTATTCGTGCCAATTATCGATAGAAAGAACCATTTCGAGCGCTGGGATGTGAATCCTTACATACTGTCGATACAGAACGATTGGAAACATCGAATATCATGTATTCGTGACAATTATCGATAGAAACAACGTTTTCGAGCGCTGGGAAGTGAATCCTTACCTACTGTCGATGCAGAACGATTGGAAACATCGAATATCATGTATTCGTGCCAATTATCGACAGAAACAACGATTGCGAGGGCTCGGAAGTGAATCGTTACCAACCGTCGATACAGAACGATTGGAAACGTCGAATATCATGTATTCGTGCCAATTATGGATAAAAACAACGATTGCGAGGGCGCGGAACTGAATCCTTACCTACTGTCGATGCAGAACGGTTGGAAACGTCGAATATCATGTATTCGTGCCAATTATCGACAGAAACAACGATTGCGAGGGCTCGGAAGTGAATCCTTACCTACCGTCGATGCAGAACGATTGGAAACGTCGAATATCATGTATTCGTGCCAATTATCGATAGAAACAACGATTTCGAGCGCTGGGAAGTGAATCCTTACCTATTGACGATGCAGGACGATTGGAAACATCGAATATCATGTATTCGTGACAATTATCGATAGAAAGAACGATTTCGAGTGCTGGGAAGTGAATCCTTACCTACCGTCGATGCAGAACGATTGGAAACGTCGAATATCATGTATTCGTGCCAATTATCGATAGAAAGAACCATTTCGAGCGCTGGGATGTGAATACTTACATACTGTCGATACAGAACGATTGGAAACATCGAATATCATGTATTCGTGACAATTATCGATAGAAACAACGTTTTCGAGCGCTGGGAAGTGAATCCTTACCTACTGTCGATGCAGAACGATTGGAAACATCGAATATCATGTATTCGTGCCAATTATCGACAGAAACAACGATTGCGAGGGCTCGGAAGTGAATCGTTACCAACCGTCGATGCAGAACGATTGGAAACGTCGAATATCATGTATTCGTGCCAATTATCGATAAAACCAACGATTGCGAGGGCGCGGAACTGAATCCTTACCTACTGTCGATGCAGAACGATTGGAAACGTCGAATAACATGTATTCGTGCCAATTATCGACAGAAACAACGATTGCGAGGGCTCGGAACTGAATCCTTACCTACCGTCGATGCAGAACGATTGGAAACGTCGAATATCATGTATTCGTGCCAATTATCGATAGAAACTACGATTTCGAGCGCTGGGAAGTGCATCGTTACCTACTGTCGATGCAGAACGATTGGAAACATCGAATATCATGTATTCGTGCCAATTATCGACAGAAACAACGATTGCGAGGGCTCGGAAGTGAATCCTTACCTACCGTCGATGCAGAACGATTGGAAACGTCGAATATCATGTATTCGTGCCAATTGTCGACAGAAACAACGATTGCGAGGGCTCGGAAGTGAATCCTTACCTACCGTCGATACAGAACGATTGGAAACATCGAATATCATGTATTCGTGCCAATTATCAACAGAAACAACGATTTCGAGGGCGCGGTAGTGAATCCTTACCTACTGTCGATGCAGAACGATTGGTAACGTCGAATATCATGTATTCGTGCCAATTATCGACAGAAACAACGATTGCGAGGGCTCGGAAGTGAATCCTTACCTACCGGCGATGCAGAACGATTGGAAACGTCGAATATTATGTATTCGTGCCAATTATCGACAGAAACAACGATTGCGAGGGCTCGGAAGTGAATCCTTACGTACCGTCGATGCAGAACGATTGGAAACGTCGAATATCATGTATTCGTGCCAATTATCGATAGAAACAACGATTTCGAACGCTGGGAAGTGAATCCTTACCTACTGTCGATGCAGAACGTTTGGAAACGTCGAATATCATGTATTCGTGCCAATTATCGATAGAAAGAATGATTTCGAGCGCTGGGAAGTGAATCCTTACCTATTGACGATGCAGGACGATTGGAAACATCGAATATCATGTATTCGTGACAATTATCGATAGAAAGAACGATTTCGAGTGCTGGGAAGTGAATCCTTACCTACTGTCGATGCAGAACGATTGGAAACGTCGAATATCATGTATTCGTGCCAATTATCGATAGAAAGAACGATTTCGAGTGCTGGGAAGTGAATCCTTACCTACTGTCGATGCAGAACGATTGGAAACGTCGAATATCATGTATTCGTGCCAATTATCGACAGAAACAACGATTGCGAGGGCTCGGAAGTGAATCCTTACCTACCGTCGATGCAGAACGATTGGAAACTTCGAATATCATGTATTCGTGCCAATTATCGACAGCAACAACGATTGCGAGGGCTCGGAAGTGAATCCTTACCTACCGTCGATGCAGAACGATTGGAAACGTCGAATATCATGTATTCGTGCCAATTATCGATAGAAACAACGATTGCGAGGGCTCGGAACTGAATCCTTACCTACTGTCGATGCAGAACGATTGGAAACGTCGAATATCATGTATTCGTGCCAATTATCGACAGAAACAACGATTGCGAAGGCTCGGAACTGAATCCTTACCTACCGTCGATGCAGAACGATTGGAAACGTCGAATATCATGTATTCGTGCCAATTATCGACAGAAACAACGATTGCGAGGGCTCGGAACTGAATCCTTACCTACCGTCGATGCAGAACGATTGGAAACGTCGAATATCATGTATTCGTGCCAATTATCGATAGAAACTACGATTTCGAGCGCTGGGAAGTGCATCGTTACCTACTGTCGATGCAGAACGATTGGAAACATCGAATATCATGTATTCGTGCCAATTATCGACAGAAACAACGATTGCGAGGGCTCGGAAGTGAATCCTTACCTACCGTCGATGCAGAACGATTGGAAACGTCGAATATCATGTATTCGTGCCAATTGTCGACAGAAACAACGATTGCGAGGGCTCGGAAGTGAATCCTTACCTACCGTCGATACAGAACGATTGGAAACATCGAATATCATGTATTCGTGCCAATTATCAACTGAAACAACGATTTCGAGGGCGCGGTAGTGAATCCTTACCTACTGTCGATGCAGAACGATTGGTAACGTCGAATATCATGTATTCGTGCCAATTATCGACAGCAACAACGATTGCGAGGGCTCGGAAGTGAATCCTTACCTACCGTCGATGCAGAACGATTGGAAACGTCGAATATCATGTATTCGTGCCAATTATCGATAGAAAGAACCATTTCGAGCGCTGGGATGTGAATCCTTACATACTGTCGATACAGAACGATTGGAAACATCGAATATCATGTATTCGTGACAATTATCGATAGAAACAACGTTTTCGAGCGCTGGGAAGTGAATCCTTACCTACTGTCGATGCAGAACTATTGGAAACGTCGAATATCATGTATTCGTGCCAATTATCGACAGAAACAACGATTGCGAGGGCTCGGAAGTGAATCCTTACCTACCGTCGATGCAGAACGATTGGAAACGTTGAATATCATGTATTCGTGCCAATTATCGACAGAAACAACGATGGCGAGGCGCGGAAGTGAATCCTTACCTACTGTCGATGCAGAACGATTGGTAACGTCGAATATCATGTATTCGTGCCAATTATCGACAGAAACAACGATTGCGAGGGCTCGGAAGTGAATCCTTACCTACCGTCGATGCAGAACGATTGGAAACGTCGAATATCTTGTATTCGTGCCAATTATCGATAGAAACAACGATTTCGAGCGCTGGGAAGTGAATCCTTACCTACTGTCGATGCTGAACGATTGGAAACATCGAATATCATGTATTCGTGCCAATTATCGACAGAAACAACGATTGCGAGGGCTCGGAAGTGAATCCTTACCTACCGTCGATACAGAACGATTGGAAACATCGAATATCATGTATTCGTGCCAATTATCGATAGAAACAACGATTGCGAGGGCGCGGAAGTGAATCCTTACCTACTGTCGGTGCAGAACGATTGGTAACGTCGAATATCATGTATTCGTGCCAATCATCGACAGAAACAACGATTGCGAGGGCTCGGAAGTGAATCCATACCTACCGTCGATGCAGAACGATTGGAAACGTCGAATATCATGTATTCGTGCCAATTATCGATAGAAAGAACGATTTCGAGCGCTGGGATGTGAATCCTTACATACTGTCGATACAGAACGATTGGAAACATCGAATATCATGTATTCGTGCCAATTATCGACAGAAAAACGATTGCGAGGGCTCGGAAGTGAATCCATACCTACCGTCGATGCAGAACGATTGGAAACGTCGAATATCATGTATTCGTGCCAATTATCGATAGAAAGAATGATTACGAGCGCTGGGAAGTGAATCCTTACCTATTCTCGATGCAGGACGATTGGAAACATCGAATATCATGTATTCGTGCCAATTATCGACAGAAACAACGATTGCGAGGGCTCGGAAGAGAATCCTTACCTACCGTCGATGCAGAACGATTGGAAACGTCGAATATGTATTCGTGCCAATTATCGATAGAAAGAAGGATTTCGAGGGCTGGGAAGTAAATCCTTACCTACTGTCGATGCAGAACGATTGGAAACAACGAATATCATGTATTCGTGACAATTATCGATAGAAACAACGATTGCGAGGGCGCGGAACTGAATCCTTACCTACCGTCGATGCAGAACGATTGGAAACGTCGAATATCATGTATTCGTTCCAATTATCGACAGAAACAACGATTGCGAGGGCTCGGAAGTGAATCGTTAACTACCGTCGATGCAGAACGATTGGAAGCGTCGAATATCATGTATTCGTGCCAATTATCGATAGAAACAACGATTGCGAGCGCTGGGGAGTGAATCCTTACCTACTGTCGATGCAGAACGATTGGAAACATCGAATATCATGTATTCGTGCCAATTATCGATAGAAAGAATGATTTCGAGCGCTGGGAAGTGAATCCTTACCTATTGTCGATGCAGAACGATTGGAAACATCGAATATCATGTATTCGTGCCAATTATCGATAGAAAGAATGATTTCGAGCGCTGGGAAGTGAATCCTTACCTATTGTCGATGCAGAACGATTGGAAGCGTCGAATATCATGTATTCGTGCCAATTATCGATAGAAACAACGATTGCGAGCGCTGGGGAGTGAATCCTTACCTACTGTCGATGCAGAACGATTGGAAACATCGAATATCATGTATTCGTGCCAATTATCGATAGAAAGAAGGATTTCGAGGGCTGGGAAGTAAATCCTTATCTACTGTCGATGCAGAACGATTGGAAACAACGAATATCAAGTATTCGTGCCAATTATCGATAGAAAGAACGATTGCGAGCGCTCGGAAGTGAACCGTTACCTACCGTCGATGCAGAACGATTGGAAACAACGAATATCATGTATTCGTGCCAATTATCGATAGAAAGAACGATTTCGAGCGCTGGGATGTGAATCCTTACCTACTGTCGATACAGAACGATTGGAAACATCGTATATCATGTATTCGTGCCAATAATCGACAGAAACAACGATTGCGAGGGGTCGGAAGTGAATCGTTACCTACCGTCGATGCAGACCGATTGGAAACGTCGAATATCATGTATTCGTGCCAATTATCGATAGAAAGAACGATTTCGAGTGCTGGGAAGTGAATCCTTACATACTGTCGATGCAGAACGATTGGAAACGTCGAATATCATGTATTCGTGCCAATTATCGATAGAAAGAATGATTACGAGCGCTGGGAAGTGAATCCTTACCTATTCTCGATGCAGGACGATTGGAAACATCGAATATCATGTATTCGTGCCAATTATCGACAGAAACAACGATTGCGAGGGCTCGGAAGAGAATCCTTACCTACCGTCGATGCAGAACGATTGGAAACGTCGAATATCATGTATTCGTGCCAATTATCGATAGAAAGAAGGATTTCGAGGGCTGGGAAGTAAATCCTTACCTACTGTCGATGCAGAACGATTGGAAACAACGAATATCAGGTATTCGTGACAATTATCGATAGAAACAACGATTGCGAGGGCGCGGAACTGAATCCTTACCTACCGTCGATGCAGAACGATTGGAAACGTCGAATATCATGTATTCGTGCCAATTATCGACAGAAACAACGATTGCGAGGGCTCGGAAGTGAATCCTTACCTACTGTCGATGCAGAACGATTGGAAACATCGAATATCATGTATTCGTGCCAATTATCGTTAGAAAGAATGATTTCGAGCGCTGGGAAGTGAATCCTTACCTATTGTCGATGCAGAACGATTGGAAACATCGAATATCATGTATTCGTGCCAATTATCGATAGAAAGGTGGATTTCGAGGGCTGGGAAGTGAATCCTTACCTATTGTCGATGCAGGACGATTGGAAACATCGAATATCATGTATTCGTGCCAATTATCGATAGAAAGAAGGATTTCGAGGGCTGGGAAGTAAATCCTTACCTACTGTCGATGCAGAACGATTGGAAACAACGAATATCAAGTATTCGTGCCAATTATCGATAGAAAGAACGATTGCGAGGGCTCGGAAGTGAATCGTTACCTACCGTCGATGCAGAACGATTGGAAACAACGAATATCATGTATTCGTGCCAATTTTCGATAGAAAGAACGATTTCGAGCGCTGGGATGTGAATCCTTACATACTGTCGATACAGAACGATTGGAAACATCGAATATCATGTATTCGTGCCAATTATCGATAGAAACAACGTTTTCGAGCGCTGGGTAGTGAATCCTTACCTACTGTCGATGCAGAACGATTGGAAACATCGAATATCATGTATTCGTGCCAATTAACGACAGAAACAACGATTGCGAGGGCTCGGAAGTGAATCCTTACCTACCGTCGATGCAGATCGGTTGGAAACGTCGAATACCATGTATTCGTGCCAATTATCGATAGAAACAACGATTTCGAGCGCTGGGAAGTGAATCCTTACCTACTGTCGATGCAGAACGATTGGAAACATCGAATATCATGTGTTCGTTCCAATTATCGACAGAAACACCGACTGCGAGGGCTCGGAAGTGAATCGTTACCTACCGTCGATGCAGAACGATTGGAAACGTCGAATATCATGTATTCGTGCCAATTATCGATAGAAAGAACGATTTCGAGCGCTGGGATGTGAATCCTTACCTACTGTCGATACCGAACGATTGGAAACATCGTATATCATGTATTCGTGCCAATAATCGACAGAAACAACGATTGCGAGGGCTCGGAAGTGAATCGTTACCTACCGTCGATGCAGACCGATTGGAAACGTTGAATATCATGTATTCGTGCCAATTATCGATAGAAAGAACGATTTCGAGTGCTGGGAAGTGAATCCTTACATACTGTCGATACAGAACGATTGGAAACGTCGAATATCATGTATTCGTGGCAATTATCGATAGAAAGAACGATTTCGAGTGCTGGGAAGTGAATCCTTACCTACCGTCGATGCAGACCGATTGGAAACGTCGAATATCATGTATTCGTGCCAATTATCGATAGAAAGAACGATTTCGAGCGCTGGGATGTGAATCCTTGCATACTGTCGATACAGAACGATTGGAAACATCGAATATCATGTATTCGTGACAATTATCGATAGAAACAACGTTTTCGACCGCTGGGAAGTGAATCCTTTCCTACTGTCGATGCAGAACGATTGGAAACATCGAATATCATGTATTCGTGCCAATTATCGACAGAAACAACGATTGCGAGGGCTCGGAAGTGAATCCTTACCTACCGTCGATGCAGAACGATTGGAAACGTCGAATATCATGTATTCGTGCCAATTATCAACAGAAACAACGATTGCGAGGGCTCGGAAGTGAATCCTTACCTACCGTCGATGCAGAACGATTGGAAACGTCAAATATCATGTATTCGTGCCAATTATCGATAGAAAGAAGGTTTTCGAGGGCTGGGAAGTAAATCCTTACCTACCGTCGATGCAGAACGATTGGAAACGTCGAATATCATTTATTCGTGCCAATTATCGATGGAAAGAACGATTTCGAGGGCTGGGAAGTGAATCCTTACCTACGGTCGATGCACGACGATTGGAAACGTCGAATATCATGTATTCGTGCCAATTATCGATAGAAACAACGATTTCGAACGCGGGGAAGTGAATCCTTACCTACTGTCGATGCAGAACGTTTGGAAACGTCGAATATCATGTATTCGTGCCAATTATCGATAGAAACAACGTTTTCGAGCGCTGGGTAGTGAATCCTTACCTACTGTCGATGCAGAACGATTGGAAACATCGAATATCATGTATTCGTGCCAATTAACGACAGAAACAACGATTGCGAGGGCTCGGAAGTGAATCCTTACCTACCGTCGATGCAGATCGGTTGGAAACGTCGAATACCATGTATTCGTGCCAATTATCGATAGAAACAACGATTTCGAGCGCTGGGAAGTGAATCCTTACCTACTGTCGATGCAGAACGATTGGAAACATCGAATATCATGTGTTCGTTCCAATTATCGACAGAAACACCGACTGCGAGGGCTCGGAAGTGAATCGTTACCTACCGTCGATGCAGAACGATTGGAAACGTCGAATATCATGTATTCGTGCCAATTATCGATAGAAAGAAGGTTTTCGAGGGCTGGGAAGTAAATCCTTACCTACCGTCGATGCAGAACGATTGGAAACGTCGAATATCATTTATTCGTGCCAATTATCGATGGAAAGAACGATTTCGAGGGCTGGGAAGTGAATCCTTACCTACGGTCGATGCACGACGATTGGAAACGTCGAATATCATGTATTCGTGCCAATTATCGATAGAAACAACGATTTCGAACGCGGGGAAGTGAATCCTTACCTACTGTCGATGCAGAACGTTTGGAAACGTCGAATATCATGTATTCGTGCCAATTATCGATAGAAACAACGTTTTCGAGCGCTGGGTAGTGAATCCTTACCTACTGTCGATGCAGAACGATTGGAAACATCGAATATCATGTATTCGTGCCAATTAACGACAGAAACAACGATTGCGAGGGCTCGGAAGTGAATCCTTACCTACCGTCGATGCAGATCGGTTGGAAACGTCGAATACCATGTATTCGTGCCAATTATCGATAGAAACAACGATTTCGAGCGCTGGGAAGTGAATCCTTACCTACTGTCGATGCAGAACGATTGGAAACATCGAATATCATGTGTTCGTTCCAATTATCGACAGAAACACCGACTGCGAGGGCTCGGAAGTGAATCGTTACCTACCGTCGATGCAGAACGATTGGAAACGTCGAATATCATGTATTCGTGCCAATTATCGATAGAAAGAACGATTTCGAGCGCTGGGATGTGAATCCTTACCTACTGTCGATACAGAACGATTGGAAACATCGTATATCATGTATTCGTGCCAATAATCGACAGAAACAACGATTGCGAGGGCTCGGAAGTGAATCGTTACCTACCGTCGATGCAGACCGATTGGAAACGTTGAATATCATGTATTCGTGCCAATTATCGATAGAAAGAACGATTTCGAGTGCTGGGAAGTGAATCCTTACATACTGTCGATACAGAACGATTGGAAACGTCGAATATCATGTATTCGTGGCAATTATCGATAGAAAGAACGATTTCGAGTGCTGGGAAGTGAATCCTTACCTACCGTCGATGCAGACCGATTGGAAACGTCGAATATCATGTATTCGTGCCAATTATCGATAGAAAGAACGATTTCGAGCGCTGGGATGTGAATCCTTGCATACTGTCGATACAGAACGATTGGAAACATCGAATATCATGTATTCGTGACAATTATCGATAGAAACAACGTTTTCGACCGCTGGGAAGTGAATCCTTTCCTACTGTCGATGCAGAACGATTGGAAACATCGAATATCATGTATTCGTGCCAATTATCGACAGAAACAACGATTGCGAGGGCTCGGAAGTGAATCCTTACCTACCGTCGATGCAGAACGATTGGAAACGTCGAATATCATGTATTCGTGCCAATTATCAACAGAAACAACGATTGCGAGGGCTCGGAAGTGAATCCTTACCTACCGTCGATGCAGAACGATTGGAAACGTCAAATATCATGTATTCGTGCCAATTATCGATAGAAACAACGATTTCGAACGCGGGGAAGTGAATCCTTACCTACTGTCGATGCAGAACGTTTGGAAACGTCGAATATCATGTATTCGTGCCAATTATCGATAGAAAGAATGATTTCGAGCGCTGGGAAGTGAATCCTTATCTATTGACGATGCAGAACGATTGGAAACGTCGAATATCATGTATTCGTGCCAATTATCGATAGAAAGAACGATTTCGAGCGCTGGGAAGTGAATCCTTACCTACAGTCGATGCAGAAGATTGGAAACGTCGAATAGCATGTATTCGTGCCAATTATCGACAGAAACAACGATTGCGAGGGCTCGGAACTGAATCCTTACCTACCGTCGATGCAGAACGATTGGAATCGTCAAATATCATGTATTCGTGCCAATTATCGATAGAAAGAAGGTTTTCGAGGGCTGGGAAGTAAATCCTTACCTACCGTCGATGCAGAACGATTGGAAACGTCGAATATCATGTATTCGTGCCAATTATCGATGGAAAGAACGATTTCGAGGGCTGGGAAGTGAATCCTTACCTACGGTCGATGCACGACGATTGGAAACGTCGAATATCATGTATTCGTGCCAATTATCGATAGAAAGAACGATTTCGAGCGCTGGGATGTGAATCCTTACATACTGTCGATACAGAACGATTGGAAACATCGAATATCATGTATTCGTGACAATTATCGATAGAAACAACGATTGCGAGGGCTCGGAAGTGAATCGTTACCTACCGTCGATGCAGACCGATTGGAAACAACGAATATTGTGGGATCGGGCGCCTCCATCAATGAACATAAGAGGAACAGAAGAACCACGTTGCCTAAGAAGGGGCCGTGGCGTAGATGGACTGATCAGTGCCTACCACCAGAAAGTCTCGGGTTCGATTCCCGATGACTCCCCTTCATTTTTCATCAGTTCCTACAATATCATGTATTCGTGCCAATTATCGACAGAAATAACGATTGCGAGGGCTCGGAAGTGAATCGTTACCTACCGTCGATGCAGAACGATTGGAAACAACGAATATCATGTATTCGTGCCAATTATCGACAGAAACAACGATTGCGAGGGCTCGGAAGTGAATCGTTACCTACCGTCGATGCAGACCGATTGGAAACGTCGAATATCATGTATTCGTGCCAATTATCGATAGAAAGAACGATTTCGAGTGCTGGGAAGTGAATCCTTACCTACTGTCGATGCAGAACGATTGGAAACGTCGAATATCATGTATTCGTGCCAATTATCGACAGAAACAACGATTGCGAGGGCTCGGAAGTGAATCCTTACCTACCGTCGATGCAGAACGATTGGAAACGTCGAATATCATGTATTCGTGCCAATTATCGATAGAAAGAACCATTTCGAGCGCTGGGATGTGAATCCTTACATACTGTCGATACAGAACGATTGGAAACATCGAATATCATGTATTCGTGACAATTATCGATAGAAACAACGTTTTCGAGCGCTGGGAAGTGAATCCTTACCTACTGTCGATGCAGAACGATTGGAAACATCGAATATCATGTATTCGTGCCAATTATCGACAGAAACAACGATTGCGAGGGCTCGGAAGTGAATCGTTACCAACCGTCGATACAGAACGATTGGAAACGTCGAATATCATGTATTCGTGCCAATTATGGATAAAAACAACGATTGCGAGGGCGCGGAACTGAATCCTTACCTACTGTCGATGCAGAACGGTTGGAAACGTCGAATATCATGTATTCGTGCCAATTATCGACAGAAACAACGATTGCGAGGGCTCGGAAGTGAATCCTTACCTACCGTCGATGCAGAACGATTGGAAACGTCGAATATCATGTATTCGTGCCAATTATCGATAGAAACAACGATTTCGAGCGCTGGGAAGTGAATCCTTACCTATTGACGATGCAGGACGATTGGAAACATCGAATATCATGTATTCGTGACAATTATCGATAGAAAGAACGATTTCGAGTGCTGGGAAGTGAATCCTTACCTACCGTCGATGCAGAACGATTGGAAACGTCGAATATCATGTATTCGTGCCAATTATCGATAGAAAGAACCATTTCGAGCGCTGGGATGTGAATACTTACATACTGTCGATACAGAACGATTGGAAACATCGAATATCATGTATTCGTGACAATTATCGATAGAAACAACGTTTTCGAGCGCTGGGAAGTGAATCCTTACCTACTGTCGATGCAGAACGATTGGAAACATCGAATATCATGTATTCGTGCCAATTATCGACAGAAACAACGATTGCGAGGGCTCGGAAGTGAATCGTTACCAACCGTCGATGCAGAACGATTGGAAACGTCGAATATCATGTATTCGTGCCAATTATCGATAAAACCAACGATTGCGAGGGCGCGGAACTGAATCCTTACCTACTGTCGATGCAGAACGATTGGAAACGTCGAATAACATGTATTCGTGCCAATTATCGACAGAAACAACGATTGCGAGGGCTCGGAACTGAATCCTTACCTACCGTCGATGCAGAACGATTGGAAACGTCGAATATCATGTATTCGTGCCAATTATCGATAGAAACTACGATTTCGAGCGCTGGGAAGTGCATCGTTACCTACTGTCGATGCAGAACGATTGGAAACATCGAATATCATGTATTCGTGCCAATTATCGACAGAAACAACGATTGCGAGGGCTCGGAAGTGAATCCTTACCTACCGTCGATGCAGAACGATTGGAAACGTCGAATATCATGTATTCGTGCCAATTGTCGACAGAAACAACGATTGCGAGGGCTCGGAAGTGAATCCTTACCTACCGTCGATACAGAACGATTGGAAACATCGAATATCATGTATTCGTGCCAATTATCAACAGAAACAACGATTTCGAGGGCGCGGTAGTGAATCCTTACCTACTGTCGATGCAGAACGATTGGTAACGTCGAATATCATGTATTCGTGCCAATTATCGACAGAAACAACGATTGCGAGGGCTCGGAAGTGAATCCTTACCTACCGGCGATGCAGAACGATTGGAAACGTCGAATATTATGTATTCGTGCCAATTATCGACAGAAACAACGATTGCGAGGGCTCGGAAGTGAATCCTTACGTACCGTCGATGCAGAACGATTGGAAACGTCGAATATCATGTATTCGTGCCAATTATCGATAGAAACAACGATTTCGAACGCTGGGAAGTGAATCCTTACCTACTGTCGATGCAGAACGTTTGGAAACGTCGAATATCATGTATTCGTGCCAATTATCGATAGAAAGAATGATTTCGAGCGCTGGGAAGTGAATCCTTACCTATTGACGATGCAGGACGATTGGAAACATCGAATATCATGTATTCGTGACAATTATCGATAGAAAGAACGATTTCGAGTGCTGGGAAGTGAATCCTTACCTACTGTCGATGCAGAACGATTGGAAACGTCGAATATCATGTATTCGTGCCAATTATCGATAGAAAGAACGATTTCGAGTGCTGGGAAGTGAATCCTTACCTACTGTCGATGCAGAACGATTGGAAACGTCGAATATCATGTATTCGTGCCAATTATCGACAGAAACAACGATTGCGAGGGCTCGGAAGTGAATCCTTACCTACCGTCGATGCAGAACGATTGGAAACTTCGAATATCATGTATTCGTGCCAATTATCGACAGCAACAACGATTGCGAGGGCTCGGAAGTGAATCCTTACCTACCGTCGATGCAGAACGATTGGAAACGTCGAATATCATGTATTCGTGCCAATTATCGATAGAAACAACGATTGCGAGGGCTCGGAACTGAATCCTTACCTACTGTCGATGCAGAACGATTGGAAACGTCGAATATCATGTATTCGTGCCAATTATCGACAGAAACAACGATTGCGAAGGCTCGGAACTGAATCCTTACCTACCGTCGATGCAGAACGATTGGAAACGTCGAATATCATGTATTCGTGCCAATTATCGACAGAAACAACGATTGCGAGGGCTCGGAACTGAATCCTTACCTACCGTCGATGCAGAACGATTGGAAACGTCGAATATCATGTATTCGTGCCAATTATCGATAGAAACTACGATTTCGAGCGCTGGGAAGTGCATCGTTACCTACTGTCGATGCAGAACGATTGGAAACATCGAATATCATGTATTCGTGCCAATTATCGACAGAAACAACGATTGCGAGGGCTCGGAAGTGAATCCTTACCTACCGTCGATGCAGAACGATTGGAAACGTCGAATATCATGTATTCGTGCCAATTGTCGACAGAAACAACGATTGCGAGGGCTCGGAAGTGAATCCTTACCTACCGTCGATACAGAACGATTGGAAACATCGAATATCATGTATTCGTGCCAATTATCAACTGAAACAACGATTTCGAGGGCGCGGTAGTGAATCCTTACCTACTGTCGATGCAGAACGATTGGTAACGTCGAATATCATGTATTCGTGCCAATTATCGACAGCAACAACGATTGCGAGGGCTCGGAAGTGAATCCTTACCTACCGTCGATGCAGAACGATTGGAAACGTCGAATATCATGTATTCGTGCCAATTATCGATAGAAAGAACCATTTCGAGCGCTGGGATGTGAATCCTTACATACTGTCGATACAGAACGATTGGAAACATCGAATATCATGTATTCGTGACAATTATCGATAGAAACAACGTTTTCGAGCGCTGGGAAGTGAATCCTTACCTACTGTCGATGCAGAACGATTGGAAACATCGAATATCATGTATTCGTGCCAATTATCGACAGAAACAACGATTGCGAGGGCTCGGAAGTGAATCGTTACCAACCGTCGATGCAGAACGATTGGAAACGTCGAATATCATGTATTCGTGCCAATTATCGATAAAAACAACGATTGCGAGGGCGCGGAACTGAATCCTTACCTACTGTCGATGCAGAACGATTGGAAACGTCGAATATCATGTATTCGTGCCAATTATCGACAGAAACAACGATTGCGAGGGCTCGGAACTGAATCCTTACCTACCTTCGATGCAGAACGATTGGAAACGTCGAATATCATGTATTCGTGCCAATTATCGATAGAAACAACGATTTCGAGCGCTGGGAAGTGAATCCTTACCTACTGTCGATGCAGAACTATTGGAAACGTCGAATATCATGTATTCGTGCCAATTATCGACAGAAACAACGATTGCGAGGGCTCGGAAGTGAATCCTTACCTACCGTCGATGCAGAACGATTGGAAACGTTGAATATCATGTATTCGTGCCAATTATCGACAGAAACAACGATGGCGAGGCGCGGAAGTGAATCCTTACCTACTGTCGATGCAGAACGATTGGTAACGTCGAATATCATGTATTCGTGCCAATTATCGACAGAAACAACGATTGCGAGGGCTCGGAAGTGAATCCTTACCTACCGTCGATGCAGAACGATTGGAAACGTCGAATATCTTGTATTCGTGCCAATTATCGATAGAAACAACGATTTCGAGCGCTGGGAAGTGAATCCTTACCTACTGTCGATGCTGAACGATTGGAAACATCGAATATCATGTATTCGTGCCAATTATCGACAGAAACAACGATTGCGAGGGCTCGGAAGTGAATCCTTACCTACCGTCGATACAGAACGATTGGAAACATCGAATATCATGTATTCGTGCCAATTATCGATAGAAACAACGATTGCGAGGGCGCGGAAGTGAATCCTTACCTACTGTCGGTGCAGAACGATTGGTAACGTCGAATATCATGTATTCGTGCCAATCATCGACAGAAACAACGATTGCGAGGGCTCGGAAGTGAATCCATACCTACCGTCGATGCAGAACGATTGGAAACGTCGAATATCATGTATTCGTGCCAATTATCGATAGAAAGAACGATTTCGAGCGCTGGGATGTGAATCCTTACATACTGTCGATACAGAACGATTGGAAACATCGAATATCATGTATTCGTGCCAATTATCGACAGAAAAACGATTGCGAGGGCTCGGAAGTGAATCCATACCTACCGTCGATGCAGAACGATTGGAAACGTCGAATATCATGTATTCGTGCCAATTATCGATAAAAACACCGTTTTCGAGCGCTGGGAAGTGAATCCTTCCTTACCTACTGTCGATGCAGAACGATTGGAAACATCGAATATCATGTATTCGTGCCAATTATCGACAGAAAAACGATTGCGAGGGCTCGGAAGTGAATCCTTACCTACCGTCGATGCAAAACGATTGGAAACGTCGAATATCATGTATTCGTGCCAATTATCGATAGAAAGAACGATGTCGAGCGCTGGGAAGTGAATCCTTACCTACGGTCGATGCAGAACGATTGGAAACGTCGAATATCATGTATTCGTGCCAATTAACGATAGAAAGAAGGATTTCGAGGGCTCGGAAGTGAATCGTTACCAACCGTCGATACAGAACGATTGGAAACGTCGAATATCATGTATTCGTGCCAATTATGGATAAAAACAACCATTGCGAGGGCGCGGAACTGAATCCTTACCTACTGTCGATGCAGAACGATTGGAAACGTCGAATATCATGTATTCGTGCCAATTATCGACAGAAACAACGATTGCGAGGGCTCGGAAGTGAATCCTTACCTACCGTCGATGCAGAACGATTGGAAACGTCGAATATCATGTATTCGTGCCAATTGTCGACAGAAACAACGATTGCGAGGGCTCGGAAGTGAATCCTTACCTACCGTCGATACAGAACGATTGGAAACATCGAATATCATGTATTCGTGCCAATTATCAACAGAAACAACGATTTCGAGGGCGCGGTAGTGAATCCTTACCTACTGTCGATGCAGAACGATTGGTAACGTCGAATATCATGTATTCGTGCCAATTATCGACAGAAACAACGATTGCGAGGGCTCGGAAGTGAATCCTTACCTACCGGCGATGCAGAACGATTGGAAACGTCGAATATTATGTATTCGTGCCAATTATCGACAGAAACAACGATTGCGAGGGCTCGGAAGTGAATCCTTACGTACCGTCGATGCAGAACGATTGGAAACGTCGAATATCATGTATTCGTGCCAATTATCGATAGAAACAACGATTTCGAACGCTGGGAAGTGAATCCTTACCTACTGTCGATGCAGAACGTTTGGAAACGTCGAATATCATGTATTCGTGCCAATTATCGATAGAAAGAATGATTTCGAGCGCTGGGAAGTGAATCCTTACCTATTGACGATGCAGGACGATTGGAAACATCGAATATCATGTATTCGTGACAATTATCGATAGAAAGAACGATTTCGAGTGCTGGGAAGTGAATCCTTACCTACTGTCGATGCAGAACGATTGGAAACGTCGAATATCATGTATTCGTGCCAATTATCGATAGAAAGAACGATTTCGAGTGCTGGGAAGTGAATCCTTACCTACTGTCGATGCAGAACGATTGGAAACGTCGAATATCATGTATTCGTGCCAATTATCGACAGAAACAACGATTGCGAGGGCTCGGAAGTGAATCCTTACCTACCGTCGATGCAGAACGATTGGAAACTTCGAATATCATGTATTCGTGCCAATTATCGACAGCAACAACGATTGCGAGGGCTCGGAAGTGAATCCTTACCTACCGTCGATGCAGAACGATTGGAAACGTCGAATATCATGTATTCGTGCCAATTATCGATAGAAACAACGATTGCGAGGGCTCGGAACTGAATCCTTACCTACTGTCGATGCAGAACGATTGGAAACGTCGAATATCATGTATTCGTGCCAATTATCGACAGAAACAACGATTGCGAAGGCTCGGAACTGAATCCTTACCTACCGTCGATGCAGAACGATTGGAAACGTCGAATATCATGTATTCGTGCCAATTATCGACAGAAACAACGATTGCGAGGGCTCGGAACTGAATCCTTACCTACCGTCGATGCAGAACGATTGGAAACGTCGAATATCATGTATTCGTGCCAATTATCGATAGAAACTACGATTTCGAGCGCTGGGAAGTGCATCGTTACCTACTGTCGATGCAGAACGATTGGAAACATCGAATATCATGTATTCGTGCCAATTATCGACAGAAACAACGATTGCGAGGGCTCGGAAGTGAATCCTTACCTACCGTCGATGCAGAACGATTGGAAACGTCGAATATCATGTATTCGTGCCAATTGTCGACAGAAACAACGATTGCGAGGGCTCGGAAGTGAATCCTTACCTACCGTCGATACAGAACGATTGGAAACATCGAATATCATGTATTCGTGCCAATTATCAACTGAAACAACGATTTCGAGGGCGCGGTAGTGAATCCTTACCTACTGTCGATGCAGAACGATTGGTAACGTCGAATATCATGTATTCGTGCCAATTATCGACAGCAACAACGATTGCGAGGGCTCGGAAGTGAATCCTTACCTACCGTCGATGCAGAACGATTGGAAACGTCGAATATCATGTATTCGTGCCAATTATCGATAGAAAGAACCATTTCGAGCGCTGGGATGTGAATCCTTACATACTGTCGATACAGAACGATTGGAAACATCGAATATCATGTATTCGTGACAATTATCGATAGAAACAACGTTTTCGAGCGCTGGGAAGTGAATCCTTACCTACTGTCGATGCAGAACGATTGGAAACATCGAATATCATGTATTCGTGCCAATTATCGACAGAAACAACGATTGCGAGGGCTCGGAAGTGAATCGTTACCAACCGTCGATGCAGAACGATTGGAAACGTCGAATATCATGTATTCGTGCCAATTATCGATAAAAACAACGATTGCGAGGGCGCGGAACTGAATCCTTACCTACTGTCGATGCAGAACGATTGGAAACGTCGAATATCATGTATTCGTGCCAATTATCGACAGAAACAACGATTGCGAGGGCTCGGAACTGAATCCTTACCTACCTTCGATGCAGAACGATTGGAAACGTCGAATATCATGTATTCGTGCCAATTATCGATAGAAACAACGATTTCGAGCGCTGGGAAGTGAATCCTTACCTACTGTCGATGCAGAACTATTGGAAACGTCGAATATCATGTATTCGTGCCAATTATCGACAGAAACAACGATTGCGAGGGCTCGGAAGTGAATCCTTACCTACCGTCGATGCAGAACGATTGGAAACGTTGAATATCATGTATTCGTGCCAATTATCGACAGAAACAACGATGGCGAGGCGCGGAAGTGAATCCTTACCTACTGTCGATGCAGAACGATTGGTAACGTCGAATATCATGTATTCGTGCCAATTATCGACAGAAACAACGATTGCGAGGGCTCGGAAGTGAATCCTTACCTACCGTCGATGCAGAACGATTGGAAACGTCGAATATCTTGTATTCGTGCCAATTATCGATAGAAACAACGATTTCGAGCGCTGGGAAGTGAATCCTTACCTACTGTCGATGCTGAACGATTGGAAACATCGAATATCATGTATTCGTGCCAATTATCGACAGAAACAACGATTGCGAGGGCTCGGAAGTGAATCCTTACCTACCGTCGATACAGAACGATTGGAAACATCGAATATCATGTATTCGTGCCAATTATCGATAGAAACAACGATTGCGAGGGCGCGGAAGTGAATCCTTACCTACTGTCGGTGCAGAACGATTGGTAACGTCGAATATCATGTATTCGTGCCAATCATCGACAGAAACAACGATTGCGAGGGCTCGGAAGTGAATCCATACCTACCGTCGATGCAGAACGATTGGAAACGTCGAATATCATGTATTCGTGCCAATTATCGATAGAAAGAACGATTTCGAGCGCTGGGATGTGAATCCTTACATACTGTCGATACAGAACGATTGGAAACATCGAATATCATGTATTCGTGCCAATTATCGACAGAAAAACGATTGCGAGGGCTCGGAAGTGAATCCATACCTACCGTCGATGCAGAACGATTGGAAACGTCGAATATCATGTATTCGTGCCAATTATCGATAAAAACACCGTTTTCGAGCGCTGGGAAGTGAATCCTTCCTTACCTACTGTCGATGCAGAACGATTGGAAACATCGAATATCATGTATTCGTGCCAATTATCGACAGAAAAACGATTGCGAGGGCTCGGAAGTGAATCCTTACCTACCGTCGATGCAAAACGATTGGAAACGTCGAATATCATGTATTCGTGCCAATTATCGATAGAAAGAACGATGTCGAGCGCTGGGAAGTGAATCCTTACCTACGGTCGATGCAGAACGATTGGAAACGTCGAATATCATGTATTCGTGCCAATTAACGATAGAAAGAAGGATTTCGAGGGCTCGGAAGTGAATCGTTACCAACCGTCGATACAGAACGATTGGAAACGTCGAATATCATGTATTCGTGCCAATTATGGATAAAAACAACCATTGCGAGGGCGCGGAACTGAATCCTTACCTACTGTCGATGCAGAACGATTGGAAACGTCGAATATCATGTATTCGTGCCAATTATCGACAGAAACAACGATTGCGAGGGCTCGGAAGTGAATCCTTACCTACCGTCGATGCAGAACGATTGGAAACGTCGAATATCATGTATTCGTGCCAATTATCGATAGAAACAACGATTTCGAGCGCTGGGAAGTGAATCCTTACATACTGTCGATGCAGAACGATTGGAAACATCGAATATCATGTATTCGTGCCAATTATCGACAGAAACAACGATTGCGAGGGCTCGGAAGTGAATCCTTACGTACCGTCGATGCAGAACGATTGGAAACGTCGAATATCATGTATTCGTGCCTATTATCGACAGAAACAACGATTTCGAGCGCTGGGAAGTGAATCCTTACCTACTGTCGATGCTGAACGATTGGAAACATCGAATATCATGTATTCGTGCCAATTATCGACAGAAACAACGATTGCGAGGGCTCGGAAGTGAATCCTTACCTACCGTCGATACAGAACGATTGGAAACATCGAATATCATGTATTCGTGCCAATTATCGATAGAAACAACGATTGCGAGGGCGCGGAAGTGAATCCTTACCTACTGTCGGTGCAGAACGATTGGTAACGTCGAATATCATGTATTCGTGCCAATCATCGACAGAAACAACGATTGCGAGGGCTCGGAAGTGAATCCCTACCTACCGTCGATGCAGAACGATTGGAAACGTCGAATATCATGTATTCGTGCCAATTATCGATAGAAAGAACCATTTCGAGCGCTGGGATGTGAATCCTTACATACTGTCGATACAGAACGATTGGAAACATCGAATATCATGTATTCGTGACAATTATCGATAGAAACAACGTTTTCGAGCGCTGGGAAGTGAATCCTTACCTACTGTCGATGCAGAACGATTGGAAACATCGAATATCATGTATTCGTGCCAATTATCGACAGAAACAACGATTGCGAGGGCTCGGAAGTGAATCGTTACCAACCGTCGATGCAGAACGATTGGAAACGTCGAATATCATGTATTCGTGCCAATTATCGATAAAAACAACGATTGCGAGGGCGCGGAACTGAATCCTTACCTACTGTCGATGCAGAACGATTGGAAACGTCGAATATCATGTATTCGTGCCAATTATCGACAGAAACAACGATTGCGAGGGCTCGGAACTGAATCCTTACCTACCTTCGATGCAGAACGATTGGAAACGTCGAATATCATGTATTCGTGCCAATTATCGATAGAAACAACGATTTCGAGCGCTGGGAAGTGAATCCTTACCTACTGTCGATGCAGAACTATTGGAAACGTCGAATATCATGTATTCGTGCCAATTATCGACAGAAACAACGATTGCGAGGGCTCGGAAGTGAATCCTTACCTACCGTCGATGCAGAACGATTGGAAACGTTGAATATCATGTATTCGTGCCAATTATCGACAGAAACAACGATGGCGAGGCGCGGAAGTGAATCCTTACCTACTGTCGATGCAGAACGATTGGTAACGTCGAATATCATGTATTCGTGCCAATTATCGACAGAAACAACGATTGCGAGGGCTCGGAAGTGAATCCTTACCTACCGTCGATGCAGAACGATTGGAAACGTCGAATATCTTGTATTCGTGCCAATTATCGATAGAAACAACGATTTCGAGCGCTGGGAAGTGAATCCTTACCTACTGTCGATGCTGAACGATTGGAAACATCGAATATCATGTATTCGTGCCAATTATCGACAGAAACAACGATTGCGAGGGCTCGGAAGTGAATCCTTACCTACCGTCGATACAGAACGATTGGAAACATCGAATATCATGTATTCGTGCCAATTATCGATAGAAACAACGATTGCGAGGGCGCGGAAGTGAATCCTTACCTACTGTCGGTGCAGAACGATTGGTAACGTCGAATATCATGTATTCGTGCCAATCATCGACAGAAACAACGATTGCGAGGGCTCGGAAGTGAATCCATACCTACCGTCGATGCAGAACGATTGGAAACGTCGAATATCATGTATTCGTGCCAATTATCGATAGAAAGAACGATTTCGAGCGCTGGGATGTGAATCCTTACATACTGTCGATACAGAACGAATGGAAACATCGAATATCATGTATTCGTGCCAATTATCGACAGAAAAACGATTGCGAGGGCTCGGAAGTGAATCCATACCTACCGTCGATGCAGAACGATTGGAAACGTCGAATATCATGTATTCGTGCCAATTATCGATAAAAACACCGTTTTCGAGCGCTGGGAAGTGAATCCTTCCTTACCTACTGTCGATGCAGAACGATTGGAAACATCGAATATCATGTATTCGTGCCAATTATCGACAGAAAAACGATTGCGAGGGCTCGGAAGTGAATCCTTACCTACCGTCGATGCAAAACGATTGGAAACGTCGAATATCATGTATTCGTGCCAATTATCGATAAAAAGAACGATGTCGAGCGCTGGGAAGTGAATCCTTACCTACGGTCGATGCAGAACGATTGGAAACGTCGAATATCATGTATTCGTGCCAATTAACGATAGAAAGAAGGATTTCGAGGGCTCGGAAGTGAATCGTTACCAACCGTCGATACAGAACGATTGGAAACGTCGAATATCATGTATTCGTGCCAATTATGGATAAAAACAACCATTGCGAGGGCGCGGAACTGAATCCTTCCCTACTGTCGATGCAGAACGATTGGAAACGTCGAATATCATGTATTCGTGCCAATTATCGACAGAAACAACGATTGCGAGGGCTCGGAAGTGAATCCTTACCTACCGTCGATGCAGAACGATTGGAAACGTCGAATATCATGTATTCGTGCCAATTATCGATAGAAACAACGATTTCGAGCGCTGGGAAGTGAATCCTTACATACTGTCGATGCAGAACGATTGGAAACATCGAATATCATGTATTCGTGCCAATTATCGACAGAAACAACGATTGCGAGGGCTCGGAAGTGAATCCTTACGTACCGTCGGTGCAGAACGATTGGAAACGTCGAATATCATGTATTCGTGCCAATTATCGATAGAAACAACGATTTCGAACGCTGGGAAGTGAATCCTTACCTGCTGTCGATGCAGAACGTTTGGAAACGTCGAATATCATGTATTCGTGCCAATTATCGATAGAAAGAATGATTTCGAGCGCTGGGAAGTGAATCCTTACCTATTGACGATGCAGGACGATGGGAAACATCGAATATCATGTATTCGTGACAATTATCGATAGAAAGAACGATTTCGAGTGCTGGGAAGTGAATCCTTACCTACCGTCGATGCAGAACGATTGGAAACGTCGAATATCATGTATTCGTGCCAATTATCGATAGAAAGAACCATTTAGAGCGCTGGGATGTGAATCCTTACATACTGTCGATACAGAACGATTGGAAACATCGAATATCATGTATTCGTGACAATTATCGATAGAAACAACGTTTTCGAGCGCTGGGAAGTGAATCCTTACCTACTGTCGATGCAGAACGATTGGAAACATCGAATATCATGTATTCGTGCCAATTATCGACAGAAACAACGATTGCGAGGGCTCGGAAGTGAATCGTTACCAACCGTCGATGCAGAACGATTGGAAACGTCGAATATCATGTATTCGTGCCAATTATCGATAAAAACAACGATTGCGAGGGCGCGGAACTGAATCCTTACCTACTGTCGATGCAGAGCGATTGGAAACGTCGAATATCATGTATTCGTGCCAATTATCGACAGAAACAACGATTGCGAGGGCTCGGAACTGAATCCTTACCTACCGTCGATGCAGAACGATTGGAAACGTCGAATATCATGTATTCGTGCCAATTATCGATAGAAACTACGATTTCGAGCGCTGGGAAGTGCATCGTTACCTACTGTCGATGCAGAACGATTGGAAACATCGAATATCATGTATTCGTGCCAATTATCGACAGAAACAACGATTGCGAGGGCTCGGAAGTGAATCCTTACCTACCGTCGATGCAGAACGATTGGAAACGTCGAATATCATGTATTCGTGCCAATTATCGACAGAAACAACGATTGCGAGGGCTCGGAAGTGAATCCTTACCTACCGTCGATACAGAACGATTGGAAACATCGAATATCATGTATTCGTGCCAATTATCGACAGGAACAACGATTGCGAGGGCTCGGAAGTGAATCCTTACCTACCGTCGATACAGAACGATTGGAAACATCGAATATCATGTATTCGTGCCAATTATCGATAGAAACAACGATTGCGAGGGCGCGGAAGTGAATCCTTACCTACTGTCGGTGCAGAACGATTGGTAACGTCGAATATCATGTATTCGTGCCAATCATCGACAGAAACAACGATTGCGAGGGCTCGGAAGTGAATCCCTACCTACCGTCGATGCAGAACGATTGGAAACGTCGAATATCATGTATTCGTGACAATTATCGACAGAAACAACGATTGCGAGGGCTCGGAAGTGAATCGTTACCAACCGTCGATGCAGAACGATTGGAAACGTCGAATATCTTGTATTCGTGCCAATTATCGATAGAAACAACGATTTCGAGCGCTGGGAAGTGAATCCTTACCTACTGTCGCTGCTGAACGATTGGAAACATCGAATATCATGTATTCGTGCCAATTATCGACAGAAACAACGATTGCGAGGGCTCGGAAGTGAATCCTTACCTACCGTCGATACAGAACGATTGGAAACATCGAATATCATGTATTCGTGCCAATTATCGATAGAAACAACGATTGCGAGGGCGCGGAAGTGAATCCTTACCTACTGTCGGTGCAGAACGATTGGTAACGTCGAATATCATGTATTCGTGCCAATCATCGACAGAAACAACGATTGCGAGGGCTCGGAAGTGAATCCATACCTACCGTCGATGCAGAACGATTGGAAACGTCGAATATCATGTATTCGTGCCAATTATCGATAGAAAGAACGATTTCGAGCGCTGGGATGTGAATCCTTACATACTGTCGATACAGAACGAATGGAAACATCGAATATCATGTATTCGTGCCAATTATCGACAGAAAAACGATTGCGAGGGCTCGGAAGTGAATCCATACCTACCGTCGATGCAGAACGATTGGAAACGTCGAATATCATGTATTCGTGCCAATTATCGATAAAAACACCGTTTTCGAGCGCTGGGAAGTGAATCCTTCCTTACCTACTGTCGATGCAGAACGATTGGAAACATCGAATATCATGTATTCGTGCCAATTATCGACAGAAAAACGATTGCGAGGGCTCGGAAGTGAATCCTTACCTACCGTCGATGCAAAACGATTGGAAACGTCGAATATCATGTATTCGTGCCAATTATCGATAAAAAGAACGATGTCGAGCGCTGGGAAGTGAATCCTTACCTACGGTCGATGCAGAACGATTGGAAACGTCGAATATCATGTATTCGTGCCAATTAACGATATAAAGAAGGATTTCGAGGGCTCGGAAGTGAATCGTTACCAACCGTCGATACAGAACGATTGGAAACGTCGAATATCATGTATTCGTGCCAATTATGGATAAAAACAACCATTGCGAGGGCGCGGAACTGAATCCTTCCCTACTGTCGATGCAGAACGATTGGAAACGTCGAATATCATGTATTCGTGCCAATTATCGACAGAAACAACGATTGCGAGGGCTCGGAAGTGAATCCTTACCTACCGTCGATGCAGAACGATTGGAAACGTCGAATATCATGTATTCGTGCCAATTATCGATAGAAACAACGATTTCGAGCGCTGGGAAGTGAATCCTTACATACTGTCGATGCAGAACGATTGGAAACATCGAATATCATGTATTCGTGCCAATTATCGACAGAAACAACGATTGCGAGGGCTCGGAAGTGAATCCTTACGTACCGTCGGTGCAGAACGATTGGAAACGTCGAATATCATGTATTCGTGCCAATTATCGATAGAAACAACGATTTCGAACGCTGGGAAGTGAATCCTTACCTGCTGTCGATGCAGAACGTTTGGAAACGTCGAATATCATGTATTCGTGCCAATTATCGATAGAAAGAATGATTTCGAGCGCTGGGAAGTGAATCCTTACCTATTGACGATGCAGGACGATGGGAAACATCGAATATCATGTATTCGTGACAATTATCGATAGAAAGAACGATTTCGAGTGCTGGGAAGTGAATCCTTACCTACCGTCGATGCAGAACGATTGGAAACGTCGAATATCATGTATTCGTGCCAATTATCGATAGAAAGAACCATTTAGAGCGCTGGGATGTGAATCCTTACATACTGTCGATACAGAACGATTGGAAACATCGAATATCATGTATTCGTGACAATTATCGATAGAAACAACGTTTTCGAGCGCTGGGAAGTGAATCCTTACCTACTGTCGATGCAGAACGATTGGAAACATCGAATATCATGTATTCGTGCCAATTATCGACAGAAACAACGATTGCGAGGGCTCGGAAGTGAATCGTTACCAACCGTCGATGCAGAACGATTGGAAACGTCGAATATCATGTATTCGTGCCAATTATCGATAAAAACAACGATTGCGAGGGCGCGGAACTGAATCCTTACCTACTGTCGATGCAGAGCGATTGGAAACGTCGAATATCATGTATTCGTGCCAATTATCGACAGAAACAACGATTGCGAGGGCTCGGAACTGAATCCTTACCTACCGTCGATGCAGAACGATTGGAAACGTCGAATATCATGTATTCGTGCCAATTATCGATAGAAACTACGATTTCGAGCGCTGGGAAGTGCATCGTTACCTACTGTCGATGCAGAACGATTGGAAACATCGAATATCATGTATTCGTGCCAATTATCGACAGAAACAACGATTGCGAGGGCTCGGAAGTGAATCCTTACCTACCGTCGATGCAGAACGATTGGAAACGTCGAATATCATGTATTCGTGCCAATTATCGACAGAAACAACGATTGCGAGGGCTCGGAAGTGAATCCTTACCTACCGTCGATACAGAACGATTGGAAACATCGAATATCATGTATTCGTGCCAATTATCGACAGGAACAACGATTGCGAGGGCTCGGAAGTGAATCCTTACCTACCGTCGATACAGAACGATTGGAAACATCGAATATCATGTATTCGTGCCAATTATCGATAGAAACAACGATTGCGAGCGCTCGGAAGTGAATCCCTAACTACCGTCGATGCAGAACGATTGGAAACGTCGAATATCTTGTATTCGTGCCAATTATCGATAGAAACAACGATTTCGAGCGCTGGGAAGTGAATCCTTACCTACTGTCGATGCAGAACTATTGGAAACGTCGAATATCATGTATTCGTGCCAATTATCGACAGAAACAACGATTGCGAGGGCTCGGAAGTGAATCCTTACCTACCGTCGATGCAGAACGATTGGAAACGTCGAATATCATGTATTCGTGCCAATTATCGATAGAAACAACGATTTCGAACGCTGGGAAGTGAATCCTTACCTACTGTCGATGCAGAACGTTTGGAAACGTCGAATATCATGTATTCGTGCCAATTATCGATAGAAAGAATGATTTCGAGCGCTGGGAAGTGAATCCTTACCTATTGACGATGCAGGACGATTGGAAACATCGAATATCATGTATTCGTGACAATTATCGATAGAAAGAACGATTTCGAGTGCTGGGAAGTGAATCCTTACCTACTGTCGATGCAGAACGATTGGAAACATCGAATATCATGTATTCGTGCCAATTATCGATAGAAAGAACGATTTCGAGTGCTGGGAAGTGAATCCTTACCTACTGTCGATGCAGAACGATTGGAAACGTCGAATATCATGTATTCGTGCCAATTATCGACAGAAACAACGATTGAGAGGGCTCGGAAGTGAATCCTTACCTACCGTCGATGCAGAACGATTGGAAACTTCGAATATCATGTATTCGTGCCAATTATCGACAGCAACAACGATTGCGAGGGCTCGGAAGTGAATCCTTACCTACCGTCGATGCAGAACGATTGGAAACGTCGAATATCATGTATTCGTGCCAATTATCGATAGAAACAACGATTTCGAGCGCTGGGAAGTGAATCCTTACCTACTGTCGATGCAGAACGATTGGTAACGTCGAATATCATGTATTCGTGCCTATTATCGACAGAAACAACGATTTCGAGCGCTGGGAAGTGAATCCTTACCTACTGTCGATGCTGAACGATTGGAAACATCGAATATCATGTATTCGTGCCAATTATCGACAGAAACAACGATTGCGAGGGCTCGGAAGTGAATCCTTACCTACCGACGATACAGAACGATTGGAAACATCGAATATCATGTATTCGTGCCAATTAGCGATAGAAACAACGATTGCGAGGGCGCGGAAGTGAATCCTTACCTACTGTCGGTGCAGAACGATTGGTAACGTCGAATATCATGTATTCGTGCCAATTATCGACAGAAACAACGATTTCGCGCGCTGGGAAGTGAATCCTTACCTACTGTCGCTGCAGAACGATTGGAAACATCGAATATCATGTATTCGTGCCAATTATCAACAGAAACAACGATTGCGAGGGCTCGGAAGTGAATCGTTACCTACCGTCGATGCAGAACGATTGGAAACGTCGAATATCATGTATTCGTGCCAATTATCGATAGAAAGAACGATTTCGAGCGCTGGGATGTGAATCCTTACCTACTATCGATACAGAACGAGTGGAAACATCGTATATCACGTATTCGTGCCAATAATCGACAGAAACAACGATTGCGAGGGCTCGGAAGAGAATCCTTACCTACCGTCGATGCAGAACGATTGGAAACGTCGAATATCATGAATTCGTGCCAATTATCGATAAAAACAACGATTGCGAGAGCGCGGAAGTGAATCCTTACCTACGGTCGATGCAGAACGATTGGAAACGTCGAATATCATGTATTCGTGCCAATTATCGATAGAAACAACGATTTCGCGCGCTGGGAAGTGAATCCTTACCTACTGTCGCTGCAGAACGATTGGAAACATCGAATATCATGTATTCGTGCCAATTATCAACAGAAACAACGATTGCGAGGGCTCGGAAGTGAATCGTTACCTACCGTCGATGCAGAACGATTGGAAACGTCGAATATCATGTATTCGTGCCAATTATCGATAGAAAGAACGATTTCGAGCGCTGGGATGTGAATCCTTACCTACTATCGATACAGAACGAGTGGAAACATCGTATATCACGTATTCGTGCCAATAATCGACAGAAACAACGATTGCGAGGGCTCGGAAGAGAATCCTTACCTACCGTCGATGCAGAACGATTGGAAACGTCGAATATCATGAATTCGTGCCAATTATCGATAAAAACAACGATTGCGAGAGCGCGGAAGTGAATCCTTACCTACGGTCGATGCAGAACGATTGGAAACGTCGAATATCATGTATTCGTGCCAATTATCGATAGAAAGAACGATTTCGAGCGCTGGGATGTGAATCCTTACATACTGTCAATACACAACGATTGGAAACATCGAATATCATGTATTCGTGCCAATTATCGATAGAAACATCGATTTCGAGCGCTGGGAAGTGAATCCTTACCTACTGTCGCTGCAGGACGATTGGAAACATCGAATATCATGTATTCGTGCCAATTATCGACAGAAACAACGATTGCGAGGGCTCGGAAGTGAATCGTTACCAACCGTCGATGCAGAACGATTGGAAACGTCGAATATCATGAATTCGTGCCAATTATCGATAAAAACAACGATTGCGAGAGCGCGGAAGTGAATCCTTACCTACGGTCGATGCAGAACGATTGGAAACGTCGAATATCATGTATTCGTGCCAATTATCGACAGAAACAACGATTGCGAGGGCTCGGAAGTGAATCGTTACCAACCGTCGATGCAGAACGATTGGAAACGTCGAATATCATGTATTCGTGCCAATTATCGATAAAAACAACGATTGCGAGGGCGCGGAACTGAATCCTTACCTACTGTCGATGCAGAACGATTGGAAACGTCGAATATCATGTATTCGTGCCAATTATCGACAGAAACAACGATTGCGAGGGCTCGGAACTGAATCCTTTATCGATAGAAACATCGATTTCGAGCGCTGGGAAGTGAATCCTTACCTACTGTCGATGCTGAACGATTGGAAACATCGAATATCATGTATTCGTGCCAATTATCGACAGAAACAACGATTGCGAGGGCTCGGAAGTGAATCCTTACCTACCGTCGATACAGAACGATTGGAAACATCGAATATCATGTATTCGTGCCAATTATCGATAGAAACAACGATTGCGAGGGCGCGGAAGTGAATCCTTACCTACTGTCGGTGCAGAACGATTGGTAACGTCGAATATCATGTATTCGTGCCAATCATCGACAGAAACAACGATTTCGCGCGCTGGGAAGTGAATCCTTACCTACTGTCGCTGCAGAACGATTGGAAACATCGAATATCATGTATTCGTGCCAATTATCAACAGAAACAACGATTGCGAGGGCTCGGAAGTGAATCGTTACCTACCGTCGATGCAGAACGATTGGAAACGTCGAATATCATGTATTCGTGCCAATTATCGATAGAAAGAACGATTTCGAGCGCTGGGATGTGAATCCTTACCTACTATCGATACAGAACGAGTGGAAACATCGTATATCACGTATTCGTGCCAATAATCGACAGAAACAACGATTGCGAGGGCTCGGAAGAGAATCCTTACCTACCGTCGATGCAGAACGATTGGAAACGTCGAATATCATGAATTCGTGCCAATTATCGATAAAAACAACGATTGCGAGAGCGCGGAAGTGAATCCTTACCTACGGTCGATGCAGAACGATTGGAAACGTCGAATATCATGTATTCGTGCCAATTATCGATAGAAAGAACGATTTCGAGCGCTGGGAAGTGAATCCTTACCTACTGTCGCTGCAGGACGATTGGAAACATCGAATATCATGTATTCGTGCCAATTATCGATAGAAAAAACGATGTCGAGCGCTGGAAAGTGAATCCTTACCTACGGTCGATGCAGAACGATTGGAAACGTCGCATATCATGTATTCGTGCCAATTATCGATAGAAACAACGTTTTCGAGCGCTGGGAAGTGAATCCTTCCTTACCTACTGTCGATGCAGAACGATTGGAAACATCGAATATCATGTATTCGTGCCAAATAACGACAGAAACAACGATTGCGAGGGCTCGGAAGTGAATCGTTACCTACCGTCGATGCAGAACGATTGGAAACGTCGAATATCATGTATTCGTGCCAATTATCGATAGAAAGAACGATTTCGAGCGCTGGGATGTGAATCCTTACCTACTATCGATACAGAACGAGTGGAAACATCGTATATCACGTATTCGTGCCAATAATCGACAGAAACAACGATTGCGAGGGCTCGGAAGAGAATCCTTACCTACCGTCGATGCAGAACGATTGGAAACATCGAATATCACTTATTCGTACCAATTATCGATAGAAAGAACTATTGCAGGAGCATGGAAGTGAGTACTTACCTACCGTCGATGCAAAACGATTGGAAACATCGAATAGCACGTATTCGTGCCAATTATCGATAGACAGAACGATTGCGGGAGCTGGGAAGTGAATCCTTACCTACCGTCGATGCAAAACGATTGGAAACATCGAATATCACGTATTCGTGCCAATTATCGATAGAAAGAACGATTGCGGGAGCTGGGAAGTGAATCCTTACCTACCGTCGATGCAAAACGACTCGAAACATCGAATATCACGTATTCGTGCCAATTGTCGATAGAAAGAACGATTGCGGGAGCTGGGAAGTGAATCCTTACCTACCGTCGATGCAAAACGACTCGAATCATCGAATATCACGTATTCGTGCCAATTATCGCTAGAAAGAACGATTGCGGGAGCTGGGAAGTGAATCCTTACCTACCGTCGATGCAAAACGATTGGAAACATCGAATATCACGTATTCGTGTCAATTATCGATACAAAGAACGATTGCCGGAGCTTGGAAGTGAGTACTTACCTACCGTCGATGCAAAACGATTGGAAACATCGAATAGCACGTATTCGTGCCAATTATCGATAGAAAGAACGATTGCGGGAGCTGGGAAGTGAATCCTTACCTACCGTCGATGCAAAACGATTGGAAACATCGAATATCACGTATTCGTGTCAATTATCGATACAAAGAACGATTGCCGGAGCTTGGAAGTGAGTACTTACCTACCGTCGATGCAAAACGATTGGAAACATCGAATAGCACGTATTCGTGCCAATTATCGATAGACAGAACGATTGCGGGAGCTGGGAAGTGAATCCTTACCTACCGTCGATGCAAAACGATTGGAAACATCGAATATCACGTATCCGTGCCAAGTATCGATCGAAAGAACGATTGCGGGAGCTGGGAAGTGAATCCTTACCTACCGTCGATGCAAAACGACTCGAAACATCGAATATCACGTATTCGTGCCAATTATCGATAGAAAGACCGATTGCGGGAGCTGGGAAGTGAATCCTTACCTACCGTCGATGCAAAACGACTCGAATCATCGAATATCACGTATTCGTGCCAATTATCCATAGAAAGAACGATTGCGGGAGCTGGGAAGTGAATCCTTACCTACCGTCGATGCAAAACGACTCGAAACATCGAATATCACGTATTCGTGCCAATTATCGATAGAAAGAACGATTGCGGGAGCTGGGAAGTGAATCCTTACCTACCGTCGATGCAAAACGACTCGAAACATCGAATATCACGTATTCGTGCCAATTATCGATAGAAAGAACGATTGCGGGAGCTGGGAAGTGAATCCTTACCTACCGTCGATGCAAAACGATTGGAAACATCGAATATCACGTATTCGTGCCAATTATCGATAGAAAGAACGATTGCGGGAGCTGGGAAGTGAATCCTTACCTACCGTCGATGCAAAACGACTCGAAACATCGAATATCACGTATTCGTGCCAATTATCGATAGAAAGAACGATTGCGGGAGCTGGGAAGTGAATCCTTACCTACCGTCGATGCAAAACGACTCGAAACATCGAATATCACGTATTCGTGCCAAGTATCGATAGAAAGAACGATTGCGGGAGGTGGGAAGTGAATCCTTAGCTACCGTCGATGCAAAACGATTGGAAACATCGAATATCACGTATTCGTGTCAATTATCGATACAAAGAACGATTGCCGGAGCTTGGAAGTGAGTACTTACCTACCGTCGATGCAAAACGATTGGAAACATCGAATAGCACGTATTCGTGCCAATTATCGATAGAAAGAACGATTGCGGGAGCTGGGAAGTGAATCCTTACCTACCGTCGATGCAAAACGATTGGAAACATCGAATAGCACGTATTCGTGCCAATTATCGATAGAAAGAACGATTGCGGGAGCTGGGAAGTGAATCCTTACCTACCGTCGATGCAAAACGATTGGAAACATCGAATATCACGTATTCGTGCCAATTATCGATAGAAAGAACGATTGCGGGAGCTGGGAAGTGAATCCTTACCTACCGTCGATGCAAAACGACTCGAAACATCGAATATCACGTATTCGTGCCAATTATCGATAGAAAGAACGATTGCGGGAGCTGGGAAGGGAATCCATACCTTCCGTCGAGGCAAATCGATTGGAAACATCGAATATCACGTATTCGTGCCAATTATCGATAGAAAGAACGATTGCGAGAGCTGGGAAGTGAATCCTTACCTACCGTCGATGCAAAACGACTCGAAACATCGAATATCACGTATTCGTGCCAATTATCGATAGAAAGAACGATTGCGGGAGCTGGGAAGTGAATCCTTACCTACCGTCGATGCAAAACGACTCGAACCATCGAATATCACGTATTCGTGCCAATTATCGATAGAAAGAACGATTGCGGGAGCTGGGAAGTGAATCCTTACCTACCGTCGATGCAAAACGACTCGAAACATCGAATATCACGTATTCGTGCCAAGTATCGATAGAAAGAACGATTGCGGGAGGTGGGAAGTGAATCCTTACCTACCGTCGATGCAAAACGATTGGAAACATCGAATATCACGTATTCGTGTCAATTATCGATCCAAAGAACGATTGCCGGAGCTTGGAAGTGAGTACTTACCTACCGTCGATGCAAAACGATTGGAAACATCGAATAGCACGTATTCGTGCCAATTATCGATAGAAAGAACGATTGCGGGAGCTGGGAAGTGAATCCTTACCTACCGTCGATGCAAAACGATTGGAAACATCGAATAGCACGTATTCGTGCCAATTATCGATAGAAAGAACGATTGCGGGAGCTGGGAAGTGAATCCTTACCTACCGTCGATGCAAAACGATTGGAAACATCGAATATCACGTATTCGTGCCAATTATCGATAGAAAGAACGATTGCGGGAGCTGGGAAGTGAATCCTTACCTACCGTCGATGCAAAACGACTCGAAACATCGAATATCACGTATTCGTGCCAATTATCAATAGAAAGAACGATTGCGGGAGCTGGGAAGGGAATCCATACCTTCCGTCGATGCAAATCGATTGGAAACATCGAATATCACGTATTCGTGTCAATTATCGATACAAAGAACGATTGCCGGAGCTTGGAAGTGAGTACTTACCTACCGTCGATGCAAAACGATTGGAAACATCGAATAGCACGTATTCGTGCCAATTATCGATAGAAAGAACGATTGCGGGAGCTGGGAAGTGAATCCTTACCTACCGTCGATGCAAAACGATTGGAAACATCGAATAGCACGTATTCGTGCCAATTATCGATAGAAAGAACGATTGCGGGAGCTGGGAAGTGAATCCTTACCTACCGTCGATGCAAAACGATTGGAAACATCGAATATCACGTATTCGTGCCAATTATCGATAGAAAGAACGATTGCGGGAGCTGGGAAGTGAATCCTTACCTACCGTCGATGCAAAACGACTCGAAACATCGAATATCACGTATTCGTGCCAATTATCGATAGAAAGAACGATTGCGGGAGCTGGGAAGGGAATCCATACCTTCCGTCGATGCAAAACGATTGGAAACATCGAATATCACATATTCGGGCAAATTATCGATAGAAAGGACGATTGCGGGAGCTGGGAAGTGAATCCATACCTACCGTCGATGCAAATCGATTGGAAACATCGAATATCACGTATCCGTGCCAATTATCGATAGAAAGAACGATTGCGGGAGCTGGGAAGTGAATCCTTACCTACCGTCGATGCAAAACGACTCGAAACATCGAATATCACGTATTCGTGCCAATTATCGATAGAAAGAACGATTGCGGGAGCTGGGAAGTGAATCCTTACCTACCGTCGATGCAAAACGATTGGAAACATCGAATAGCACGTATTCGTGCCAATTATCGATAGAAAGAACGATTGCGGGAGCTGGGAAGTGAATCCTTACCTACCGTCGATGCAAAACGATTGGAAACATCGAATATCACGTATTCGTGCCAATTATCGATAGAAAGAACGATTGCGGGAGCTGGGAAGTGAATCCTTACCTACCGTCGATGCAAAACGACTCGAAACATCGAATATCACGTATTCGTGCCAATTATCAATAGAAAGAACGATTGCGGGAGCTGGGAAGGGAATCCATACCTTCCGTCGATGCAAATCGATTGGAAACATCGAATATCACGTATTCGTGTCAATTATCGATACAAAGAACGATTGCCGGAGCTTGGAAGTGAGTACTTACCTACCGTCGATGCAAAACGATTGGAAACATCGAATAGCACGTATTCGTGCCAATTATCGATAGAAAGAACGATTGCGGGAGCTGGGAAGTGAATCCTTACCTACCGTCGATGCAAAACGATTGGAAACATCGAATAGCACGTATTCGTGCCAATTATCGATAGAAAGAACGATTGCGGGAGCTGGGAAGTGAATCCTTACCTACCGTCGATGCAAAACGATTGGAAACATCGAATATCACGTATTCGTGCCAATTATCGATAGAAAGAACGATTGCGGGAGCTGGGAAGTGAATCCTTACCTACCGTCGATGCAAAACGACTCGAAACATCGAATATCACGTATTCGTGCCAATTATCGATAGAAAGAACGATTGCGGGAGCTGGGAAGGGAATCCATACCTTCCGTCGATGCAAAACGATTGGAAACATCGAATATCACATATTCGGGCAAATTATCGATAGAAAGGACGATTGCGGGAGCTGGGAAGTGAATCCATACCTACCGTCGATGCAAATCGATTGGAAACATCGAATATCACGTATCCGTGCCAATTATCGATAGAAAGAACGATTGCGGGAGCTGGGAAGTGAATCCTTACCTACCGTCGATGCAAAACGACTCGAAACATCGAATATCACGTATTCGTGCCAATTATCGATAGAAAGAACGATTGCGGGAGCTGGGAAGTGAATCCTTACCTACCGTCGATGCAAAACGATTGGAAACATCGAATAGCACGTATTCGTGCCAATTATCGATAGAAAGAACGATTGCGGGAGCTGGGAAGTGAATCCTTACCTACCGTCGATGCAAAACGATTGGAAACATCGAATATCACGTATTCGTGCCAATTATCGATAGAAAGAACGATTGCGGGAGCTGGGAAGTGAATCCTTACCTACCGTCGATGCAAAACGACTCGAAACATCGAATATCACGTATTCGTGCCAATTATCAATAGAAAGAACGATTGCGGGAGCTGGGAAGGGAATCCATACCTTCCGTCGATGCAAATCGATTGGAAACATCGAATATCACGTATTCGTGTCAATTATCGATACAAAGAACGATTGCCGGAGCTTGGAAGTGAGTACTTACCTACCGTCGATGCAAAACGATTGGAAACATCGAATAGCACGTATTCGTGCCAATTATCGATAGAAAGAACGATTGCGGGAGCTGGGAAGTGAATCCTTACCTACCGTCGATGCAAAACGATTGGAAACATCGAATAGCACGTATTCGTGCCAATTATCGATAGAAAGAACGATTGCGGGAGCTGGGAAGTGAATCCTTACCTACCGTCGATGCAAAACGATTGGAAACATCGAATATCACGTATTCGTGCCAATTATCGATAGAAAGAACGATTGCGGGAGCTGGGAAGTGAATCCTTACCTACCGTCGATGCAAAACGACTCGAAACATCGAATATCACGTATTCGTGCCAATTATCGATAGAAAGAACGATTGCGGGAGCTGGGAAGGGAATCCATACCTTCCGTCGATGCAAAACGATTGGAAACATCGAATATCACATATTCGGGCAAATTATCGATAGAAAGGACGATTGCGGGAGCTGGGAAGTGAATCCATACCTACCGTCGATGCAAATCGATTGGAAACATCGAATATCACGTATCCGTGCCAATTATCGATAGAAAGAACGATTGCGGGAGCTGGGAAGTGAATCCTTACCTACCGTCGATGCAAAACGACTCGAAACATCGAATATCACGTATTCGTGCCAATTATCGATAGAAAGAACGATTGCGGGAGCTGGGAAGTGAATCCTTACCTACCGTCGATGCAAAACGATTGGAAACATCGAATATCACGTATCCGTGCCAATTATCGATCGAAAGAACGATTGCGGGAGCTGGGAAGTGAATCCTTACCTACCGTCGATGCAAAACGACTCGAAACATCGAATATCACGTATTCGTGCCAATTATCGATAGAAAGAACGATTGCGGGAGCTGGGAAGTGAATCCTTACCTACCGTCGATGCAAAACGACTCGAATCATCGAATATCACGTATTCGTGCCAATTATCGATAGAAAGAACGATTGCGGGAGCTGGGAAGTGAATCCATACCTACCGTCGATGCAAATCGATTGGAAACATCGAATATCACGTATCCGTGCCAATTATCGATAGAAAGAACGATTGCGGGAGCTGGGAAGTGAATCCTCACCTACCGTCGATGCAAAACGACTCGAAACATCGAATATCACGTATTCGTGCCAATTATCGTTAGAAAGAACGATTGCGGGAGCTGGGAAGTGAATCCTTACCTACCGTCGATGCAAAACGATTGGAAACATCGAATATCACATATTCGGGCAAATTATCGATAGAAAGGACGATTGCGGGAGCTGGGAAGTGAATCCATACCTACCGTCGATGCAAATCGATTGGAAACATCGAATATCACGTATCCGTGCCAATTATCGATAGAAAGAACGATTGCGGGAGCTGGGAAGTGAATCCTTACCTACCGTCGATGCAAAACGATTGGAAACATCGAATATCACGTATCCGTGCCAATTATCGATCGAAAGAACGATTGCGGGAGCTGGGAAGTGAATCCTTACCTACCTTCGATGCAAAACGACTCGAAACATCGAATATCACGTATTCGTGCCAATTATCGATAGAAAGAACGATTGCGGGAGCTGGGAAGTGAATCCTTACCTACCGTCGATGCAAAACGACTCGAATCATCGAATATCACGTATTCGTGCCAATTATCGATAGAAAGAACGATTGCGGGAGCTGGGAAGTGAATCCATACCTACCGTCGATGCAAATCGATTGGAAACATCGAATATCACGTATCCGTGCCAATTATCGATAGAAAGAACGATTGCGGGAGCTGGGAAGTGAATCCTTACCTACCGTCGATGCAAAACGATTGGAAACATCGAATATCACGTATCCGTGCCAATTATCGATCGAAAGAACGATTGCGGGAGCTGGGAAGTGAATCCTTACCTACCTTCGATGCAAAACGACTCGAAACATCGAATATCACGTATTCGTGCCAATTATCGATAGAAAGAACGATTGCGGGAGCTGGGAAGTGAATCCTTACCTACCGTCCATGCAAAACGACTCGAATCATCGAATATCACGTATTCGTGCCAATTATCGATAGAAAGAACGATTGCGGGAGCTGGGAAGTGAATCCATACCTACCGTCGATGCAAATCGATTGGAAACATCGAATATCACGTATCCGTGCCAATTATCGATAGAAAGAACGATTGCGGGAGCTGGGAAGTGAATCCTTACCTACCGTCGATGCAAAACGATTGGAAACATCGAATAGCACGTATTCGTGCCAATTATCGATAGAAAGAACGATTGCGGGAGCTGGGAAGTGAATCCTTACCTACCGTCGATGCAAAACGATTGGAAACATCGAATATCACGTATTCGTGCCAATTATCGATAGAAAGAACGATTGCGGGAGCTGGGAAGTGAATCCTTACCTACCGTCGATGCAAAACGACTCGAAACATCGAATATCACGTATTCGTGCCAATTATCGATAGAAAGAACGATTGCGGGAGGTGGGAAGTGAATCCTTACCTACCGTCGATGCAAAACGACTCGAAACATCGAATATCACGTATTCGTGCCAATTATCGATAGAAAGAACGATTGCGGGAGCTGGCAAGGGAATCCATACCTTCCGTCGATGCAAATCGATTGGAAACATCGAATATCACGTATTCGTGCCAATTATCGATAGAAAGAACGATTGCGGGAGCTGGGAAGTGAATCCTTACCTACCGTCGATGCAAAACGACTCGAAACATCGAATATCACGTATTCGTGCCAATTATCGATAGAAAGAACGATTGCGGGAGCTGGGAAGTGAATCCTTACCTACCGTCGATGCAAAACGACTCGAAACATCGAATATCACGTATTCGTGCCAATTATCGATAGAAAGAACGATTGCGGGAGCTGGGAAGGGAATCCATACCTTCCGTCGATGCAAATCGATTGGAAACATCGAATATCACGTATTCGTGCCAATTATCGATAGAAAGAACGATTGCGGGAGCTGGGAAGTGAATCCTTACCTACCGTCGATGCAAAACGACTCGAAACATCGAATATCACGTATTCGTGCCAATTATCGATAGAAAGAACGTTTGCGGGAGCTGGGAAGGGAATCCATACCTTCCGTCGATGCAAATGGATTGGAAACATCGAATATCACGTATTCGTGCCAATTATCGATAGAAAGAACGATTGCGGGAGCTGGGAAGTGAATCCTTACCTACCGTCGATGCAAAACGATTGGAAACATCGAATATCACGTATTCGTGCCAATTATCGATAGAAAGAAGGATTGCGGGAGCTGGGAAGTGAATCCTTACCTACCGTCGATGCAAAACGACTCGAAACATCGAATATCACGTATTCGTGCCAATTATCGATAGAAAGAACGATTGCGGGAGCTGGGAAGTGAATCCTTACCTACCGTCGATGCAAAACGACTCGAAACATCGAATATCACGTATTCGTGCCAATTATCGATAGAAAGAACGATTGCGGGAGCTGGGAAGGGAATCCATACCTTCCGTCGATGCAAATCGATTGGAAACATCGAATATCACGTATTCGTGCCAATTATCGATAGAAAGAACGATTGCGGGAGCTGGGAAGTGAATCCTTACCTACCGTCGATGCAAAACGACTCGAAACATCGAATATCACGTATTCGTGCCAATTATCGATAGAAAGAACGTTTGCGGGAGCTGGGAAGGGAATCCATACCTTCCGTCGATGCAAATGGATTGGAAACATCGAATATCACGTATTCGTGCCAATTATCGATAGAAAGAACGATTGCGGGAGCTGGGAAGTGAATCCTTACCTACCGTCGATGCAAAACGATTGGAAACATCGAATATCACGTATTCGTGCCAATTATCGATAGAAAGAAGGATTGCGGGAGCTGGGAAGTGAATTCTTACCTACCGTCGATGCAAAACGACTCGTAACATCGAATATCACGTATTCGTGCCAATTATCGATAGAAAGAACGATTGCGGGAGCTGGGAAGTGAATCCTTACCTACCGTCGATGCAAAACGACTCGAAACATCGAATATCACGTATTCGTGCCAAGTATCGATAGAAAGAACGATTGCGGGAGGTGGGAAGTGAATCCTTACCTACCGTCGATGCAAAACGATTGGAAACATCGAATATCACGTATTCGTGTCAATTATCGATCCAAAGAACGATTGCCGGAGCTTGGAAGTGAGTACTTACCTACCGTCGATGCAAAACGATTGGAAACATCGAATAGCACGTATTCGTGCCAATTATCGATAGAAAGAACGATTGCGGGAGCTGGGAAGTGAATCCTTACCTACCGTCGATGCAAAACGATTGGAAACATCGAATAGCACGTATTCGTGCCAATTATCGATAGAAAGAACGATTGCGGGAGCTGGGAAGTGAATCCTTACCTACCGTCGATGCAAAACGATTGGAAACATCGAATATCACGTATTCGTGCCAATTATCGATAGAAAGAACGATTGCGGGAGCTGGGAAGTGAATCCTTACCTACCGTCGATGCAAAACGATTGGAAACATCGAATATCACGTATTCGGGCAAATTATCGATAGAAAGGACGATTGCGGGAGCTGGGAAGTGAATCCATACCTACCGTCGATGGAAATCGATTGGAAACATCGAATATCACGTATCCGTGCCAATTATCGATAGAAAGAACGATTGCGGGAGCTGGGAAGTGAATCCTTACCTACCGTCGATGCAAAACGACTCGAAACATCGAATATCACGTATTCGTGCCAATTATCGATAGAAAGAACGATTGCGGGAGCTGGGAAGGGAATCCATACCTTCCGTCGATGCAAATCGATTGGAAACATCGAATATCACGTATTAGTGTCAATTATCGATACAAAGAACGATTGCCGGAGCTTGGAAGTGAGTACTTACCTACCGTCGATGCAAAACGATTGGAAACATCGAATAGCACGTATTCGTGCCAATTATCGATAGAAAGAACGATTGCGGGAGCTGGGAAATGAATCCTTACCTACCGTCGATGCAAAACGATTGGAAACATCGAATAGCACGTATTCGTGCCAATTATCGATAGAAAGAACGATTGCGGGAGCTGGGAAGTGAATCCTTACCTACCGTCGATGCAAAACGATTGGAAACATCGAATATCATGTATTCGTGCCAATTATCGATAGAAAGAACGATTGCGGGAGCTGGGAAGTGAATCCTTACCTACCGTCGATGCAAAACGACTCGAAACATCGATTATCACGTATTCGTGCCAATTATCGATAGAAAGAACGATTGTGGGAGCTGGGAAGGGAATCCATACCTTCCGTCGATCCAAATCGATTGGAAACATCGAATATCACGTATTCGTGCCAATTATCGATAGAAAGAACGATTGCGGGAGCTGGGAAGTGAATCCTTACCTGTCGTCGATGCAAAACGATTGGAAACATCGAATATCACATATTCGGGCAAATTATCGATAGAAAGGACGATTGCGGGAGCTGGGAAGTGAATCCATACCTACCGTCGATGCAAATCGATTGGAAACATCGAATATCACGTATCCGTGCCAATTATCGATAGAAAGAACGATTGCGGGAGCTGGGAAGTGAATCCTTACCTACCGTCGATGCAAAACGACTCGAAACATCGAATATCACGTATTCGTGCCAATTATCGATAGAAAGAACGATTGCGGGAGCTGGGAAGTGAATCCTTACCTACCGTCGATGCAAAACGATTGGAAACATCGAATATCACGTATCCGTGCCAATTATCGATAGAAAGAACGATTGCGGGAGCTGGGAAGTGAATCCTTACCTACCGTCGATGCAAAACGACTCGAATCATCGAATATCACGTATTCGTGCCAATTATCGATAGAAAGAACGATTGCGGGAGCTGGGAAGTGAATCCATACCTACCGTCGATGCAAATCGATTGGAAACATCGAATATCACGTATCCGTGCCAATTATCGATAGAAAGAACGATTGCGGGAGCTGGGAAGTGAATCCTTACCTACCGTCGATGCAAAACGACTCGAAACATCGAATATCACGTATTCGTGCCAATTATCGATAGAAAGAACGATTGCGGGAGCTGGGAAGTGAATCCTTACCTACCGTCGATGCAAAACGATTGGAAACATCGAATATCACATATTCGGGCAAATTATCGATAGAAAGGACGATTGCGGGAGCTGGGAAGTGAATCCATACCTACCGTCGATGCAAATCGATTGGAAACATCGAATATCACGTATCCGTGCCAATTATCAATAGAAAGAACGATTGCGGGAGCTGGGAAGTGAATCCTTACCTACCGTCGATGCAAAACGATTGGAAACATCGAATATCACGTATCCGTGCCAATTATCGATCGAAAGAACGATTGCGGGAGCTGGGAAGTGAATCCTTACCTACCTTCGATGCAAAACGACTCGAAACATCGAATATCACGTATTCGTGCCAATTATCGATAGAAAGAACGATTGCGGGAGCTGGGAAGTGAATCCTTACCTACCGTCGATGCAAAACGACTCGAATCATCGAATATCACGTATTCGTGCCAATTATCGATAGAAAGAACGATTGCGGGAGCTGGGAAGTGAATCCATACCTACCGTCGATGCAAATCGATTGGAAACATCGAATATCACGTATCCGTGCCAATTATCGATAGAAAGAACGATTGCGGGAGCTGGGAAGTGAATCCTTACCTACCGTCGATGCAAAACGACTCGAAACATCGAATATCACGTATTCGTGCCAATTATCGATAGAAAGAACGATTGCGGGAGCTGGGAAGTGAATCCTTACCTACCGTCGATGCAAAACGATTGGAAACATCGAATAGCACGTATTCGTGCCAATTATCGATAGAAAGAACGATTGCGGGAGCTGGGAAGTGAATCCTTACCTACCGTCGATGCAAAACGATTGGAAACATCGAATATCACGTATTCGTGCCAATTATCGATAGAAAGAACGATTGCGGGAGCTGGGAAGTGAATCCTTACCTACCGTCGATGCAAACCGACTCGAAACATCGAATATCACGTATTCGTGCCAATTATCGATAGAAAGAACGATTGCGGGAGCTGGGAAGTGAATCCTTACCTACCGTCGATGCAAAACGATTGGAAACATCGAATATCACGTATTCGTGTCAATTAGCGACAGAAAGAACGATTGCGGGAGCAGGGAAGTGAATCCATACCTACCGTCGATGCAAATAGATTGGAAACATCGAATATCACGTATCCGTGCCAATTATCGATAGAAAGAACGATTGCGGGAGCTGGGAAGTGAATCCTTGCCTACCGTCGATGCAAAACGACTCGAAACATCGAATATCACGTATTCGTGCCAAGTATCGATAGAAAGAACGATTGCGGGAGGTGGGAAGTGAATCCTTACCTACCGTCGATGCAAAACGATTGGAAACATCGAATATCACGTATTCGTGTCAATTATCGATACAAAGAACGATTGCCGGAGCTTGGAAGTGAGTACTTACCTACCGTCGATGCAATACGATTGGAAACATCGAATAGCACGTATTCGTGCCAATTATCGATAGAAAGAACGATTGCGGGAGCTGGGAAGTGAATCCTTACCTACCGTCGATGCAAAACGATTGGAAACATCGAATAGCACGTATTCGTGCCAATTATCGATAGAAAGAACGATTGCGGGAGCTGGGAAGTGAATCCTTACCTACAGTCGATGCAAAACGACTCGAAACATCGAATATCACGTATTCGTGCCAATTGTCGATAGAAAGAACGATTGCGGGAGCTGGGAAGTGAATCCTTACCTACCGTCGATGCAAAACGACTCGAATCATCGAATATCACATATTCGTGCCAATTATCGCTAGAAAGATCGATTGCGGGAGCTGGGAAGTGAATCCTTACCTACCGTCGATGCAAAACGATTGGAAACATCGAATATCACGTATTCGTGTCAATTATCGATACAAAGAACGATTGCCGGAGCTTGGAAGTGAGTACTTACCTACCGTCGATGCAAAACGATTGGAAACATCGAATAGCACGTATTCGTGCCAATTATCGATAGAAAGAACGATTGCGGGAGCTGGGAAGTGAATCCTTACCTACCGTCGATGCAAAACGATTGGAAACATCGAATATCACTTATTCGTACCAATTATCGATAGAAAGAACTATTGCAGGAGCATGGAAGTGAGTACTTACCTACCGTCGATGCAAAACGATTGGAAACATCGAATAGCACGTATCCGTGCCAATTATCGATAGAAAGAACGATTGCGGGAGCTGGGAAGTGAATCCTTACCTACCGTCGATGCAAAACGACTCGAAACATCGAATATCACGTATTCGTGCCAATTATCGATAGAAAGAACCATTGCGGGAGCTGGGAAGGGAATCCATACCTTCCGTCGATGCAAATCGATTGGAAACATCGACTATCACGTATTCGTGCCAATTATCGATAGAAAGAACGATTGCGGGAGCTGGGAAGTGAATCCTTACCTACCGTCGATGCAAAACGATTGGAAACATCGAATATCACATATTCGGGCAAATTATCGATAGAAAGGACGATTGCGGGAGCTGGGAAGTAAATCCATACCTACCGTCGATGCAAATCGATTGGAAACATCGAATATCACGTATCCGTGCCAATTATCGATAGAAAGAACGATTGCGGGAGCTGGGAAGTGAATCCTTACCTACCGTCGATGCAAAACGACTCGAAACATCGAATATCACGTATTCGTGCCAATTATCGATAGAAAGAACGATTGCGGGAGCTGGGAAGTGAATCCTTACCTACCGTCGATGCAAAACGATTGGAAACATCGAATATCACGTATTCGTGCCAATTATCGATAGAAAGAACGATTGCGGGAGCTGGGAAGTGAATCCTTACCTACCGTCGATGCAAAACGACTCGAAACATCGAATATCACGTATTCGTGCCAATTATCGATAGAAAGAACGATTGCGGGAGCTGGGAAGTGAATCCTTACCTACCGTCGATGCAAAACGATTGGAAACATCGAATATCACGTATTCGTGTCAATTAGCGACAGAAAGAACGATTGCGGGAGCAGGGAAGTGAATCCATACCTACCGTCGATGCAAATAGATTGGAAACATCGAATATCACGTATCCGTGCCAATTATCGATAGAAAGAACGATTGCGGGAGCTGGGAAGTGAATCCTTACCTACGGTCGATGCAAAACGACTCGAAACATCGAATATCACGTATTCGTGCCAAGTATCGATAGAAAGAACGATTGCGGGAGGTGGGAAGTGAATCCTTACCCACCGTCGATGCAAAACGATTGGAAACATCGAATTTCACGTATTCGTGTCAATTATCGATACAAAGAACGATTGCCGGAGCTTGGAAGTGAGTACTTACCTACCGTCGATGCAAAACGATTGGAAACATCGAATAGCACGTATTCGTGCCAATTATCGATAGAAAGAACGATTGCGGGAGCTGGGAAGGGAATCCATACCTTCCGTCGATGCAAATCGATTGGAAACATCGAATATCACGTATTCGTGCCAATTATCGATAGAAAGAACGATTGCGGGAGCTGGGAAGTGAATCCTTACCTACCGTCGATGCAAAACGATTGGAAACATCGAATATCACGTATTCGTGCCAATTATCGATAGAAAGAACGATTGCGGGAGCTGGGAAGTGAATCCTTACCTACCGTCGATGCAAAACGACTCGAAACATCGAATATCACGTATTCGTGCCAATTATCGATAGAAAGAACGATTGCGGGAGCTGGGAAGTGAATCCTTACCTACCGTCGATGCAAAACGATTGGAAACATCGAATATCACGTATTCGTGCCAATTATCGATAGAAAGAACGATTGCGGGAGCTGGGAAGTGAATCCTTACCTACCGTCGATGCAAAACGACTCGAAACATCGAATATCACGTATTCGTGCCAATTATCGATAGAAAGAACGATTGCGGGAGCTGGGAAGTGAATCCTTACCTACCGTCGATGCAAAACGATTGGAAACATCGAATATCACGTATTCGTGTCAATTAGCGACAGAAAGAACGATTGCGGGAGCAGGGAAGTGAATCCATACCTACCGTCGATGCAAATAGATTGGAAACATCGAATATCACGTATCCGTGCCAATTATCGATAGAAAGAACGATTGCGGGAGCTGGGAAGTGAATCCTTACCTACGGTCGATGCAAAACGACTCGAAACATCGAATATCACGTATTCGTGCCAAGTATCGATAGAAAGAACGATTGCGGGAGGTGGGAAGTGAATCCTTACCCACCGTCGATGCAAAACGATTGGAAACATCGAATTTCACGTATTCGTGTCAATTATCGATACAAAGAACGATTGCCGGAGCTTGGAAGTGAGTACTTACCTACCGTCGATGCAAAACGATTGGAAACATCGAATAGCACGTATTCGTGCCAATTATCGATAGAAAGAACGATTGCGGGAGCTGGGAAGGGAATCCATACCTTCCGTCGATGCAAATCGATTGGAAACATCGAATATCACGTATTCGTGCCAATTATCGATAGAAAGAACGATTGCGGGAGCTGGGAAGTGAATCCTTACCTACCGTCGATGCAAAACGATTGGAAACATCGAATATCACGTATTCGTGCCAATTATCGATAGAAAGAACGATTGCGGGAGCTGGGAAGTGAATCCTTACCTACCGTCGATGCAAAACGACTCGAAACATCGAATATCACGTATTCGTGCCAATTATCGATAGAAAGAACGATTGCGGGAGCTGGGAAGTGAATCCTTACCTACCGTCGATGCAAAACGATTGGAAACATCGAATATCACGTATTCGTGCCAATTATCGATAGAAAGAACGATTGCGGGAGCTGGGAAGTGAATCCTTACCTACCGTCGATGCAAAACGACTCGAAACATCGAATATCACGTATTCGTGCCAATTATCGATAGAAAGAACGATTGCGGGAGCTGGGAAGTGAATCCTTACCTACCGTCGATGCAAAACGATTGGAAACATCGAATATCACGTATTCGTGTCAATTAGCGACAGAAAGAACGATTGCGGGAGCAGGGAAGTGAATCCATACCTACCGTCGATGCAAATAGATTGGAAACATCGAATATCACGTATCCGTGCCAATTATCGATAGAAAGAACGATTGCGGGAGCTGGGAAGTGAATCCTTACCTACGGTTGATGCAAAACGACTCGAAACATCGAATATCACGTATTCGTGCCAAGTATCGATAGAAAGAACGATTGCGGGAGGTGGGAAGTGAATCCTTACCCACCGTCGATGCAAAACGATTGGAAACATCGAATTTCACGTATTCGTGTCAATTATCGATACAAAGAACGATTGCCGGAGCTTGGAAGTGAGTACTTACCTACCGTCGATGCAAAACGATTGGAAACATCGAATAGCACGTATTCGTGCCAATTATCGATAGAAAGAACGATTGCGGGAGCTGGGAAGGGAATCCATACCTTCCGTCGATGCAAATCGATTGGAAACATCGAATATCACGTATTCGTGCCAATTATCGATAGAAAGAACGATTGCGGGAGCTGGGAAGGGAATCCATACCTTCCGTCGATGCAAATCGATTGGAAACATCGAATATCACGTATTCGTGCCAATTATCGATAGAAAGAACGATTGCGGGAGCTGGGAAGTGAATCCTTACCTACCGTCGATGCAAAACGATTGGAAACATCGAATATCACGTATTCGTGCCAATTATCGATAGAAAGAACGATTGCGGGAGCTGGGAAGTGAATCCTTACCTACCGTCGATGCAAAACGACTCGAAACATCGAATATCACGTATTCGTGCCAAGTATCAATAGAAAGAACGATTGCGGGAGGTGGGAAGTGAATCCTTACCTACCGTCGATGCAAAACGATTGGAAACATCGAATATCACGTATTCGTGTCAATTAGCGACAGAAAGAACGATTGCGGGAGCAGGGAAGTGAATCCATACCTACCGTCGATGCAAATAGATTGGAAACATCGAATATCACGTATCCGTGCCAATTATCGATAGAAAGAACGATTGCGGGAGCTGGGAAGTGAATCCTTGCCTACCGTCGATGCAAAACGACTCGAAACATCGAATATCACGTATTCGTGCCAAGTATCGATAGAAAGAACGATTGCGGGAGGTGGGAAGTGAATCCTTACCTACCGCCGATGCAAAACGATTGGAAACATCGAATATCACGTATTCGTGTCAATTATCGATACAAAGAACGATTGCCGGAGCTTGGAAGTGAGTACTTACCTACCGTCGATGCAATACGATTGGAAACATCGAATATCACGTATTCGTGCCAATTATCGATAGAAAGAACGATTGCGGGAGCTGGGAAGTGAATCCTTACCTACCGTCGATGCAAAACGACTCGAAACATCGAATATCACGTATTCGTGCCAATTATCGATAGAAAGAACGATTGCGGGAGCTGGGAAGTGAATCCTTACCTACCGTCGATGCAAAACGATTGGAAACATCGAATATCACGTATTCGTGCCAATTATCGATAGAAAGAACGATTGCGGGAGCTGGGAAGTGAATCCTTACCTACCGTCGATGCAAAACGACTCGAAACATCGAATATCACGTATTCGTGCCAATTATCGATAGAAAGAACCATTGCGGGAGCTGGGAAGTGAATCCTTACCTACCGTCGATGCAAAACGATTGGAAACATCGAATATCACGTATTCGTGTCAATTAGCGACAGAAAGAACGATTGCGGGAGCAGGGAAGTGAATCCATACCTACCGTCGATGCAAATAGATTGGAAACATCGAATATCACGTATCCGTGCCAATTATCGATAGAAAGAACGATTGCGGGAGCTGGGAAGTGAATCCTTACCTACGGTCGATGCAAAACGACTCGAAACATCGAATATCACGTATTCGTGCCAAGTATCGATAGAAAGAACGATTGCGGGAGGTGGGAAGTGAATCCTTACCCACCGTCGATGCAAAACGATTGGAAACATCGAATTTCACGTATTCGTGTCAATTATCGATACAAAGAACGATTGCCGGAGCTTGGAAGTGAGTACTTACCTACCGTCGATGCAAAACGATTGGAAACATCGAATAGCACGTATTCGTGCCAATTATCGATAGAAAGAACGATTGCGGGAGCTGGGAAGGGAATCCATACCTTCCGTCGATGCAAATCGATTGGAAACATCGAATATCACGTATTCGTGCCAATTATCGATAGAAAGAACGATTGCGGGAGCTGGGAAGGGAATCCATACCTTCCGTCGATGCAAATCGATTGGAAACATCGAATATCACGTATTCGTGCCAATTATCGATAGAAAGAACGATTGCGGGAGCTGGGAAGTGAATCCTTACCTACCGTCGATGCAAAACGATTGGAAACATCGAATATCACGTATTCGTGCCAATTATCGATAGAAAGAACGATTGCGGGAGCTGGGAAGTGAATCCTTACCTACCGTCGATGCAAAACGACTCGAAACATCGAATATCACGTATTCGTGCCAAGTATCGATAGAAAGAACGATTGCGGGAGGTGGGAAGTGAATCCTTACCTACCGTCGATGCAAAACGATTGGAAACATCGAATATCACGTATTCGTGTCAATTAGCGACAGAAAGAACGATTGCGGGAGCAGGGAAGTGAATCCATACCTACCGTCGATGCAAATAGATTGGAAACATCGAATATCACGTATCCGTGCCAATTATCGATAGAAAGAACGATTGCGGGAGCTGGGAAGTGAATCCTTGCCTACCGTCGATGCAAAACGACTCGAAACATCGAATATCACGTATTCGTGCCAAGTATCGATAGAAAGAACGATTGCGGGAGGTGGGAAGTGAATCCTTACCTACCGTCGATGCAAAACGATTGGAAACATCGAATATCACGTATTCGTGTCAATTATCGATACAAAGAACGATTGCCGGAGCTTGGAAGTGAGTACTTACCTACCGTCGATGCAATACGATTGGAAACATCGAATAGCACGTATTCGTGCCAATTATCGATAGAAAGAACGATTGCGGGAGCTGGGAAGTGAATCCTTACCTACCGTCGATGCAAAACGATTGGAAACATCGAATAGCACGTATTCGTGCCAATTATCGATAGAAAGAACGATTGCGGGAGGTGGGAAGTGAATCCTTACCCACCGTCGATGCAAAACGATTGGAAACATCGAATTTCACGTATTCGTGTCAATTATCGATACAAAGAACGATTGCCGGAGCTTGGAAGTGAGTACTTACCTACCGTCGATGCAAAACGATTGGAAACATCGAATAGCACGTATTCGTGCCAATTATCGATAGAAAGAACGATTGCGGGAGCTGGGAAGGGAATCCATACCTTCCGTCGATGCAAATCGATTGGAAACATCGAATATCACGTATTCGTGCCAATTATCGATAGAAAGAACGATTGCGGGAGCTGGGAAGTGAATCCTTACCTACCGTCGATGCAAAACGACTCGAAACATCGAATATCACGTATTCGTGCCAATTATCGATAGAAAGAACGATTGCGGGAGCTGGGAAGTGAATCCTTACCTACCGTCGATGCAAAACGACTCGAAACATCGAATATCACGTATTCGTGCCAATTATCGATAGAAAGAACGATTGCGGGAGCTGGGAAGTGAATCCTTACCTACCGTCGATGCAAAACGACTCGAATCATCGAATATCACGTATTCGTGCCAATTATCGATAGAAAGAACGATTGCGGGAGCTGGGAAGTGAATCCTTACCTACCGTCGATGCAAAACGACTCGAAACATCGAATATCACGTATTCGTGCCAATTATCGATAGAAAGAACGATTGCGGGAGCTGGGAAGTGAATCCTTACCTACCGTCGATGCAAAACGACTAGAATCATCGAATATCACGTATTCGTGCCAATTATCGATAGAAAGAACGATTGCGGGAGCTGGAAGGGAATCCTTACCTACCGTCGATGCAAAACGATTGGAAACATCGAATATCACGTATTCGTGTCAATTAGCGACAGAAAGAACGATTGCGGGAGCTGGGAAGTGAATCCTTACCTACCGTCGATGCAAAACGATTGGAAACATCGAATATCACGTATTCGTGCCTATTATCGATAGAAAGTACGATTGCGGGAGCTGGGAAGTGAATCCTTACCTACCGTCGATGCAAAACGATTGGAAACATCGAATATCACGTATTCGTGCCAATTATCGATAGAAAGAACGATTGCGGGAGCTGGGAAGTGAATCCTTACCTACCGTCGATGCAAAACGACTCGAAACATCGAATATCACGTATTCGTGCCAATTATCGATAGAAAGAACGATTGCGGGAGCTGGGAAGTGAATCCTTAACCTACCGTCGATGCAAAACGATTGGAAACATCGAATATCACGTATTCGTGTCAATTAGCGACAGAAAGAACGATTGCGGGAGCAGGGAAGTGAATCCATACCTACCGTCGATGCAAATAGATTGGAAACATCGAATATCACGTATCCGTGCCAATTATCGATAGAAAGAACGATTGCGGGAGCTGGGAAGTGAATCCTTACCTACGGTCGATGCAAAACGACTCGAAACATCGAATATCACGTATTCGTGCCAAGTATCGATAGAAAGAACGATTGCGGGAGGTGGGAAGTGAATCCTTACCCACCGTCGATGCAAAACGATTGGAAACATCGAATTTCACGTATTCGTGTCAATTATCGATACAAAGAACGATTGCCGGAGCTTGGAAGTGAGTACTTACCTACCGTCGATGCAAAACGATTGGAAACATCGAATAGCACGTATTCGTGCCAATTATCGATAGAAAGAACGATTGCGGGAGCTGGGAAGGGAATCCATACCTTCCGTCGATGCAAATCGATTGGAAACATCGAATATCACGTATTCGTGCCAATTATCGATAGAAAGAACGATTGCGGGAGCTGGGAAGTGAATCCTTACCTACCGTCGATGCAAAACGATTGGAAACATCGAATATCACGTATTCGTGCCAATTATCGATAGAAAGAACGATTGCGGGAGCTGGGAAGTGAATCCTTACCTACCGTCGATGCAAAACGACTCGAAACATCGAATATCACGTATTCGTGCCAATTATCGATAGAAAGAACGATTGCGGGAGCTGGGAAGTGAATCCTTACCTACCGTCGATGCAAAACGATTGGAAACATCGAATATCACGTATTCGTGCCAATTATCGATAGAAAGAACGATTGCGGGAGCTGGGAAGTGAATCCTTACCTACCGTCGATGCAAAACGACTCGAAACATCGAATATCACGTATTCGTGCCAATTATCGATAGAAAGAACGATTGCGGGAGCTGGGAAGTGAATCCTTACCTACCGTCGATGCAAAACGATTGGAAACATCGAATATCACGTATTCGTGTCAATTAGCGACAGAAAGAACGATTGCGGGAGCAGGGAAGTGAATCCATACCTACCGTCGATGCAAATAGATTGGAAACATCGAATATCACGTATCCGTGCCAATTATCGATAGAAAGAACGATTGCGGGAGCTGGGAAGTGAATCCTTACCTACGGTTGATGCAAAACGACTCGAAACATCGAATATCACGTATTCGTGCCAAGTATCGATAGAAAGAACGATTGCGGGAGGTGGGAAGTGAATCCTTACCCACCGTCGATGCAAAACGATTGGAAACATCGAATTTCACGTATTCGTGTCAATTATCGATACAAAGAACGATTGCCGGAGCTTGGAAGTGAGTACTTACCTACCGTCGATGCAAAACGATTGGAAACATCGAATAGCACGTATTCGTGCCAATTATCGATAGAAAGAACGATTGCGGGAGCTGGGAAGGGAATCCATACCTTCCGTCGATGCAAATCGATTGGAAACATCGAATATCACGTATTCGTGCCAATTATCGATAGAAAGAACGATTGCGGGAGCTGGGAAGGGAATCCATACCTTCCGTCGATGCAAATCGATTGGAAACATCGAATATCACGTATTCGTGCCAATTATCGATAGAAAGAACGATTGCGGGAGCTGGGAAGTGAATCCTTACCTACCGTCGATGCAAAACGATTGGAAACATCGAATATCACGTATTCGTGCCAATTATCGATAGAAAGAACGATTGCGGGAGCTGGGAAGTGAATCCTTACCTACCGTCGATGCAAAACGACTCGAAACATCGAATATCACGTATTCGTGCCAAGTATCGATAGAAAGAACGATTGCGGGAGGTGGGAAGTGAATCCTTACCTACCGTCGATGCAAAACGATTGGAAACATCGAATATCACGTATTCGTGTCAATTAGCGACAGAAAGAACGATTGCGGGAGCAGGGAAGTGAATCCATACCTACCGTCGATGCAAATAGATTGGAAACATCGAATATCACGTATCCGTGCCAATTATCGATAGAAAGAACGATTGCGGGAGCTGGGAAGTGAATCCTTGCCTACCGTCGATGCAAAACGACTCGAAACATCGAATATCACGTATTCGTGCCAAGTATCGATAGAAAGAACGATTGCGGGAGGTGGGAAGTGAATCCTTACCTACCGTCGATGCAAAACGATTGGAAACATCGAATATCACGTATTCGTGTCAATTATCGATACAAAGAACGATTGCCGGAGCTTGGAAGTGAGTACTTACCTACCGTCGATGCAATACGATTGGAAACATCGAATATCACGTATTCGTGCCAATTATCGATAGAAAGAACGATTGCGGGAGCTGGGAAGTGAATCCTTACCTACCGTCGATGCAAAACGACTCGAAACATCGAATATCACGTATTCGTGCCAATTATCGATAGAAAGAACGATTGCGGGAGCTGGGAAGTGAATCCTTACCTACCGTCGATGCAAAACGATTGGAAACATCGAATATCACGTATTCGTGCCAATTATCGATAGAAAGAACGATTGCGGGAGCTGGGAAGTGAATCCTTACCTACCGTCGATGCAAAACGACTCGAAACATCGAATATCACGTATTCGTGCCAATTATCGATAGAAAGAACCATTGCGGGAGCTGGGAAGTGAATCCTTACCTACCGTCGATGCAAAACGATTGGAAACATCGAATATCACGTATTCGTGTCAATTAGCGACAGAAAGAACGATTGCGGGAGCAGGGAAGTGAATCCATACCTACCGTCGATGCAAATAGATTGGAAACATCGAATATCACGTATCCGTGCCAATTATCGATAGAAAGAACGATTGCGGGAGCTGGGAAGTGAATCCTTACCTACGGTCGATGCAAAACGACTCGAAACATCGAATATCACGTATTCGTGCCAAGTATCGATAGAAAGAACGATTGCGGGAGGTGGGAAGTGAATCCTTACCCACCGTCGATGCAAAACGATTGGAAACATCGAATTTCACGTATTCGTGTCAATTATCGATACAAAGAACGATTGCCGGAGCTTGGAAGTGAGTACTTACCTACCGTCGATGCAAAACGATTGGAAACATCGAATAGCACGTATTCGTGCCAATTATCGATAGAAAGAACGATTGCGGGAGCTGGGAAGGGAATCCATACCTTCCGTCGATGCAAATCGATTGGAAACATCGAATATCACGTATTCGTGCCAATTATCGATAGAAAGAACGATTGCGGGAGCTGGGAAGGGAATCCATACCTTCCGTCGATGCAAATCGATTGGAAACATCGAATATCACGTATTCGTGCCAATTATCGATAGAAAGAACGATTGCGGGAGCTGGGAAGTGAATCCTTACCTACCGTCGATGCAAAACGATTGGAAACATCGAATATCACGTATTCGTGCCAATTATCGATAGAAAGAACGATTGCGGGAGCTGGGAAGTGAATCCTTACCTACCGTCGATGCAAAACGACTCGAAACATCGAATATCACGTATTCGTGCCAAGTATCGATAGAAAGAACGATTGCGGGAGGTGGGAAGTGAATCCTTACCTACCGTCGATGCAAAACGATTGGAAACATCGAATATCACGTATTCGTGTCAATTAGCGACAGAAAGAACGATTGCGGGAGCAGGGAAGTGAATCCATACCTACCGTCGATGCAAATAGATTGGAAACATCGAATATCACGTATCCGTGCCAATTATCGATAGAAAGAACGATTGCGGGAGCTGGGAAGTGAATCCTTGCCTACCGTCGATGCAAAACGACTCGAAACATCGAATATCACGTATTCGTGCCAAGTATCGATAGAAAGAACGATTGCGGGAGGTGGGAAGTGAATCCTTACCTACCGTCGATGCAAAACGATTGGAAACATCGAATATCACGTATTCGTGTCAATTATCGATACAAAGAACGATTGCCGGAGCTTGGAAGTGAGTACTTACCTACCGTCGATGCAATACGATTGGAAACATCGAATAGCACGTATTCGTGCCAATTATCGATAGAAAGAACGATTGCGGGAGCTGGGAAGTGAATCCTTACCTACCGTCGATGCAAAACGATTGGAAACATCGAATAGCACGTATTCGTGCCAATTATCGATAGAAAGAACGATTGCGGGAGGTGGGAAGTGAATCCTTACCCACCGTCGATGCAAAACGATTGGAAACATCGAATTTCACGTATTCGTGTCAATTATCGATACAAAGAACGATTGCCGGAGCTTGGAAGTGAGTACTTACCTACCGTCGATGCAAAACGATTGGAAACATCGAATAGCACGTATTCGTGCCAATTATCGATAGAAAGAACGATTGCGGGAGCTGGGAAGGGAATCCATACCTTCCGTCGATGCAAATCGATTGGAAACATCGAATATCACGTATTCGTGCCAATTATCGATAGAAAGAACGATTGCGGGAGCTGGGAAGTGAATCCTTACCTACCGTCGATGCAAAACGACTCGAAACATCGAATATCACGTATTCGTGCCAATTATCGATAGAAAGAACGATTGCGGGAGCTGGGAAGTGAATCCTTACCTACCGTCGATGCAAAACGACTCGAAACATCGAATATCACGTATTCGTGCCAATTATCGATAGAAAGAACGATTGCGGGAGCTGGGAAGTGAATCCTTACCTACCGTCGATGCAAAACGACTCGAATCATCGAATATCACGTATTCGTGCCAATTATCGATAGAAAGAACGATTGCGGGAGCTGGGAAGTGAATCCTTACCTACCGTCGATGCAAAACGACTCGAAACATCGAATATCACGTATTCGTGCCAATTATCGATAGAAAGAACGATTGCGGGAGCTGGGAAGTGAATCCTTACCTACCGTCGATGCAAAACGACTAGAATCATCGAATATCACGTATTCGTGCCAATTATCGATAGAAAGAACGATTGCGGGAGCTGGAAGGGAATCCTTACCTACCGTCGATGCAAAACGATTGGAAACATCGAATATCACGTATTCGTGTCAATTAGCGACAGAAAGAACGATTGCGGGAGCTGGGAAGTGAATCCTTACCTACCGTCGATGCAAAACGATTGGAAACATCGAATATCACGTATTCGTGCCTATTATCGATAGAAAGTACGATTGCGGGAGCTGGGAAGTGAATCCTTACCTACCGTCGATGCAAAACGATTGGAAACATCGAATATCACGTATTCGTGTCAATTATCGATACAAAGAACGATTGCCGGAGCTGGGAAGTGAATCCTTACCTACCGTCGATGCAAAACGACTCGAAACATCGAATATCACGTATTCGTGCTAATTATCGATAGAAAGAACGATTGCGGGAGCTGGGAAGTGAATCCTTACCTACCGTCGATGCAAAACGACTCGAATCATCGAATATCACGTATTCGTGCCAATTATCGATAGAAAGAACGATTGCGGGAGCTGGGAAGTGAATCCTTACCTACCGTCGATGCAAAACGACTCGAATCATCGAATATCACGTATTCGTGCCAATTATCGATAGAAAGAACGATTGCGGAAGCTGGAAGGGAATCCTTACCTACCGTCGATGCAAAACGATTGGAAACATCGAATATAACGTATTCGTGCCTATTATCGATAGAAAGAACGATTGCGGGAGCTGGGAAGTGAAACCTTACCTACCGTCGATGCAAAACGATTGGAAACATCGAATATCACGTATTCGTGTCAATTATCGATACAAAGAACGATTGCCGGAGCTGGGAAGTGAATCCTTACCTACCGTCGATGCAAAACGACTCGAAACATCGAATATCACGTATTCGTGCCAATTATCGATAGAAAGAACGATTGCGGGAGCTGGGAAGTGAATTCTTACCTACCGTCGATGCAAAACGACTCGAATCATCGAATATCACGTATTCGTGCCAATTATCGATAGAAAGAACGATTGCGGGAGCTGGGAAGTGAATCCTTACCTACCGTCGATGCAAAACGATTGGAAACATCGAATAGCACGTATTCGTGCCAATTATCGATAGAAAGAACGATTGCGGGAGCTGGGAAGTGAATCCTTACCTACCGTCGATGCAAAACGACTCGAATCATCGAATATCACGTATTTGTGCCAATTATCGATAGAAAGAACGATTGCGGGAGCTGGGAAGTGAATCCTTACCTACCGTCGATGCAAAACGACTCGAATCATCGAATATCACGTATTCGTGCCAATTATCGATAGAAAGAACGATTGCGGGAGCTGGAAGGGAATCCTTCCCTACCGTCGATGCAAAACGATTGGAAACATCGAATATCACATATTCGTGTCAATTATCGACAGAAAGAACGATTGCGGGAGCAGGGAAGTGAATCCATACCTACCGTCGATGCAAATCGATTGGAAACATCGAATATCACGTATCCGTGCCAATTATCGATAGAAAGAACGATTGCGGGAGCTGGGAAGTGAATCCTTACTTACCGTCGATGCAAAACGACTCGAAACATCGAATATCACGTATTCGTGCCAATTATCGATAGAAAGAACGATTGCGGGAGCTGGGAAGTGAATCCTTACCTACCGTCGATGCAAAACGTCTCGAAACATCGAATATCACGTATTCGTGCCAATTATCGATAGAAAGAACGATTGCGGGAGCAGGGAAGTGAATCCATACCTACCGTCGATGCAAAACGACTCGAAACATCGAATATCACGTATTCGTGCCAATTATCGATAGAAAGAACGATTGCGGGAGCTGGAAGGGAATCCTTACCTACCGTCGATGCAAAACGATTGGAAACATCGAATATCACGTATTCGTGCCAATTATCGATAGAAAGAACGATTGCGGGAGCAGGGAAGTGAATCCATACCTACCGTCGATGCAAAACGACTCGAAACATCGAATATCACGTATTCGTGCCAATTATCGATAGAAAGAACGATTGCGGGAGCTGGAAGGGAATCCTTACCTACCGTCGATGCAAAACGATTGGAAACATCGAATATCACGTATTCGTGCCAATTATCGATAGAAAGAACGATTGCGGGAGCTGGGAAGTGAATCCATACCTACCGTCGATGCAAATCGATTGGAAACATCGAATATCACGTATCCGTGCCAATTATCGATAGAAAGAACGATTGCGGGAGCTGGGAAGTGAATCCTTACCTACCGTCGATGCAAAACGACTCGAAACATCGAATATCACGTATTCGTGCCAATTATCGATAGAAAGAACGATTGCGGGAGCTGGGAAGTGAATCCTTACCTACCGTCGATGCAAAACGACTCGAAACATCGAATATCACGTATTCGTGCCAATTATCGATAGAAAGAACGATTGCGGGAGCTGGAAGGGAATCCTTACCTACCGTCGATGCAAAACGATTGGAAACATCGAATATCACGTATTCGTGCCAATTATCGATAGAAAGAACGATTGCGGGAGCTGGGAAGGGAATCCATACCTTCCGTCGATGCAAATCGATTGGAAACATCGAATGTCACGTATTCGTGCCAATTATCGATAGAAAGAACGATTGCGGGAGCTGGGAAGTGAATCCTTACCTTCCCGCGATGCAAAACGATTGGAAACATCGAATAGCACGTATTCGTGCAAATTATCGATAGAAAGGACGATTGCGGGAGGAGGGAAGTGAATCCATACCTACCGTCGATGCAAATCGATTGGAAACATCGAATAGCACGTATTCGTGCCAATTATCGATAGAAAGAACGATTGTCGGAGCTGGGAAGTGAGTAGTTACCTACCGTCGATGCAAAACGATTGGAAACATCGAATAACACGTCTTCGTGCAAATTATCGATAGAAAGAACGATTGCGGGAGCTGGGAAGTGAATCCTTACCTACCGTCGATGCAAAACGATTGGAAACATCGAATAGCACGTATTCGTGCCAATTATCGATAGAATGAACGATTGCGGGCGCTGGGAAGTGAATCCTTAACTACCGTCGATGCAAAACGACTCGAAACATCGAATATCACGTATTCGTGCCAATTATCGATAGAAAGAACGATTGCGGGAGCTGGGAAGTGAATCCTTACCTACCGTCGATGCAAAACGACTCGAATCATCGAATATCACGTATTTGTGCCAATTATCGATAGAAAGAACGATTGCGGGAGCTGGGAAGTGAATCCTTACCTACCGTCGATGCAAAACGACTCGAATCATCGAATATCACGTATTCGTGCCAATTATCGATAGAAAGAACGATTGCGGGAGCTGGAAGGGAATCCTTCCCTACCGTCGATGCAAAACGATTGGAAACATCGAATATCACGTATTCGTGTCAATTAGCGACAGAAAGAACGATTGCGGGAGCTGGGAAGTGAATCCTTACCTACCGTCGATGCAAAACGATTGGAAACATCGAATATCACGTATTCGTGCCTATTATCGATAGAAAGTACGATTGCGGGAGCTGGGAAGTGAATCCTTACCTACCGTCGATGCAAAACGATTGGAAACATCGAATATCACGTATTCGTGTCAATTATCGATACAAAGAACGATTGCCGGAGCTGGGAAGTGAATCCTTACCTACCGTCGATGCAAAACGACTCGAAACATCGAATATCACGTATTCGTGCCAATTATCGATAGAAAGAACGATTGCGGGAGCTGGAAGGGAATCCTTACCTACCGTCGATGCAAAACGATTGGAAACATCGAATATCACGTATTCGTGTCAATTAGCGACAGAAAGAACGATTGCGGGAGCTGGAAGGGAATCCTTACCTACCGTCGATGCAAAACGATTGGAAACATCGAATATCACGTATTCGTGTCAATTATCGATACAAAGAACGATTGCGGGAGCTGGGAAGTGAATCCTTACCTACCGTCGATGCAAAACGATTGGAAACATCGAATATCACGTATTCGTGTCAATTATCGATACAAAGAACGATTGCCGGAGCTGGGAAGTGAATCCTTACCTACCGTCGATGCAAAACGACTCGAAACATCGAATATCACGTATTCGTGCTAATTATCGATAGAAAGAACGATTGCGGGAGCTGGGAAGTGAATCCTTACCTACCGTCGATGCAAAACGACTCGAATCATCGAATATCACGTATTCGTGCCAATTATCGATAGAAAGAACGATTGCGGGAGCTGGGAAGTGAATCCTTACCTACCGTCGATGCAAAACGACTCGAATCATCGAATATCACGTATTCGTGCCAATTATCGATAGAAAGAACGATTGCGGAAGCTGGAAGGGAATCCTTACCTACCGTCGATGCAAAACGATTGGAAACATCGAATATAACGTATTCGTGCCTATTATCGATAGAAAGAACGATTGCGGGAGCTGGGAAGTGAAACCTTACCTACCGTCGATGCAAAACGATTGGAAACATCGAATATCACGTATTCGTGTCAATTATCGATACAAAGAACGATTGCCGGAGCTGGGAAGTGAATCCTTACCTACCGTCGATGCAAAACGACTCGAAACATCGAATATCACGTATTCGTGCCAATTATCGATAGAAAGAACGATTGCGGGAGCTGGGAAGTGAATTCTTACCTACCGTCGATGCAAAACGACTCGAATCATCGAATATCACGTATTCGTGCCAATTATCGATAGAAAGAACGATTGCGGGAGCTGGGAAGTGAATCCTTACCTACCGTCGATGCAAAACGATTGGAAACATCGAATAGCACGTATTCGTGCCAATTATCGATAGAAAGAACGATTGCGGGAGCTGGGAAGTGAATCCTTACCTACCGTCGATGCAAAACGACTCGAATCATCGAATATCACGTATTTGTGCCAATTATCGATAGAAAGAACGATTGCGGGAGCTGGGAAGTGAATCCTTACCTACCGTCGATGCAAAACGACTCGAATCATCGAATATCACGTATTCGTGCCAATTATCGATAGAAAGAACGATTGCGGGAGCTGGAAGGGAATCCTTCCCTACCGTCGATGCAAAACGATTGGAAACATCGAATATCACGTATTCGTGTCAATTATCGACAGAAAGAACGATTGCGGGAGCAGGGAAGTGAATCCATACCTACCGTCGATGCAAATCGATTGGAAACATCGAATATCACGTATCCGTGCCAATTATCGATAGAAAGAACGATTGCGGGAGCTGGGAAGTGAATCCTTACTTACCGTCGATGCAAAACGACTCGAAACATCGAATATCACGTATTCGTGCCAATTATCGATAGAAAGAACGATTGCGGGAGCTGGGAAGTGAATCCTTACCTACCGTCGATGCAAAACGTCTCGAAACATCGAATATCACGTATTCGTGCCAATTATCGATAGAAAGAACGATTGCGGGAGCAGGGAAGTGAATCCATACCTACCGTCGATGCAAAACGACTCGAAACATCGAATATCACGTATTCGTGCCAATTATCGATAGAAAGAACGATTGCGGGAGCTGGAAGGGAATCCTTACCTACCGTCGATGCAAAACGATTGGAAACATCGAATATCACGTATTCGTGCCAATTATCGATAGAAAGAACGATTGCGGGAGCTGGGAAGTGAATCCATACCTACCGTCGATGCAAATCGATTGGAAACATCGAATATCACGTATCCGTGCCAATTATCGATAGAAAGAACGATTGCGGGAGCTGGGAAGTGAATCCTTACCTACCGTCGATGCAAAACGACTCGAAACATCGAATATCACGTATTCGTGCCAATTATCGATAGAAAGAACGATTGCGGGAGCTGGGAAGTGAATCCTTACCTACCGTCGATGCAAAACGACTCGAAACATCGAATATCACGTATTCGTGCCAATTATCGATAGAAAGAACGATTGCGGGAGCTGGAAGGGAATCCTTACCTACCGTCGATGCAAAACGATTGGAAACATCGAATATCACGTATTCGTGCCAATTATCGATAGAAAGAACGATTGCGGGAGCTGGGAAGGGAATCCATACCTTCCGTCGATGCAAATCGATTGGAAACATCGAATGTCACGTATTCGTGCCAATTATCGATAGAAAGAACGATTGCGGGAGCTGGGAAGTGAATCCTTACCTTCCCGCGATGCAAAACGATTGGAAACATCGAATAGCACGTATTCGTGCAAATTATCGATAGAAAGGACGATTGCGGGAGGAGGGAAGTGAATCCATACCTACCGTCGATGCAAATCGATTGGAAACATCGAATAGCACGTATTCGTGCCAATTATCGATAGAAAGAACGATTGTCGGAGCTGGGAAGTGAGTAGTTACCTACCGTCGATGCAAAACGATTGGAAACATCGAATAACACGTCTTCGTGCAAATTATCGATAGAAAGAACGATTGCGGGAGCTGGGAAGTGAATCCTTACCTACCGTCGATGCAAAACGATTGGAAACATCGAATAGCACGTATTCGTGCCAATTATCGATAGAATGAACGATTGCGGGCGCTGGGAAGTGAATCCTTAACTACCGTCGATGCAAAACGACTCGAAACATCGAATATCACGTATTCGTGCCAATTATCGATAGAAAGAACGATTGCGGGAGCTGGGAAGTGAATCCTTACCTACCGTCGATGCAAAACGACTCGAATCATCGAATATCACGTATTTGTGCCAATTATCGATAGAAAGAACGATTGCGGGAGCTGGGAAGTGAATCCTTACCTACCGTCGATGCAAAACGACTCGAATCATCGAATATCACGTATTCGTGCCAATTATCGATAGAAAGAACGATTGCGGGAGCTGGAAGGGAATCCTTCCCTACCGTCGATGCAAAACGATTGGAAACATCGAATATCACGTATTCGTGTCAATTATCGACAGAAAGAACGATTGCGGGAGCAGGGAAGTGAATCCATACCTACCGTCGATGCAAATCGATTGGAAACATCGAATATCACGTATCCGTGCCAATTATCGATAGAAAGAACGATTGCGGGAGCTGGGAAGTGAATCCTTACTTACCGTCGATGCAAAACGACTCGAAACATCGAATATCACGTATTCGTGCCAATTATCGATAGAAAGAACGATTGCGGGAGCTGGGAAGTGAATCCTTACCTACCGTCGATGCAAAACGTCTCGAAACATCGAATATCACGTATTCGTGCCAATTATCGATAGAAAGAACGATTGCGGGAGCAGGGAAGTGAATCCATACCTACCGTCGATGCAAAACGACTCGAAACATCGAATATCACGTATTCGTGCCAATTATCGATAGAAAGAACGATTGCGGGAGCTGGAAGGGAATCCTTACCTACCGTCGATGCAAAACGATTGGAAACATCGAATATCACGTATTCGTGCCAATTATCGATAGAAAGAACGATTGCGGGAGCTGGGAAGTGAATCCATACCTACCGTCGATGCAAATCGATTGGAAACATCGAATATCACGTATCCGTGCCAATTATCGATAGAAAGAACGATTGCGGGAGCTGGGAAGTGAATCCTTACCTACCGTCGATGCAAAACGACTCGAAACATCGAATATCACGTATTCGTGCCATTTATCGATAGAAAGAACGATTGCGGGAGCTGGAAAGTGAATCCTTACCTACCGTCGATGCAAAACGACTCGAATCATCGAATATCACGTATTCGTGCCAATTATCGATAGAAAGAACGATTGCGGGAGCTGGAAGGGAATCCTTACCTACCGTCGATGCAAAACGATTGGAAACATCGAATATCACGTATTCGTGTCAATTATCGACAGAAAGAACGATTGCGGGAGCAGGGAAGTGAATCCATACCTACCGTCGATGCAAATCGATTGGAAACATCGAATATCACGTATCCGTGCCAATTATCGATAGAAAGAACGATTGCGGGAGCTGGGAAGTGAATCCTTACCTACCGTCGATGCAAAACGACTCGAAACATCGAATATCACGTATTCGTGCCAATTATCGATAGAAAGAACGATTGCGGGAGCTGGGAAGTGAATCCTTACCTACCGTCGATGCAAAACGTCTCGAAACATCGAATATCACGTATTCGTGCCAATTATCGATAGAAAGAACGATTGCGGGAGCAGGGAAGTGAATCCATACCTACCGTCGATGCAAAACGACTCGAAACATCGAATATCACGTATTCGTGCCAATTATCGATAGAAAGAACGATTGCGGGAGCTGGAAGGGAATCCTTACCTACCGTCGATGCAAAACGATTGGAAACATCGAATATCACGTATTCGTGCCAATTATCGATAGAAAGAACGATTGCGGGAGCTGGGAAGTGAATCCATACCTACCGTCGATGCAAATCGATTGGAAACATCGAATATCACGTATCCGTGCCAATTATCGATAGAAAGAACGATTGCGGGAGCTGGAAAGTGAATCCTTACCTACCGTCGATGCAAAACGATTGGAAACATCGAATATCACGTATCCGTGCCAATTATCGATCGAAAGAACGATTGCGGGAGCTGGGAAGTGAATCCTTACCTACCGTCGATGCAAAACGACTCGAAACATCGAATATCACGTATTCGTGCCAATTATCGATAGAAAGAACGATTGCGGGAGCTGGGAAGTGAATCCTTACCTACCGTCGATGCAAAACGACTCGAATCATCGAATATCACGTATTCGTGCCAATTATCGATAGAAAGAACGATTGCGGGAGCTGGGAAGTGAATCCTTACCTACCGTCGATGCAAAACGATTGGAAACATCGAATATCACGTATTCGTGCCAATTATCGATAGAAAGAACGATTGCGGGAGCTGGGAAGTGAATCCTTACCTACCGTCGATGCAAAACGACTCGAAACATCGAATATCACGTATTCGTGCCAATTATCGATAGAAAGAACGATTGCGGGAGCTGGGAAGTGAATCCTTACCTACCGTCGATGCAAAACGATTGGAAACATCGAATATCACGTATTCGTGTCAATTAGCGACAGAAAGAACGATTGCGGGAGCAGGGAAGTGAATTCTTACCTACCGTCGATGCAAAACGATTGGAAACATCGAAAATCACGTATTCGTGCCTATTATCGATAGAAAGAACGATTGCGGGAGCTGGGAAGTGAATCCTTACCTACCGTCGATGCAAAACGATTGGAAACATCGAATATCACGTATTCGTGTCAATTATCGATACAAAGAACGATTGCCGGAGCTGGGAAGTGAATCTTTACCTACCGTCGATGCAAAACGACTCGAAACATCGAATATCACGTATTCGTGCCAATTATCGATAGAAAGAACGATTGCGGGAGCTGGGAAGTGAATCCTTACCTACCGTCGATGCAAAACGACTCGAAACATCGAATATCACGTATTCGTGCCAATTATCGATAGAAAGAACGATTGCGGGAGCAGGGAAGTGAATCCATACCTACCGTCGATGCAAAACGACTCGAAACATCGAATATCACGTATTCGTGCCAATTATCGATAGAAAGAACGATTGCGGGAGCTGGGAAGTGAATCCTTACCTACCGTCGATGCAAAACGACTCGAAACATCGAATATCACGTATTCGTGCCAATTATCGATAGAAAGAACGATTGCGGGAGCAGGGACGTGAATCCATACCTACCGTCGATGCAAAACGACTCGAAACATCGAATATCACGTATTCGTGCCAATTATCGATAGAAAGAACGATTGCGGGAGCTGGGAAGTGAATCCTTACCTTCCCGCGATGCAAAACGATTGGAAACATCGAATAGCACGTATTCGTGCAAATTATCGATAGAAAGGACGATTGCGGGAGCTGGGAAGTGAATCCATACCAACCGTCGATGCAAATCGATTGGAAACATCGAATATCACGTATCCGTGCCAATTATCGATAGAAAGAACGCTTGCGGGAGCTGGGAAGTGAATCCTTACCTACCGTCGATGCAAAACGACTCGAAACATCGAATATCACGTATTCGTGCCATTTATCGATAGAAAGAACGATTGCGGGAGCTGGGAAGTGAATCCTTACCTACTGTCGATGCAAAACGATTGGAAACATCGAATATCACGTATCCGTGCCAATTATCGATCGAAAGAACGATTGCGGGAGCAGGGAAGTGAATCCTTACCTACCGTCGATGCAAAACGACTCGAAACATCGAATATCACGTATTCGTGCCAATTATCGATAGAAAGAACGATTGCGGGAGCTGGGAAGTGAATCCTTACCTACCGTCGATGCAAAACGACTCGAATCATCGAATATCACGTATTCGTGCCAATTATCGATAGAAAGAACGATTGCGGGAGCTGGGAAGTGAATCCTTACCTACCGTCGATGCAAAACGACTCGAAACATCGAATATCACGTATTCGTGCCAATTATCGATAGAAAGAACGATTGCGGGAGCTGGGAAGTGAATCCTTACCTACCGTCGTTGCAAAACGACTCGAATCATCGAATATCACGTATTCGTGCCAATTATCGATAGAAAAAAACGATTGCGGGAGCTGGAAGGGAATCCTTACCTACCGTCGATGCAAAACGATTGGAAACATCGAATATCACGTATTCGTGTCAATTAGCGACAGAAAGAACGATTGCGGGAGCTGGGAAGTGAATCCTTACCTACCGTCGATGCAAAACGATTGGAAACATCGAATATCACGTATTCGTGCCTATTATCGATAGAAAGAACGATTGCGGGAGCTGGGAAGTGAATCCTTACCTACCGTCGATGCAAAACGATTGGAAACATCGAATATCACGTATTCGTGTCAATTATCGATACAAAGAACGATTGCCGGAGCTGGGAAGTGAATCCTTACCTACCGTCGATGCAAAACGACTCGAAACATCGAATATCACGTATTCGTGCCAATTATCGATAGAAAGAACGATTGCGGGAGCTGGGAAGTGAATCCTTACCTACCGTCGATGCAAAACGTCTCGAAACATCGAATATCACGTATTCGTGCCAATTATCGATAGAAAGAACGATTGCGGGAGCAGGGAAGTGAATCCATACCTACCGTCGATGCAAAACGACTCGAAACATCGAATATCACGTATTCGTGCCAATTATCGATAGAAAGAACGATTGCGGGAGCTGGAAGGGAATCCTTACCTACCGTCGATGCAAAACGATTGGAAACATCGAATATCACGTATTCGTGCCAATTATCGATAGAAAGAACGATTGCGGGAGCTGGGAAGTGAATCCATACCTACCGTCGATGCAAATCGATTGGAAACATCGAATATCACGTATCCGTGCCAATTATCGATAGAAAGAACGATTGCGGGAGCTGGAAAGTGAATCCTTACCTACCGTCGATGCAAAACGATTGGAAACATCGAATATCACGTATCCGTGCCAATTATCGATCGAAAGAACGATTGCGGGAGCTGGGAAGTGAATCCTTACCTACCGTCGATGCAAAACGACTCGAAACATCGAATATCACGTATTCGTGCCAATTATCGATAGAAAGAACGATTGCGGGAGCTGGGAAGTGAATCCTTACCTACCGTCGATGCAAAACGACTCGAATCATCGAATATCACGTATTCGTGCCAATTATCGATAGAAAGAACGATTGCGGGAGCTGGGAAGTGAATCCTTACCTACCGTCGATGCAAAACGATTGGAAACATCGAATATCACGTATTCGTGCCAATTATCGATAGAAAGAACGATTGCGGGAGCTGGGAAGTGAATCCTTACCTACCGTCGATGCAAAACGACTCGAAACATCGAATATCACGTATTCGTGCCAATTATCGATAGAAAGAACGATTGCGGGAGCTGGGAAGTGAATCCTTACCTACCGTCGATGCAAAACGATTGGAAACATCGAATATCACGTATTCGTGTCAATTAGCGACAGAAAGAACGATTGCGGGAGCAGGGAAGTGAATTCTTACCTACCGTCGATGCAAAACGATTGGAAACATCGAAAATCACGTATTCGTGCCTATTATCGATAGAAAGAACGATTGCGGGAGCTGGGAAGTGAATCCTTACCTACCGTCGATGCAAAACGATTGGAAACATCGAATATCACGTATTCGTGTCAATTATCGATACAAAGAACGATTGCCGGAGCTGGGAAGTGAATCTTTACCTACCGTCGATGCAAAACGACTCGAAACATCGAATATCACGTATTCGTGCCAATTATCGATAGAAAGAACGATTGCGGGAGCTGGGAAGTGAATCCTTACCTACCGTCGATGCAAAACGACTCGAAACATCGAATATCACGTATTCGTGCCAATTATCGATAGAAAGAACGATTGCGGGAGCAGGGAAGTGAATCCATACCTACCGTCGATGCAAAACGACTCGAAACATCGAATATCACGTATTCGTGCCAATTATCGATAGAAAGAACGATTGCGGGAGCTGGGAAGTGAATCCTTACCTACCGTCGATGCAAAACGACTCGAAACATCGAATATCACGTATTCGTGCCAATTATCGATAGAAAGAACGATTGCGGGAGCAGGGACGTGAATCCATACCTACCGTCGATGCAAAACGACTCGAAACATCGAATATCACGTATTCGTGCCAATTATCGATAGAAAGAACGATTGCGGGAGCTGGGAAGTGAATCCTTACCTTCCCGCGATGCAAAACGATTGGAAACATCGAATAGCACGTATTCGTGCAAATTATCGATAGAAAGGACGATTGCGGGAGCTGGGAAGTGAATCCATACCAACCGTCGATGCAAATCGATTGGAAACATCGAATATCACGTATCCGTGCCAATTATCGATAGAAAGAACGCTTGCGGGAGCTGGGAAGTGAATCCTTACCTACCGTCGATGCAAAACGACTCGAAACATCGAATATCACGTATTCGTGCCATTTATCGATAGAAAGAACGATTGCGGGAGCTGGGAAGTGAATCCTTACCTACTGTCGATGCAAAACGATTGGAAACATCGAATATCACGTATCCGTGCCAATTATCGATCGAAAGAACGATTGCGGGAGCAGGGAAGTGAATCCTTACCTACCGTCGATGCAAAACGACTCGAAACATCGAATATCACGTATTCGTGCCAATTATCGATAGAAAGAACGATTGCGGGAGCTGGGAAGTGAATCCTTACCTACCGTCGATGCAAAACGACTCGAATCATCGAATATCACGTATTCGTGCCAATTATCGATAGAAAGAACGATTGCGGGAGCTGGGAAGTGAATCCTTACCTACCGTCGATGCAAAACGACTCGAAACATCGAATATCACGTATTCGTGCCAATTATCGATAGAAAGAACGATTGCGGGAGCTGGGAAGTGAATCCTTACCTACCGTCGTTGCAAAACGACTCGAATCATCGAATATCACGTATTCGTGCCAATTATCGATAGAAAAAAACGATTGCGGGAGCTGGAAGGGAATCCTTACCTACCGTCGATGCAAAACGATTGGAAACATCGAATATCACGTATTCGTGTCAATTAGCGACAGAAAGAACGATTGCGGGAGCTGGGAAGTGAATCCTTACCTACCGTCGATGCAAAACGATTGGAAACATCGAATATCACGTATTCGTGCCTATTATCGATAGAAAGAACGATTGCGGGAGCTGGGAAGTGAATCCTTACCTACCGTCGATGCAAAACGATTGGAAACATCGAATATCACGTATTCGTGTCAATTATCGATACAAAGAACGATTGCCGGAGCTGGGAAGTGAATCCTTACCTACCGTCGATGCAAAACGACTCGAAACATCGAATATCACGTATTCGTGCCAATTATCGATAGAAAGAACGATTGCGGGAGCTGGGAAGTGAATCCTTACCTACCGTCGATGCAAAACGACTCGAATCATCGAATATCACGTATTCGTGCCAATTATCGATAGAAAGAACGATTGCGGGAGCTGGGAAGTGAATCCTTACCTACCGTCGATGCAAAACGACTCGAATCATCGAATATCACGTATTCGTGCCAATTGTCGATAGAAAGAACGATTGCGGGAGCTGGAAGGGAATCCTTACCTACCGTCGATGCAAAACGATTGGAAACATCGAATATAACGTATTCGTGCCTATTATCGATAGAAAGAACGATTGCGGGAGCTGGGAAGTGAATCCTTACCTACCGTCGATGCAAAACGATTGGAAACATCGAATATCACGTATTCGTGTCAATTATCGATACAAAGAACGATTGCCGGAGCTGGGAAGTGAATCCTTACATACCGTCGATGCAAAACGACTCGAAACATCGAATATCACGTATTCGTGCCAATTATCGATAGAAAGAACGATTGCGAGAGCTGGGAAGTGAATCCTTACCTACCGTCGATGCAAAACGACTCGAATCATCGAATATCACGTATTCGTGCCAATTATCGATAGAAAGAACGATTGCGGGAGCTGGGAAGTGAATCCTTACCTACCGTCGATGCAAAACGACTCGAATCATCGAATATCACGTATTCGTGCCAATTATCGATAGAAAGAACGATTGCGGGAGCTGGAAGGGAATCCTTACCTACCGTCGATGCAAAACGATTGGAAACATCGAATATCACGTATTCGTGTCAATTATCGACAGAAAGAACGATTGCGGGAGCAGGGAAGTGAATCCATACCTACCGTCGATGCAAATCGATTGGAAACATCGAATATCACGTATCCGTGCCAATTATCGATAGAAAGAACGATTGCGGGAGCTGGAAGGGAATCCTTACCTACCGTCGATGCAAAACGATTGGAAACATCGAATATCACGTATTCGTGTCAATTAGCGACAGAAAGAACGATTGCGGGAGCTGGGAAGTGAATCCTTACCTACCGTCGATGCAAAACGATTGGAAACATCGAATATCACGTATTCGTGCCTATTATCGATAGAAAGAACGATTGCGGGAGCTGGGAAGTGAATCCTTACCTACCGTCGATGCAAAACGATTGGAAACATCGAATATCACGTATTCGTGTCAATTATCGATACAAAGAACGATTGCCGGAGCTGGGAAGTGAATCCTTACCTACCGTCGATGCAAAACGACTCGAAACATCGAATATCACGTATTCGTGCCAATTATCGATAGAAAGAACGATTGCGGGAGCTGGGAAGTGAATCCTTACCTACCGTCGATGCAAAACGACTCGAATCATCGAATATCACGTATTCGTGCCAATTATCGATAGAAAGAACGATTGCGGGAGCTGGGAAGTGAATCCTTACCTACCGTCGATGCAAAACGACTCGAATCATCGAATATCACGTATTCGTGCCAATTATCGATAGAAAGAACGATTGCGGGAGCTGGATGGGAATCCTTACCTACCGTCGATGCAAAACGATTGGAAACATCGAATATCACGTATTAGTGTCAATTATCGACAGAAAGAACGATTGCGGGAGCAGGGAAGTGAATCCATACCTACCGTCGATACAAATCGATTGGAAACATCGAATATCACGTATCCGTGCCAATTATCGATAGAAAGAACGATTGCGGGAGCTGGGAAGTGAATCCTTACCTACCGTCGATGCAAAACGACTCGAAACATCGAATATCACGTATTCGTGCCAATTATCGATAGAAAGAACGATTGCGGGAGCTGGGAAGTGAATCCTTACCTACCGTCGATGCAAAACGACTCGAATCATCGAATATCACGTATTCGTGCCAATTATCGATAGAAAGAACGATTGCGGGAGCTGGGAAGTGAATCCTTACCTACCGTCGATGCAAAACGACTCGAAACATCGAATATCACGTATTCGTGCCAATTATCGATAGAAAGAACGATTGCGGGAGCTGGGAAGTGAATCCTTACCTACCGTCGATGCAAAACGACTCGAATCATCGAATATCACGTATTCGTGCCAATTATCGATAGAAAGAACGATTGCGGGAGCTGGAAGGGAATCCTTACCTACCGTCGATGCAAAACGATTGGAAACATCGAATATCACGTATTCGTGTCAATTAGCGACAGAAAGAACGATTGCGGGAGCTGGGAAGTGAATCCTTACCTACCGTCGATGCAAAACGATTTGGAAACATCGAATATCACGTATTCGTGCCTATTATCGATAGAAAGAACGATTGCGGGAGCTGGGAAGTGAATCCTTACCTACCGTCGATGCAAAACGATTGGAAACATCGAATATCACGTATTCGTGTCAATTATCGATACAAAGAACGATTGCCGGAGCTGGGAAGTGAATCCTTACCTACCGTCGATGCAAAACGACTCGAAACATCGAATATCACGTATTCGTGCCAATTATCGATAGAAAGAACGATTGCGGGAGCTGGGAAGTGAATCCTTACCTACCGTCGATGCAAAACGACTCGAATCATCGAATATCACGTATTCGTGCCAATTATCGATAGAAAGAACGATTGCGGGAGCTGGGAAGTGAATCCTTACCTACCGTCGATGCAAAACGACTCGAATCATCGAATATCACGTATTCGTGCCAATTGTCGATAGAAAGAACGATTGCGGGAGCTGGAAGGGAATCCTTACCTACCGTCGATGCAAAACGATTGGAAACATCGAATATAACGTATTCGTGCCTATTATCGATAGAAAGAACGATTGCGGGAGCTGGGAAGTGAATCCTTACCTACCGTCGATGCAAAACGATTGGAAACATCGAATATCACATATTCGTGTCAATTATCGATACAAAGAACGATTGCCGGAGCTGGGAAGTGAATCCTTACATACCGTCGATGCAAAACGACTCGAAACATCGAATATCACGTATTCGTGCCAATTATCGATAGAAAGAACGATTGCGAGAGCTGGGAAGTGAATCCTTACCTACCGTCGATGCAAAACGACTCGAATCATCGAATATCACGTATTCGTGCCAATTATCGATAGAAAGAACGATTGCGGGAGCTGGGAAGTGAATCCTTACCTACCGTCGATGCAAAACGACTCGAATCATCGAATATCACGTATTCGTGCCAATTATCGATAGAAAGAACGATTGCGGGAGCTGGAAGGGAATCCTTACCTACCGTCGATGCAAAACGATTGGAAACATCGAATATCACGTATTCGTGTCAATTATCGACAGAAAGAACGATTGCGGGAGCAGGGAAGTGAATCCATACCTACCGTCGATGCAAAACGACTCGAAACATCGAATATCACGTATTCGTGCCAATTATCGATAGAAAGAACGATTGCGGGAGCTGGAAGGGAATCCTTACCTACCGTCGATGCAAAACGATTGGAAACATCGAATATCACGTATTCGTGCCAATTATCGATAGAAAGAACGATTGCGGGAGCTGGGAAGTGAATCCATACCTACCGTCGATGCAAATCGATTGGAAACATCGAATATCACGTATCCGTGCCAATTATCGATAGACAGAACGATTGCGGGAGCTGGGAAGTGAATCCTTACCTACCGTCGATGCAAAACGACTCGAAACATCGAATATCACGTATTCGTGCCATTTATCGATAGAAAGAACGATTGCGGGAGCTGGGAAGTGAATCCTTACCTACCGTCGATGCAAAACGATTGGAAACATCGAATATCACGTATCCGTGCCAATTATCGATCGAAAGAACGATTGCGGGAGCTGGGAAGTGAATCCTTACCTACCGTCGATGCAAAACGACTCGAAACATCGAATATCACGTATTCGTGCCAATTATCGATAGAAGGAACGATTGCGGGAGCTGGGAAGTGAATCCTTACCTACCGTCGATGCAAAACGACTCGAATCATCGAATATCACGTATTCGTGCCAATTATCGATAGAAAGAACGATTGCGGGAGCTGGGAAGTGAATCCTTACCTACCGTCGATGCAAAACGATTGGAAACATCGAATATCACGTATTCGTGTCAATTAGCGACAGAAAGAACGATTGCGGGAGCAGGGAAGTGAATTCTTACCTACCGTCGATGCAAAACGATTGGAAACATCGAAAATCACGTATTCGTGCCTATTATCGATAGAAAGAACGATTGCGGGAGCTGGGAAGTGAATCCTTACCTACCGTCGATGCAAAACGATTGGAAACATCGAATATCACGTATTCGTGTCAATTATCGATACAAAGAACGATTGCCGGAGCTGGGAAGTGAATCTTTACCTACCGTCGATGCAAAACGACTCGAAACATCGAATATCACGTATTCGTGCCAATTATCGATAGAAAGAACGATTGCGGGAGCTGGGAAGTGAATCCTTACCTACCGTCGATGCAAAACGACTCGAAACATCGAATATCACGTATTCGTGCCAATTATCGATAGAAAGAACGATTGCGGGAGCAGGGAAGTGAATCCATACCTACCGTCGATGCAAAACGACTCGAAACATCGAATATCACGTATTCGTGCCAATTATCGATAGAAAGAACGATTGCGGGAGCTGGGAAGTGAATCCTTACCTACCGTCGATGCAAAACGACTCGAAACATCGAATATCACGTATTCGTGCCAATTATCGATAGAAAGAACGATTGCGGGAGCAGGGACGTGAATCCATACCTACCGTCGATGCAAAACGACTCGAAACATCGAATATCACGTATTCGTGCCAATTATCGATAGAAAGAACGATTGCGGGAGCTGGGAAGTGAATCCTTACCTTCCCGCGATGCAAAACGATTGGAAACATCGAATAGCACGTATTCGTGCAAATTATCGATAGAAAGGACGATTGCGGGAGCTGGGAAGTGAATCCATACCAACCGTCGATGCAAATCGATTGGAAACATCGAATATCACGTATCCGTGCCAATTATCGATAGAAAGAACGCTTGCGGGAGCTGGGAAGTGAATCCTTACCTACCGTCGATGCAAAACGACTCGAAACATCGAATATCACGTATTCGTGCCATTTATCGATAGAAAGAACGATTGCGGGAGCTGGGAAGTGAATCCTTACCTACTGTCGATGCAAAACGATTGGAAACATCGAATATCACGTATCCGTGCCAATTATCGATCGAAAGAACGATTGCGGGAGCAGGGAAGTGAATCCTTACCTACCGTCGATGCAAAACGACTCGAAACATCGAATATCACGTATTCGTGCCAATTATCGATAGAAAGAACGATTGCGGGAGCTGGGAAGTGAATCCTTACCTACCGTCGATGCAAAACGACTCGAATCATCGAATATCACGTATTCGTGCCAATTATCGATAGAAAGAACGATTGCGGGAGCTGGGAAGTGAATCCTTACCTACCGTCGATGCAAAACGACTCGAAACATCGAATATCACGTATTCGTGCCAATTATCGATAGAAAGAACGATTGCGGGAGCTGGGAAGTGAATCCTTACCTACCGTCGTTGCAAAACGACTCGAATCATCGAATATCACGTATTCGTGCCAATTATCGATAGAAAAAAACGATTGCGGGAGCTGGAAGGGAATCCTTACCTACCGTCGATGCAAAACGATTGGAAACATCGAATATCACGTATTCGTGTCAATTAGCGACAGAAAGAACGATTGCGGGAGCTGGGAAGTGAATCCTTACCTACCGTCGATGCAAAACGATTGGAAACATCGAATATCACGTATTCGTGCCTATTATCGATAGAAAGAACGATTGCGGGAGCTGGGAAGTGAATCCTTACCTACCGTCGATGCAAAACGATTGGAAACATCGAATATCACGTATTCGTGTCAATTATCGATACAAAGAACGATTGCCGGAGCTGGGAAGTGAATCCTTACCTACCGTCGATGCAAAACGACTCGAAACATCGAATATCACGTATTCGTGCCAATTATCGATAGAAAGAACGATTGCGGGAGCTGGGAAGTGAATCCTTACCTACCGTCGATGCAAAACGACTCGAATCATCGAATATCACGTATTCGTGCCAATTATCGATAGAAAGAACGATTGCGGGAGCTGGGAAGTGAATCCTTACCTACCGTCGATGCAAAACGACTCGAATCATCGAATATCACGTATTCGTGCCAATTGTCGATAGAAAGAACGATTGCGGGAGCTGGAAGGGAATCCTTACCTACCGTCGATGCAAAACGATTGGAAACATCGAATATAACGTATTCGTGCCTATTATCGATAGAAAGAACGATTGCGGGAGCTGGGAAGTGAATCCTTACCTACCGTCGATGCAAAACGATTGGAAACATCGAATATCACGTATTCGTGTCAATTATCGATACAAAGAACGATTGCCGGAGCTGGGAAGTGAATCCTTACATACCGTCGATGCAAAACGACTCGAAACATCGAATATCACGTATTCGTGCCAATTATCGATAGAAAGAACGATTGCGAGAGCTGGGAAGTGAATCCTTACCTACCGTCGATGCAAAACGACTCGAATCATCGAATATCACGTATTCGTGCCAATTATCGATAGAAAGAACGATTGCGGGAGCTGGGAAGTGAATCCTTACCTACCGTCGATGCAAAACGACTCGAATCATCGAATATCACGTATTCGTGCCAATTATCGATAGAAAGAACGATTGCGGGAGCTGGAAGGGAATCCTTACCTACCGTCGATGCAAAACGATTGGAAACATCGAATATCACGTATTCGTGTCAATTATCGACAGAAAGAACGATTGCGGGAGCAGGGAAGTGAATCCATACCTACCGTCGATGCAAATCGATTGGAAACATCGAATATCACGTATCCGTGCCAATTATCGATAGAAAGAACGATTGCGGGAGCTGGAAGGGAATCCTTACCTACCGTCGATGCAAAACGATTGGAAACATCGAATATCACGTATTCGTGTCAATTAGCGACAGAAAGAACGATTGCGGGAGCTGGGAAGTGAATCCTTACCTACCGTCGATGCAAAACGATTGGAAACATCGAATATCACGTATTCGTGCCTATTATCGATAGAAAGAACGATTGCGGGAGCTGGGAAGTGAATCCTTACCTACCGTCGATGCAAAACGATTGGAAACATCGAATATCACGTATTCGTGTCAATTATCGATACAAAGAACGATTGCCGGAGCTGGGAAGTGAATCCTTACCTACCGTCGATGCAAAACGACTCGAAACATCGAATATCACGTATTCGTGCCAATTATCGATAGAAAGAACGATTGCGGGAGCTGGGAAGTGAATCCTTACCTACCGTCGATGCAAAACGACTCGAATCATCGAATATCACGTATTCGTGCCAATTATCGATAGAAAGAACGATTGCGGGAGCTGGGAAGTGAATCCTTACCTACCGTCGATGCAAAACGACTCGAATCATCGAATATCACGTATTCGTGCCAATTATCGATAGAAAGAACGATTGCGGGAGCTGGATGGGAATCCTTACCTACCGTCGATGCAAAACGATTGGAAACATCGAATATCACGTATTAGTGTCAATTATCGACAGAAAGAACGATTGCGGGAGCAGGGAAGTGAATCCATACCTACCGTCGATACAAATCGATTGGAAACATCGAATATCACGTATCCGTGCCAATTATCGATAGAAAGAACGATTGCGGGAGCTGGGAAGTGAATCCTTACCTACCGTCGATGCAAAACGACTCGAAACATCGAATATCACGTATTCGTGCCAATTATCGATAGAAAGAACGATTGCGGGAGCTGGGAAGTGAATCCTTACCTACCGTCGATGCAAAACGACTCGAATCATCGAATATCACGTATTCGTGCCAATTATCGATAGAAAGAACGATTGCGGGAGCTGGGAAGTGAATCCTTACCTACCGTCGATGCAAAACGACTCGAAACATCGAATATCACGTATTCGTGCCAATTATCGATAGAAAGAACGATTGCGGGAGCTGGGAAGTGAATCCTTACCTACCGTCGATGCAAAACGACTCGAATCATCGAATATCACGTATTCGTGCCAATTATCGATAGAAAGAACGATTGCGGGAGCTGGAAGGGAATCCTTACCTACCGTCGATGCAAAACGATTGGAAACATCGAATATCACGTATTCGTGTCAATTAGCGACAGAAAGAACGATTGCGGGAGCTGGGAAGTGAATCCTTACCTACCGTCGATGCAAAACGATTTGGAAACATCGAATATCACGTATTCGTGCCTATTATCGATAGAAAGAACGATTGCGGGAGCTGGGAAGTGAATCCTTACCTACCGTCGATGCAAAACGATTGGAAACATCGAATATCACGTATTCGTGTCAATTATCGATACAAAGAACGATTGCCGGAGCTGGGAAGTGAATCCTTACCTACCGTCGATGCAAAACGACTCGAAACATCGAATATCACGTATTCGTGCCAATTATCGATAGAAAGAACGATTGCGGGAGCTGGGAAGTGAATCCTTACCTACCGTCGATGCAAAACGACTCGAATCATCGAATATCACGTATTCGTGCCAATTATCGATAGAAAGAACGATTGCGGGAGCTGGGAAGTGAATCCTTACCTACCGTCGATGCAAAACGACTCGAATCATCGAATATCACGTATTCGTGCCAATTGTCGATAGAAAGAACGATTGCGGGAGCTGGAAGGGAATCCTTACCTACCGTCGATGCAAAACGATTGGAAACATCGAATATAACGTATTCGTGCCTATTATCGATAGAAAGAACGATTGCGGGAGCTGGGAAGTGAATCCTTACCTACCGTCGATGCAAAACGATTGGAAACATCGAATATCACATATTCGTGTCAATTATCGATACAAAGAACGATTGCCGGAGCTGGGAAGTGAATCCTTACATACCGTCGATGCAAAACGACTCGAAACATCGAATATCACGTATTCGTGCCAATTATCGATAGAAAGAACGATTGCGAGAGCTGGGAAGTGAATCCTTACCTACCGTCGATGCAAAACGACTCGAATCATCGAATATCACGTATTCGTGCCAATTATCGATAGAAAGAACGATTGCGGGAGCTGGGAAGTGAATCCTTACCTACCGTCGATGCAAAACGACTCGAATCATCGAATATCACGTATTCGTGCCAATTATCGATAGAAAGAACGATTGCGGGAGCTGGAAGGGAATCCTTACCTACCGTCGATGCAAAACGATTGGAAACATCGAATATCACGTATTCGTGTCAATTATCGACAGAAAGAACGATTGCGGGAGCAGGGAAGTGAATCCATACCTACCGTCGATGCAAAACGACTCGAAACATCGAATATCACGTATTCGTGCCAATTATCGATAGAAAGAACGATTGCGGGAGCTGGAAGGGAATCCTTACCTACCGTCGATGCAAAACGATTGGAAACATCGAATATCACGTATTCGTGCCAATTATCGATAGAAAGAACGATTGCGGGAGCTGGGAAGTGAATCCATACCTACCGTCGATGCAAATCGATTGGAAACATCGAATATCACGTATCCGTGCCAATTATCGATAGACAGAACGATTGCGGGAGCTGGGAAGTGAATCCTTACCTACCGTCGATGCAAAACGACTCGAAACATCGAATATCACGTATTCGTGCCATTTATCGATAGAAAGAACGATTGCGGGAGCTGGGAAGTGAATCCTTACCTACCGTCGATGCAAAACGATTGGAAACATCGAATATCACGTATCCGTGCCAATTATCGATCGAAAGAACGATTGCGGGAGCTGGGAAGTGAATCCTTACCTACCGTCGATGCAAAACGACTCGAAACATCGAATATCACGTATTCGTGCCAATTATCGATAGAAGGAACGATTGCGGGAGCTGGGAAGTGAATCCTTACCTACCGTCGATGCAAAACGACTCGAATCATCGAATATCACGTATTCGTGCCAATTATCGATAGAAAGAACGATTGCGGGAGCTGGGAAGTGAATCCTTACCTACCGTCGATGCAAAACGACTCGAAACATCGAATATCACGTATTCGTGCCAATTATCGATAGAAAGAACGATTGCGGGAGCTGGGAAGTGAATCCTTACCTACCGTCGATGCAAAACGACTCGAATCATCGAATATCACGTATTCGTGCCAATTATCGATAGAAAGAACGATTGCGGGAGCTGGAAGGGAATCCTTACCTACCGTCGATGCAAAACGATTGGAAACATCGAATATCACGTATTCGTGTCAATTAGCGACAGAAAGAACGATTGCGGGAGCTGGAAGGGAATCCTTACCTACCGTCGATGCAAAACGACTCGAAACATCGAATATCACGTATTCGTGTCAATTATCGATACAAAGAACGATTGCGGGAGCTGGGAAGTGAATCCTTACCTACCGTCGATGCAAAACGATTGGAAACATCGAATATCACGTATTCGTGTCAATTATCGATACAAAGAACGATTGCCGGAGCTGGGAAGTGAATCCTTACCTACCGTCGATGCAAAACGACTCGAAACATCGAATATCACGTATTCGTGCCAATTATCGATAGAAAGAACGATTGCGGGAGCTGGGAAGTGAATCCTTACCTACCGTCGATGCAAAACGACTCGAATCATCGAATATCACGTATTCGTGCCAATTATCGATAGAAAGAACGATTGCGGGAGCTGGGAAGTGAATCCTTACCTACCGTCGATGCAAAACGACTCGAATCATCGAATATCACGTATTCGTGCCAATTATCGATAGAAAGAACGATTGCGGAAGCTGGAAGGGAATCCTTACCTACCGTCGATGCAAAACGATTGGAAACATCGAATATAACGTATTCGTGCCTATTATCGATAGAAAGAACGATTGCGGGAGCTGGGAAGTGAATCCTTACCTACCGTCGATGCAAAACGATTGGAAACATCGAATATCACGTATTCGTGTCAATTATCGATACAAAGAACGATTGCCGGAGCTGGGAAGTGAATCCTTACCTACCGTCGATGCAAAACGACTCGAAACATCGAATATCACGTATTCGTGTCAATTATCGACAGAAAGAACGATTGCGGGAGCAGGGAAGTGAATCCATACCTACCGTCGATGCAAATCGATTGGAAACATCGAATATCACGTATCCGTGCCAATTATCGATAGAAAGAACGATTGCGGCAGCTGGGAAGTGAATCCTTACCTACCGTCGATGCAAAACGACTCGAAACATCGAATATCACGTATTCGTGCCAATTATCGATAGAAAGAACGATTGCGGGAGCTGGGAAGTGAATCCTTACCTACCGTCGATGCAAAACGTCTCGAAACATCGAATATCACGTATTCGTGCCAATTATCGATAGAAAGAACGATTGCGGGAGCTGGAAGGGAATCCTTACCTACCGTCGATGCAAAACGATTGGAAACATCGAATATCACGTATTCGTGCCAATTATCGATAGAAAGAACGATTGCGGAAGCTGGAAGGGAATCCTTACCTACCGTCGATGCAAAACGATTGGAAACATCGAATATAACGTATTCGTGCCTATTATCGATAGAAAGAACGATTGCGGGAGCTGGGAAGTGAATCCTTACCTACCGTCGATGCAAAACGACTCGAATCATCGAATATCACGTATTCGTGCCAATTATCGATAGAAAGAACGATTGCGGGAGCTGGAAGGGAATCCTTACCTACCGTCGATGCAAAACGATTGGAAACATCGAATATCACGTACTCGTGTCAATTATCGACAGAAAGAACGATTGCGGGAGCAGGGAAGTGAATCCATACCTACCGTCGATGCAAATCGATTGGAAACATCGAATATCACGTATCCGTGCCAATTATCGATAGAAAGAACGATTGCGGCAGCTGGGAAGTGAATCCTTACCTACCGTCGATGCCAAACGACTCGAAACATCGAATATCACGTATTCGTGCCAATTATCGATAGAAAGAACGATTGCGGGAGCTGGGAAGTGAATCCTTACCTACCGTCGATGCAAAACGTCTCGAAACATCGAATATCACGTATTCGTGCCAATTATCGATAGAAAGAACGATTGCGGGAGCTGGAAGGGAATCCTTACCTACCGTCGATGCAAAACGATTGGAAACATCGAATATCACGTATTCGTGCCAATTATCGATAGAAAGAACGATTGCGGGAGCTGGGAAGGGAATCCATACCTTCCGTCCATGCAAATCGATTGGAAACATCGAATGTCACGTATTCGTGCCAATTATCGATAGAAAGAACGATTGCGGGAGCTGGGAAGTGAATCCTTACCTTCCCGCGATGCAAAACGATTGGAAACATCGAATAGCACGTATTCGTGCAAATTATCGATAGAAAGGACGATTGCGGGAGGAGGGAAGTGAATCCATACCTACCGTCGATGCAAAACGATTGGAAACATCGAATAACACGTCTTCGTGCAAATTATCGATAGAAAGAACGATTGCGGGAGCTGGGAAGTGAATCCTTACCTACCGTCGATGCAAAACGACTCGAAACATTCAATATCACATATTCGTGCCAATTATCGGTAGAAAGAACGATTGCGGGAGGTGGGAAGTGAATCCTTACCCTCCCGCGATGCAAAACGATTGGAATCATCGAATATCACGTATCCGTGCCAATTATCGATAGAAATAACGATTGCGGGAGCTGGGAAGGGAATCCTTACCTACCGTCGATGCAAAACGACTCGAAACATCGAATATCACGTATTCGTGCCAATTATCGATAGAAAGAACGATTGCGGGAGCTGGGAAGTGAATCCTTACCTTCCCGCGATGCAAAACGATTGGAAACATCGAATATCACGTATCCGTGCCAATTATCGATAGAAAGAACGATTGCGGGAGCTGGGAAGTGAATCCTTACCTACCGTCGATGCAAAACGATTGGAAACATCGAATATCACTTATTCGTGCCAATTATCGATAGAAAGAACGATTGCCGGAGCTTGGAAGTGAGTGCTTACCTACCGTCGATGCAAAACGATTGGAAACATCGAATAGCACGTATTCGTGCCAATTATCGATAGAATGAACGATTGCGGGCGCTGGGAAGTGAATCCTTAACTACCGTCGATGCAAAACGACTCGAAACATCGAATATCACGTATTCGTGCCAATTATCGATAGAAAGAACGATTGCGGGAGCAGGGAAGTGAATCCATACCTACCGTCGATGCAAATCGATTGGAAACATCGAATATCACGTATCCGTGCCAATTATCGATAGAAAGAACGATTGCGGGAGCTGGGAAGTGAATCCTTACCTACCGTCGATGCAAAACGACTCGAAACATCGAATATCACGTATTCGTGCCAATTATCGATAGAAAGAACGATTGCGGGAGCTGGGAAGTGAATCCTTACCTACCGTCGATGCAAAACGTCTCGAAACATCGAATATCACGTATTCGTGCCAATTATCGATAGAAAGAACGATTGCGGGAGCAGGGAAGTGAATCCATACCTACCGTCGATGCAAAACGACTCGAAACATCGAATATCACGTATTCGTGCCAATTATCGATAGAAGGAACGATTGCGGGAGCTGGAAGGGAATCCTTACCTACCGTCGATGCAAAACGATTGGAAACATCGAATATCACGTATTCGTGCCAATTATCGATAGAAAGAACGATTGCGGGAGCTGGGAAGTGAATCCATACCTACCGTCGATGCAAATCGATTGGAAACATCGAATATCACGTATCCGTGCCAATTATCGATAGAAAGAACGATTGCGGGAGCTGGGAAGTGAATCCTTACCTACCGTCGATGCAAAACGACTCGAATCATCGAATATCACGTATTCGTGCCAATTATCGATAGAAAGAACGATTGCGGGAGCTGGGAAGTGAATCCTTACCTACCGTCGATGCAAAACGACTCGAATCATCGAATATCACGTATTCGTGCCAATTATCGATAGAAAGAACGATTGCGGGAGCTGGGAAGTGAATCCTTACCTACCGTCGATGCAAAACGACTCGAAACATCGAATATCACGTATTCGTGCCAATTATCGATAGAAAGAACGATTGCGGGAGCTGGGAAGTGAATCCTTACCTACCGTCGATGCAAAACGACTCGAATCATCGAATATCACGTATTCGTGCCAATTATCGATAGAAAGAACGATTGCGGGAGCTGGAAGGGAATCCTTACCTACCGTCGATGCAAAACGATTGGAAACATCGAATATCACGTATTCGTGCCAATTATCGATAGAATGAACGATTGCGGGCGCTGGGAAGTGAATCCTTAACTACCGTCGATGCAAAACGACTCGAAACATCGAATATCACGTATTCGTGCCAATTATCGATAGAAAGAACGATTGCGGGAGCTGGGAAGTGAATCCTTACCTACCGTCGATGCAAAACGACTCGAAACATCGAATATCACGTATTCGTGCCATTTATCGATAGAAAGAACGATTGCGGGAGCTGGAAAGTGAATCCTTACCTACCGTCGATGCAAAACGATTGGAAACATCGAATATCACGTATCCGTGCCAATTATCGATCGAAAGAACGATTGCGGGAGCTGGGAAGTGAATCCTTACCTACCGTCGATGCAAAACGACTCGAAACATCGAATATCACGTATTCGTGCCAATTATCGATAGAAAGAACGATTGCGGGAGCTGGGAAGTGAATCCTTACCTACCGTCGATGCAAAACGACTCGAATCATCGAATATCACGTATTCGTGCCAATTATCGATAGAAAGAACGATTGCGGGAGCTGGGAAGTGAATCCTTACCTACCGTCGATGCAAAACGACTCGAAACATCGAATATCACGTATTCGTGCCAATTATCGATAGAAAGAACGATTGCGGGAGCTGGGAAGTGAATCCTTACCTACCGTCGATGCAAAACGACTCGAATCATCGAATATCACGTATTCGTGCCAATTATCGATAGAAAGAACGATTGCGGGAGCTGGAAGGGAATCCTTACCTACCGTCGATGCAAAACGATTGGAAACATCGAATATCACGTATTCGTGTCAATTAGCGACAGAAAGAACGATTGCGGGAGCTGGAAGGGAATCCTTACCTACCGTCGATGCAAAACGATTGGAAACATCGAATATCACGTATTCGTGTCAATTATCGATACAAAGAACGATTGCGGGAGCTGGGAAGTGAATCCTTACCTACCGTCGATGCAAAACGATTGGAAACATCGAATATCACGTATTCGTGTCAATTATCGATACAAAGAACGATTGCCGGAGCTGGGAAGTGAATCCTTACCTACCGTCGATGCAAAACGACTCGAAACATCGAATATCACGTATTCGTGCCAATTATCGATAGAAAGAACGATTGCGGGAGCTGGGAAGTGAATCCTTACCTACCGTCGATGCAAAACGACTCGAATCATCGAATATCACGTATTCGTGCCAATTATCGATAGAAAGAACGATTGCGGGAGCTGGGAAGTGAATCCTTACCTACCGTCGATGCAAAACGACTCGAATCATCGAATATCACGTATTCGTGCCAATTATCGATAGAAAGAACGATTGCGGAAGCTGGAAGGGAATCCTTACCTACCGTCGATGCAAAACGATTGGAAACATCGAATATAACGTATTCGTGCCTATTATCGATAGAAAGAACGATTGCGGGAGCTGGGAAGTGAATCCTTACCTACCGTCGATGCAAAACGATTGGAAACATCGAATATCACGTATTCGTGTCAATTATCGATACAAAGAACGATTGCCGGAGCTGGGAAGTGAATCCTTACCTACCGTCGATGCAAAACGACTCGAAACATCGAATATCACGTATTCGTGCCAATTATCGATAGAAAGAACGATTGCGGGAGCTGGGAAGTGAATCCTTACCTACCGTCGATGCAAAACGACTCGAATCATCGAATATCTCGTATTCGTGCCAATTATCGATAGAAAGAACGATTGCGGGAGCTGGGAAGTGAATCCTTACCTACCGTCGATGCAAAACGACTCGAATCATCGAATATCACGTATTCGTGCCAATTATCGATAGAAAGAACGATTGCGGGAGCTGGGAAGTGAATCCTTACCTACCGTCGATGCAAAACGACTCGAATCATCGAATATCACGTATTCGTGCCAATTATCGATAGAAAGAACGATTGCGGGAGCTGGAAGGGAATCCTTACCTACCGTCGATGCAAAACGATTGGAAACATCGAATATCACGTATTCGTGTCAATTATCGATAGAAAGAACGATTGCGGGAGCTGGGAAGTGAATCCTTACCTACCGTCGATGCAAAACGACTCGAAACATCGAATATCACGTATTCGTGCCAATTATCGATAGAAAGAACGATTGCGGGAGCTGGGAAGTGAATCCTTACCTACCGTCGATGCAAAACGTCTCGAAACATCGAATATCACGTATTCGTGCCAATTATCGATAGAAAGAACGATTGCGGGAGCAGGGAAGTGAATCCATACCTACCGTCGATGCAAAACGACTCGAAACATCGAATATCACGTATTCGTGCCAATTATCGATAGAAAGAACGATTGCGGGAGCTGGCAGGGAATCCTTACCTACCGTCGATGCAAAACGATTGGAAACATCGAATATCACGTATTCGTGCCAATTATCGATAGAAAGAACGATTGCGGGAGCTGGGAAGTGAATCCATACCTACCGTCGATGCAAATCGATTGGAAACATCGAATATCACGTATCCGTGCCAATTATCGATAGAAAGAACGATTGCGGGAGCTGGGAAGTGAATCCTTACCTACCGTCGATGCAAAACGACTCGAAACATCGAATATCACGTATTCGTGCCATTTATCGATAGAAAGAACGATTGCGGGAGCTGGGAAGTGAATCCTTACCTACCGTCGATGCAAAACGATTGGAAACATCGAATATCACGTATCCGTGCCAATTATCGATCGAAAGAACGATTGCGGGAGCTGGGAAGTGAATCCTTACCTACCGTCGATGCAAAACGACTCGAATCATCGAATATCACGTATTCGTGCCAATTATCGATAGAAAGAACGATTGCGGGAGCTGGGAAGTGAATCCTTACCTACCGTCGATGCAAAACAACTCGAAACATCGAATATCACGTATTCGTGCCAATTATCGATAGAAAGAACGATTGCGGGAGCTGGGAAGTGAATCCTTACCTACCGTCGATGCAAAACGACTCGAATCATCGAATATCACGTATTCGTGCCAATTATCGATAGAAAGAACGATTGCGGGAGCTGGAAGGGAATCCTTACCTACCGTCGATGCAAAACGATTGGAAACATCGAATATCACGTATTCGTGTCAATTAGCGACAGAAAGAACGATAGCGGGAGCTGGGAAGTGAATCCTTACCTACCGTCGATGCAAAACGATTGGAAACATCGAATATCACGTATTCGTGCCTATTATCGATAGAAAGAACGATTGCGGGAGCTGGGAAGTGAATCCTTACCTACCGTCGATGCAAAACGATTGGAAACATCGAATATCACGTATTCGTGTCAATTATCGACAGAAAGAACGTTTGCGGGAGCAGGGAAGTGAATCCATACCTACCGTCGATGCAAATCGATTGGAAACATCGAATATCACGTATCCGTGCCAATTATCGATAGAAAGAACGATTGCGGGAGCTGGGAAGTGATTCCTTACCTACCGTCGATGCAAAACGACTCGAAACATCGAAAATCACGTATTCGTGCCAATTATCGATAGAAAGAACGATTGCGGGAGCTGGGAAGTGAATCCTTACATTCCCGCGATGCAAAACGATTGGAAACATCGAATATCACGTATTCGTGCCAATTATCGATAGAAAGAACGATTGCGGGAGCTGGGAAGGGAATCCATACCTTCCGTCGATGCAAATCGATTGGAAACATCGAATGTCACGTATTCGTGCCAATTATCGATAGAAAGAACGATTGCGGGAGCTGGGAAGTGAATCCTTACCTTCCCGCGATGCAAAACGATTGGAAACATCGAATAGCACGTATTCGTGCAAATTATCGATAGAAAGGACGATTGCGGGAGGAGGGAAGTGAATCCATACCTACCGTCGATGCCAATCGATTGGAAACATCGAATAGCACGTATTCGTGCCAATTATCGATAGAAAGAACGATTGTCGGAGCTGGGAAGTGAGTAGTTACCTACCGTCGATGCAAAACGATTGGAAACATCGAATAACACGTCTTCGTGCAAATTATCGATAGAAAGAACGATTGCGGGAGCTGGGAAGTGAATCCTTACCTACCGTCGATGCAAAACGACTCGAAACATTCAATATCACATATTCGTGCCAATTATCGATAGAAAGAACGATTGCGGGAGGTGGGAAGTGAATCCTTACCCTCCCGCGATGCAAAACGATTGGAATCATCGAATATCACATATCCGTGCCAATTATCGATAGAAAGAACGATTGCGGGAGCTGGGAAGGGAATCCTTACCTACCGTCGATGCAAAACGACTCGAAACATCGAATATCACGTATTCGTGCCAATTATCGATAGAAAGAACGATTGCGGGAGCTGGGAAGGGAATCCTTACCTTCCCGCGATGCAAAACGATTGGAAACATCGAATATCACGTATCCGTGCCAATTATCGATAGAAAGAACGATTGCGGGAGCTGGGAAGTGAATCCTTACCTACCGTCGATGCAAAACGATTGGAAACATCGAATATCACTTATTCGTGCCAATTATCGATAGAAAGAACGATTGCCGGAGCTTGGAAGTGAGTGCTTACCTACCGTCGATGCAAAACGATTGGAAACATCGAATAGCACGTATTCGTGCCAATTATCGATAGAATGAACGATTGCGGGCGCTGGGAAGTGAATCCTTAACTACCGTCGATGCAAAACGATTGGAAACATCGAATATCACGTATTCGTGCCAATTATCGATAGAAAGAACGATTGCGGGAGCTGGGAAGTGAATCCATACCTACCGTCGTTGCAAAACGACTCGAAACATCGAATATCACGTTTTCGTGCCAATTATCGATAGAAAGAACGATTGCGGGAGCTGGGAAGTGAATCCTTACCTTCCCGCGATGCAAAACGATTGGAAACATCGAATATCACGTATCCGTGTCAATTATCGATAGAAAGAACGATTGCGGGAGCTGGGAAGGGAATCCTTACCTACCGTCGATGCAAAACGACTCGAAACATCGAATATCCCGTATTCGTGCCAATTATCGATAGAAAGAACGATTGCGGGAGCTGGGAAGTGAATCCTCACCTACCGTCGATGCAAAACGACTCGAATCATCGAATATCACGTATTCGTGCCAATTATCGATAGAAAGAACGATTGCGGGAGCTGGAAGGGAATCCTTACCTACCGTCGATGCAAAACGATTGGAAACATCGAATATCACGTATTCGTGTCAATTAGCGACAGAAAGAACGATTGCGGGAGCTGGGAAGTGAATCCTTACCTACCGTCGATGCAAAACGATTGGAAACATCGAATATCACGTATTCGTGCCTATTATCGATAGAAAGAACGATTGCGGGAGCTGGGAAGTGAATCCTTACCTACCGTCGATGCAAAACGATTGGAAACATCGAATATCACGTATTCGTGTCAATTATCGACAGAAAGAACGATTGCGGGAGCAGGGAAGTGAATCCATACCTACCGTCGATGCAAATCGATTGGAAACATCGAATATCACGTATCCGTGCCAATTATCGATAGAAAGAACGATTGCGGGAGCTGGGAAGTGATTCCTTACCTACCGTCGATGCAAAACGACTCGAAACATCGAATATCACGTATTCGTGCCAATTATCGATAGAAAGAACGATTGCGGGAGCTGGGAAGTGAATCCTTACCTACCGTCGATGCAAAACGACTCGAAACATCGAATATCACGTATTCGTGCCAATTATCGATAGAAAGAACGATTGCGGGAGCTGGGAAGGGAATCCTTACCTTCCCGCGATGCAAAACGATTGGAAACATCGAATATCACGTATCCGTGCCAATTATCGATAGAAAGAACGATTGCGGGAGCTGGGAAGTGAATCCTTACCTACCGTCGATGCAAAACGATTGGAAACATCGAATATCACTTATTCGTGCCAATTATCGATAGAAAGAACGATTGCCGGAGCTTGGAAGTGAGTGCTTACCTACCGTCGATGCAAAACGATTGGAAACATCGAATAGCACGTATTCGTGCCAATTATCGATAGAATGAACGATTGCGGGCGCTGGGAAGTGAATCCTTAACTACCGTCGATGCAAAACGATTGGAAACATCGAATATCACGTATTCGTGCCAATTATCGATAGAAAGAACGATTGCGGGAGCTGGGAAGTGAATCCATACCTACCGTCGTTGCAAAACGACTCGAAACATCGAATATCACGTTTTCGTGCCAATTATCGATAGAAAGAACGATTGCGGGAGCTGGGAAGTGAATCCTTACCTTCCCGCGATGCAAAACGATTGGAAACATCGAATATCACGTATCCGTGTCAATTATCGATAGAAAGAACGATTGCGGGAGCTGGGAAGGGAATCCTTACCTACCGTCGATGCAAAACGACTCGAAACATCGAATATCACGTATTCGTGCCAATTATCGATAGAAAGAACGATTGCGGGAGCTGGGAAGTGAATCCTCACCTACCGTCGATGCAAAACGACTCGAATCATCGAATATCACGTATTCGTGCCAATTATCGATAGAAAGAACGATTGCGGGAGCTGGAAGGGAATCCTTACCTACCGTCGATGCAAAACGATTGGAAACATCGAATATCACGTATTCGTGTCAATTAGCGACAGAAAGAACGATTGCGGGAGCTGGGAAGTGAATCCTTACCTACCGTCGATGCAAAACGATTGGAAACATCGAATATCACGTATTCGTGCCTATTATCGATAGAAAGAACGATTGCGGGAGCTGGGAAGTGAATCCTTACCTACCGTCGATGCAAAACGATTGGAAACATCGAATATCACGTATTCGTGTCAATTATCGACAGAAAGAACGATTGCGGGAGCAGGGAAGTGAATCCATACCTACCGTCGATGCAAATCGATTGGAAACATCGAATATCACGTATCCGTGCCAATTATCGATAGAAAGAACGATTGCGGGAGCTGGGAAGTGATTCCTTACCTACCGTCGATGCAAAACGACTCGAAACATCGAATATCACGTATTCGTGCCAATTATCGATAGAAAGAACGATTGCGGGAGCTGGGAAGTGAATCCTTACCTACCGTCGATGCAAAACGACTCGAAACATCGAATATCACGTATTCGTGCCAATTATCGATAGAAAGAACGATTGCGGGAGCTGGGAAGTGAATCCATACCTACCGTCGATGCAAAACGACTCGAAACATCGAGTATCACGTATTCGTGCCAATTATCGATAGAAAGAACGATTGCGGGAGCTGGGAAGTGAATCCTTACATTCCCGCGATGCAAAACGATTGGAAACATCGAATATCACGTATTCGTGCCAATTATCGATAGAAAGAACGATTGCGGGAGCTGGGAAGTGAATCCTTACATTCCCGCGATGCAAAACGATTGGAAACATCGAATATCACGTATTCGTGCCAATTATCGATAGAAAGAACGATTGCGGGAGCTGGGAAGTGAATCCATACCTACCGTCGATGCAAATCGATTGGAAACATCGAATATCACGTATCCGTGCCAATTATCGATAGAAAGAACGATTGCGGGAGCTGGGAAGTGAATCCTTACCTACCGTCGATGCAAAACGACTCGAAACATCGAATATCACGTATTCGTGCCATTTATCGATAGAAAGAACGATTGCGGGAGCTGGGAAGTGAATCCTTACCTACCGTCGATGCAAAACGATTGGAAACATCGAATATCACGTATCCGTGCCAATTATCGATCGAAAGAACGATTGCGGGAGCTGGGAAGTGAATCCTTACCTACCGTCGATGCAAAACGACTCGAAACATCGAATATCACGTATTCGTGCCAATTATCGATAGAAAGAACGATTGCGGGAGCTGGGAAGTGAATCCTTACCTACCGTCGATGCAAAACGACTCGAATCATCGAATATCACGTATTCGTGCCAATTATCGATAGAAAGAACGATTGCGGGAGCTGGGAAGTGAATCCTTACCTACCGTCGATGCAAAACGACTCGAAACATCGAATATCACGTATTCGTGCCAATTATCGATAGAAAGAACGATTGCGGAAGCTGGGAAGTGAATCCTTACCTACCGTCGATGCAAAACGACTCGAATCATCGAATATCACGTATTCGTGCCAATTATCGATAGAAAGAACGATTGCGGGAGCTGGAAGGGAATCCTTACCTACCGTCGATGCAAAACGATTGGAAACATCGAATATCACGTATTCATGTCAATTAGCGACAGAAAGAACGATTGCGGGAGCTGGGAAGTGAATCCTTACCTACCGTCGATGCAAAACGATTGGAAACATCGAATATCACGTATTCGTGCCTATTATCGATAGAAAGAACGATTGCGGGAGCTGGGAAGTGAATCCTTACCTACCGTCGATGCAAAACGATTGGAAACATCGAATATCACGTATTCGTGTCAATTATCGATACAAAGAACGATTGCCGGAGCTGGGAAGTGAATCGTTACCTACCGTCGATGCAAAACGACTCGAAACATCGAATATCACGTATTCGTGCCAATTATCGATAGAAAGAACGATTGCGGGAGCTGGGAAGTGAATCCTTACCTACCGTCGATGCAAAACGACTCGAATCATCGAATATCACGTATTCGTGCCAATTATCGATAGAAAGAACGATTGCGGGAGCTGGAAGGGAATCCTTACCTACCGTCGATGCAAAACGACTCGAATCATCGAATATCACGTATTCGTGCCAATTATCGATAGAAAGAACGATTGCGGGAGCTGGGAAGTGAATCCTTACCTACCGTCGATGCAAAACGACTCGAAACATCGAATATCACGTATTCGTGCCAATTATCGATAGAAAGAACGATTGCGGGAGCTGGGAAGTGAATCCTTACCTACCGTCGATGCAAAACGACTCGAATCATCGAATATCACGTATTCGTGCCAATTATCGATAGAAAGAACGATTGCGGGAGCTGGAAGGGAATCCTTACCTACCGTCGATGCAAAACGATTGGAAACATCGAATATCACGTATTCGTGTCAATTAGCGACAGAAAGAACGATTGCGGGAGCTGGGAAGTGAATCCTTACCTACCGTCGATGCAAAACGATTGGAAACATCGAATATCACGTATTCGTGCCTATTATCGATAGAAAGAACGATTGCGGGAGCTGGGAAGTGAATCCTTACCTACCGTCGATGCAAAACGATTGGAAACATCGAATATCACGTATTCGTGTCAATTATCGACAGAAAGAACGATTGCGGGAGCAGGGAAGTGAATCCATACCTACCGTCGATGCAAAGCGATTGGAAACATCGAATATCACGTATCCGTGCCAATTATCGATAGAAAGAACGATTGCGGGAGCTGGGAAGTGATTCCTTACCTACCGTCGATGCAAAACGACTCGAAACATCGAATATCACGTATTCGTGCCAATTATCGATAGAAAGAACGATTGCGGGAGCTGGGAAGTGAATCCTTACATTCCCGCGATGCAAAACGATTGGAAACATCGAATATCACGTATTCGTGCCAATTATCGATAGAAAGAACGATTGCGGGAGCTGGGAAGGGAATCCATACCTTCCGTCGATGCAAATCGATTGGAAACATCGAATGTCACGTATTCGTGCCAATTATCGATAGAAAGAACGATTGCGGGAGCTGGGAAGTGAATCCTTACCTTCCCGCGATGCAAAACGATTGGAAACATCGAATAGCACGTATTCGTGCAAATTATCGATAGAAAGGACGATTGCGGGAGGAGGGAAGTGAATCCATACCTACCGTCGATGCCAATCGATTGGAAACATCGAATAGCACGTATTCGTGCCAATTATCGATAGAAAGAACGATTGTCGGAGCTGGGAAGTGAGTAGTTACCTACCGTCGATGCAAAACGATTGGAAACATCGAATAACACGTCTTCGTGCAAATTATCGATAGAAAGAACGATTGCGGGAGCTGGGAAGTGAATCCTTACCTACCGTCGATGCAAAACGACTCGAAACATTCAATATCACATATTCGTGCCAATTATCGATAGAAAGAACGATTGCGGGAGGTGGGAAGTGAATCCTTACCCTCCCGCGATGCAAAACGATTGGAATCATCGAATATCACGTATCCGTGCCAATTATCGATAGAAAGAACGATTGCGGGAGCTGGGAAGTGAATCCTTACCTTCCCGCGATGCAAAACGATTGGAAACATCGAATATCACGTATCCGTGCCAATTATCGATAGAAAGAACGATTGCGGGAGCTGGGAAGGGAATCCTTACCTACCGTCGATGCAAAACGATTGGAAACATCGAATATCACGTATCCGTGCCAATTATCGATAGAAAGAACGATTGCGGGAGCTGGGAAGTGAATCCTTACCTACCGTCGATGCAAAACGATTGGAAACATCGAATATCACTTATTCGTGCCAATTATCGATAGAAAGAACGATTGCCGGAGCTTGGAAGTGAGTGCTTACCTACCGTCGATGCAAAACGATTGGAAACATCGAATAGCACGTATTCGTGCCAATTATCGATAGAATGAACGATTGCGGGCGCTGGGAAGTGAATCCTTAACTACCGTCGATGCAAAACGATTGGAAACATCGAATATCACGTATTCGTGCCAATTATCGATAGAAAGAACGATTGCGGGAGCTGGGAAGTGAATCCATACCTACCGTCGTTGCAAAACGACTCGAAACATCGAATATCACGTTTTCGTGCCAATTATCGATAGAAAGAACGATTGCGGGAGCTGGGAAGTGAATCCTTACCTACCGTCGATGCAAAACGACTCGAATCATCGAATATCACGTATTCGTGCCAATTATCGATAGAAAGAACGATTGCGGGAGCTGGAAGGGAATCCTTACCTACCGTCGATGCAAAACGATTGGAAACATCGAATATCACGTATTCATGTCAATTAGCGACAGAAAGAACGATTGCGGGAGCTGGGAAGTGAATCCTTACCTACCGTCGATGCAAAACGATTGGAAACATCGAATATCACGTATTCGTGCCTATTATCGATAGAAAGAACGATTGCGGGAGCTGGGAAGTGAATCCTTACCTACCGTCGATGCAAAACGATTGGAAACATCGAATATCACGTATTCGTGTCAATTATCGATACAAAGAACGATTGCCGGAGCTGGGAAGTGAATCCTTACCTACCGTCGATGCAAAACGACTCGAAACATCGAATATCACGTATTCGTGCCAATTATCGATAGAAAGAACGATTGCGGGAGCTGGGAAGTGAATCCTTACCTACCGTCGATGCAAAACGACTCGAATCATCGAATATCACGTATTCGTGCCAATTATCGATAGAAAGAACGATTGCGGGAGCTGGAAGGGAATCCTTACCTACCGTCGATGCAAAACGACTCGAATCATCGAATATCACGTATTCGTGCCAATTATCGATAGAAAGAACGATTGCGGGAGCTGGGAAGTGAATCCTTACCTACCGTCGATGCAAAACGACTCGAAACATCGAATATCACGTATTCGTGCCAATTATCGATAGAAAGAACGATTGCGGGAGCTGGGAAGTGAATCCTTACCTACCGTCGATGCAAAACGACTCGAATCATCGAATATCACGTATTCGTGCCAATTATCGATAGAAAGAACGATTGCGGGAGCTGGAAGGGAATCCTTACCTACCGTCGATGCAAAACGATTGGAAACATCGAATATCACGTATTCGTGTCAATTAGCGACAGAAAGAACGATTGCGGGAGCTGGGAAGTGAATCCTTACCTACCGTCGATGCAAAACGATTGGAAACATCGAATATCACGTATTCGTGCCTATTATCGATAGAAAGAACGATTGCGGGAGCTGGGAAGTGAATCCTTACCTACCGTCGATGCAAAACGATTGGAAACATCGAATATCACGTATTCGTGTCAATTATCGACAGAAAGAACGATTGCGGGAGCAGGGAAGTGAATCCATACCTACCGTCGATGCAAAGCGATTGGAAACATCGAATATCACGTATCCGTGCCAATTATCGATAGAAAGAACGATTGCGGGAGCTGGGAAGTGATTCCTTACCTACCGTCGATGCAAAACGACTCGAAACATCGAATATCACGTATTCGTGCCAATTATCGATAGAAAGAACGATTGCGGGAGCTGGGAAGTGAATCCTTACATTCCCGCGATGCAAAACGATTGGAAACATCGAATATCACGTATTCGTGCCAATTATCGATAGAAAGAACGATTGCGGGAGCTGGGAAGGGAATCCATACCTTCCGTCGATGCAAATCGATTGGAAACATCGAATGTCACGTATTCGTGCCAATTATCGATAGAAAGAACGATTGCGGGAGCTGGGAAGTGAATCCTTACCTTCCCGCGATGCAAAACGATTGGAAACATCGAATAGCACGTATTCGTGCAAATTATCGATAGAAAGGACGATTGCGGGAGGAGGGAAGTGAATCCATACCTACCGTCGATGCCAATCGATTGGAAACATCGAATAGCACGTATTCGTGCCAATTATCGATAGAAAGAACGATTGTCGGAGCTGGGAAGTGAGTAGTTACCTACCGTCGATGCAAAACGATTGGAAACATCGAATAACACGTCTTCGTGCAAATTATCGATAGAAAGAACGATTGCGGGAGCTGGGAAGTGAATCCTTACCTACCGTCGATGCAAAACGACTCGAAACATTCAATATCACATATTCGTGCCAATTATCGATAGAAAGAACGATTGCGGGAGGTGGGAAGTGAATCCTTACCCTCCCGCGATGCAAAACGATTGGAATCATCGAATATCACGTATCCGTGCCAATTATCGAAGGAAAGAACGATTGCGGGAGCTGGGAAGTGAATCCTTACCTTCCCGCGATGCAAAACGATTGGAAACATCGAATATCACGTATCCGTGCCAATTATCGATAGAAAGAACGATTGCGGGAGCTGGGAAGGGAATCCTTACCTACCGTCGATGCAAAACGATTGGAAACATCGAATATCACGTATCCGTGCCAATTATCGATAGAAAGAACGATTGCGGGAGCTGGGAAGTGAATCCTTACCTACCGTCGATGCAAAACGATTGGAAACATCGAATATCACTTATTCGTGCCAATTATCGATAGAAAGAACGATTGCCGGAGCTTGGAAGTGAGTGCTTACCTACCGTCGATGCAAAACGATTGGAAACATCGAATAGCACGTATTCGTGCCAATTATCGATAGAATGAACGATTGCGGGCGCTGGGAAGTGAATCCTTAACTACCGTCGATGCAAAACGATTGGAAACATCGAATATCACGTATTCGTGCCAATTATCGATAGAAAGAACGATTGCGGGAGCTGGGAAGTGAATCCATACCTACCGTCGTTGCAAAACGACTCGAAACATCGAATATCACGTTTTCGTGCCAATTATCGATAGAAAGAACGATTGCGGGAGCTGGGAAGTGAATCCTTACCTTCCCGCGATGCAAAACGATTGGAAACATCGAATATCACGTATCCGTGTCAATTATCGATAGAAAGAACGATTGCGGGAGCTGGGAAGGGAATCCTTACCTACCGTCGATGCAAAACGACTCGAAACATCGAATATCACGTATTCGTGCCAATTATCGATAGAAAGAACGATTGCGGGAGCTGGGAAGTGAATCCTTACCTACCGTCGATGCAAAACGACTCGAAACATCGAATATCACGTATTCGTGCCAATTATCGATAGAAAGAACGATTGCGGGAGCAGGGAAGTGAATCCATACCTACCGTCGATGCAAAACGACTCGAAACATCGAATATCACGTATTCGTGCCAATTATCGATAGAAAGAACGATTGCGGGAGCTTGGAAGTGAATCCTTACCTTCCCGCGATGCAAAACGATTGGAAACATCGAATAGCACGTATTCGTGCAAATTATCGATAGAAAGGACGATTGCGGGAGCTGGGAAGTGAATCCATACCTACCGTCGATGCAAATCGATTGGAAACATCGAATATCACGTATCCGTGCCAATTATCGATAGAAAGAACGATTGCGGGAGCTGGGAAGTGAATCCTTACCTACCGTCGATGCAAAACGACTCGAAACATCGAATATCACGTATTCGTGCCATTTATCGATAGAAAGAACGATTGCGGGAGCTGGGAAGTGAATCCTTACCTACCGTCGATGCAAAACGATTGGAAACATCGAATATCACGTATCCGTGCCAATTATCGATCGAAAGAACGATTGCGGGAGCTGGGAAGTGAATCCTTACCTACCGTCGATGCAAAACGACTCGAAACATCGAATATCACGTATTCGTGCCAATTATCGATAGAAAGAACGATTGCGGGAGCTGGGAAGTGAATCCTTACCTACCGTCGATGCAAAACGACTCGAATCATCGAATATCACGTATTCGTGCCAATTATCGATAGAAAGAACGATTGCGGGAGCTGGGAAGTGAATCCTTACCTACCGTCGATGCAAAACGACTCGAAACATCGAATATCACGTATTCGTGCCAATTATCGATAGAAAGAACGATTGCGGGAGCTGGGAAGTGAATCCTTACCTACCGTCGATGCAAAACGACTCGAATCATCGAATATCACGTATTCGTGCCAATTATCGATAGAAAGAACGATTGCGGGAGCTGGAAGGGAATCCTTACCTACCGTCGATGCAAAACGATTGGAAACATCGAATATCACGTATTCATGTCAATTAGCGACAGAAAGAACGATTGCGGGAGCTGGGAAGTGAATCCTTACCTACCGTCGATGCAAAACGATTGGAAACATCGAATATCACGTATTCGTGCCTATTATCGATAGAAAGAACGATTGCGGGAGCTGGGAAGTGAATCCTTACCTACCGTCGATGCAAACCGATTGGAAACATCGAATATCACGTATTCGTGTCAATTATCGATACAAAGAACGATTGCCGGAGCTGGGAAGTGAATCCTTACCTACCGTCGATGCAAAACGACTCGAAACATCGAATATCACGTATTCGTGCCAATTATCGATAGAAAGAACGATTGCGGGAGCTGGGAAGTGAATCCTTACCTACCGTCGATGCAAAACGACTCGAATCATCGAATATCACGTATTCGTGCCAATTATCGATAGAAAGAACGATTGCGGGAGCTGGAAGGGAATCCTTACCTACCGTCGATGCAAAACGACTCGAATCATCGAATATCACGTATTCGTGCCAATTATCGATAGAAAGAACGATTGCGGGAGCTGGGAAGTGAATCCTTACCTACCGTCGATGCAAAACGACTCGAAACATCGAATATCACGTATTCGTGCCAATTATCGATAGAAAGAACGATTGCGGGAGCTGGGAAGTGAATCCTTACCTACCGTCGATGCAAAACGACTCGAATCATCGAATATCACGTATTCGTGCCAATTATCGATAGAAAGAACGATTGCGGGAGCTGGAAGGGAATCCTTACCTACCGTCGATGCAAAACGATTGGAAACATCGAATATCACGTATTCGTGTCAATTAGCGACAGAAAGAACGATTGCGGGAGCTGGGAAGTGAATCCTTACCTACCGTCGATGCAAAACGATTGGAAACATCGAATATCACGTATTCGTGCCTATTATCGATAGAAAGAACGATTGCGGGAGCTGGGAAGTGAATCCTTACCTACCGTCGATGCAAAACGATTGGAAACATCGAATATCACGTATTCGTGTCAATTATCGACAGAAAGAACGATTGCGGGAGCAGGGAAGTGAATCCATACCTACCGTCGATGCAAAGCGATTGGAAACATCGAATATCACGTATCCGTGCCAATTATCGATAGAAAGAACGATTGCGGGAGCTGGGAAGTGAATCCTTACATTCCCGCGATGCAAAACGATTGGAAACATCGAATATCACGTATTCGTGCCAATTATCGATAGAAAGAACGATTGCGGGAGCTGGGAAGGGAATCCATACCTTCCGTCGATGCAAATCGATTGGAAACATCGAATGTCACGTATTCGTGCCAATTATCGATAGAAAGAACGATTGCGGGAGCTGGGAAGTGAATCCTTACCTTCCCGCGATGCAAAACGATTGGAAACATCGAATAGCACGTATTCGTGCAAATTATCGATAGAAAGGACGATTGCGGGAGGAGGGAAGTGAATCCATACCTACCGTCGATGCCAATCGATTGGAAACATCGAATAGCACGTATTCGTGCCAATTATCGATAGAAAGAACGATTGTCGGAGCTGGGAAGTGAGTAGTTACCTACCGTCGATGCAAAACGATTGGAAACATCGAATAACACGTCTTCGTGCAAATTATCGATAGAAAGAACGATTGCGGGAGCTGGGAAGTGAATCCTTACCTACCGTCGATGCAAAACGACTCGAAACATTCAATATCACATATTCGTGCCAATTATCGATAGAAAGAACGATTGCGGGAGGTGGGAAGTGAATCCTTACCCTCCCGCGATGCAAAACGATTGGAATCATCGAATATCACGTATCCGTGCCAATTATCGATAGAAAGAACGATTGCGGGAGCTGGGAAGTGAATCCTTACCTTCCCGCGATGCAAAACGATTGGAAACATCGAATATCACGTATCCGTGCCAATTATCGATAGAAAGAACGATTGCGGGAGCTGGGAAGGGAATCCTTACCTACCGTCGATGCAAAACGACTCGAAACATCGAATATCACGTATTCGTGCCAATTATCGATAGAAAGAACGATTGCGGGAGCTGGGAAGTGAATCCTTACCTTCCCGCGATGCAAAACGATTGGAAACATCGAATATCACGTATCCGTGCCAATTATCGATAGAAAGAACGATTGCGGGAGCTGGGAAGTGAATCCTTACCTACCGTCGATGCAAAACGATTGGAAACATCGAATATCACTTATTCGTGCCAATTATCGATAGAAAGAACGATTGCCGGAGCTTGGAAGTGAGTGCTTACCTACCGTCGATGCAAAACGATTGGAAACATCGAATAGCACGTATTCGTGCCAATTATCGATAGAATGAACGATTGCGGGCGCTGGGAAGTGAATCCTTAACTACCGTCGATGCAAAACGATTGGAAACATCGAATATCACGTATTCGTGCCAATTATCGATAGAAAGAACGATTGCGGGAGCTGGGAAGTGAATCCATACCTACCGTCGTTGCAAAACGACTCGAAACATCGAATATCACGTTTTCGTGCCAATTATCGATAGAAAGAACGATTGCGGGAGCTGGGAAGTGAATCCTTACCTTCCCGCGATGCAAAACGATTGGAAACATCGAATATCACGTATCCGTGTCAATTATCGATAGAAAGAACGATTGCGGGAGCTGGGAAGGGAATCCTTACCTACCGTCGATGCAAAACGACTCGAAACATCGAATATCACGTATTCGTGCCAATTATCGATAGAAAGAACGATTGCGGGAGCTGGGAAGTGAATCCTTACCTACCGTCGATGCAAAACGACTCGAATCATCGAATATCACGTATTCGTGCCAATTATCGATAGAAAGAACGATTGCGGGAGCTGGAAGGGAATCCTTACCTACCGTCGATGCAAAACGATTGGAAACATCGAATATCACGTATTCGTGTCAATTAGCGACAGAAAGAACGATTGCGGGAGCTGGGAAGTGAATCCTTACCTACCGTCGATGCAAAACGATTGGAAACATCGAATATCACGTATTCGTGCCTATTATCGATAGAAAGAACGATTGCGGGAGCTGGGAAGTGAATCCTTACCTACCGTCGATGCAAAACGATTGGAAACATCGAATATCACGTATTCGTGTCAATTATCGACAGAAAGAACGATTGCGGGAGCAGGGAAGTGAATCCATACCTACCGTCGATGCAAATCGATTGGAAACATCGAATATCACGTATCCGTGCCAATTATCGATAGAAAGAACGATTGCGGGAGCTGGGAAGTGATTCCTTACCTACCGTCGATGCAAAACGACTCGAAACATCGAATATCACGTATTCGTGCCAATTATCGATAGAAAGAACGATTGCGGGAGCTGGGAAGTGAATCCTTACCTACCGTCGATGCAAAACGACTCGAAACATCGAATATCACGTATTCGTGCCAATTATCGATAGAAAGAACGATTGCGGGAGCTGGGATGTGAATCCATACCTACCGTCGATGCAAAACGACTCGAAACATCGAGTATCACGTATTCGTGCCAATTATCGATAGAAAGAACGATTGCGGGAGCTGGGAAGTGAATCCTTACATTCCCGCGATGCAAAACGATTGGAAACATCGAGTATCACGTATTCGTGCCAATTATCGATAGAAAGAACGATTGCGGGAGCTGGGAAGTGAATCCTTACATTCCCGCGATGCAAAACGATTGGAAACATCGAATATCACGTATTCGTGCCAATTATCGATAGAAAGAACGATTGCGGGAGCTGGGAAGGGAATCCATACCTTCCGTCGATGCAAATCGATTGGAAACATCGAATATCACGTATTCGTGTCAATTATCGACAGAAACAACGATTGCGGGAGCAGGGAAGTGAATCCATACCTACCGTCGATGCAAATCGATTGGAAACATCGAATATCACGTATCCGTGCCAATTATCGATAGAAAGAACGATTGCGGGAGCTGGGAAGTGAATCCTTACCTACCGTCGATGCAAAACGACTCGAAACATCGAATATCACGTATTCGTGCCAATTATCGATAGAAAGAACGATTGCGGGAGCTGGGAAGTGAATCCTTACCTACCGTCGATGCAAAACGACTCGAAACATCGAATATCACGTATTCGTGCCAATTATCGATAGAAAGAACGATTGCGGGAGCAGGGAAGTGAATCCATACCTACCGTCGATGCAAAACGACTCGAAACATCGAATATCACGTATTCGTGCCAATTATCGATAGAAAGAACGATTGCGGGAGCTGGGAAGTGAATCCTTACCTTCCCGCGATGCAAAACGATTGGAAACATCGAATAGCACGTATTCGTGCAAATTATCGATAGAAAGGACGATTGCGGGAGCTGGGAAGTGAATCCATACCTACCGTCGATGCAAATCGATTGGAAACATCGAATATCACGTATCCGTGCCAATTATCGATAGAAAGAACGATTGCGGGAGCTGGGAAGTGAATCCTTACCTACCGTCGATGCAAAACGACTCGAAACATCGAATATCACGTATTCGTGCCATTTATCGATAGAAAGAACGATTGCGGGAGCTGGGAAGTGAATCCTTACCTACCGTCGATGCAAAACGATTGGAAACATCGAATATCACGTATCCGTGCCAATTATCGATCGAAAGAACGATTGCGGGAGCTGGGAAGTGAATCCTTACCTACCGTCGATGCAAAACGACTCGAAACATCGAATATCACGTATTCGTGCCAATTATCGATAGAAAGAACGATTGCGGGAGCTGGGAAGTGAATCCTTACCTACCGTCGATGCAAAACGACTCGAATCATCGAATATCACGTATTCGTGCCAATTATCGATAGAAAGAACGATTGCGGGAGCTGGAAGGGAATCCTTACCTACCGTCGATGCAAAACGATTGGAAACATCGAATATCACGTATTCATGTCAATTAGCGACAGAAAGAACGATTGCGGGAGCTGGGAAGTGAATCCTTACCTACCGTCGATGCAAAACGATTGGAAACATCGAATATCACGTATTCGTGCCTATTATCGATAGAAAGAACGATTGCGGGAGCTGGGAAGTGAATCCTTACCTACCGTCGATGCAAAACGATTGGAAACATCGAATATCACGTATTCGTGTCAATTATCGATACAAAGAACGATTGCCGGAGCTGGGAAGTGAATCCTTACCTACCGTCGATGCAAAACGACTCGAAACATCGAATATCACGTATTCGTGCCAATTATCGATAGAAAGAACGATTGCGGGAGCTGGGAAGTGAATCCTTACCTACCGTCGATGCAAAACGATTGGAAACATCGAATATCACGTATCCGTGCCAATCATCGATCGAAAGAACGATTGCGGGAGCTGGGAAGTGAATCCTTACCTACCGTCGATGCAAAACGACTCGAAACATCGAATATCACGTATTCGTGCCAATTATCGATAGAAAGAACGATTGCGGGAGCTGGGAAGTGAATCCTTACCTACCGTCGATGCAAAACGACTCGAATCATCGAATATCACGTATTCGTGCCAATTATCGATAGAAAGAACGATTGCGGGAGCTGGGAAGTGAATCCTTACCTACCGTCGATGCAAAACGACTCGAAACATCGAATATCACGTATTCGTGCCTATTATCGATAGAAAGAACGATTGCGGGAGCTGGGATGTGAATCCTTACCTACCGTCGATGCAAAACGACTCGAATCATCGAATATCACGTATTCGTGCCAATTATCGATAGAAAGAACGATTGCGGGAGCTGGAAGGGAATCCTTACCTACCGTCGATGCAAAACGATTGGAAACATCGAATATCACGTATTCGTGTCAATTAGCGACAGAAAGAACGATTGCGGGAGCTGGGAAGTGAATCCTTACCTACCGTCGATGCAAAACGACTCGAAACATCGAATATCACGTATTCGTGCCATTTATCGATAGAAAGAACGATTGCGGGAGCAGGGAAGTGAATCCATACCTACCGTCGATGCAAATCGATTGGAAACATCGAATATCACGTATTCGTGCCAATTATCGATAGAAAGATCGATTGCGGGAGCTGGAAGGGAATCCTTACCTACCGTCGATGCAAAACGATTGGAAACATCGAATATCACGTATTCATGTCAATTAGCGACAGAAAGAACGATTGCGGGAGCTGGGAAGTGAATCCTTACCTACCGTCGATGCAAAACGATTGGAAACATCGAATATCACGTATTCGTGCCTATTATCGATAGAAAGAACGATTGCGGGAGCTGGGAAGTGAATCCTTACCTACCGTCGATGCAAAACGATTGGAAACATCGAATATCACGTATTCGTGTCAATTATCGATACAAAGAACGATTGCCGGAGCTGGGAAGTGAATCCTTACCTACCGTCGATGCAAAACGACTCGAAACATCGAATATCACGTATTCGTGCCAATTATCGATAGAAAGAACGATTGCGGGAGCTGGGAAGTGAATCCTTACCTACCGTCGATGCAAAACGATTGGAAACATCGAATATCACGTATCCGTGCCAATTATCGATCGAAAGAACGATTGCGGGAGCTGGGAAGTGAATCCTTACCTAAATGTCGATGCAAAACGACTCGAAACATCGAATATCACGTATTCGTGCCAATTATCGATAGAAAGAACGATTGCGGGAGCTGGGAAGTGAATCCTTACCTACCGTCGATGCAAAACGACTCGAATCATCGAATATCACGTATTCGTGCCAATTATCGATAGAAAGAACGATTGCGGGAGCTGGGAAGTGAATCCTTACCTACCGTCGATGCAAAACGACTCGAAACATCGAATATCACGTATTCGTGCCTATTATCGATAGAAAGAACGATTGCGGGAGCTGGGAAGTGAATCCTTACCTACCGTCGATGCAAAACGACTCGAATCATCGAATATCACGTATTCGTGCCAATTATCGATAGAAAGAACGATTGCGGGAGCTGGAAGGGAATCCTTACCTACCGTCGATGCAAAACGATTGGAAACATCGAATATCACGTATTCGTGTCAATTAGCGACAGAAAGAACGATTGCGGGAGCTGGGAAGTGAATCCTTACCTACCGTCGATGCAAAACGACTCGAAACATCGAATATCACGTATTCGTGCCATTTATCGATAGAAAGAACGATTGCGGGAGCTGGGAAGTGAATCCTTACCTACCGTCGATGCAAAACGATTGGAAACATCGAATATCACGTATCCGTGCCAATTATCGATCGAAAGAACGATTGCGGGAGCAGGGAAGTGAATCCATACCTACCGTCGATGCAAATCGATTGGAAACATCGAATATCACGTATCCGTGCCAATTATCGATAGAAAGAACGATTGCGGGAGCTGGGAAGTGAATCCTTACCTACCGTCGATGCAAAACGACTCGAAACATCGAATATCACGTATTCGTGCCAATTATCGATAGAAAGAACGATTGCGGGAGCTGGGAAGTGAATCCTTACCTACCGTCGATGCAAAACGACTCGAAACATCGAATATCACGTATTCGTGCCAATTATCGATAGAAAGAACGATTGCGGGAGCAGGGAAGTGAATCCATACCTACCGTCGATGCAAAACGACTCGAAACATCGAATATCACGTATTCGTGCCAATTATCGATAGAAAGAACGATTGCGGGAGCTGGGAAGTGAATCCTTACCTTCCCGCGATGCAAAACGATTGGAAACATCGAATAGCACGTATTCGTGCAAATTATCGATAGAAAGGACGATTGCGGGAGCTGGGAAGTGAATCCATACCTACCGTCGATGCAAATCGATTGGAAACATCGAATATCACGTATCCGTGCCTATTATCGATAGAAAGAACGATTGCGGGAGCTGGGAAGTGAATCCTTACCTACCGTCGATGCAAAACGACTCGAAACATCGAATATCACTTATTCGTGCCATTTATCGATAGAAAGAACGATTGCGGGAGCTGGGAAGTGAATCCTTACCTACCGTCGATGCAAAACGATTGGAAACATCGAATATCACGTATCCGTGCCAATTATCGATCGAAAGAACGATTGCGGGAGCTGGGAAGTGAATCCTTACCTACCGTCGATGCAAAACGACTCGAAACATCGAATATCACGTATTCGTGCCAATTATCGATAGAAAGAACGATTGCGGGAGCTGGGAAGTGAATCCTTACCTACCGTCGATGCAAAACGACTCGAATCATCGAATATCACGTATTCGTGCCAATTATCGATAGAAAGAACGATTGCGGGAGCTGGGAAGTGAATCCTTACCTACCGTCGATGCAAAACGACTCGAAACATCGAATATCACGTATTCGTGCCAATTATCGATAGAAAGAACGATTGCGGGAGCTGGGAAGTGAATCCTTACCTACCGTCGATGCAAAACGACTCGAATCATCGAATATCACGTATTCGTGCCAATTATCGATAGAAAGAACGATTGCGGGAGCTGGAAGGGAATCCTTACCTACCGTCGATGCAAAACGATTGGAAACATCGAATATCACGTATTCGTGTCAATTAGCGACAGAAAGAACGATTGCGGGAGCTGGGAAGTGAATCCTTACCTACCGTCGATGCAAAACGACTCGAAACATCGAATATCACGTATTCGTGCCATTTATCGATAGAAAGAACGATTGCGGGAGCAGGGAAGTGAATCCATACCTACCGTCGATGCAAATCGATTGGAAACATCGAATATCACGTATTCGTGCCAATTATCGATAGAAAGATCGATTGCGGGAGCTGGAAGGGAATCCTTACCTACCGTCGATGCAAAACGATTGGAAACATCGAATATCACGTATTCATGTCAATTAGCGACAGAAAGAACGATTGCGGGAGCTGGGAAGTGAATCCTTACCTACCGTCGATGCAAAACGATTGGAAACATCGAATATCACGTATTCGTGCCTATTATCGATAGAAAGAACGATTGCGGGAGCTGGGAAGTGAATCCTTACCTACCGTCGATGCAAAACGATTGGAAACATCGAATATCACGTATTCGTGTCAATTATCGATACAAAGAACGATTGCCGGAGCTGGGAAGTGAATCCTTACCTACCGTCGATGCAAAACGACTCGAAACATCGAATATCACGTATTCGTGCCAATTATCGATAGAAAGAACGATTGCGGGAGCTGGGAAGTGAATCCTTACCTACCGTCGATGCAAAACGATTGGAAACATCGAATATCACGTATCCGTGCCAATTATCGATCGAAAGAACGATTGCGGGAGCTGGGAAGTGAATCCTTACCTAAATGTCGATGCAAAACGACTCGAAACATCGAATATCACGTATTCGTGCCAATTATCGATAGAAAGAACGATTGCGGGAGCTGGGAAGTGAATCCTTACCTACCGTCGATGCAAAACGACTCGAATCATCGAATATCACGTATTCGTGCCAATTATCGATAGAAAGAACGATTGCGGGAGCTGGGAAGTGAATCCTTACCTACCGTCGATGCAAAACGACTCGAAACATCGAATATCACGTATTCGTGCCTATTATCGATAGAAAGAACGATTGCGGGAGCTGGGAAGTGAATCCTTACCTACCGTCGATGCAAAACGACTCGAATCATCGAATATCACGTATTCGTGCCAATTATCGATAGAAAGAACGATTGCGGGAGCTGGAAGGGAATCCTTACCTACCGTCGATGCAAAACGATTGGAAACATCGAATATCACGTATTCGTGTCAATTAGCGACAGAAAGAACGATTGCGGGAGCTGGGAAGTGAATCCTTACCTACCGTCGATGCAAAACGACTCGAAACATCGAATATCACGTATTCGTGCCATTTATCGATAGAAAGAACGATTGCGGGAGCTGGGAAGTGAATCCTTACCTACCGTCGATGCAAAACGATTGGAAACATCGAATATCACGTATCCGTGCCAATTATCGATCGAAAGAACGATTGCGGGAGCAGGGAAGTGAATCCATACCTACCGTCGATGCAAATCGATTGGAAACATCGAATATCACGTATCCGTGCCAATTATCGATAGAAAGAACGATTGCGGGAGCTGGGAAGTGAATCCTTACCTACCGTCGATGCAAAACGACTCGAAACATCGAATATCACGTATTCGTGCCAATTATCGATAGAAAGAACGATTGCGGGAGCTGGGAAGTGAATCCTTACCTACCGTCGATGCAAAACGACTCGAAACATCGAATATCACGTATTCGTGCCAATTATCGATAGAAAGAACGATTGCGGGAGCAGGGAAGTGAATCCATACCTACCGTCGATGCAAAACGACTCGAAACATCGAATATCACGTATTCGTGCCAATTATCGATAGAAAGAACGATTGCGGGAGCTGGGAAGTGAATCCTTACCTTCCCGCGATGCAAAACGATTGGAAACATCGAATAGCACGTATTCGTGCAAATTATCGATAGAAAGGACGATTGCGGGAGCTGGGAAGTGAATCCATACCTACCGTCGATGCAAATCGATTGGAAACATCGAATATCACGTATCCGTGCCTATTATCGATAGAAAGAACGATTGCGGGAGCTGGGAAGTGAATCCTTACCTACCGTCGATGCAAAACGACTCGAAACATCGAATATCACTTATTCGTGCCATTTATCGATAGAAAGAACGATTGCGGGAGCTGGGAAGTGAATCCTTACCTACCGTCGATGCAAAACGATTGGAAACATCGAATATCACGTATCCGTGCCAATTATCGATCGAAAGAACGATTGCGGGAGCTGGGAAGTGAATCCTTACCTACCGTCGATGCAAAACGACTCGAAACATCGAATATCACGTATTCGTGCCAATTATCGATAGAAAGAACGATTGCGGGAGCTGGGAAGTGAATCCTTACCTACCGTCGATGCAAAACGACTCGAATCATCGAATATCACGTATTCGTGCCAATTATCGATAGAAAGAACGATTGCGGGAGCTGGGAAGTGAATCCTTACCTACCGTCGATGCAAAACGACTCGAAACATCGAATATCACGTATTCGTGCCAATTATCGATAGAAAGAACGATTGCGGGAGCTGGGAAGTGAATCCTTACCTACCGTCGATGCAAAACGACTCGAATCATCGAATATCACGTATTCGTGCCAATTATCGATAGAAAGAACGATTGCGGGAGCTGGGAAGTGAATCCTTACCTACCGTCGATGCAAAACGACTCGAAACATCGAATATCACGTATTCGTGCCAATTATCGATAGAAAGAACGATTGCGGGAGCAGGGAAGTTAATCCATAGCTACCGTCGATGCAAAACGATTCGAAACATCGAATATCACGTATTCGTGCCAATTATCGATAGAAAGAACGATTGCGGGAGCTGGGAAGTGAATCCTTACCTTCCCGCGATGCAAAACGATTGGAAACATCGAATAGCACGTATTCGTGCAAATTATCGATAGAAAGGACGATTGCGGGAGCTGGGAAGTGAATCCATACCTACCGTCGATGCAAATCGATTGGAAACATCGAATATCACGTATCCGTGCCAATTATCGATAGAAAGAACGATTGCGGGAGCTGGGAAGTGAATCCTTACCTACCGTCGATGCAAATCGATTGGAAACATCGAATATCACGTATCCGTGCCAATTATCGATAGAAAGAACGATTGCGGGAGCTGGGAAGTGAATCCTTACCTACCGTCGATGCAAATCGATTGGAAACATCGAATATCACGTATCCGTGCCAATTATCGATAGAAAGAACGATTGCGGGAGCTGGGAAGTGAATCCTTACCTACCGTCGATGCAAAACGACTCGAAACATCGAATATCACGTATTCGTGCCAATTATCGATAGAAAGAACGATTGCGGGAGCTGGGAAGTGAATCCTTACCTACCGTCGATGCAAAACGACTCGAAACATCGAATATCACGTATTCGTGCCAATTATCGATAGAAAGAACGATTGCGGGAGCAGGGAAGTGAATCCATACCTACCGTCGATGCAAAACGACTCGAAACATCGAATATCACGTATTCGTGCCAATTATCGATAGAAAGAACGATTGCGGGAGCTGGGAAGTGAATCCTTACCTTCCCGCGATGCAAAACGATTGGAAACATCGAATAGCACGTATTCGTGCAAATTATCGATAGAAAGGACGATTGCGGGAGCTGGGAAGTGAATCCATACCTACCGTCGATGCAAAACGACTCGAAACATCGAATATCACGTATTCGTGCCATTTATCGATAGAAAGAACGATTGCGGGAGCTGGGAAGTGAATCCTTACCTACCGTCGATGCAAAACGATTGGAAACATCGAATATCACGTATCCGTGCCAATTATCGATCGAAAGAACGATTGCGGGAGCTGGGAAGTGAATCCTTACCTACCGTCGATGCAAAACGACTCGAAACATCGAATATCACGTATTCGTGCCAATTATCGATAGAAAGAACGATTGCGGGAGCTGGGAAGTGAATCCTTACCTACCGTCGATGCAAAACGACTCGAATCATCGAATATCACGTATTCGTGCCAATTATCGATAGAAAGAACGATTGCGGGAGCTGGGAAGTGAATCCTTACCTACCGTCGATGCAAAACGACTCGAAACATCGAATATCACGTATTCGTGCCAATTATCGATAGAAAGAACGATTGCGGGAGCTGGGAAGTGAATCCTTACCTACCGTCGATGCAAAACGACTCGAATCATCGAATATCACGTATTCGTGCCAATTATCGATAGAAAGAACGATTGCGGGAGCTGGAAGGGAATCCTTACCTACCGTCGATGCAAAACGATTGGAAACATCGAATATCACGTATTCGTGTCAATTAGCGACAGAAAGAACGATTGCGGGAGCTGGGAAGTGAATCCTTACCTACCGTCGATGCAAAACGATTGGAAACATCGAATATCACGTATTCGTGCCTATTATCGATAGAAAGAACGATTGCGGGAGCTGGGTAGTGAATCCTTACCTACCGTCGATGCAAAACGATTGGAAACATCGAATATCACGTATTCGTGTCAATTATCGATACAAAGAACGATTGCGGGAGCTGGGAAGTGAATCCTTACCTACCGTCGATGCAAAACGACTCGAAACATCGAATATCACGTATTCGTGCCATTTATCGATAGAAAGAACGATTGCGGGAGCTGGGAAGTGAATCCTTACCTACCGTCGATGCAAAACGATTGGAAACATCGAATATCACGTATCCGTGCCAATTATCGATCGAAAGAACGATTGCGGGAGCTGGGAAGTGAATCCTTACCTACCGTCGATGCAAAACGACTCGAAACATCGAATATCACGTATTCGTGCCAATTATCGATAGAAAGAACGATTGCGGGAGCTGGGAAGTGAATCCTTACCTACCGTCGATGCAAAACGACTCGAATCATGGAATATCACGTATTCGTGCCAATTATCGATAGAAAGAACGATTGCGGGAGCTGGGAAGTGAATCCTTACCTACCGTCGATGCAAAACGACTCGAAACATCGAATATCACGTATTCGTGCCAATTATCGATAGAAAGAACGATTGCGGGAGCTGGGAAGTGAATCCTTACCTACCGTCGATGCAAAACGACTCGAATCATCGAATATCACGTATTCGTGCCAATTATCGATAGAAAGAACGATTGCGGGAGCTGGAAGGGAATCCTTACCTACCGTCGATGCAAAACGATTGGAAACATCGAATATCACGTATTCGTGTCAATTAGCGACAGAAAGAACGATTGCGGGAGCTGGGAAGTGAATCCTTACCTACCGTCGATGCAAAACGATTGGAAACATCGAATATCACGTATTCGTGCCTATTATCGATAGAAAGAACGATTGCGGGAGCTGGGTAGTGAATCCTTACCTACCGTCGATGCAAAACGATTGGAAACATCGAATATCACGTATTCGTGTCAATTATCGATACAAAGAACGATTGCCGGAGCTGGGAAGTGAATCCTTACCTACCGTCGATGCAAAACGACTCGAAACATCGAATATCACGTATTCGTGCCAATTATCGATAGAAAGAACGATTGCGGGAGCTGGGAAGTGAATCCTTACCTACCGTCGATGCAAAACGACTCGAATCATCGAATATCACGTATTCGTGCCAATTATCGATAGAAAGAACGATTGCGGGAGCTGGGAAGTAAATCCTTACCTACCGTCGATGCAAAACGACTCGAATCATCGAATATCACGTATTCGTGTCAATTATCGACAGAAAGAACGATTGCGGGAGCAGGGAAGTGAATCCATACCTACCGTCGATGCAAATCGATTGGAAACATCGAATATCACGTATCCGTGCCAATTATCGATAGAAAGAACGATTGCGGGAGCTGGGAAGTGAATCCTTACCTACCGTCGATGCAAAACGACTCGAAACATCGAATATCACGTATTCGTGCCAATTATCGATAGAAAGAACGATTGCGGGAGCTGGGAAGGGAATCCATACCTTCCGTCGATGCAAATCGATTGGAAACATTGAAAATCACGTATTCGAGCCAATTATCGATAGAAAGAACGATTGCGGGAGCTGGGAAGTGAATCCTTACCTACCGTCGATGCAAAACGATTGGAAACATCGAATATCACGTATTCGTGCCAATTATCGATAGAAAGAACGATTGCGGGAGCTGGGAAGTGAATGCTTACCTACCGTCGATGCAAAACGATTGGAAACATCGAATATCACGTATTCGTGCCAATTATCGATAGAAAGAACGATTGCGGGAGCTGGGAAGTGAATCCTTACCTACCGTCGATGCAAAACGACTCGAAACATCGAATATCACGTATTCGTGCCAATTATCGATAGAAAGAACGATTGCGGGAGCTGGGAAGTGAATCCTTACCTACCGTCGATGCAAAACGACTCGAATCATCGAATATCACGTATTCGTGCCAATTATCGATAGAAAGAACGATTGCCGGAGCATGGAAGTGAGTACTTACCTACCGTCGATGCAAAACGACTGGAAACATCGAATAGCACGTATTCGTGCCAATTATCGATAGAAAGAACGATTGCGGGAGCTGGGAAATGAATCCATACCTACCGTCGATGCAAATCGATTGTAAACATCGAATATCACGTATCCGTGCCAATTATCGATAGAAAGAACGATTGCCGGAGCTGGGAAGTGAATCCTTACCTACCGTCGATGCAAAACGACTCGAAACATCGAATATCACGTATTCGTGCCATTTATCGATAGAAAGAACGATTGCGGGAGCTGGGAACTGAATCCTTACCTACCGTCGATGCAAAACGATTGGAAACATCGAATATCACGTATTCGTGCCAATTATCGATAGAAAGAACGATTGCGGGAGCTGGGAAGTGAATCCTTACCTATCGTCGATGCAAAACGACTCGAATCATCGAGTATCACGTATTCGTGCCAATTATCGATAGAAAGAACGATTGCGGGAGCTGGGAAGTGAATCCTTACCTACCGTCGATGCAAAACGATTGTAAACATCGAATATCACGTATTCGTGCCAATTATCGATAGAAAGAACGATTGCGGGAGCTGGGAAGTGAATCCTTACCTACCGTCGATGCAAAACGACTCGAATCATCGAATATCACGTATTCGTGCCAATTATCGATAGAAAGAACGATTGCGGGAGCTGGAAGGGAATCCTTACCTACCGTCGATGCAAAACGATTGGAAACATCGAATATCACGTATTCGTGTCAATTAGCGACAGAAAGAACGATTGCGGGAGCTGGGAAGTGAATCCTTACCTACCGTCGATGCAAAACGATTGGAAACATCGAATATCACGTATTCGTGCCTATTATCGATAGAAAGAACGATTGCGGGAGCAGGGAAGTGAATCCATACCTACCGTCGATGCAAAACGATTGGAAACATCGAATATCACGTATTCGTGTCAATTATCGATACAAAGAACGATTGCCGGAGCTGGGAAGTGAATCCTTACCTTCCCGCGATGCAAAACGATTGGAAACATCGAATAGCACGTATTCGTGCAAATTATCGATAGAAAGGACGATTGCGGGAGCTGGGAAGTGAATCCATACCTACCGTCGATGCAAATCGATTGGAAACATCGAATATCACGTATCCGTGCCAATTATCGATAGAAAGAACGATTGCGGGAGCTGGGAAGTGAATCCTTACCTACCGTCGATGCAAAACGACTCGAAACATCGAATATCACGTATTCGTGCCAATTATCGATAGAAAGAACGATTGCGGGAGCTGGGAAGTGAATCCTTACCTACCGTCGATGCAAAACGACTCGAAACATCGAATATCACGTATTCGTGCCAATTATCGATAGATAGAACGATTGCGGGAGCTGGAAGGGAATCCTTACCTACCGTCGATGCAAAACGGTTGGAAACATCGAATATCACGTATTCATGTCAATTAGCGACAGAAAGAACGATTGCGGGAGCTGGGAAGTGAATCCTTACCTACCGTCGATGCAAAACGATTGGAAACATCGAATATCACGTATTCGTGCCTATTATCGATAGAAAGAACGATTGCGGGAGCTGGGAAGTGAATCCTTACCTACCGTCGATGCAAAACGATTGGAAACATCGAATATCACGTATTCGTGTCAATTATCGATACAAAGAACGATTGCCGGAGCTGGGAAGTGAATCCTTACCTACCGTCGATGCAAAACGACTCGAAACATCGAATATCACGTATTCGTGGCAATTATCGATAGAAAGAACGATTGCGGGAGCTGGGAAGTGAATCCTTACCTACCGTCGATGCAAAACGACTCGAATCATCGAATATCACGTATTCGTGCCAATTATCGATAGAAAGAACGATTGCGGGAGCTGGGAAGTGAATCCTTACCTACCGTCGATGCAAAACGACTCGAAACATCGAATATCACGTATTCGTGCCAATTATCGATAGAAAGAACGATTGCGGGAGCTGGGAAGTGAATCCTTACCTACCGTCGATGCAAAACGATTGGAAACATCGAATATCACGTATCCGTGCCAATTATCGATCGAAAGAACGATTGCGGGAGCTGGGAAGTGAATCCTTACCTACCGTCGATGCAAAACGACTCGAAACATCGAATATCACGTATTCGTGCCAATTATCGATAGAAAGAACGATTGCGGGAGCTGGGAAGTGAATCCTTACCTACCGTCGATGCAAAACGACTCGAATCATCGAATATCACGTATTCGTGCCAATTATCGATAGAAAGAACGATTGCGGGAGCTGGGAAGTGAATCCTTACCTACCGTCGATGCAAAACGACTCGAAACATCGAATATCACGTATTCGTGCCAATTATCGATAGAAAGAACGATTGCGGGAGCTGGGAAGTGAATCCTTACCTACCGTCGATGCAAAACGACTCGAATCATCGAATATCACGTATTCGTGCCAATTATCGATGGAAAGAACGATTGCGGGAGCTGGAAGGGAATCCTTACCTACCGTCGATGCAAAACGATTGGAAACATCGAATATCACGTATTCGTGTCAATTAGCGACAGAAAGAACGATTGCGGGAGCTGGGAAGTGAATCCTTACCTACCGTCGATGCAAAACGACTCGAATCATCGAATATCACGTATTCGTGCCAATTATCGATAGAAAGAACGATTGCGGGAGCTGGGAAGTGAATCCTTACCTACCGTCGATGCAAAACGACTCGAATCATCGAATATCACGTATTCGTGCCAATTATCGATAGAAAGAACGATTGCGGGAGCTGGAAGGGAATCCTTACCTACCGTCGATGCAAAACGATTGGAAACATCGAATATCACGTATTCGTGTCAATTATCGACAGAAAGAACGATTGCGGGAGCAGGGAAGTGAATCCATACCTACCGTCGATGCAAATCGATTGGAAACATCGAATATCACGTATCCGTGCCAATTATCGATAGAAAGAACGATTGCGGGAGCTGGGAAGTGAATCCTTACCTACCGTCGATGCAAAACGACTCGAAACATCGAATATCACGTATTCGTGCCAATTATCGATAGAAAGAACGATTGCGGGAGCTGGGAAGTGAATCCTTACCTACCGTCGATGCAAAACGACTCGAAACATCGAATATCACGTATTCGTGCCAATTATCGATAGAAAGAACGATTGCGGGAGCAGGGAAGTGAATCCATACCTACCGTCGATGCAAAACGATTCGAAACATCGAATATCACGTATTCGTGCCAATTATCGATAGAAAGAACGATTGCGGGAGCTGGGAAGTGAATCCTTACCTTCCCGCGATGCAAAACGATTAGAAACATCGAATAGCACGTATTCGTGCAAATTATCGATAGAAAGGACGATTGCGGGAGCTGGGAAGTGAATCCATACCTACCGTCGATGCAAATCGATTGGAAACATCGAATATCACGTATCCGTGCCAATTATCGATAGAAAGAACGATTGCGGGAGCTGGGAAGTGAATCCTTACCTACCGTCGATGCAAAACGACTCGAAACATCGAATATCACGTATTCGTGCCATTTATCGATAGAAAGAACGATTGCGGGAGCTGGGAAGTGAATCCTTACCTACCGTCGATGCAAAACGATTGGAAACATCGAATATCACGTATCCGTGCCAATTATCGATCGAAAGAACGATTGCGGGAGCAGGGAAGTGAATCCATACCTACCGTCGATGCAAATCGATTGGAAACATCGAATATCACGTATCCGTGCCAATTATCGATAGAAAGAACGATTGCGGGAGCTGGGAAGTGAATCCTTACCTACCGTCGATGCAAAACGACTCGAAACATCGATTATCACGTATTCGTGCCAATTATCGATAGAAAGAACGATTGCGGGAGCTGGGAAGTGAATCCTTACCTACCGTCGATGCAAAACGACTCGAAACATCGAATATCACGTATTCGTGCCAATTATCGATAGAAAGAACGATTGCGGGAGCAGGGAAGTGAATCCATACCTACCGTCGATGCAAAACGACTCGAAACATCGAATATCACGTATTCGTGCCAATTATCGATAGAAAGAACGATTGCGGGAGCTGGGAAGTGAATCCTTACCTTCCCGCGATGCAAAACGATTGGAAACATCGAATAGCACGTATTCGTGCAAATTATCGATAGAAAGGACGATTGCGGGAGCTGGGAAGTGAATCCATACCTACCGTCGATGCAAATCGATTGGAAACATCGAATATCACGTATCCGTGCCAATTATCGATAGAAAGAACGATTGCGGGAGCTGGGAAGTGAATCCTTACCTACCGTCGATGCAAAACGACTCGAAACATCGAATATCACGTATTCGTGCCATTTATCGATAGAAAGAACGATTGCGGGAGCTGGGAAGTGAATCCTTACCTACCGTCGATGCAAAACGATTGGAAACATCGAATATCACGTATCCGTGCCAATTATCGATCGAAAGAACGATTGCGGGAGCTGGGAAGTGAATCCTTACCTACCGTCGATGCAAAACGACTCGAATCATCGAATATCACGTATTCGTGCCAATTATCGATAGAAAGAACGATTGCGGGAGCTGGGAAGTGAATCCTTACCTACCGTCGATGCAAAACGACTCGAAACATCGAATATCACGTATTCGTGCCAATTATCGATAGAAAGAACGATTGCGGGAGCTGGGAAGTGAATCCTTACCTACCGTCGATGCAAAACGACTCGAATCATCGAATATCACGTATTCGTGCCAATTATCGATAGAAAGAACGATTGCGGGAGCTGGGAAGTGAATCCTTACCTACCGTCGATGCAAAACGACTCGAAACATCGAATATCACGTATTCGTGCCAATTATCGATAGAAAGAACGATTGCGGGAGCAGGGAAGTGAATCCATACCTACCGTCGATGCAAAACGATTCGAAACATCGAATATCACGTATTCGTGCCAATTATCGATAGAAAGAACGATTGCGGGAGCTGGGAAGTGAATCCTTACCTTCCCGCGATGCAAAACGATTGGAAACATCGAATAGCACGTATTCGTGCCATTTATCGATAGAAAGAACGATTGCGGGAGCTGGGAAGTGAATCCTTACCTACCGTCGATGCAAAACGATTGGAAACATCGAATATCACGTATCCGTGCCAATTATCGATCGAAAGAACGATTGCGGGAGCAGGGAAGTGAATCCATACCTACCGTCGATGCAAATCGATTGGAAACATCGAATATCACGTATCCGTGCCAATTATCGATAGAAAGAACGATTGCGGGAGCTGGGAAGTGAATCCTTACCTACCGTCGATGCAAAACGACTCGAAACATCGAATATCACGTATTCGTGCCAATTATCGATAGAAAGAACGATTGCGGGAGCTGGGAAGTGAATCCTTACCTACCGTCGATGCAAAACGACTCGAAACATCGAATATCACGTATTCGTGCCAATTATCGATAGAAAGAACGATTGCGGGAGCAGGGAAGTGAATCCATACCTACCGTCGATGCAAAACGACTCGAAACATCGAATATCACGTATTCGTGCCAATTATCGATAGAAAGAACGATTGCGGGAGCTGGGAAGTGAATCCTTACCTTCCCGCGATGCAAAACGATTGGAAACATCGAATAGCACGTATTCGTGCAAATTATCGATAGAAAGGACGATTGCGGGAGCTGGGAAGTGAATCCATACCTACCGTCGATGCAAATCGATTGGAAACATCGAATATCACGTATCCGTGCCAATTATCGATAGAAAGAACGATTGCGGGAGCTGGGAAGTGAATCCTTACCTACCGTCGATGCAAAACGACTCGAATCATCGAATATCACGTATTCGTGCCAATTATCGATACAAAGAACGATTGCCGGAGCTGGGAAGTGAATCCTTACCTACCGTCGATGCAAAACGACTCGAAACATCGAATATCACGTATTCGTGCCATTTATCGATAGAAAGAACGATTGCGGGAGCTGGGAAGTGAATCCTTACCTACCGTCGATGCAAAACGATTGGAAACATCGAATATCACGTATCCGTGCCAATTATCGATCGAAAGAACGATTGCGGGAGCAGGGAAGTGAATCCATACCTACCGTCGATGCAAATCGATTGGAAACATCGAATATCACGTATCCGTGCCAATTATCGATAGAAAGAACGATTGCGGGAGCTGGGAAGTGAATCCTTACCTACCGTCGATGCAAAACGACTCGAAACATCGATTATCACGTATTCGTGCCAATTATCGATAGAAAGAACGATTGCGGGAGCTGGGAAGTGAATCCTTACCTACCGTCGATGCAAAACGACTCGAAACATCGAATATCACGTATTCGTGCCAATTATCGATAGAAAGAACGATTGCGGGAGCAGGGAAGTGAATCCATACCTACCGTCGATGCAAAACGACTCGAAACATCGAATATCACGTATTCGTGCCAATTATCGATAGAAAGAACGATTGCGGGAGCTGGGAAGTGAATCCTTACCTTCCCGCGATGCAAAACGATTGGAAACATCGAATAGCACGTATTCGTGCAAATTATCGATAGAAAGGACGATTGCGGGAGCTGGGAAGTGAATCCATACCTACCGTCGATGCAAATCGATTGGAAACATCGAATATCACGTATCCGTGCCAATTATCGATAGAAAGAACGATTGCGGGAGCTGGGAAGTGAATCCTTACCTACCGTCGATGCAAAACGACTCGAAACATCGAATATCACGTATTCGTGCCATTTATCGATAGAAAGAACGATTGCGGGAGCTGGGAAGTGAATCCTTACCTACCGTCGATGCAAAACGATTGGAAACATCGAATATCACGTATCCGTGCCAATTATCGATCGAAAGAACGATTGCGGGAGCTGGGAAGTGAATCCTTACCTACCGTCGATGCAAAACGACTCGAATCATCGAATATCACGTATTCGTGCCAATTATCGATAGAAAGAACGATTGCGGGAGCTGGGAAGTGAATCCTTACCTACCGTCGATGCAAAACGACTCGAAACATCGAATATCACGTATTCGTGCCAATTATCGATAGAAAGAACGATTGCGGGAGCTGGGAAGTGAATCCTTACCTACCGTCGATGCAAAACGACTCGAATCATCGAATATCACGTATTCGTGCCAATTATCGATAGAAAGAACGATTGCGGGAGCTGGGAAGTGAATCCTTACCTACCGTCGATGCAAAACGACTCGAAACATCGAATATCACGTATTCGTGCCAATTATCGATAGAAAGAACGATTGCGGGAGCAGGGAAGTGAATCCATACCTACCGTCGATGCAAAACGATTCGAAACATCGAATATCACGTATTCGTGCCAATTATCGATAGAAAGAACGATTGCGGGAGCTGGGAAGTGAATCCTTACCTTCCCGCGATGCAAAACGATTGGAAACATCGAATAGCACGTATTCGTGCCATTTATCGATAGAAAGAACGATTGCGGGAGCTGGGAAGTGAATCCTTACCTACCGTCGATGCAAAACGATTGGAAACATCGAATATCACGTATCCGTGCCAATTATCGATCGAAAGAACGATTGCGGGAGCAGGGAAGTGAATCCATACCTACCGTCGATGCAAATCGATTGGAAACATCGAATATCACGTATCCGTGCCAATTATCGATAGAAAGAACGATTGCGGGAGCTGGGAAGTGAATCCTTACCTACCGTCGATGCAAAACGACTCGAAACATCGAATATCACGTATTCGTGCCAATTATCGATAGAAAGAACGATTGCGGGAGCTGGGAAGTGAATCCTTACCTACCGTCGATGCAAAACGACTCGAAACATCGAATATCACGTATTCGTGCCAATTATCGATAGAAAGAACGATTGCGGGAGCAGGGAAGTGAATCCATACCTACCGTCGATGCAAAACGACTCGAAACATCGAATATCACGTATTCGTGCCAATTATCGATAGAAAGAACGATTGCGGGAGCTGGGAAGTGAATCCTTACCTTCCCGCGATGCAAAACGATTGGAAACATCGAATAGCACGTATTCGTGCAAATTATCGATAGAAAGGACGATTGCGGGAGCTGGGAAGTGAATCCATACCTACCGTCGATGCAAATCGATTGGAAACATCGAATATCACGTATCCGTGCCAATTATCGATAGAAAGAACGATTGCGGGAGCTGGGAAGTGAATCCTTACCTACCGTCGATGCAAAACGACTCGAAACATCGAATATCACGTATTCGTGCCATTTATCGATAGAAAGAACGATTGCGGGAGCTGGGAAGTGAATCCTTACCTACCGTCGATGCAAAACGATTGGAAACATCGAATATCACGTATCCGTGCCAATTATCGATCGAAAGAACGATTGCGGGAGCAGGGAAGTGAATCCATACCTACCGTCGATGCAAATCGATTGGAAACATCGAATATCACGTATCCGTGCCAATTATCGATAGAAAGAACGATTGCGGGAGCTGGGAAGTGAATCCTTACCTACCGTCGATGCAAAACGACTCGAAACATCGAATATCACGTATTCGTGCCAATTATCGATAGAAAGAACGATTGCGGGAGCTGGGAAGTGAATCCTTACCTACCGTCGATGCAAAACGACTCGAAACATCGAATATCACGTATTCGTGCCAATTATCGATAGAAAGAACGATTGCGGGAGCAGGGAAGTGAATCCATACCTACCGTCGATGCAAAACGACTCGAAACATCGAATATCACGTATTCGTGCCAATTATCGATAGAAAGAACGATTGCGGGAGCTGGGAAGTGAATCCTTACCTTCCCGCGATGCAAAACGATTGGAAACATCGAATAGCACGTATTCGTGCAAATTATCGATAGAAAGGACGATTGCGGGAGCTGGGAAGTGAATCCATACCTACCGTCGATGCAAATCGATTGGAAACATCGAATATCACGTATCCGTGCCAATTATCGATAGAAAGAACGATTGCGGGAGCTGGGAAGTGAATCCTTACCTACCGTCGATGCAAAACGACTCGAAACATCGAATATCACGTATTCGTGCCATTTATCGATAGAAAGAACGATTGCGGGAGCTGGGAAGTGAATCCTTACCTACCGTCGATGCAAAACGATTGGAAACATCGAATATCACGTATCCGTGCCAATTATCGATCGAAAGAACGATTGCGGGAGCAGGGAAGTGAATCCATACCTACCGTCGATGCAAATCGATTGGAAACATCGAATATCACGTATCCGTGCCAATTATCGATAGAAAGAACGATTGCGGGAGCTGGGAAGTGAATCCTTACCTACCGTCGATGCAAAACGACTCGAAACATCGAATATCACGTATTCGTGCCAATTATCGATAGAAAGAACGATTGCGGGAGCTGGGAAGTGAATCCTTACCTACCGTCGATGCAAAACGACTCGAAACCTCGAATATCACGTATTCGTGCCAATTATCGATAGAAAGAACGATTGCGGGAGCAGGGAAGTGAATCCATACCTACCGTCGATGCAAAACGACTCGAAACATCGAATATCACGTATTCGTGCCAATTATCGATAGAAAGAACGATTGCGGGAGCTGGGAAGTGAATCCTTACCTTCCCGCGATGCAAAACGATTGGAAACATCGAATAGCACGTATTCGTGCAAATTATCGATAGAAAGGACGATTGCGGGAGCTGGGAAGTGAATCCATACCTACCGTCGATGCAAATCGATTGGAAACATCGAATATCACGTATCCGTGCCAATTATCGATAGAAAGAACGATTGCGGGAGCTGGGAAGTGAATCCTTACCTACCGTCGATGCAAAACGACTCGAATCATCGAATATCACGTATTCGTGCCAATTATCGATACAAAGAACGATTGCCGGAGCTGGGAAGTGAATCCTTACCTACCGTCGATGCAAAACGACTCGAATCATCGAATATCACGTATTCGTGCCAATTATCGATAGAAAGAACGATTGCGGGAGCTGGGAAGTGAATCCTTACCTACCGTCGATGCAAAACGACTCGAAACATCGAATATCACGTATTCGTGCCATTTATCGATAGAAAGAACGATTGCGGGAGCTGGGAAGTGAATCCTTACCTACCGTCGATGCAAAACGATTGGAAACATCGAATATCACGTATCCGTGCCAATTATCGATCGAAAGAACGATTGCGGGAGCAGGGAAGTGAATCCATACCTACCGTCGATGCAAATCGATTGGAAACATCGAATATCACGTATCCGTGCCAATTATCGATAGAAAGAACGATTGCGGGAGCTGGGAAGTGAATCCTTACCTACCGTCGATGCAAAACGACTCGAAACATCGATTATCACGTATTCGTGCCAATTATCGATAGAAAGAACGATTGCGGGAGCTGGGAAGTGAATCCTTACCTACCGTCGATGCAAAACGACTCGAAACATCGAATATCACGTATTCGTGCCAATTATCGATAGAAAGAACGATTGCGGGAGCAGGGAAGTGAATCCATACCTACCGTCGATGCAAAACGACTCGAAACATCGAATATCACGTATTCGTGCCAATTATCGATAGAAAGAACGATTGCGGGAGCTGGGAAGTGAATCCTTACCTTCCCGCGATGCAAAACGATTGGAAACATCGAATAGCACGTATTCGTGCAAATTATCGATAGAAAGGACGATTGCGGGAGCTGGGAAGTGAATCCATACCTACCGTCGATGCAAATCGATTGGAAACATCGAATATCACGTATCCGTGCCAATTATCGATAGAAAGAACGATTGCGGGAGCTGGGAAGTGAATCCTTACCTACCGTCGATGCAAAACGACTCGAAACATCGAATATCACGTATTCGTGCCATTTATCGATAGAAAGAACGATTGCGGGAGCTGGGAAGTGAATCCTTACCTACCGTCGATGCAAAACGATTGGAAACATCGAATATCACGTATCCGTGCCAATTATCGATCGAAAGAACGATTGCGGGAGCTGGGAAGTGAATCCTTACCTACCGTCGATGCAAAACGACTCGAATCATCGAATATCACGTATTCGTGCCAATTATCGATAGAAAGAACGATTGCGGGAGCTGGGAAGTGAATCCTTACCTACCGTCGATGCAAAACGACTCGAAACATCGAATATCACGTATTCGTGCCAATTATCGATAGAAAGAACGATTGCGGGAGCTGGGAAGTGAATCCTTACCTACCGTCGATGCAAAACGACTCGAAACATCGAATATCACGTATTCGTGCCAATTATCGATAGAAAGAACGATTGCGGGAGCAGGGAAGTGAATCCATACCTACCGTCGATGCAAAACGATTCGAAACATCGAATATCACGTATTCGTGCCAATTATCGATAGAAAGAACGATTGCGGGAGCTGGGAAGTGAATCCTTACCTTCCCGCGATGCAAAACGATTGGAAACATCGAATAGCACGTATTCGTGCCATTTATCGATAGAAAGAACGATTGCGGGAGCTGGGAAGTGAATCCTTACCTACCGTCGATGCAAAACGATTGGAAACATCGAATATCACGTATCCGTGCCAATTATCGATCGAAAGAACGATTGCGGGAGCAGGGGAGTGAATCCATACCTACCGTCGATGCAAATCGATTGGAAACATCGAATATCACGTATCCGTGCCAATTATCGATAGAAAGAACGATTGCGGGAGCTGGGAAGTGAATCCTTACCTACCGTCGATGCAAAACGACTCGAAACATCGAATATCACGTATTCGTGCCAATTATCGATAGAAAGAACGATTGCGGGAGCTGGGAAGTGAATCCTTACCTACCGTCGATGCAAAACGACTCGAAACATCGAATATCACGTATTCGTGCCAATTATCGATAGAAAGAACGATTGCGGGAGCAGGGAAGTGAATCCATACCTACCGTCGATGCAAAACGACTCGAAACATCGAATATCACGTATTCGTGCCAATTATCGATAGAAAGAACGATTGCGGGAGCTGGGAAGTGAATCCTTACCTTCCCGCGATGCAAAACGATTGGAAACATCGAATAGCACGTATTCGTGCAAATTATCGATAGAAAGGACGATTGCGGGAGCTGGGAAGTGAATCCATACCTACCGTCGATGCAAATCGATTGGAAACATCGAATATCACGTATCCGTGCCAATTATCGATAGAAAGAACGATTGCGGGAGCTGGGAAGTGAATCCTTACCTACCGTCGATGCAAAACGACTCGAAACATCGAATATCACGTATTCGTGCCATTTATCGATAGAAAGAACGATTGCGGGAGCTGGGAAGTGAAACCTTACCTACCGTCGATGCAAAACGATTGGAAACATCGAATATCACGTATCCGTGCCAATTATCGATCGAAAGAACGATTGCGGGAGCAGGGAAGTGAATCCATACCTACCGTCGATGCAAATCGATTGGAAACATCGAATATCACGTATCCGTGCCAATTATCGATAGAAAGAACGATTGCGGGAGCTGGGAAGTGAATCCTTACCTACCGTCGATGCAAAACGACTCGAAACATCGAATATCACGTATTCGTGCCAATTATCGATAGAAAGAACGATTGCGGGAGCTGGGAAGTGAATCCTTACCTACCGTCGATGCAAAACGACTCGAAACCTCGAATATCACGTATTCGTGCCAATTATCGATAGAAAGAACGATTGCGGGAGCAGGGAAGTGAATCCATACCTACCGTCGATGCAAAACGACTCGAAACATCGAATATCACGTATTCGTGCCAATTATCGATAGAAAGAACGATTGCGGGAGCTGGGAAGTGAATCCTTACCTTCCCGCGATGCAAAACGATTGGAAACATCGAATAGCACGTATTCGTGCAAATTATCGATAGAAAGGACGATTGCGGGAGCTGGGAAGTGAATCCATACCTACCGTCGATGCAAATCGATTGGAAACATCGAATATCACGTATCCGTGCCAATTATCGATAGAAAGAACGATTGCGGGAGCTGGGAAGTGAATCCTTACCTACCGTCGATGCAAAACGACTCGAATCATCGAATATCACGTATTCGTGCCAATTATCGATACAAAGAACGATTGCCGGAGCTGGGAAGTGAATCCTTACCTACCGTCGATGCAAAACGACTCGAAACATCGAATATCACGTATTCGTGCCAATTATCGATAGAAAGAACGATTGCGGGAGCTGGAAGGGAATCCTTACCTACCGTCGATGCAAAACGATTGGAAACATCGAATAGCACGTATTCGTGCAAATTATCGATAGAAAGGACGATTGCGGGAGCTGGGAAGTGAATCCATACCTACCGTCGATGCAAATCGATTGGAAACATCGAATATCACGTATCCGTGCCAATTATCGATAGAAAGAACGATTGCGGGAGCTGGGAAGTGAATCCTTACCTACCGTCGATGCAAAACGACTCGAAACATCGAATATCACGTATTCGTGCCATTTATCGATAGAAAGAACGATTGCGGGAGCTGGGAAGTGAATCCTTACCTACCGTCGATGCAAAACGATTGGAAACATCGAATATCACGTATCCGTGCCAATTATCGATCGAAAGAACGATTGCGGGAGCTGGGAAGTGAATCCTTACCTACCGTCGATGCAAAACGACTCGAATCATCGAATATCACGTATTCGTGCCAATTATCGATAGAAAGAACGATTGCGGGAGCTGGGAAGTGAATCCTTACCTACCGTCGATGCAAAACGACTCGAAACATCGAATATCACGTATTCGTGCCAATTATCGATAGAAAGAACGATTGCGGGAGCTGGGAAGTGAATCCTTACCTACCGTCGATGCAAAACGACTCGAATCATCGAATATCACGTATTCGTGCCAATTATCGATAGAAAGAACGATTGCGGGAGCTGGGAAGTGAATCCTTACCTACCGTCGATGCAAAACGACTCGAAACATCGAATATCACGTATTCGTGCCAATTATCGATAGAAAGAACGATTGCGGGAGCAGGGAAGTGAATCCATACCTACCGTCGATGCAAAACGATTCGAAACATCGAATATCACGTATTCGTGCCAATTATCGATAGAAAGAACGATTGCGGGAGCTGGGAAGTGAATCCTTACCTTCCCGCGATGCAAAACGATTGGAAACATCGAATAGCACGTATTCGTGCCATTTATCGATAGAAAGAACGATTGCGGGAGCTGGGAAGTGAATCCTTACCTACCGTCGATGCAAAACGATTGGAAACATCGAATATCACGTATTCGTGCCAATTATCGATAGAAAGAACGATTGCGGGAGCTGGGGAGTGAATCCTTACCTACCGTCGATGCAAAACGACTCGAAACATCGAATATCACGTATTCGTGCCAATTATCGATAGAAAGAACGATTGCGGGAGCAGGGAAGTGAATCCATACCTACCGTCGATGCAAAACGATTCGAAACATCGAATATCACGTATTCGTGCCAATTATCGATAGAAAGAACGATTGCGGGAGCTGGGAAGTGAATCCTTACCTTCCCGCGATGCAAAACGATTGGAAACATCGAATAGCACGTATTCGTGCCATTTATCGATAGAAAGAACGATTGCGGGAGCTGGGAAGTGAATCCTTACCTACCGTCGATGCAAAACGATTGGAAACATCGAATATCACGTATCCGTGCCAATTATCGATCGAAAGAACGATTGCGGGAGCAGGGAAGTGAATCCATACCTACCGTCGATGCAAATCGATTGGAAACATCGAATATCACGTATCCGTGCCAATTATCGATAGAAAGAACGATTGCGGGAGCTGGGAAGTGAATCCTTACCTACCGTCGATGCAAAACGACTCGAAACATCGAATATCACGTATTCGTGCCAATTATCGATAGAAAGAACGATTGCGGGAGCTGGGGAGTGAATCCTTACCTACCGTCGATGCAAAACGACTCGAAACATCGAATATCACGTATTCGTGCCAATTATCGATAGAAAGAACGATTGCGGGAGCAGGGAAGTGAATCCATACCTACCGTCGATGCAAAACGACTCGAAACATCGAATATCACGTATTCGTGCCAATTATCGATAGAAAGAACGATTGCGGGAGCTGGGAAGTGAATCCTTACCTTCCCGCGATGCAAAACGATTGGAAACATCGAATAGCACGTATTCGTGCAAATTATCGATAGAAAGGACGATTGCGGGAGCTGGGAAGTGAATCCATACCTACCGTCGATGCAAATCGATTGGAAACATCGAATATCACGTATCCGTGCCAATTATCGATAGAAAGAACGATTGCGGGAGCTGGGAAGTGAATCCTTACCTACCGTCGATGCAAAACGACTCGAAACATCGAATATCACGTATTCGTGCCATTTATCGATAGAAAGAACGATTGCGGGAGCTGGGAAGTGAATCCTTACCTACCGTCGATGCAAAACGATTGGAAACATCGAATATCACGTATCCGTGCCAATTATCGATCGAAAGAACGATTGCGGGAGCAGGGAAGTGAATCCATACCTACCGTCGATGCAAATCGATTGGAAACATCGAATATCACGTATCCGTGCCAATTATCGATAGAAAGAACGATTGCGGGAGCTGGGAAGTGAATCCTTACCTACCGTCGATGCAAAACGACTCGAAACATCGAATATCACGTATTCGTGCCAATTATCGATAGAAAGAACGATTGCGGGAGCTGGCAAGTGAATCCTTACCTACCGTCGATGCAAAACGACTCGAAACCTCGAATATCACGTATTCGTGCCAATTATCGATAGAAAGAACGATTGCGGGAGCAGGGAAGTGAATCCATACCTACCGTCGATGCAAAACGACTCGAAACATCGAATATCACGTATTCGTGCCAATTATCGATAGAAAGAACGATTGCGGGAGCTGGGAAGTGAATCCTTACCTTCCCGCGATGCAAAACGATTGGAAACATCGAATAGCACGTATTCGTGCAAATTATCGATAGAAAGGACGATTGCGGGAGCTGGGAAGTGAATCCATACCTACCGTCGATGCAAATCGATTGGAAACATCGAATATCACGTATCCGTGCCAATTATCGATAGAAAGAACGATTGCGGGAGCTGGGAAGTGAATCCTTACCTACCGTCGATGCAAAACGACTCGAATCATCGAATATCACGTATTCGTGCCAATTATCGATACAAAGAACGATTGCCGGAGCTGGGAAGTGAATCCTTACCTACCGTCGATGCAAAACGACTCGAAACATCGAATATCACGTATTCGTGCCAATTATCGATAGAAAGAACGATTGCGGGAGCTGGAAGGGAATCCTTACCTACCGTCGATGCAAAACGATTGGAAACATCGAATATCACGTATTCGTGTCAATTATCGACAGAAAGAACGATTGCGGGAGCAGGGAAGTGAATCCATACCTACCGTCGATGCAAATCGATTGGAAACATCGAATATCACGTATCCGTGCCAATTATCGATAGAAAGAACGATTGCGGGAGCTGGGAAGTGAATCCTTACCTACCGTCGATGCAAAACGACTCGAAACATCGAATATCACGTATTCGTGCCAATTATCGATAGAAAGAACGATTGCGGGAGCTGGAAGGGAATCCTTACCTACCGTCGATGCAAAACGATTGGAAACATCGAATATCACGTATTCGTGTCAATTAGCGACAGAAAGAACGATTGCGGGAGCTGGGAAGTGAATCCTTACCTACCGTCGATGCAAAACGACTCGAATCATCGAATATCACGTATTCGTGCCAATTATCGATAGAAAGAACGATTGCCGGAGCATGGAAGTGAGTACTTACCTACCGTCGATGCAAAACGACTGGAAACATCGAATAGCACGTATTCGTGCCAATTATCGATAGAAAGAACGATTGCGGGAGCTGGGAAATGAATCCATACCTACCGTCGATGCAAATCGATTGGAAACATCGAATATCACGTATCCGTGCCAATTATCGATAGAAAGAACGATTGCGGGAGCTGGGAAGTGAATCCTTACCTACCGTCGATGCAAAACGATTGGAAACATCGAATATCACGTATTCGTGCCTATTATCGATAGAAAGAACGATTGCGGGAGCTGGGAAGTGAATCCTTACCTACCGTCGATGCAAAACGATTGGAAACATCGAATATCACGTATTCGTGTCAATTATCGATACAAAGAACGATTGCCGGAGCTGGGAAGTGAATCCTTACCTACCGTCGATGCAAAACGACTCGAAACATCGAATATCACGTATTCGTGCCAATTATCGATAGAAAGAACGATTGCGGGAGCTGGGAAGTGAATCCTTACCTACCGTCGATGCAAAACGATTGGAAACATCGAATATCACGTATTCGTGTCAATTATCGATACAAAGAACGATTGCCGGAGCTGGGAAGTGAATCCTTACCTACCGTCGATGCAAAACGACTCGAAACATCGAATATCACGTATTCGTGCCAATTATCGATAGAAAGAACGATTGCGGGAGCTGGGAAGTGAATCCTTACCTACCGTCGATGCAAAACGATTGGAAACATCGAATATCACGTATTCGTGCCTATTATCGATAGAAAGAACGATTGCGGGAGCTGGGAAGTGAATCCTTACCTACCGTCGATGCAAAACGATTGGAAACATCGAATATCACGTATTCGTGTCAATTAGCGACAGAAAGAACGATTGCGGGAGCTGGGAAGTGAATCCTTACCTACCGTCGATGCAAAACGATTGGAAACATCGAATATCACGTATTCGTGCCTATTATCGATAGAAAGCACGATTGCGGGAGCTGGGAAGTGAATCCTTACCTACCGTCGATGCAAAACGATTGGAAACATCGAATATCACGTATTCGTGTCAATTATCGATACAAAGAACGATTGCCGGAGCTGGGAAGTGAATCCTTACCTACCGTCGATGCAAAACGACTCGAAACATCGAATATCACGTATTCGTGCCAATTATCGATAGAAAGAACGATTGCGGGAGCTGGGAAGTGAATCCTTACCTACCGTCGATGCAAAACGACTCGAATCATCGAATATCACGTATTCGTGCCAATTATCGATAGAAAGAACGATTGCGGGAGCTGGGAAGTGAATCCTTACCTACCGTCGATGCAAAACGACTCGAAACATCGAATATCACGTATTCGTGCCAATTATCGATAGAAAGAACGATTGCGGGAGCAGGGAAGTGAATCCTTACCTACCGTCGATGCAAAACGATTGGAAACATCGAATATCACGTATCCGTGCCAATTATCGATCGAAAGAACGATTGCGGGAGCTGGGAAGTGAATCCTTACCTACCGTCGATGCAAAACGACTCGAAACATCGAATATCACGTATTCGTGCCAATTATCGATAGAAAGAACGATTGCGGGAGCTGGGAAGTGAATCCTTACCTACCGTCGATGCAAAACGACTCGAATCATCGAATATCACGTATTCGTGCCAATTATCGATAGAAAGAACGATTGCGGGAGCTGGGAAGTGAATCCTTACCTACCGTCGATGCAAAACGACTCGAAACATCGAATATCACGTATTCGTGCCAATTATCGATAGAAAGAACGATTGCGGGAGCTGGGAAGTGAATCCTTACCTACCGTCGATGCAAAACGACTCGAATCATCGAATATCACGTATTCGTGCCAATTATCGATAGAAAGAACGATTGCGGGAGCTGGAAGGGAATCCTTACCTACCGTCGATGCAAAACGATTGGAAACATCGAATATCACGTATTCGTGTCAATTAGCGACAGAAAGAACGATTGCGGGAGCTGGGAAGTGAATCCTTACCTACCGTCGATGCAAAACGATTGGAAACATCGAATATCACGTATTCGTGCCTATTATCGATAGAAAGAACGATTGCGGGAGCTGGGAAGTGAATCCTTACCTACCGTCGATGCAAAACGATTGGAAACATCGAATATCACGTATTCGTGCCAATTATCGATAGAAAGAACGATTGCGGGAGCTGGGAAGTGAATCCTTACCTACCGTCGATGCAAAACGACTCGAAACATCGAATATCACGTATTCGTGCCAATTATCGATAGAAAGAACGATTGCCGGAGCATGGAAGTGAGTACTTACCTACCGTCGATGCAAAACGATTGGAAACATCGAATAGCACGTATTCGTGCCAATTATCGATAGAAAGAACGATTGCGGGAGCTGGGAAGTGAATCCTTACCTACCGTCGATGCAAAACGATTGGAAACATCGAATATCACGTATTCGTGCCAATTATCGATAGAAAGAACGATTGCGGGAGCTGGGAAGTGAATCCTTACCTACCGTCGATGCAAAACGACTCGAAACATCGAATATCACGTATTCGTGCCAATTATCGATAGAAAGAACGATTGCGGGAGCTGGGAAGGGAATCCATACCTTCCGTCGATGCAAATCGATTGGAAACATTGAATATCACGTATTCGAGCCAATTATCGATAGAAAGAACGATTGCGGGAGCTGGGAAGTGAATCCTTACCTACCGTCGATGCAAAACGATTGGAAACATCGAATATCACGTATTCGTGCCAATTATCGATAGAAAGAACGATTGCGGGAGCTGGGAAGTGAATGCTTACCTACCGTCGATGCAAAACGATTGGAAACATCGAATATCACGTATTCGTGCCAATTATCGATAGAAAGAACGATTGCGGGAGCTGGGAAGTGAATCCTTACCTACCGTCGATGCAAAACGACTCGAAACATCGAATATCACGTATTCGTGCCAATTATCGATAGAAAGAACGATTGCGGGAGCTGGGAAGGGAATCCATACCTTCCGTCGATGCAAATCGATTGGAAACATTGAATATCACGTATTCGAGCCAATTATCGATAGAAAGAACGATTGCGGGAGCTGGGAAGTGAATCCTTACCTACCGTCGATGCAAAACGATTGGAAACATCGAATATCACGTATCCGTGCCAATTATCGATAGAAAGAACGACTGCCGGAGCTGGGAAGTGAATCCTTACCTACCGTCGATGCAAAACGACACGAAACATCGAATATCACGTATTCGTGCCATTTATCGATAGAAAGAACGATTGCGGGAGCTGGGAAGTGAATCCTTACCTACCGTCGAAGCAAAACGATTGGAAACATCGAATATCACGTATTCGTGCCAATTATCGATAGAAAGAACGATTGCGGGAGCTGGGAAGTGAATCCTTACCTACCGTCGATGCAAAACGACTCGAATCATCGAATATCACGTATTCGTGCCAATTATCGATAGAAAGAACGATTGCGGGAGCTGGGAAGTGAATCCTTACCTACCGTCGATGCAAAACGATTGTAAACATCGAATATCACGTATTCGTGCCAATTATCGATAGAAAGAACGATTGCGGGAGCTGGGAAGTGAATCCTTACCTACCGTCGATGCAAAACGACTCGAATCATCGAATATCACGTATTCGTGCCAATTATCGATAGAAAGAACGATTGCGGGAGCTGGGAAGTGAATCCTTACCTACCGTCGATGCAAAACGACTCGAAACATCGAATATCACGTATTCGTGCCAATTATCGATAGAAAGAACGATTGCGGGAGCTGGGAAGTGAATCCTTACCTACCGTCGATGCAAAACGACTCGAATCATCGAATATCACGTATTCGTGCCAATTATCGATAGAAAGAACGATTGCGGGAGCTGGAAGGGAATCCTTACCTACCGTCGATGCAAAACGATTGGAAACATCGAATATCACGTATTCGTGTCAATTAGCGACAGAAAGAACGATTGCGGGAGCTGGGAAGTGAATCCTTACCTACCGTCGATGCAAAACGATTGGAAACATCGAATATCACGTATTCGTGCCTATTATCGATAGAAAGAACGATTGCGGGAGCTGGGAAGTGAATCCTTACCTACCGTCGATGCAAAACGATTGGAAACATCGAATATCACGTATTCGTGCCAATTATCGATAGAAAGAACGATTGCGGGAGCTGGGAAGTGAATCCTTACCTACCGTCGATGCAAAACGACTCGAAACATCGAATATCACGTATTCGTGCCAATTATCGATAGAAAGAACGATTGCCGGAGCATGGAAGTGAGTACTTACCTACCGTCGATGCAAAACGATTGGAAACATCGAATAGCACGTATTCGTGCCAATTATCGATAGAAAGAACGATTGCGGGAGCTGGGAAGTGAATCCTTACCTACCGTCGATGCAAAACGATTGGAAACATCGAATATCACGTATTCGTGCCAATTATCGATAGAAAGAACGATTGCGGGAGCTGGGAAGTGAATCCTTACCTACCGTCGATGCAAAACGACTCGAAACATCGAATATCACGTATTCGTGCCAATTATCGATAGAAAGAACGATTGCGGGAGCTGGGAAGGGAATCCATACCTTCCGTCGATGCAAATCGATTGGAAACATTGAATATCACGTATTCGAGCCAATTATCGATAGAAAGAACGATTGCGGGAGCTGGGAAGTGAATCCTTACCTACCGTCGATGCAAAACGATTGGAAACATCGAATATCACGTATTCGTGCCAATTATCGATAGAAAGAACGATTGCGGGAGCTGGGAAGTGAATGCTTACCTACCGTCGATGCAAAACGATTGGAAACATCGAATATCACGTATTCGTGCCAATTATCGATAGAAAGAACGATTGCGGGAGCTGGGAAGTGAATCCTTACCTACCGTCGATGCAAAACGACTCGAAACATCGAATATCACGTATTCGTGCCAATTATCGATAGAAAGAACGATTGCGGGAGCTGGGAAGGGAATCCATACCTTCCGTCGATGCAAATCGTTTGGAAACATTGAATATCACGTATTCGAGCCAATTATCGATAGAAAGAACGATTGCGGGAGCTGGGAAGTGAATCCTTACCTACCGTCGATGCAAAACGATTGGAAACATCGAATATCACGTATTCGTGCCAATTATCGATAGAAAGAACGATTGCGGGAGCTGGGAAGTGAATGCTTACCTACCGTCGATGCAAAACGATTGGAAACATCGAATATCACGTATTCGGGCCAATTATCGATAGAAAGAACGATTGCGGGAGCTGGGAAGTGAATCCTTACCTACCGTCGATGCAAAACGACTCGAAACATCGAATATCACGTATTCGTGCCAATTATCGATAGAAAGAACGATTGCGGGAGCTGGGAAGTGAATCCTTACCTACCGTCGATGCAAAACGACTCGAATCATCGAATATCACGTATTCGTGCCAATTATCGATAGAAAGAACGATTGCCGGAGCATGGAAGTGAGTACTTACCTACCGTCGATGCAAAACGATTGGAAACATCGAATAGCACGTATTCGTGCCAATTATCGATAGAAAGAACGATTGCGGGAGCTGGGAAATGAATCCATACCTACCGTCGATGCAAATCGATTGGAAACATCGAATATCACGTATCCGTGCCAATTATCGATAGAAAGAACGACTGCCGGAGCTGGGAAGTGAATCCTTACCTACCGTCGTTGCAAAACGACACGAAACATCGAATATCACGTATTCGTGCCATTTATCGATAGAAAGAACGATTGCGGGAGCTGGGAAGTGAATCCTTACCTACCGTCGATGCAAAACGATTGGAAACATCGAATATCACGTATTCGTGCCAATTATCGATAGAAAGAACGATTGCGGGAGCTGGGAAGTGAATCCTTACCTACCGTCGATGCAAAACGACTCGAATCATCGAATATCACGTATTCGTGCCAATTATCGATAGAAAGAACGATTGCGGGAGCTGGGAAGTGAATCCTTACCTACCGTCGATGCAAAACGATTGTAAACATCGAATATCACGTATTCGTGCCAATTATCGATAGAAAGAACGATTGCGGGAGCTGGGAAGTGAATCCTTACCTACCGTCGATGCAAAACGACTCGAATCATCGAATATCACGTATTCGTGCCAATTATCGATAGAAAGAACGATTGCGGGAGCTGGAAGGGAATCCTTACCTACCGTCGATGCAAAACGATTGGAAACATCGAATATCACGTATTCGTGTCAATTAGCGACAGAAAGAACGATTGCGGGAGCTGGGAAGTGTATCCTTACCTACCGTCGATGCAAAACGATTGGAAACATCGAATATCACGTATTCGTGCCTATTATCGATAGAAAGAACGATTGCGGGAGCTGGGAAGAGAATCCTTACCTACCGTCGATGCAAAACGATTGGAAACATCGAATATCACGTATTCGTGTCAATTATCGATACAAAGAACGATTGCCGGAGCTGGGAAGTGAATCCTTACCTACCGTCGATGCAAAACGACTCGAAACATCGAATATCACGTATTCGTGCCAATTATCGATAGAAAGAACGATTGCGGGAGCTGGGAAGTGAATCCTTACCTACCGTCGATGCAAAACGACTCGAATCATCGAATATCACGTATTCGTGCCAATTATCGATAGAAAGAACGATTGCGGGAGCTGGGAAGTGAATCCTTACCTACCGTCGATGCAAAACGACTCGAAACATCGAATATCACGTATTCGTGCCAATTATCGATAGAAAGAACGATTGCGGGAGCTGGGAAGTGAATCCTTACCTACCGTCGATGCAAAACGATTGGAAACATCGAATATCACGTATCCGTGCCAATTATCGATCGAAAGAACGATTGCGGAGCTGGGAAGTGAATCCTTACCTACCGTCGATGCAAAACGATTGGAAACATCGAATAGCACGTATTCGTGCCAATTATCGATAGAAAGAACGATTGCGGGAGCTGGGAAATGAATCCATACCTACCGTCGATGCAAATCGATTGGAAACATCGAATATCACGTATCCGTGCCAATTATCGATAGAAAGAACGACTGCCGGAGCTGGGAAGTGAATCCTTACCTACCGTCGTTGCAAAACGACACGAAACATCGAATATCACGTATTCGTGCCATTTATCGATAGAAAGAACGATTGCGGGAGCTGGGAAGTGAATCCTTACCTACCGTCGATGCAAAACGATTGGAAACATCGAATATCACGTATTCGTGCCAATTATCGATAGAAAGAACGATTGCGGGAGCTGGGAAGTGAATCCTTACCTACCGTCGATGCAAAACGACTCGAATCATCGAATATCACGTATTCGTGCCAATTATCGATAGAAAGAACGATTGCGGGAGCTGGGAAGTGAATCCTTACCTACCGTCGATGCAAAACGATTGTAAACATCGAATATCACGTATTCGTGCCAATTATCGATAGAAAGAACGATTGCGGGAGCTGGGAAGTGAATCCTTACCTACCGTCGATGCAAAACGACTCGAATCATCGAATATCACGTATTCGTGCCAATTATCGATAGAAAGAACGATTGCGGGAGCTGGAAGGGAATCCTTACCTACCGTCGATGCAAAACGATTGGAAACATCGAATATCACGTATTCGTGTCAATTAGCGACAGAAAGAACGATTGCGGGAGCTGGGAAGTGTATCCTTACCTACCGTCGATGCAAAACGATTGGAAACATCGAATATCACGTATTCGTGCCTATTATCGATAGAAAGAACGATTGCGGGAGCTGGGAAGAGAATCCTTACCTACCGTCGATGCAAAACGATTGGAAACATCGAATATCACGTATTCGTGTCAATTATCGATACAAAGAACGATTGCCGGAGCTGGGAAGTGAATCCTTACCTACCGTCGATGCAAAACGACTCGAAACATCGAATATCACGTATTCGTGCCAATTATCGATAGAAAGAACGATTGCGGGAGCTGGGAAGTGAATCCTTACCTACCGTCGATGCAAAACGACTCGAATCATCGAATATCACGTATTCGTGCCAATTATCGATAGAAAGAACGATTGCGGGAGCTGGGAAGTGAATCCTTACCTACCGTCGATGCAAAACGACTCGAAACATCGAATATCACGTATTCGTGCCAATTATCGATAGAAAGAACGATTGCGGGAGCTGGGAAGTGAATCCTTACCTACCGTCGATGCAAAACGATTGGAAACATCGAATATCACGTATCCGTGCCAATTATCGATCGAAAGAACGATTGCGGAGCTGGGAAGTGAATCCTTACCTACCGTCGATGCAAAACGACTCGAAACATCGAATATCACGTATTCGTGCCAATTATCGATTGAAAGAACGATTGCGGGAGCTGGGAAGTGAATCCTTACCTACCGTCGATGCAAAACGACTCGAAACATCGAATATCACGTATTCGTGCCAATTATCGATAGAAAGAACGATTGCGGGAGCTGGGAAGTGAATCCTTACCTACCGTCGATGCAAAACGACTCGAATCATCGAATATCACGTATTCGTGCCAATTATCGATAGAAAGAACGATTGCGGGAGCTGGGAAGTGAATCCTTACCTACCGTCGATGCAAAACGACTCGAAACATCGAATATCACGTATTCGTGCCAATTATCGATAGAAAGAACGATTGCGGGAGCTGGGAAGTGAATCCTTACCTACCGTCGATGCAAAACGACTCGAATCATCGAATATCACGTATTCGTGCCAATTATCGATAGAAAGAACGATTGCGGGAGCTGGAAGGGAATCCTTACCTACCGTCGATGCAAAACGATTGGAAACATCGAATATCACGTATTCGTGTCAATTAGCGACAGAAAGAACGATTGCGGGAGCTGGGAAGTGAATCCTTACCTACCGTCGATGCAAAACGATTGGAAACATCGAATATCACGTATTCGTGCCTATTATCGATAGAAAGAACGATTGCGGGAGCTGGGAAGTGAATCCTTACCTACCGTCGATGCAAAACGATTGGAAACATCGAATATCACGTATTCGTGCCAATTATCGATAGAAAGAACGATTGCGGGAGCTGGGAAGTGAATCCTTACCTACCGTCGATGCAAAACGACTCGAAACATCGAATATCACGTATTCGTGCCAATTATCGATAGAAAGAACGATTGCCGGAGCATGGAAGTGAGTACTTACCTACCGTCGATGCAAAACGATTGGAAACATCGAATAGCACGTATTCGTGCCAATTATCGATAGAAAGAACGATTGCGGGAGCTGGGAAGTGAATCCTTACCTACCGTCGATGCAAAACGATTGGAAACATCGAATATCACGTATTCGTGCCAATTATCGATAGAAAGAACGATTGCGGGAGCTGGGAAGTGAATCCTTACCTACCGTCGATGCAAAACGACTCGAAACATCGAATATCACGTATTCGTGCCAATTATCGATAGAAAGAACGATTGCGGGAGCTGGGAAGGGAATCCATACCTTCCGTCGATGCAAATCGATTGGAAACATTGAATATCACGTATTCGAGCCAATTATCGATAGAAAGAACGATTGCGGGAGCTGGGAAGTGAATCCTTACCTACCGTCGATGCAAAACGATTGGAAACATCGAATATCACGTATTCGTGCCAATTATCGATAGAAAGAACGATTGCGGGAGCTGGGAAGTGAATGCTTACCTACCGTCGATGCAAAACGATTGGAAACATCGAATATCACGTATTCGTGCCAATTATCGATAGAAAGAACGATTGCGGGAGCTGGGAAGTGAATCCTTACCTACCGTCGATGCAAAACGACTCGAAACATCGAATATCACGTATTCGTGCCAATTATCGATAGAAAGAACGATTGCGGGAGCTGGGAAGGGAATCCATACCTTCCGTCGATGCAAATCGTTTGGAAACATTGAATATCACGTATTCGAGCCAATTATCGATAGAAAGAACGATTGCGGGAGCTGGGAAATGAATCCATACCTACCGTCGATGCAAATCGATTGGAAACATCGAATATCACGTATCCGTGCCAATTATCGATAGAAAGAACGACTGCCGGAGCTGGGAAGTGAATCCTTACCTACCGTCGATGCAAAACGACACGAAACATCGAATATCACGTATTCGTGCCATTTATCGATAGAAAGAACGATTGCGGGAGCTGGGAAGTGAATCCTTACCTACCGTCGAAGCAAAACGATTGGAAACATCGAATATCACGTATTCGTGCCAATTATCGATAGAAAGAACGATTGCGGGAGCTGGGAAGTGAATCCTTACCTACCGTCGATGCAAAACGACTCGAATCATCGAATATCACGTATTCGTGCCAATTATCGATAGAAAGAACGATTGCGGGAGCTGGGAAGTGAATCCTTACCTACCGTCGATGCAAAACGATTGTAAACATCGAATATCACGTATTCGTGCCAATTATCGATAGAAAGAACGATTGCGGGAGCTGGGAAGTGAATCCTTACCTACCGTCGATGCAAAACGACTCGAATCATCGAATATCACGTATTCGTGCCAATTATCGATAGAAAGAACGATTGCGGGAGCTGGAAGGGAATCCTTACCTACCGTCGATGCAAAACGATTGGAAACATCGAATATCACGTATTCGTGTCAATTAGCGACAGAAAGAACGATTGCGGGAGCTGGGAAGTGTATCCTTACCTACCGTCGATGCAAAACGATTGGAAACATCGAATATCACGTATTCGTGCCTATTATCGATAGAAAGAACGATTGCGGGAGCTGGGAAGTGAATCCTTACCTACCGTCGATGCAAAACGATTGGAAACATCGAATATCACGTATTCGTGTCAATTATCGATACAAAGAACGATTGCCGGAGCTGGGAAGTGAATCCTTACCTACCGTCGATGCAAAACGACTCGAAACATCGAATATCACGTATTCGTGCCAATTATCGATAGAAAGAACGATTGCGGGAGCTGGGAAGTGAATCCTTACCTACCGTCGATGCAAAACGACTCGAATCATCGAATATCACGTATTCGTGCCAATTATCGATAGAAAGAACGATTGCGGGAGCTGGGAAGTGAATCCTTACCTACCGTCGATGCAAAACGACTCGAAACATCGAATATCACGTATTCGTGCCAATTATCGATAGAAAGAACGATTGCGGGAGCTGGGAAGTGAATCCTTACCTACCGTCGATGCAAAACGATTGGAAACATCGAATATCACGTATCCGTGCCAATTATCGATCGAAAGAACGATTGCGGAGCTGGGAAGTGAATCCTTACCTACCGTCGATGCAAAACGACTCGAAACATCGAATATCACGTATTCGTGCCAATTATCGATAGAAAGAACGATTGCGGGAGCTGGGAAGTGAATCCTTACCTACCGTCGATGCAAAACGACTCGAATCATCGAATATCACGTATTCGTGCCAATTATCGATAGAAAGAACGATTGCGGGAGCTGGGAAGTGAATCCTTACCTACCGTCGATGCAAAACGACTCGAAACATCGAATATCACGTATTCGTGCCAATTATCGATAGAAAGAACGATTGCGGGAGCTGGGAAGTGAATCCTTACCTACCGTCGATGCAAAACGACTCGAATCATCGAATATCACGTATTCGTGCCAATTGTCGATAGAAAGAACGATTGCGGGAGCTGGGAAGTGAATCCTTACCTACCGTCGATGCAAAACGATTGGAAACATCGAATATCACGTATTCGTGTCAATTATCGATACAAAGAACGATTGCCGGAGCTGGGAAGTGAATCCTTACCTACCGTCGATGCAAAACGACTCGAAACATCGAATATCACGTATTCGTGCCAATTATCGATAGAAAGAACGATTGCGGGAGCTGGGAAGTGAATCCTTACCTACCGTCGATGCAAAACGACTCGAATCATCGAATATCACGTATTCGTGCCAATTATCGATAGAAAGAACGATTGCGGGAGCTGGGAAGTGAATCCTTACCTACCGTCGATGCAAAACGACTCGAAACATCGAATATCACGTATTCGTGCCAATTATCGATAGAAAGAACGATTGCGGGAGCTGGGAAGTGAATCCTTACCTACCGTCGATGCAAAACGATTGGAAACATCGAATATCACGTATCCGTGCCAATTATCGATCGAAAGAACGATTGCGGGAGCTGGGAAGTGAATCCTTACCTACCGTCGATGCAAAACGACTCGAAACATCGAATATCACGTATTCGTGCCAATTATCGATAGAAAGAACGATTGCGGGAGCTGGGAAGTGAATCCTTACCTACCGTCGATGCAAAACGACTCGAATCATCGAATATCACGTATTCGTGCCAATTATCGATAGAAAGAACGATTGCGGGAGCTGGGAAGTGAATCCTTACCTACCGTCGATGCAAAACGACTCGAAACATCGAATATCACGTATTCGTGCCAATTATCGATAGAAAGAACGATTGCGGGAGCTGGGAAGTGAATCCTTACCTACCGTCGATGCAAAACGACTCGAATCATCGAATATCACGTATTCGTGCCAATTATCGATAGAAAGAACGATTGCGGGAGCTGGAAGGGAATCCTTACCTACCGTCGATGCAAAACGATTGGAAACATCGAATATCACGTATTCGTGTCAATTAGCGACAGAAAGAACGATTGCGGGAGCTGGGAAGTGAATCCTTACCTACCGTCGATGCTAAACGATTGGAAACATCGAATATCACGTATTCGTGCCTATTATCGATAGAAAGAACGATTGCGGGAGCTGGGAAGTGAATCCTTACCTACCGTCGATGCAAAACGATTGGAAACATCGAATATCACGTATTCGTGCCAATTATCGATAGAAAGAACGATTGCGGGAGCTGGGAAGTGAATCCTTACCTACCGTCGATGCAAAACGACTCGAAACATCGAATATCACGTATTCGTGCCAATTATCGATAGAAAGAACGATTGCCGGAGCATGGAAGTGAGTACTTACCTACCGTCGATGCAAAACGATTGGAAACATCGAATAGCACGTATTCGTGCCAATTATCGATAGAAAGAACGATTGCGGGAGCTGGGAAGTGAATCCTTACCTACCGTCGATGCAAAACGATTGGAAACATCGAATATCACGTATTCGTGCCAATTATCGATAGAAAGAACGATTGCGGGAGCTGGGAAGTGAATCCTTACCTACCGTCGATGCAAAACGACTCGAAACATCGAATATCACGTATTCGTGCCAATTATCGATAGAAAGAACGATTGCGGGAGCTGGGAAGGGAATCCATACCTTCCGTCGATGCAAATCGATTGGAAACATTGAATATCACGTATTCGAGCCAATTATCGATAGAAAGAACGATTGCGGGAGCTGGGAAGTGAATCCTTACCTACCGTCGATGCAAAACGATTGGAAACATCGAATATCACGTATTCGTGCCAATTATCGATAGAAAGAACGATTGCGGGAGCTGGGAAGTGAATGCTTACCTACCGTCGATGCAAAACGATTGGAAACATCGAATATCACGTATTCGTGCCAATTATCGATAGAAAGAACGATTGCGGGAGCTGGGAAGTGAATCCTTACCTACCGTCGATGCAAAACGACTCGAAACATCGAATATCACGTATTCGTGCCAATTATCGATAGAAAGAACGATTGCGGGAGCTGGGAAGGGAATCCATACCTTCCGTCGATGCAAATCGTTTGGAAACATTGAATATCACGTATTCGAGCCAATTATCGATAGAAAGAACGATTGCGGGAGCTGGGAAGTGAATCCTTACCTACCGTCGATGCAAAACGATTGGAAACATCGAATATCACGTATTCGTGCCAATTATCGATAGAAAGAACGATTGCGGGAGCTGGGAAGTGAATGCTTACCTACCGTCGATGCAAAACGATTGGAAACATCGAATATCACGTATTCGTGCCAATTATCGATAGAAAGAACGATTGCGGGAGCTGGGAAGTGAATCCTTACCTACCGTCGATGCAAAACGACTCGAAACATCGAATATCACGTATTCGTGCCAATTATCGATAGAAAGAACGATTGCGGGAGCTGGGAAGTGAATCCTTACCTACCGTCGATGCAAAACGACTCGAATCATCGAATATCACGTATTCGTGCCAATTATCGATAGAAAGAACGATTGCCGGAGCATGGAAGTGAGTACTTACCTACCGTCGATGCAAAACGATTGGAAACATCGAATAGCACGTATTCGTGCCAATTATCGATAGAAAGAACGATTGCGGGAGCTGGGAAATGAATCCATACCTACCGTCGATGCAAATCGATTGGAAACATCGAATATCACGTATCCGTGCCAATTATCGATAGAAAGAACGACTGCCGGAGCTGGGAAGTGAATCCTTACCTACCGTCGTTGCAAAACGACACGAAACATCGAATATCACGTATTCGTGCCATTTATCGATAGAAAGAACGATTGCGGGAGCTGGGAAGTGAATCCTTACCTACCGTCGATGCAAAACGATTGGAAACATCGAATATCACGTATTCGTGCCAATTATCGATAGAAAGAACGATTGCGGGAGCTGGGAAGTGAATCCTTACCTACCGTCGATGCAAAACGACTCGAATCATCGAATATCACGTATTCGTGCCAATTATCGATAGAAAGAACGATTGCGGGAGCTGGGAAGTGAATCCTTACCTACCGTCGATGCAAAACGATTGTAAACATCGAATATCACGTATTCGTGCCAATTATCGATAGAAAGAACGATTGCGGGAGCTGGGAAGTGAATCCTTACCTACCGTCGATGCAAAACGACTCGAATCATCGAATATCACGTATTCGTGCCAATTATCGATAGAAAGAACGATTGCGGGAGCTGGAAGGGAATCCTTACCTACCGTCGATGCAAAACGATTGGAAACATCGAATATCACGTATTCGTGTCAATTAGCGACAGAAAGAACGATTGCGGGAGCTGGGAAGTGTATCCTTACCTACCGTCGATGCAAAACGATTGGAAACATCGAATATCACGTATTCGTGCCTATTATCGATAGAAAGAACGATTGCGGGAGCTGGGAAGAGAATCCTTACCTACCGTCGATGCAAAACGATTGGAAACATCGAATATCACGTATTCGTGTCAATTATCGATACAAAGAACGATTGCCGGAGCTGGGAAGTGAATCCTTACCTACCGTCGATGCAAAACGACTCGAAACATCGAATATCACGTATTCGTGCCAATTATCGATAGAAAGAACGATTGCGGGAGCTGGGAAGTGAATCCTTACCTACCGTCGATGCAAAACGACTCGAATCATCGAATATCACGTATTCGTGCCAATTATCGATAGAAAGAACGATTGCGGGAGCTGGGAAGTGAATCCTTACCTACCGTCGATGCAAAACGACTCGAAACATCGAATATCACGTATTCGTGCCAATTATCGATAGAAAGAACGATTGCGGGAGCTGGGAAGTGAATCCTTACCTACCGTCGATGCAAAACGATTGGAAACATCGAATATCACGTATCCGTGCCAATTATCGATCGAAAGAACGATTGCGGAGCTGGGAAGTGAATCCTTACCTACCGTCGATGCAAAACGACTCGAAACATCGAATATCACGTATTCGTGCCAATTATCGATTGAAAGAACGATTGCGGGAGCTGGGAAGTGAATCCTTACCTACCGTCGATGCAAAACGACTCGAAACATCGAATATCACGTATTCGTGCCAATTATCGATAGAAAGAACGATTGCGGGAGCTGGGAAGTGAATCCTTACCTACCGTCGATGCAAAACGACTCGAATCATCGAATATCACGTATTCGTGCCAATTATCGATAGAAAGAACGATTGCGGGAGCTGGAAGGGAATCCTTACCTACCGTCGATGCAAAACGATTGGAAACATCGAATATCACGTATTCGTGTCAATTAGCGACAGAAAGAACGATTGCGGGAGCTGGGAAGTGAATCCTTACCTACCGTCGATGCAAAACGATTGGAAACATCGAATATCACGTATTCGTGCCTATTATCGATAGAAAGAACGATTGCGGGAGCTGGGAAGTGAATCCTTACCTACCGTCGATGCAAAACGATTGGAAACATCGAATATCACGTATTCGTGCCAATTATCGATAGAAAGAACGATTGCGGGAGCTGGGAAGTGAATCCTTACCTACCGTCGATGCAAAACGACTCGAAACATCGAATATCACGTATTCGTGCCAATTATCGATAGAAAGAACGATTGCCGGAGCATGGAAGTGAGTACTTACCTACCGTCGATGCAAAACGATTGGAAACATCGAATAGCACGTATTCGTGCCAATTATCGATAGAAAGAACGATTGCGGGAGCTGGGAAGTGAATCCTTACCTACCGTCGATGCAAAACGATTGGAAACATCGAATATCACGTATTCGTGCCAATTATCGATAGAAAGAACGATTGCGGGAGCTGGGAAGTGAATCCTTACCTACCGTCGATGCAAAACGACTCGAAACATCGAATATCACGTATTCGTGCCAATTATCGATAGAAAGAACGATTGCGGGAGCTGGGAAGGGAATCCATACCTTCCGTCGATGCAAATCGATTGGAAACATTGAATATCACGTATTCGAGCCAATTATCGATAGAAAGAACGATTGCGGGAGCTGGGAAGTGAATCCTTACCTACCGTCGATGCAAAACGATTGGAAACATCGAATATCACGTATTCGTGCCAATTATCGATAGAAAGAACGATTGCGGGAGCTGGGAAGTGAATCCTTACCTACCGTCGATGCAAAACGACTCGAATCATCGAATATCACGTATTCGTGCCAATTATTTATTTTTATTTATTTATTTATTTATTAACGGACCGAAGCCCTTTTACATAAATGTTAACATAAGGTAGATTTTACAAAACGTAACAAGAAGGGACATGTACAAATCATCATGATACAAAGGTATAACTTTATCCAATAATTTTGCGAAGTTGACTTTTAAACGTGGGTAAGGATCCACTAAAAAAGTCAATACGATCATATACAAGACTGGACTCAGCAATAATGCGATTAATAGGATTACTTAATCCATATCTAGATCCGGCTCTGGGTTTTAGAAATCCCGCTCTAGACCTCAGCACGCGTTCAGGAGCGTAGAACTTGATTTGCATAAGGAGAGCGGGGCAATCCATATGGTTGTTTATTAAGTTAAACACAAAGCTGTGGTCAGCTATTCTTCTCCGTGCAGACAGTGTTTGCAGGTTATCGATAGAAAGAACGATTGCGGGAGCTGGGAAGTGAATCCTTACCTACCGTCGATGCAAAACGACTCGAAACATCGAATATCACGTATTCGTGCCAATTATCGATAGAAAGAACGATTGCGGGAGCTGGGAAGGGAATCCATACCTTCCGTCGATGCAAATCGTTTGGAAACATTGAATATCACGTATTCGAGCCAATTATCGATAGAAAGAACGATTGCGGGAGCTGGGAAGTGAATCCTTACCTACCGTCGATGCAAAACGATTGGAAACATCGAATATCACGTATTCGTGCCAATTATCGATAGAAAGAACGATTGCGGGAGCTGGGAAGTGAATGCTTACCTACCGTCGATGCAAAACGATTGGAAACATCGAATATCACGTATTCGTGCCAATTATCGATAGAAAGAACGATTGCGGGAGCTGGGAAGTGAATCCTTACCTACCGTCGATGCAAAACGACTCGAAACATCGAATATCACGTATTCGTGCCAATTATCGATAGAAAGAACGATTGCGGGAGCTGGGAAGTGAATCCTTACCTACCGTCGATGCAAAACGACTCGAATCATCGAATATCACGTATTCGTGCCAATTATCGATAGAAAGAACGATTGCCGGAGCATGGAAGTGAGTACTTACCTACCGTCGATGCAAAACGATTGGAAACATCGAATAGCACGTATTCGTGCCAATTATCGATAGAAAGAACGATTGCGGGAGCTGGGAAATGAATCCATACCTACCGTCGATGCAAATCGATTGGAAACATCGAATATCACGTATCCGTGCCAATTATCGATAGAAAGAACGACTGCCGGAGCTGGGAAGTGAATCCTTACCTACCGTCGTTGCAAAACGACACGAAACATCGAATATCACGTATTCGTGCCATTTATCGATAGAAAGAACGATTGCGGGAGCTGGGAAGTGAATCCTTACCTACCGTCGATGCAAAACGATTGGAAACATCGAATATCACGTATTCGTGCCAATTATCGATAGAAAGAACGATTGCGGGAGCTGGGAAGTGAATCCTTACCTACCGTCGATGCAAAACGACTCGAATCATCGAATATCACGTATTCGTGCCAATTATCGATAGAAAGAACGATTGCGGGAGCTGGGAAGTGAATCCTTACCTACCGTCGATGCAAAACGATTGTAAACATCGAATATCACGTATTCGTGCCAATTATCGATAGAAAGAACGATTGCGGGAGCTGGGAAGTGAATCCTTACCTACCGTCGATGCAAAACGACTCGAATCATCGAATATCACGTATTCGTGCCAATTATCGATAGAAAGAACGATTGCGGGAGCTGGAAGGGAATCCTTACCTACCGTCGATGCAAAACGATTGGAAACATCGAATATCACGTATTCGTGTCAATTAGCGACAGAAAGAACGATTGCGGGAGCTGGGAAGTGTATCCTTACCTACCGTCGATGCAAAACGATTGGAAACATCGAATATCACGTATTCGTGCCTATTATCGATAGAAAGAACGATTGCGGGAGCTGGGAAGAGAATCCTTACCTACCGTCGATGCAAAACGATTGGAAACATCGAATATCACGTATTCGTGTCAATTATCGATACAAAGAACGATTGCCGGAGCTGGGAAGTGAATCCTTACCTACCGTCGATGCAAAACGACTCGAAACATCGAATATCACGTATTCGTGCCAATTATCGATAGAAAGAACGATTGCGGGAGCTGGGAAGTGAATCCTTACCTACCGTCGATGCAAAACGACTCGAATCATCGAATATCACGTATTCGTGCCAATTATCGATAGAAAGAACGATTGCGGGAGCTGGGAAGTGAATCCTTACCTACCGTCGATGCAAAACGACTCGAAACATCGAATATCACGTATTCGTGCCAATTATCGATAGAAAGAACGATTGCGGGAGCTGGGAAGTGAATCCTTACCTACCGTCGATGCAAAACGATTGGAAACATCGAATATCACGTATCCGTGCCAATTATCGATCGAAAGAACGATTGCGGAGCTGGGAAGTGAATCCTTACCTACCGTCGATGCAAAACGACTCGAAACATCGAATATCACGTATTCGTGCCAATTATCGATTGAAAGAACGATTGCGGGAGCTGGGAAGTGAATCCTTACCTACCGTCGATGCAAAACGACTCGAAACATCGAATATCACGTATTCGTGCCAATTATCGATAGAAAGAACGATTGCGGGAGCTGGGAAGTGAATCCTTACCTACCGTCGATGCAAAACGACTCGAATCATCGAATATCACGTATTCGTGCCAATTATCGATAGAAAGAACGATTGCGGGAGCTGGAAGGGAATCCTTACCTACCGTCGATGCAAAACGATTGGAAACATCGAATATCACGTATTCGTGTCAATTAGCGACAGAAAGAACGATTGCGGGAGCTGGGAAGTGAATCCTTACCTACCGTCGATGCAAAACGATTGGAAACATCGAATATCACGTATTCGTGCCTATTATCGATAGAAAGAACGATTGCGGGAGCTGGGAAGTGAATCCTTACCTACCGTCGATGCAAAACGATTGGAAACATCGAATATCACGTATTCGTGCCAATTATCGATAGAAAGAACGATTGCGGGAGCTGGGAAGTGAATCCTTACCTACCGTCGATGCAAAACGACTCGAAACATCGAATATCACGTATTCGTGCCAATTATCGATAGAAAGAACGATTGCCGGAGCATGGAAGTGAGTACTTACCTACCGTCGATGCAAAACGATTGGAAACATCGAATAGCACGTATTCGTGCCAATTATCGATAGAAAGAACGATTGCGGGAGCTGGGAAGTGAATCCTTACCTACCGTCGATGCAAAACGATTGGAAACATCGAATATCACGTATTCGTGCCAATTATCGATAGAAAGAACGATTGCGGGAGCTGGGAAGTGAATCCTTACCTACCGTCGATGCAAAACGACTCGAAACATCGAATATCACGTATTCGTGCCAATTATCGATAGAAAGAACGATTGCGGGAGCTGGGAAGGGAATCCATACCTTCCGTCGATGCAAATCGATTGGAAACATTGAATATCACGTATTCGAGCCAATTATCGATAGAAAGAACGATTGCGGGAGCTGGGAAGTGAATCCTTACCTACCGTCGATGCAAAACGATTGGAAACATCGAATATCACGTATTCGTGCCAATTATCGATAGAAAGAACGATTGCGGGAGCTGGGAAGTGAATGCTTACCTACCGTCGATGCAAAACGATTGGAAACATCGAATATCACGTATTCGTGCCAATTATCGATAGAAAGAACGATTGCGGGAGCTGGGAAGTGAATCCTTACCTACCGTCGATGCAAAACGACTCGAAACATCGAATATCACGTATTCGTGCCAATTATCGATAGAAAGAACGATTGCGGGAGCTGGGAAGTGAATCCTTACCTACCGTCGATGCAAAACGACTCGAATCATCGAATATCACGTATTCGTGCCAATTATTTATTTTTATTTATTTATTTATTTATTAACGGACCGAAGCCCTTTTACATAAATGTTAACATAAGGTAGATTTTACAAAACGTAACAAGAAGGGACATGTACAAATCATCATGATACAAAGGTATAACTTTATCCAATAATTTTGCGAAGTTGACTTTTAAACGTGGGTAAGGATCCACTAAAAAAGTCAATACGATCATATACAAGACTGGACTCAGCAATAATGCGATTAATAGGATTACTTAATCCATATCTAGATCCGGCTCTGGGTTTTAGAAATCCCGCTCTAGACCTCAGCACGCGTTCAGGAGCGTAGAACTTGATTTGCATAAGGAGAGCGGGGCAATCCATATGGTTGTTTATTAAGTTAAACACAAAGCTGTGGTCAGCTATTCTTCTCCGTGCAGACAGTGTTTGCAGGTTATCGATAGAAAGAACGATTGCGGGAGCTGGGAAGTGAATCCTTACCTACCGTCGATGCAAAACGACTCGAAACATCGAATATCACGTATTCGTGCCAATTATCGATAGAAAGAACGATTGCGGAGCTGGGAAGTGAATCCTTACCTACCGTCGATGCAAAACGATTGGAAACATCGAATATCACGTATTCGTGTCAATTATCGATACAAAGAACGATTGCCGGAGCTGGGAAGTGAATCCTTACCTACCGTCGATGCAAAACGACTCGAAACATCGAATATCACGTATTCGTTCCAATTATCGATAGAAAGAACGATTGCGGGAGCTGGGAAGTGAATCCTTACCTACCGTCGATGCAAAACGACTCGAATCATCGAATATCACGTATTCGTGCCAATTATCGATAGAAAGAACGATTGCGGGAGCTGGGAAGTGAATCCTTACCTACCGTCGATGCAAAACGACTCGAAACATCGAATATCACGTATTCGTGCCTATTATCGATAGAAAGAACGATTGCGGGAGCTAGGAAGTGAATCCTTACCTACCGTCGATGCAAAACGATTGGAAACATCGAATATCACGTATTCGTGTCAATTATCGATACAAAGAAAGATTGCCGGAGCTGGGAAGTGAATCCTTACCTACCGTCGATGCAAAACGACTCGAAACATCGAATATCACGTATTCGTGCCAATTATCGATAGAAAGAACGATTGCGGGAGCTGGGAAGTGAATCCTTACGTACCGTCGATGCAAAACGACTCGAATCATCGAATATCACGTATTCGTGCCAATTATCGATAGAAAGAACGATTGCGGGAGCTGGGAAGTGAATCCTTACCTATCGTCGATGCAAAACGACTCGAAACATCGAATATCACGTATTCGTGCCAATTATCGATAGAAAGAACGATTGCGGGAGCTGGGAAGTGAATCCTTACCTACCGTCGATGCAAAACGATTGGAAACATCGAATATCACGTATCCGTGCCAATTATCGATCGAAAGAACGATTGCGGGAGCTGGGAAGTGAATCGTTACCTACCGTCGATGCAAAACGACTCGAAACATCGAATATCACGTATTCGTGCCAATTATCGATAGAAAGAACGATTGCGGGAGCTGGGAAGTGAATCCTTACCTACCGTCGATGCAAAACGACTCGAATCATCGAATATCACGTATTCGTGCCAATTATCGATAGAAAGAACGATTGCGGGAGCTGGGAAGTGAATCCTTACCTACCGTCGATGCAAAACGACTCGAAACATCGAATATCACGTATTCGTGCCAATTATCGATAGAAAGAACGATTGCGGGAGCTGGGAAGTGAATCCTTACCTACCGTCGATGCAAAACGATTGGAAACATCGAATATCACGTATCCGTGCCAATTATCGATCGAAAGAACGATTGCGGGAGCAGGGAAGTGAATCCATACCTACCGTCGATGCAAATCGATTGGAAACATCGAATATCACGTATCCGTGCCAATTATCGATAGAAAGAACGATTGCGGGAGCTGGGAAGTGAATCCTTACCTACCGTCGATGCAAAACGACTCGAAACATCGAATATCACGTATTCGTGCCAATTATCGATAGAAAGAACGATTGCGGGAGCTGGGAAGTGAATCCTTACCTACCGTCGATGCAAAACGACTCGAAACCTCGAATATCACGTATTCGTGCCAATTATCGATAGAAAGAACGATTGCGGGAGCAGGGAAGTGAATCCATACCTACCGTCGATGCAAAACGACTCGAAACATCGAATATCACGTATTCGTGCCAATTATCGATAGAAAGAACGATTGCGGGAGCTGGGAAGTGAATCCTTACCTTCCCGCGATGCAAAACGATTGGAAACATCGAATAGCACGTATTCGTGCAAATTATCGATAGAAAGGACGATTGCGGGAGCTGGGAAGTGAATCCATACCTACCGTCGATGCAAATCGATTGGAAACATCGAATATCACGTATCCGTGCCAATTATCGATAGAAAGAACGATTGCGGGAGCTGGGAAGTGAATCCTTACCTACCGTCGATGCAAAACGACTCGAATCATCGAATATCACGTATTCGTGCCAATTATCGATACAAAGAACGATTGCCGGAGCTGGGAAGTGAATCCTTACCTACCGTCGATGCAAAACGACTCGAAACATCGAATATCACGTATTCGTGCCAATTATCGATAGAAAGAACGATTGCGGGAGCTGGAAGGGAATCCTTACCTACCGTCGATGCAAAACGATTGGAAACATCGAATATCACGTATTCGTGTCAATTATCGACAGAAAGAACGATTGCGGGAGCAGGGAAGTGAATCCATACCTACCGTCGATGCAAATCGATTGGAAACATCGAATATCACGTATCCGTGCCAATTATCGATAGAAAGAACGATTGCGGGAGCTGGGAAGTGAATCCTTACCTACCGTCGATGCAAAACGACTCGAAACATCGAATATCACGTATTCGTGCCAATTATCGATAGAAAGAACGATTGCGGGACCTGGAAGGGAATCCTTACCTACCGTCGATGCAAAACGATTGGAAACATCGAATATCACGTATTCGTGTCAATTAGCGACAGAAAGAACGATTGCGGGAGCTGGGAAGTGAATCCTTACCTACCGTCGATGCAAAACGACTCGAATCATCGAATATCACGTATTCGTGCCAATTATCGATAGAAAGAACGATTGCCGGAGCATGGAAGTGAGTACTTACCTACCGTCGATGCAAAACGACTGGAAACATCGAATAGCACGTATTCGTGCCAATTATCGATAGAAAGAACGATTGCCGGAGCTGGGAAGTGAATCCTTACCTACCGTCGATGCAAAACGACTCGAAACATCGAATATCACGTATTCGTGCCATTTATCGATAGAAAGAACGATTGCGGGAGCTGGGAAGTGAATCCTTACCTACCGTCGATGCAAAACGATTGGAAACATCGAATATCACGTATTCGTGCCAATTATCGATAGAAAGAACGATTGCGGGAGCTGGGAAGTGAATCCTTACCTATCGTCGATGCAAAACGACTCGAATCATCGAATTTCACGTATTCGTGCCAATTATCGATAGAAAGAACGATTGCGGGAGCTGGGAAGTGAATCCTTACCTACCGTCGATGCAAAACGATTGTAAACATCGAATATCACGTATTCGTGCCAATTATCGATAGAAAGAACGATTGCGGGAGCTGGGAAGTGAATCCTTACCTACCGTCGATGCAAAACGACTCGAATCATCGAATATCACGTATTCGTGCCAATTATCGATAGAAAGAACGATTGCGGGAGCTGGAAGGGAATCCTTACCTACCGTCGATGCAAAACGATTGGAAACATCGAATATCACGTATTCGTGTCAATTAGCGACAGAACGAACGATTGCGGGAGCTGGGAAGTGAATCCTTACCTACCGTCGATGCAAAACGATTGGAAACATCGAATATCACGTATTCGTGCCTATTATCGATAGAAAGAACGATTGCGGGAGCTGGGAAGTGAATCCTTACCTACCGTCGATGCAAAACGATTGGAAACATCGAATATCACGTATTCGTGTCAATTATCGATACAAAGAACGATTGCCGGAGCTGGGAAGTGAATCCTTACCTACCGTCGATGCAAAACGACTCGAAACATCGAATATCACGTATTCGTGCCAATTATCGATAGAAAGAACGATTGCGGGAGCTGGGAAGTGAATCCTTACCTACCGTCGATGCAAAACGACTCGAATCATCGAATATCACGTATTCGTGCCAATTATCGATAGAAAGAACGATTGCGGGAGCTGGGAAGTGAATCCTTACCTACCGTCGATGCAAAACGACTCGAAACATCGAATATCACGTATTCGTGCCAATTATCGATAGAAAGAACGATTGCGGGAGCTGGGAAGTGAATCCGTACCTACCGTCGATGCAAAACGATTGGAAACATCGAATATCACGTATCCGTGCCAATTATCGATCGAAAGAACGATTGCGGAGCTGGGAAGTGAATCCTTACCTACCGTCGATGCAAAACGACTCGAAACATCGAATATCACGTATTCGTGCCAATTATCGATAGAAAGAACGATTGCGGGAGCTGGGAAGTGAATCCTTACCTACCGTCGATGCAAAACGACTCGAATCATCGAATATCACGTATTCGTGCCAATTATCGATAGAAAGAACGATTGCGGGAGCTGGGAAGTGAATCCTTACCTACCGTCGATGCAAAACGACTCGAAACATCGAATATCACGTATTCGTGCCAATTATCGATAGAAAGAACGATTGCGGGAGCTGGGAAGTGAATCCTTACCTACCGTCGATGCAAAACGACTCGAATCATCGAATATCACGTATTCGTGCCAATTATCGATAGAAAGAACGATTGCGGGAGCTGGAAGGGAATCCTTACCTACCGTCGATGCAAAACGATCGGAAACATCGAATATCACGTATTCGTGTCAATTAGCGACAGAAAGAACGATTGCGGGAGCTGGGAAGTGAATCCTTACCTACCGTCGATGCAAAACGATCGGAAACATCGAATATCACGTATTCGTGCCTATTATCGATAGAAAGAACGATTGCGGGAGCTGGGAAGTGAATCCTTACCTACCGTCGATGCAAAACGATTGGAAACTTCGAATATCACGTATTCGTGCCAATTATCGATAGAAAGAACGATTGCGGGAGCTGGGAAGTGAATCCTTACCTACCGTCGATGCAAAACGACTCGAAACATCGAATATCACGTATTCGTGCCAATTATCGATAGAAAGAACGATTGCCGGAGCATGGAAGTGAGTACTTACCTACCGTCGATGCAAAACGATTGGAAACATCGAATAGCACGTATTCGTGCCAATT